>CM029016.1:211790110-212990110 GCA_016801055.1 Panax notoginseng | reverse complement strand
GAATATCGAACGTCGCCTTCTAGCATGATAAAAATAATAGAGTATCAATTAATTATTATAAGTTTGTTGTGTCACCACAAGGCTTATCTTAATTTTTTGAGATGTTAATTTTATCACATTTAATGCTTATAAAGAAAATTGAACAATATTATTTTGTTGTGTCACCACTAGGACAATATTTTTTTTTTTTGAATATATGGAGTGCTAGGTTGGACTTAACTTGGATAATTTTGATTCGGATATGCCACCACTTGATCAAAATAATCTAAGAGGCAAAATACAAGGAGTTGCATAGTTGATGTAATTGACAAGAGTTGTCTACCCATTTATTTATATATAGTTTGTTGTGTCACCACAAGGCTATATACATTTGAAATGGGATCCTTATTCTCACTAGCAAATCTTTAATTAGATTTTTTCGAACTATATAAGTGATGGTAATATATTTTGAAGAAAATAGTGGGAGATACCAATTTAAAACAAGACCTAAATTATTTTGGTAATTAATAAAAGAATGTATACTAAAATATTGTTAATTTTAAATTCATTTACAGAATATTACAATGTCTAAATTACTATCACTGCGTGGCATATTAGATGCTATATTTAACCGGACCGAATTAATTGGATTGGTTAAGAAATTTGAGAATAGTTCTCATGGCTGAAAAACTATCTTAATATCCTTAATACGCCTATCCCTGCAATGGTTACAGACAATGCCTTTGATGAAGAGATTGCTACTTTTAAAAAGTGACAAGATGATGCACAGTTGGCTCAATGCATTAGACCAGCATCCATGAGTAACAAGCTTTAGCGTCAGTATGAAACTATGGATGCTCCTACTATACTTTTGCACATCAAATAGTTGATGGTGAGGAAAGTAGGACTGATAGATATCAGATATCTAAGGAGCTCTTCCAATATATAATGACCAATGACACTACAGTACAGACACATGTCCTAAGGATGATCAATTTAATTGAACAATTAGGACAACTTATTTTGTAATGACTGGAGAGTTGAGCTAAGATTTGATCTTGCACTCACTCTCGGACTCCTTTCACAATTGTTGTGAATTTTTTATATGAACAAGCTAGATACCAACCTCGCTGATTTGCTTAACATGTTGAAAAATATTGAGAGTCACTTTTCAACCAATAAAGACTATGTCTTACTGGTAGGGGCCAAAGGATCTTCTGAAAAGAAGAACGATTCTAAGAAGGTAAATAGAAAAGGCATAAACAAAGGATAATAAGAATAAAATTGATACGGCTAGCAAAGAAGTTTGCTTCCACTGCAATAAGCCTGAACACTAGAAAAGAAACTACGAGAAGTATCTTGTAGAGGCTAACCAGAAGAAGCTTAGTGAAGCTTCGATTACAAATATAGTTTTGTTAATGATTGAAATAAATTTTTTATTAAGTCAAGGTTCTACTTGGGTATTAGATACCGGCTTTGGTTATCATAAATATAGATTTATGAAGGGACCAAGCAGAAGTAGAAAGCTAAACAACGAATAAGTCATCCTATATGTGGTAAATGAAGCAAATGTTATTGCATTAGCCATATGAACTTATTGTTTAGCACTGCTTACGGGCAAGTCTATTAAGTTAATTAGTTGTTATTATATTTTAGTTCTCGAAGAAATATTATTTCCATTTTATTGTTGGACAATGAAATCTTTGGTATTATAATTAAGAGCAATCGTTGTTCTATTTATAATAATAATATTTTGTATAGAATTGAAATATTACTTAATGGATTTTGTGTACTTGACTTACGTAAAAATATATTTTACAAATTGAATAAACTAGTATAAGAAAAGGAGATGATCATTCAAATAGTTGAATATTTGTATTTGATGAAATACAAGTGTGAATTATTTGAAAGGTTCAAAGAATTCAGAAGTGAAATATATTGGCAAAGTATTAAGATTCTTTGATTAGATTAAGGAATAAATACTTGTGCAATGATTTTCTTGATAATCTCAAATGATTTTCTCACAATGGACGCCTCCTGATACGTAATAATTGATTGATGTATCGAAAAAGAAAAATCGCACCTTGTTGGACATGGTACGGTCCATAATGATTTTACCGACATTCCAGTATTCCTCTGGGGTCATGTCCTAGAAATGGCTGTATATCTACGAAAAAGGTAACCTCAAAATCTGGCCCCAAGACTCCATAAAAGTTATGGACAGAGAGGATTCCTAATCTTAAGTATGTTAAGATAAAGGGTTGTCCAACTTATGTGAAAAAGTTTCAAAGGATAAGCTTGGGACAAGATTTGACAAGCACAGATTTGTCGGACATCCTAAAGTAAGTTTAGGGTATATGTTCTATAATCCTACTAAGCAAAAGGTGTTTGTTGGGAAAAACACGACGCCTTCTCAGATAAAGATGTTTATCATTGAAGGGGCTAGTGGAAGGATAATAGATCTTGAAGAGTTCAAGAACCACAAAACACTATAAGTCAAATAAGAGAAACCTATAGATAGACTTATTGTACCACAACCGAATCATAAATCTGGAATAGTACCGAAGATACCTGGGAGGTATGAATTCATCATAGATGATGATGATGAGGTACACATCATAGAAGATGATGATCCAGTTACATACGATGAGGTAAGAGTTGTAGACACTCAGAGAAATGGATTAAAGCAAGCTTCTCAAATATGGAACATTTATTTTAATGAGACAATCAAAAGAGTTTGATTTTATCAAAAAATAAGAATGTACCTAGTGTGTACAAAAGGGTCAGTGGGAGCGTCGTGACATTCCTAGTACTATATGTTGATATAATAATGATAAGGACTGACATGCCAATGCTAGAATTAGTAAAGATAAAGTTGTCTAAACATTCCTCCATGAATGATTTGGGAAGAGTATCTTAATTGGGGATACAAATCAATATAGATAGATTTAAGAGGATGCTCGACTTAACCCAAGGAACGTATATTCATTTGATGCTAAAGCTGTTTAGCATGGCAAACTCCAAGAGATATCTCATGTTGATGAGCCATGGAGTGTATCTCTCTTAATAGTCCCCAAAGACTCCTGAAAAGAGAGATTTGCACGAGTGACAATCATGTATGCAATGAAATATACGAGACCTGATGATGATCGGTCATATTCTGAAGAAGATCACTGTGCAGTGAATTGGAAAGGTTTCAAACAACAAAGAGTTGCTGGTTTAGTGATAAAGACAAAGTAAATAGCTATAAATGAAGCTGCAAGTTGATTGTCTAGATAAAAGTTCATTACAAAACTAGGAATAGTTCCTACGTCTCATCTTGGATCTAAACATGTGTTGTGGCACTTTCATTTGATTATAAGAATCATTGGAAGATGGAAAATCACTATAGAGCTAGTGAACTCTCAAGAACAACATTACATATCCATTAACTAAATCTTATCCAACAGCAGGATAATAATAACTTAGAGAAGAAGGGTATGAGATACCATGGCGATTGGCTTTAGTGCAAGTGGGAGATTGAAAGTAGTATGCACACAAGCCAATCATGTTTGATGATAAAGTATATACTTTGTAACAATCTTATTCATTTATTAATAAAAAGTATTTATTTATTAAAGGCTTTTAATTATCTACATGATGTTGTTTTATAATATGTGATAAATCCATAGTTTTAAGCATTGCTTTTAGAATAATGATGATGATCATTCTAATGAGATCTAAATTCTTACAAAGTTTAAAACTAAAATAGTTCCTAATCGTTGGATTACTAAATTGGAGATTAGTGAATCCGGATAGATTGGTACATACGTTGCTTGCTCATTGGATGTGGATGATTGAACTCATGATCATTTGTATGGAGACACTAAAGCAAGTATGTAGGTGCTTATTAGAGAATAAGTTCACTGAACGTGGCTCGCTAAGGAATACCTAATGGAGTTTTACTTACCTGACAATAGGAATTCCAGTAGTGATAGTAGTACAAGTGATCTTTGGACTTGAGATCATCATAGTATCTTGTGTATGATGAATTATACTTTGACTTATTCCTTAAGACCCTTAGGGTATATCAAAGGGTATGCTTGGGTATAATAAGTTGTACATGGAGATAATGTATGATCAAGAAAGAATCTACCACTTCTAGTAAAAGAAGAGAAATGTCCTATATGATTCGATAAATGACAAACCAGTAGTCCTTGGCCAAGGCAAAATAAAATTAGAAAGGAGTTTCTAATTTGCATTATTTGAAGTTGTACATTTAAGAGTCGAAATACATATAATTAAATAAAATAAGACTTGGCAGTAATTCCATGTCTTATATTTAATTGGGACATTGTATGGTGGAAGGATTGAATTGTACGGTAACTATTTACTCAAAGGTTCTTTTATAATTAATGTTAAAATCTATATTATCTGGAAAGTCGTTAATCGCTAGGAAGGCTTATCCCTATTGTAGAATAAATATTATTTATTCAAATAAATTAATTGTTTAATTTATTTATTTAAATAAGATTAGAATTGTTCTAATTGATTTATTCACAACCGATTTAATATGGAGAACCTAAAGGGTCACACCATAAAAGGAAGAATAATTATTTAAGAAGTTAATGGCATAATCGTAATAATAAGTTAAGTATATTTAATTTAATCTATGGTGATAGAATAAATTAAATAGCTTAATATTTATTATTTAATATTTTAGAAATATTAAATATAAATTAATAAGAGGAGTCTTATTATTATTATTACTATTATTATTATTTAATTCCTAATAGAGTTTGGAAATTAATTAATAAAAGTACTCTCATTTATTCCTAAAAAATTTGGAGGCTAATTAATTAAAAGTTTAATTAATTATTCCTAATAAAATTAGGAGCCTAATTAATTAAACTATAAATAAGAGAAGTCTTATTATGGGTAAAGAGTTTTTGTTGACTTTTTAACAACAGACGTAATTTTAATAGTTGGGAGAGTACGCTCCTTTACTATGAGAGATGGAAAAACTAGGGTTTTGCCAAATATCATTTTTCTTGAATACTTCTTCTTCCTTGGTGGATCACCTCTAGAGGCCAAACACTTGGGTGGCTAACGTTGATCAAAGGAAGGAACCAAACCCGGTAAATTCAAGTTGAACGCGAAAAAAATTGGAGGTGAACTTGTACCTTAGGAAGCTCGAATTTTCAAGGCTATGATTTGTTCTTCACATTTTCGTTTAATTAATAATTGTGCATAAAGGGTGATCCGGGTATATGGTTTGTAAAATTTTTAAAACTCTTGTTTATTACGTTTCTGTTTATTTTGTGCAATTTGATTGCGTTCCTGAATATTACAAACCTAACAGTATATATATTTAGAATATATATATATATATATATATATATATATATATATATATATATATATATATATATATTTATTTATTTATTTATTTAACCATAAACATTTTCCACATAAATAATAACATGTTCATTCACTATATGTCACAAAGTTTTCAATATCATTAATATTTAATTAATATATTTAATTACCGCGTGACTTAAAATTTATGGTTATTACATTCTCCCCTCCTTATAAGAATTCCGTCCCCGTAATTTCACATAAAGTTACTCAAAAAGATGTGGATAATTCTTCCTCATTTTTTTCTCGAGTTCCCACGTAACTTCTTCAGCATTGTGGTTCCTCCAAAGAACTTTAACAGAACGAATAACCTTATTCCTTAGATTCTGCTCTTTCCTATCTAATATATCTATAGGAATTTCTTCATATGACAAGTCCTTCTCAACTTGAATTGGCTCGTGTGATATCACATGCTTGTAGTCAGGTTTATATGGCCGCAACACTGACACATGAAACACATTGTGAATATGTTCCAATTCAGGAGGTAGAGCTACCTCGTACGCCACTTCAGCTATCCTTTTCAATATCTCAAATGGTCCAATAAATCTTGGACTCAGTTTACCTTTCTTCCCAAATCTAATCTTCCCTTTCCAGGGAGATACTTTCAAAAACACATAGCTTCCCACTTCGAAATCCCTTTTCTTGCGATGCAAATCTACATATTTCTTTTGACGATCCTGAGCTGCTACCAGTCGAGCTCGTATAACCTTAATGATCTCCACTGTCTGCTGTATTAATTTTGGCCCCAACAATCTTCGTTCACCTACTTCGTCCCAACATAAGGGCGTTCTGCATTTCCTTCCATACAGGGCTTCGTACGGTGGCATGCCAATGCTTGCGCGATAACTATTATTATATGCAAATTCTACCAGTGGAAGATGATCCTCCCAGCTTCCTTTGAAGTCCATTACACAGGCTCTGAGCATGTCTTCTAATGTTTGAATCGTTCTCTCGCTTTGTCCATCGGTTTGTGGATGATACGCGGTACTCAACCTTAACTGTATCCCAATTCTTTCTTGAAGACTCCTCTAAAAGTTTGATGTGAAACACGGATCTCTATCAGACACAATTGATATTGGCACTCCATGTCTCGAAATAATTTCATTGATATACAATTTGGCTAACTGATCCAAATTATACCTAATCCTGATCGTCAAAAAGTGCGCTGACTTTGTAAGACGATCAATAATTACCCATATCGCATCGTAACCTTTCTATGTTGTTAGAAGTCCCACCACAAAATCCATCGTGACGTGCTCCCATTTCCATTATGGAATCTCCAATGGCTGCAATAACCCGTTGGGTCAATGATACGCTGCCTTGACTCTCTAGCACGTTAGACATCTGCTGACGCATTCTGAAACTTCTCTCTTCATGTTCGACCACCAATAATGTTGACACAAATCTTGATACATCTTCGTGCTTCCCGGGTGTATCGAATATCTCGTACTATTCGCTTCTTGTAAAATCTCTTCTCTTAACTCTGGAACTGCAGGTACCCATACTCGTCCTTCAAATCTTAGCAATCCAATGCCATCAATCTTATATTTCAACTTTTTGCCTTCAGCTAATCGTTTCTTGATATTACCACATTCTTCATCAATTTCTTGTGATTCTTTCACCTTGTCCAATAAAGTTGGACTTGCTTCCATTTATATTACTCTATCCGATTCCTTCAGATTTTTCACCTCCAACTCCATTTACTCTATTTCTCTTACTAATTCTTCCTGTTCTGTCAATACAAATAATTTTTCTTGCCTCTTTTTGCTTAAAGCATCTGCCACTACGTTAGCCTTTCCCGGATGATATAGAATATCACAATCATAGTCCTTGATCAATTCTAACCATCTCCTCTGCCTTATATTTAACTCATTCTGTGTAAAGATATACTTTAGACTTTTGTGGTCTGTGTATATCTCACACTTTTCTCCGTAGAGATAATGTCTCCAAATCTTAAGGGCAAATACTACCGCAGCCAATTCAAGGTCATGGGTAGGGTATCCCTTCTCATAGTCCTTTAACTGTCGTGACGCGTACGCAATGACTTTACCATTCTGCATTAACACGCAACCCAGTCCCTTGTGTGACGCATCACTATACACTGTAAAACCCCTTGTACTATCTGGTAAAGATAACAGGTGCTTCACTTAATCTTTTCTTCAATTCCTAAAAACTCTGTTCACATTTCTCTGTCCATACATACTTAACAGTCTTCCTCGTCAGATTAGTTAATGGTGTCGCTATCTTCGAGAAATGCTGAATAAACCTTCGGTAATATCCTACCAATCCCAAGAAACTTCTGATCTCTGTCAATGTCTTCGGTTGCCCCTAATTTTTCACAGCTTCTACTTTCGCTGGATCAACAGAAATTCCCTCGTTATCGATGACATGTCCTAGAAATTGAACTTTCTTCAATCAGAACTTACACTTTGAAAATTTAGCATATAACTTCTCTTCTCTTAAGGTTTCCAATACAATTCGTAGATGTTCGGCATGCTCCTCTTCAATCTTCGAATACACCAAAATGTCATCAATGAACACAACCATAAATTTATCCAAATACGGTTTAAATACTCTGTTCATCAAGTCCATAAAAGCAGCTGGTGCGTTTGTCAGTCCAAACGACATCACTAGGAACTCATAATGGCCGTAACGAGTTCTAAATGTTGTCTTTGGTACATCCTCTGTCCTCACTTTCAACTGATGGTAACCAGTCCTTAAGTCAATCTTCGAAAAACATCTCGCTCCTTTAAGTTAATCAAACAGATCGTCTATTCTTGGTAACAGATATTTGTTCTTGATTGTCACCTTATTCAACTCTCTATAATTCATACACAGCCTCATCGAACCATCCTTCTTTTTTACAAACAACACCGGTGCTCCCCACGGAGATACACTAAGTTGGATGTACTTCTTATCCAACAACTCTTGTAGTTGGATCATCAATTCTTTCATTTCTACCGGAGCCATTCGATACGGCGCTTTCGATATCGGCGCTATCCCCGGTACGAAATCAATCACAAACTCTATTCTCTGTCTGGAGGAAGTCCCGAAAGTTCTTCTGGAAAGACATCCCCAAACTCATTAACTATAGGTATCTGTCCCATGTCCGAATTCATAACCCGTGTATCCGCTACATGAGCCAAATAACCTTTACATCCTTTTCGTAACATCCTCCTGGCGTGCATCATCGTCAGACAACTTGTTTGCCTTGGCGACTTGCTACCATAAAATACAACCTTAGACTTATCTGGTGTCTTAAGCCGTATGCTCTTTTTCTGGCAATCTATAACTGCCTCATGGTTAAATAACCAATCCATCCCTAAGATAACATCAAATTCTCCTAAGCGTATCGGAATCAAATTCACGCTTAGCTTATGTCCCTTTATTTCCGCACAATAATTTCTATGGATAAACACTACAGGGATCACTTCTTTGTTGGCAACTTCTATATTCATTGGTTCTTTAACTTTTCACAGGGTAAATTTAATTTTTTTGCAAATTCATCAGACACAAATGAACAGGTAGCTCCCGAATCAAATAATACATATGCATTTATATTATTGATCGGAACAATACCTGACACAACCTCCTTTGATGCAACTGCGTCTTGCACAGTCATGTTGAATGTTCGGGCTGTCGGCTTGCTCTATTTCGTTGGCCCACCAATTGTTAACTTTGTGTTACTGCTTCTGTTTCCACTTCCTCCATCTGAATTCTTCTTCAATGGACAATCCTTGAATCGATGTCCCGATCCTCCACAAGAAAAACAACCACCTTTCTTCGGCTTAGGACAATTTGGTGCCATATGTCCTTCCTGACCACAATTATAACATATATTTTCCCTTTCATACACTCTCCCGAGTGATTCTTTCTACACTTTGCACACGCTGGCTTCTTTTGATGTGTATTCCCTTGTTGCGTTCCTGAATCGTTGCCACTGTTGTTCCACTTGCGTTTCTTGCTATTACCACCACCACTGCTGGCACCTTGATTTCCACCTTCCATCTTCTTCTTGTTCTTTTCCCTATTGTACTTGGACACCGCTTCACTACCACCTTCTGCAATGATAGCCTTTTCCAACAACGTTGAAAATGTATTAATTTGTAAAACTGCCACCTTGCTGTATATCCACGGTTTCAATCCATTCTCAAATCTGCGCGCCTTTCTTGCCTCCGTGTCCACCTGATGTGGTGCAAATCTTGCTAGCTCGTTGAATTTGGCGGCATATTCTGAAACTGTCATGTTTTCTTGCTTCAATTCAAGAAATTTCACTTCGATATTGGCTTGCATACTTGGCGAGAAATAGTTCTCAAAGAACAACTCCTTAAACCTTGTCCAAGTTACTACTACTGTTCCGGCTCTAGCCTGGTTCGACTCCCACCAGTAATTAGCTTCACCTTTCATCAAGTATGTAGCAAAAGCTGTCTTTTGTTCCTCTTCTACCCTGGCGATAACAAAAGCTTTTTCCATCTCCTTAATCCACATCTGAGCTTCTATAGGGTCTGTGGTTCCCTTAAATTCTAGCGGTCCGACTGCTTTAAAGTCTTTGAAATTTGTCAATCTATTATCTGTCCTATTTCTAACTGTTGGTGCTCTATTTTGCATAACTTGAGCTAACATGTCTACAAAGTTTTGCATTGGGTCTGCTTGACCTCCTTCATTATTTTCATTTTCTGTTTCTGTTCCATCAATTACATTTCTCTGTGTTCTTGGTATTCCCCTTCCTCTCCATCTTGGTGGCATTTTCTGTTTAGACAAAACCTTAAATTATACATTGAGTCTCATTATATGTCATAATTTATTAGTATTTAAATTATAACACATAATTTTAAATCGAACAATCATATAATCAAAATGTTGGAAATTTTTATAATTATTATTATTATTATTATATATATATATATATATATATATATATATATATTTTAACTTACTGAAATACAAAATTCAGTTTGCTAAATTAATAACTTAACTTTCTGGATTAATTCCCAAAACCTAACCAAACATATGATTTTAATACTGCATTTATATTCATATACCATATCATAAAGTCATTCACTTACATGTTTGGCATATTTCTATAAACGTTAATTATCCCAATTTAAACATCAAACTATGACACCTACCAAAAGATATACTCCCCAATACACATTAAGGGGGATACATCATATTTACATACTACCTCATAGCTATTGAGGTTTACATCAAACATATGACCCTAATAAACAAAAAGGGTACTATTGTATCTATTTTCATAACCTCCAAACTGACATATCACTGACTGCCTGACTGAGCCTCCTCAGTCTGATCATACTCATGAGGTATAACTCCATCCACGCGACGTCTAACGGAGCGGCTAGACTCGCCCATCCCAAAGTACGATCTCCTTTCTCCTACTTGGGAACTCGCGTATGCTGCATCTAAAGCCCGTCCCAAGGACTTCATCCTAACCCGTCCGGCCTTCGCCTCAATCTCTAACTGGCCCACTTTTTTCGCTGCTCTGACCCAGGCATCCTCAAATCGAATCCTGTCAGCAATCTCTAAGTCAAACCTCAGGTGCAACGCCTGATGCTCAATACTCAATACTGCAAACTTATCCTCTTCTTGTTCTAGTTTGGCTTTCATCACTGCTAGCACTTGCTGAGCCTAATATGCTAACTCTTTATATTGTGTCTCATTAAACTGATGGGTCGAATTTTCTTCCTCCAGTTGAACAATTATGTTTCCCAATGCTACATTCTCCTCAAATAAATTGACCACCATCATATCCTCATCATAGTCATCACTCTCGATGTGCTCCTCAATAGGATTCCTCTGCTCCTACTCCACAGTATGACTATCTTGCCTCTCCTCAGACATCCTATAACCACAAACAATAACAGCATCAGTACTACAATAAAATATATTCATTGATAAAATGAAAGGATATTTTATTTAGTACAACCAAAACTCGATGAATTTCCTTAATTCATCTCCTAACATACCCTATAAGAGTTTTCTTCTAAGGTTATAACCTAGGTTTTGCATCCTAATATTTATAACCTACGGCTTTGATACTAACCTGTGACGCCCCCAAATCCAGGTTCTCTAACCTTAGATTCAGTGCTCACGATCTATCATTATCATAAGCATTCTATAAACTATTGCGGAATAATAAACATACATTGTTCATTATAATAAAGTTTCTTAACATAATCCCAAGGTCTTCTTTATCTTAACTTAAACACACCTTTTAATATTACAAAAGGTTTACATAATAATTCCATCAGATAATATAATAATTAACATTCATATTAAACTAGTCTTGGATCTTGCCCTTGCCTTTGTCTTTCTTATTCGATCCTTCGGGCATAGCTGAAATAAATGTCATGATATAGCAAGGGTAAGCAACTAGTTCGCTTAGCAAGTTTAAATACAAGAAAGGTATATCATGATTAGAAAGGAGTTTAGCTTTCAATGTTCAACAATAGAATCGATTGTGAAAGAATATGAATTAAGTTTCAATAATTGAATATTCGAATAATTGAATAATAGATGCTGAGTGGTTTGAAATAACCATGAACATATACAAAGGTTGTCAGTAGTTAAACTGGTCCTTTTAATAAGTTTTGGTAATCAAGGGGATCAGCCTTTCATACCCGGTGTATTATGCATAAACACTTAATAGTCGAGCAACAATTATTTTACAATATAATGCTTTAATAAAATTGTTCTTTTTCTCAGTCTCGAGTTCTTACCAAATCAATTGGTTAAGAACAGCTTTTAAAGCATATTTGATTTAACAAATTTAAATATATTCGATCTAGCTGATACAATTGACATAGATCTATCTCATAAACAGTTCAAGAATGAAAGAACTTTAATTAATTCGCAATTCAATAATAATTGAATATGAATTCAATTACGCAAAAATGCGATTCACAATAATCGTTAAGGATGTGGAGTAATCAACAATAAGTATCCACTAACATACTTTGAAAATAATAACTCAAGTTTGAGTTAGAGAACTTGCCTGTTCGATGAGCTACAGCTAACTAGCTTTAATTAAAACTCTTTGAACGACCTAGCATTGACAATGTTGGTCTATTAATTAGTACTGCGTATAATTGTATGTCTATACTCTTACTTATGTTATTAACAAATAATTCAATCACCAGGTACACATAATATAATATACTATCATTAGTCCTAGCTACAAGATATTTAATAAATCTTAGGTTAATGATTTAATTAATTTATAAGGTTTTTCTTAAGTAATAAACACTTATTAGATCTTTAAACAATTTACTATAATTGTTTAATTAATGAGTTATTTAAATTCTTTTCATTTATTAACTCTATTTTTATTTAGTTACCATTTAATATTAGTTAAATAGTAATTAATTAATTACCTTAAGTTATTATTTAATAATAAATAATAGCTAATTACATCTACTTATTATTTAATGTTAATTAAATAATAAATAATTAATATTATTAATATTATTTGTCTTTAATTATTATTTAATATTAATTAAATAATAATTAATTAATCATTATCCATGAATAATAAATAATTAATTCACTTCATAAGTCTTTAATTATTCTTTCTTGTTAATCTAAGAATAATTAATTATCACTTGTTCTTATTTATTATTTAATATTAAATAAAAAAAATTATTTTATAAATTTATGTCAATGTAAATAAGTAATTACATTATTATGACATAATCTTACTTAAATTTTCTTTAATCATTATTTAATATTAATTAAATAATAATTAATCAATAGTTTAACTCATTTATTATTTAATATTAATTAAATAATCAATAGTTAGTTTATTACCACTAACTCTACTTATGTAAGACCCCAACTTTTATAAATAAATATGAATTTTCTATAAATATCATTTTTGAATATTATGGAGTTAATTTGATATAATGTTATAGTTGTGGGTAATATTTATAAATTTTGTAAAGTACGCAAGTTGTTATATAATATTCGATTGGTCGGGGAATATTCATTTTAACAAGGAATATTAGTACAACGGCACAATCATTGGTGGACCCCACAACGAAATTATTGTCGGATTGAGAAAACGACAAATTTTTTTTATTAAAAATAACGGCTGAAGTTTTACCATTGATACTGTTGAACTACTCGGTAGTAAAAGTACAGTAATACGTGTGGTTGCATAGTAGCACACGGTATTGATTATTAATGCTTATGTGAAAAGTCACTCAGTTTGATTCAATTATTGTCAGTTAATAATATGAATTATTTAGCGATAATGAAGTTTTGTTTTATTCGTATTATTAACGTAATAAAACAGAAACATCTTTTTATATAAAATAGAATACTTTATTAAAGTTATTCTATAAATAGAATATATTATATTTTATTTAAAAGATTTTTCTTTAAATATGGACCGTCAGATTAAAGTAATCAATCTGGACCGTTAATGGTCATGATCATGCCAACAACTGTCCATAAATGCACTACGGGTCAATGAGGACTTTTACCACATTATTTGTAACATTAAGGTCATAATTATACTGAATAATCCCTGGTCATAATCATACCTAGTCCATCTATGCACTATAGGCCACAAATGACTTTCAACATTTTATAAACATGAGGATGATGACAATGATATAAGAATTCAATAAAACAAGTTCAAGAATTAATTTATCCAATAATTAACAACGTCCAAATTGTCAACATGATACTGCTTTGTGGAGTAAAATTCAAGAATGCTTAGAAGAATATTTTCATGAAAAGATACTGGATGAAACGCAATTATCAAGGATATTCCACAAATTTCATTGAGTATAGAAGTCAAAACTTAACCAACTGAGTATAATAAAGAATGGAATAACAAAAAAAAATCACTCGGCATGCGATAGACCGCATAGACAGGATATTCTAACAGAATAATAAATAATGGAACCAGGTCCGGCGTAAACGCACAGACAGGATATTCCGACAGAATAATAAATAATGGAACCAGGTCCGGTGTAAAATACACAAACAGGATGTTTCGACAAAATAATAAATAACAGAACCAGGTCCGGTATAAAACACACAGACAGGATGTTCCAACAGAATAATAATAAAAACAGAACCAGGTCCGGTGTAAAACACACAGACAGGATGTTCCAACAGAATAATAGAAGAATGTCACCAAGTATAGGGTAGACCGCGTATACAGGTTATTCCAACAGAATAATAAGAAATGGAATAACAAAAGTTCTCTTCATGAATAAGAAAGAATAACACCCCTTACCGTTTTAAAGAAGAACTGAAATAAGGAAGTAGTTAAGCAGCAGAATACTTTTCTTCTCTCTCTATAGTTTCTCTCTCTAGAGTTCAGTGAATTCGTAAGAAATAATGGAGGAATGAGCTGCTATTTATAAAAAAATAGAATGCATAGTAACTAATCCATGAACGGTCCAGATTGATTACTTTAATCTGACGGTCCATATTTAAACAAAAATCTTTTAAATAAAATATAATATATTCTATTTATAGAATAACTTTAATAAAGTATTCTGTTTTATATAAAAAGATGTTTCTGTTTTATTACGTTAATAATACGAATAAAACAAAACTTCATTATCGCTAAATAATTCATATTATTAACTGACAATAATTGAATCAAACTAAGTGACTTCTCACATAAGCATTAATATTCAATACCGTGTGCTACTATGCAACCACATGTGTTACTGTACTTTTACTACCGAGTAGTTCAACAGTATCAATAGTAAAACTTCCGTCGTTATTTTTGATAAAATATTTTTGTCGTTTTCTCAATCCGACAATAATTCCGTTGTGGGGTCCACCAATAATTGTGTCGTTGTACGAATATTCCCTGTTAAAACGAATATTCCCCGACCAATCGAATATTATATAACAACTTGCATACTTTGCAAAATTTATAAATATTACCCACAACTATAACATTATATCAAATTAACTCCATAATATTCAAAAATAATATTTATAGAAAATTCATCTTTATTTATAAAAGTTGGGGTCTTACAACCTCCCCTTCTTATGAAATTTCGCCCTCGAAATTAGGGTACGTACCTGGTATGTCGAAGAGGTAAGGATACCTTGACTTCATTTCAGATTCTAACTCCCAAGTCATTTCCTCAACATCGTGATTTCTCCACAAAACTTTGACTTGAGGTATAACCTTGGAGCGTAGAATATGTTCCTTCTTATCCAAGATTTGAACATGAATTTCTTCATACGTCAAATCCTCCGCTATTTCGTCCGGTTCTAACTCAATAATGTGGTTCGGGTCTTCCACATATTTACGTAACATGGATATGTGAAAAACGTTATGAACACGAGACATACTTGGCGGTAAAGGGAGTATATAAGCCACAGTTCCTACTCGATCGAGGATTAAAAATGGACCGATGAATCGAGGATTAAGCTTTCCTCTCTTTCCAAATCTTGTAACTCCTTTCCATGGAACAACACGTAAGAACACATGATCTCCTATATCAAATTCCACGTCCTTTCGATGAAGATCAGCATAACTCTTTTGTCGATCTTGTGAGATTTTTATACGTTGTCGGATCGCTTGAATCTTTTCTGTAGTCATACGTACCAACTCCGGTCCCAACAACGTTGCTTCACCCACCTCATCCCAGCATACTGGAGAACGACATACAATGCTTCGAATGGAGCCATGTCAATACTTGCTTGATAACTGTTGTTGTAGGAAAACTCCACCAATGGTAAGAACTTGTCCCAACTTCCCTTGAAGTCAAGGACACAGAGTCTTAATAAATCTTCTAGAGTTTGAATAGTCCTCTCTGATTGTCCGTCCGTCTGAGGATGATATGCCGAACTAAATCGTAAATCCGTGCCCATAGCTTTTTGTAAACTAACCCAAAATCGTGAAGTGAATCTTGGGTCTCGATCAAAAACTATGGATATTCGCATACCATACAGTCTTATAATCTCGTTTATGTACATACGAGCAAGACGTTCAAGTGTATAAGTTTCTCGTATCGGTAAAAAATGAGCAGACTTGGTTAATCTATCAACAATGACACAAATCGCATCTATACCTTGAGAAACCTTAGGAAGACCGGTAACGAAATCCATGGTAATGTGCTCCCACTTCCATTCTGGAAATTTCAAGTGGTTGCAATGGACCTTTTGGTACTTGATGCTCCGCTTTGACTCGTTGACAAGTTAGACACCTTGAGATAAACAGCGCTATCTCTCGCTTCATATTGCTTCACCAAAATGTATGACGAAGATCATGATATATTTTGGTACTCCCAAGATGGATTGTAAACGGTGTGTTGTGTGCCTCCATCATGATTTCATACTTTAAATCAGGGTTGTTAGGAACACAAAGTCTAGAGTTGACTCGAAGTATTCCTTCTTCATCGATTCTTACTTCCGACATAGCACCTTCTTGCACTTTCTTCCTCATACGCATCAGCTCCAGGTCTATAGCTTGAGCAACTTTAACTTTATCGATTAAAATTGGTTCTACTCGTATATTTGTCATCATCACATGGGTCCCTGGAGTCTTTAACTCTATCTCTGTCCTTTGCAAGTCACACAAAATGGGCCTTTGTGTTGATAATATCGCACTCGTACTTGCATATGATCTTCTACTCAATGCGTCAGCTACCACGTTCATTTTTCCAGGATGGTATTGAATGGTATGATCATAATCTTTCAACATTTCAATCAAACGTCGTTGTCGCATGTTGAGTTCCTTTTGCGTGAAGAAATATTTGAGGCTTTTATGATCCGTAAAGATCTCTACCTTCTCCCCATACAAGTAATGCCTCCAAATTTTAAGTGCAAAGACAACAACTGCCAACTCTAGATCATGAGTAGGATAATTCCTCTCATATTCCTTGAGTTGTCTTGATGTATAGGCTATGACTTTTCCATGTTGCATGAGAACGCATCCCAACCCTTTGCTCGAAGCATCACTGTAGATGATAAATCCCTCCGAGCCAGATGGTATTGTTAGAACAGGTGCTGAAATGAGTCTCCTCTTGAGTTCTTGAAAATTCTTCTCACATTCTTCGCTCCAACCGAACTTTGTATCTTTCCGAGTCAGCTGAGTTAATGGAGTAGTGATTCGAGAAAATCCTTCCACGAATCTCCGATAATAACCAGCTAAACCAAGAAAGCTACGTACTTCGGTCACTGATTTAGGTTGCTCCCAGCTTTGAATAGCTTCAATCTTTGCCGGGTCAACAGATATTCCATGACTTGATACTACGTGCCCATGGAATGCTACCTCCTCCAGTCAGAACTCGCATTTCTTCAACTTGACATAAAGCTTGTATTCACGAAGCTTTTGGAGTACCAGCCTCAAGTGTTGCTCATGATCTTCACGACTTTTGGAATAAATAAGGATGTCATCAATAAAGACGACCATAAAGTGATCCAAATATTCCTTGAATACTCGGTTCATCATATCCATGAAGGCAGCAGGAGCATTAGTCAATCCAAAGGACATGACTAGGAATTCATAATGCCCGTACCGAGTTTTGAAAGCCGTCTTTGGAATATCCTCAATTCTACCCTTCAGCTGATGATATCCAGAACGAAGATCGATCTTTGAAAAGAATTGTGCTCCTTGCAATTGGTCAAACAGGTCATCAATACGTGGCAATGGGTACCGGTTTTTGATGGTGACATGATTCAACTCCCGATAATCAATACAAAGTCGTATACTTCCATCTTTCTTCTTCACGAATAGAATAGGAGCACCCCAAGGAGAAGTACTAGGACGAATAAAGCCAATGTCTAACAATTCCTACAGTTGGATCTTTAACTCCTGAAGTTCAATAGGAGCCATTTGATATGGGGCTTTGGAAATGGGTTTTGTACCGGGTACAAGGTCGATACAAAATTCAATTTCACGCTCTGGGGGTAGGCCAGGAAGTTCTTCAGGGAATACGTCAGGGAATTTATTAACAATAGAAATATCATTCAAAACTGACGTATTTTTGTTTAGATCCGTGACATGAGCTAAGAAAGCTTGACATCCGTTTTTCAATAAACGAATAGCTTATGGCTTGAGATGATAGCGATTGATTTTAATGTTTTGGTTGCTTGAATTCGCATAATAGGTTGATTAGGAATATGAAAGCTAACAACCTTACGAAAATAATCAATTTTTGCATGATGAGTAGTTAACCAATCAATCCCTAGAATCACGTCAAATGCAAGTATTTTTAATGAAATCAGATCGACAGGTAATGTGTGGGTACCAACTTGAACCAAACAAGACTTATAAACCGTGGATGTAATAAAGGTTTCTCCCAATGTAGTTTCAACAGATAAGTCAAAGTCTAATTTCTCCGGTCAAATTTAATCGATGAGCACAAGTAGGAGAAATAAAAGAATGGATAGAACCGGTATCAAATAAAGTATAAACTTCGTTAGAGTTTATGATAAGCTTACGCGTGATGACCTCATTCGGGTTCCTTACTTTCTGGGAGGTCACAACAAACGCTCTCCCTTGCACTACCGGTTTTGACTTTTCTGGAACGGCCTTTGGTGCCTCCATCCTGGCTGAACTTGTTTTTGGTAAACGACAAAATCGAGCTAAATGATCTTCTCTTCCACAATTAAAACATGCTTTAGACGGCATCACGCAGTTTGGACTGATTTGCCCCTCCCCTCCGTATTTGAAACATATGATAGGTGGTCGTTCTCCTTCCTTAACAACGGGTGCTAGTGCTGACGTCTTTTCATCATTGTTGAATCTCCTCTTCTTGAAATGACCATTCTTATTGTTTTGGCCCTGATTACCACCGAAGTGGTTACCATTTCTGGCCTATTGATTCCCTCCACGCTTGTTGTCACCGCTTCGATGACTGCTCTCACTGGTATTATCATTTTGCCGACTGCTCTCTTTTGGTTGCGTTGACTCGTTATCGCGCTCCACTAACTGATCCCTATTCATAACATCTGAATACAAACACAGTTTATGAGAAATAAGATGTTGACGTATCTTAGGTTTCAAACCTCGCAAAAATATTCGCGTCATTCGCTCTTCATTATCCACCAAGTGGGACGCAAACCGGGATAACTCAGCAAATTTAGCCTCATACTGCGACACAGTCATATTATTCTGCTCTAATTTGATGAACTCCACCTCCTTCATGTGACGAACACTTTCGGAAAAGTATTTGTCATTGAACAGCTCTTGGAACTTCTCCCAAGACATCTTCAGTACGGCAGGTTGAGTACGCTTAATCGATTCCCACCAGTAATCTGCCTCTCCTCGCAACATAAAGGCGGCAAAGGGAACCTTTTGCTCCTTAGAGCATCCCAAGACATCAAATATCTTGGTGATCTGCTTTATCCATATTTTCGCTATAAGTGGTTTTGGCTCTCCCTTAAACTCCGGTGGTCCTAGCTCCTTGAACTGTTTAGCGGTGACCGTCCGAGAGTTTTCAGTGTTTTCACCTACATTTTGAACGGGAGCCGCTCTCGCCTGCTGTTGCATGAACTGCATAAAGCTTCTAAACATTTTATCATTCATCATTTGTTCAGTATTGTTGTTTGCATGAGGTTTGTCGCCTTCCTGATGCACATTATCCCGATTATTTATATGTGGTGAATCAACAGTCGCCTGTGCTCCATTGCTATTCTCAACATTCTCGGATGCCATTTTCAGATACTGCCACAAAACAAAAGTTATTTGATATGTCATATATTATCCTTATATTCTAACCGACCAATTAAATACCATGCAAATAAACTTAGGTAGGTCATACTAGCGAAGGAATTCCCCGTCTCTCCCCTCCTAGTTCTATTCTCACATCTTAGCCAGAGATCATATCCCTAAGCTCTGATACCAACTGTGACGCCCCCAAAATTAGGTATACATCACCCATCTTGGGTCGTCAGATACATGGTACAGAATATAAATATAACTTACTAATACAACTGTCGTGTACAATACGACAAAATATAACTGTGAGTTTGAATACAATTATTATCTACTAGAGACTATACAAACTCAAAAGGAGTCCTCATTACAATTATTATCACACTATTTAACAGAATAGTGAGGACTACTAATACTATCATCTGGTCCATCACTCCGTTCCCTGACTCGTCCCAGCTATATTCTCATTTCCTGAAGAGAACAGTGAAAGAAAGGGTGAGCTCAACTAGCCCAGTAAGAAATATTATGACTAAGATAATGCAGAATAAATTATCATTAGCCTTCAACAGTGTTAAACTGATAAAATATAACGAACATCAAGTTTAACTGCAGCGGAACAAGCAATCCATTAAAAGAGTCAAGTAGAGAATAAAATCTACTATCTTCTATAATTTAAAAGGTTTTTCAACACTGTTATCGCTGGGACTCAGCTTAACAAAATAATTCATATCATCGAATCACCCCTGCACTACGGCCAAAGATATTCTTTAGTATCACGACCACAATTATCCATGCACTACGGGCCAAAAATATTTGTGTATTCATTAATGGTCATGATCATGCCGACAACTGTCCATCAATGCACTACGGCCAATAAGGACTTTTACCACATCATTTGTAACATTACGGTCATGATTATACCGAATAATCCCTGGTCATAATCATACCAAGTTCATCTATGCACTACAGGCCACAGATGACTTTCAACATTTTATAAACATGAGGATGATGACAATGATATAAGAATTTAATAAAATAAGTTCAAGAATTAATTTATCCAAGAATTAACAACGTCCAAATTGTCAACATGATACTGCTTTGTGGAGTAAAATTCAAGAATGCTTAGAAGAATATTTTCATGAAAAGATACTGGATGAAACGTAATTATCAAGGATATTCCACAAATTTCATGGAGTATAGAAGTCAAAACTTAACCAACTAAGTATAATAAAGAATGGAATAACAAAAAAAATCACCCGGCATACGATAGACCGCACAGACAGGATATTCTAACAGAATAATAAATAATAGAACCAGGTCCGGCGTAAACGCACAGACATGATATTTTAACAGAATAATAAATAACGGAACTAGGTCCGGTGTAAAACACACAGACAGGATGTTCCAACAGAATAATAATAAAAACAGAACCAGGTCCGGTGTAAAACACATAGACAGGATGTTCCAACAGAATAATAGAAGAATGTCACCAAGTATAGGGTAGACCGCATATACAGGCTATTCCAACAGAATAATAAGAAATGGAATAACAAAAGTTCTCTTCATGAATAAGAAAGAATAACACCCCTTAACGTTTTAAAGAAGAACTGAAATAAGGAAGTAGTTAAGTAGCAGAATACTTTTCTTCTCTCTCTATAGTTTCTGTCTCTAGAGTTCAGTGAATTCGTAAGAAATAATGAAGAAATGAGCTGCTATTTATAAAAAAATAGAATGCATAGTAACTAATCCATGAACGGTCCAGATTGATTACTTTAATCTGACGGTCCATATTTAAAGAAAAATCTTTTTAATAAAATATAATATATTCTATTTATAGAATAACTTTAATAAAGTATTCTGTTTTATATAAAAAGATGTTTCTGTTTTATTACGTTAATAATACAAATAAAACAAAACTTCATTATCGCTAAATAATTCATATTATTAACTGACAATAATTGAATCAAACTGAGTGACTTCTCACATAAGCATTAATAATCAATACCGTGTGCTACTATGTAACCACATGTGTTACTGTACTTTTACTACCGAGTAGTTCAACAGTATCAATGATAAAACTTCCGCTGTTATTTTTAATAAAATATGTTTGTCGTTTTCTCAATCCGACAATAATTCTGTTGTGGGGTCCACCAATGATTGTGCCGTTGTACGAATATTTCCTGTTAAAACGAATATTTCCCGACTAATCGAATATTATATAACAACTTGCGTACTTTGTAAAATTTATAATTATTACCCACAGCTATGACATTATATCAAATTAACTCCATAATATTCAAAAATGATATTTATAGAAAATTCATCTTTATTTATAAAAGTTGGTGTCTTACAAAAGCGGTGACAATAAGCGTGGAGGGAATCAACAGGCCAGAAATGGTAAACACTTCGGTGGTAATCAGGGCCAAAATAATAAGAATGGTCATTTCAAGAAGAGGAGATTCAACAATGATGGAAAGACGTCAGCACCAGCACCCGTTGTTAAGGAAGGAGAACGACCACCTATCATATGTTTCAAATACGGAGGGGAGGGGCACAGCAGTTCAAACTGCGTGATGCCGTCTAAAGCATGTTATAATTATGGAAGAGAATGTCATTTAGCTCGATTTTGTCGTTTACCAAAAACAAGTTCAGCTAGGATGGAGGCACCAAAGGCCATCCAAGAAAAGTCAAAACTAGTAGTGCAAGGGAGAGCGTTTGTTGTGACCTCCCAGAAAGCAAGGAACCCGAATGAGGTCATCACGGGTAAGCTTATCATAAACTCTAACGAAGTCTATACTTTATTTGATACCGGTTCTACCCATTCTTTTATTTCTCCTACTTGCGCTCATCGATTAAATTTGACTCCGGAGAAATTAGGATTTGACTTATCTGTTGAAACTTCATTGGGAGAAACCTTCATTACATCCACGGTTTATAAGTCTTGTTTGGTTCAAGTTGGTACCCACACATTACCTGTCGATCTGATTTCATTAAAAATACATGCATTTGACGTGATTCTAGGGATTGATTGGTTAACTACTCATCATGCAAAAATTGATTATTTTCGTAAGGTTGTTAGCTTTCATATTCCTAATCGACCTATTATGCGAATTCAAGCAGCCAAACCATTAAAATCAATCGTTGTCATCTCAAGCCATAAAGCTATTCGTTTATTAAAAAACGGATGTCAAGCTTTCTTAGCTCATGTCACGGATCTAAACAAAAATACGTCAGTTTTGAATGATATTTCTATTGTTAATAAATTCCCTGACGTATTCCCTGAAGAACTTCCTGGCCTACCCCCAGAGCGTGAAATTGAATTTTGTATCGACCTTGAACCCGGTACAAAACTCATTTCCAAAGCCCCATATCGAATGGCTCATATTGAACTTCAGGAGTTAAAGATCCAACTGCAGGAATTGTTAGACATTAGCTTTATTCGTCCTAGTACTTCTCCTTGGGGTGCTCCTACTCTATTCGTGAAGAAGAAAGATGGAAGTATGCGACTTTGTATTGATTATCGGGAGTTGAATCATGTCACCATCAAAAATAGGTACCCATTGCCATGTATTGATGACCTGTTTGACCAGTTGCAAGGAGCACAATTCTTTTCAAAGATCGATCTTCGTTCTGGATATCATCAGCTGAAGGTTAGAACTGAGGATATTCCAAAGACGGCTTTCAGAACTCGGTACGGGCATTATGAATTCCTAGTCATGTCCTTTGGATTGACTAATGCTCCTGCTGCCTTCATGGATATGATGAACCGGGTATTCAAGGAATATTTGGATCGCTTTGTGGTCGTCTTTATTGATGACATCCTTATTTATTCCAAAAGTCGTGAAGATCATGAGCAACACTTGAGGCTGGTACTCCAAAAGCTTCGTGAATACAAGCTTTATGCCAAGTTAAAGAAATGCGAGTTCTGACTGGAGGAGGTAGCATTCCTTGGGCACGTAGTATCAAGTCGTGAAATATCTGTTGACCCGGCAAAGATTAAAGCTATTCAAAGCTGGGAGCAACCTAAATCAGTAACCGAAGTACGTAGCTTTCTCGGTTTAGCTGGTTATTATCGGAGATTCGTAGAAAGATTTTCTCTAATCGCTACTCCACTAACTCAGCTAACTCGGAAAGATACAAAGTTCGGTTGGAGCGAAGAATGTCATAAGAGTTTTTAAGAACTCAAGAGGAGACTCATTTTAGCACCTGTTCTAACAATACCATCTGGCTCGGAGGGATTTATCATCTACAGTGATGCTTCGAGCAAAGGGTTGGGATGCGTTCTCATGCAACATGGAAAAGTCATAGCCTATGCATCAAGACAACTCAAGAAATATGAGAGGAATTATCCTATTCATGATCTAGAGTTGGCAGCTGTTGTCTTTGCACTTAAAATTTGGAGGCATTACTTGTATGGGGAGAAGGTGGAGATCTTTACGGATCATAAAAGCCTCAAATATTTTTTCACTCAAAAGGAACTCAACATGCGACAACGACGTTGGCTTGAACTGTTGAAAGATTATGATCATACAATTCAATACCATCCTGGAAAAGCGAACGTGGTAGCTAACGCATTGAGTAGAAGATCATATGCAAGTACGAGTGCGATATTGTCAACACAAAGGCCCATTTTGTGTGACTTGCAAAGGATGGAGATAGAGTTAAAGACTCCAGGGACCCATGTGATGATGGCGAATATACTAGTAGAACCGACTTTAATCGATAAAGTTAAAGCTGCTCAAGCTACAGACCTGGAGCTGATGCGTATGAGGAAGAAAGTGCAAGAAGGTGCTATGCCAGAAGCAAGAATCGATGAAGAAGGAATACTTCGAGTCAACTCCAGACTTTGTGTTCCTAACGACCCTGATTTAAAGTATGACATCATGATGGAGGCGTACAACACACCGTTTGCAATCCATCCTGTTCGTACCAAAATGTATCATGATCTTCGTCATACATTTTGGTGGAGCAATATGAAGCGAGAGATAGCGCTGTTTATCTCAAGGTGTCTAACTTGTCAACGAGTCAAGGCGGAGCATCAAGTACCAAAAGGTCCATTGCAACCACTTGAAATTCTAAAATGGAAGTGGGAGCACATTACCATGGATTTCTTTACCGGTCTTCCTAAGGTTTCTCAAGGTATTGATGCGATTTGGGTCATTGTTGATAGATTGACCAGGTCTGCTCATTTTTTACCGATACGAGAAACTTATACAATTAAACGTCTTGCTCGTATGTACATAAACGAGATTATAAGACTGCATGGTATGCCAGTATCCATAGTTTCTGACCGAGACCCAAGATTCACTTCACGATTTTGGGTTAGCTTACAAAAAGCTATGGGCACGGATTTACGATTTAGTTCGGCATATCATCCTCAGACGGACGGACAATCAGAGAGGACTATTCAAACTCTGGAAGATTTATTAAGACTCTGTGTCCTGGACTTCAAGGAATGTTAGGACAAGTTCTTATCATTGGTGGAGTTTTTCTACAACAACAGTTATCAAGCAAGTATTGGCATGGCTCCATTCGAAGCGTTGTATGGAAGAAAGTGTCGTTCTCTAGTATGGTGGGATGAGGTGGGTGAAGCAACATTGTTGGGACCGGAGTTGGTACGTATGACTACAGAAAAGATTCAAACGATCCGACAACGTATAAAAACCTCACAAGATCGACAAAAGAGTTGTGCTGATCTTCATCGAAAGGACGTGAAATTTGATATAGGAGATCATGTGTTCTTACGTGTTGCTCCATGGAAAGGAGTTACGAGATTTAGAAAGAGAGGAAAGCTCAATCCTCGATTCATCGGTCCATTTTTAATCCTCGATCGAGTAGGAACTGTGGCTTATAGACTCGCTTTACCGCCAAGTATGTCTCGTGTTCATAACGTTTTTCACATATCCATGTTACGTAAATATGTGGAAGACCGAAACCACATTATTGAGTTAGAACCGGACGAAATAGCAGAGGATTTGACGTATGAAGAAGTTCCTGTTTAAATCTTGGATAAGAAGGAACATATTCTACGCTCCAAGGTTATACCTCAAGTCAAAGTTTTATGGAGAAATCACGATGTTGAGGAAATGACTTGGGAGTTAGAATCTGAAATGAAGTCAAGGTATCCTTACCTCTTCGACATACCAGGTACGTACCCTAATTTCGAGGGCAAAATTTCATAAGAAGGGGAGGCTGTAAGACCCCAACTTTTATAAATAAAGATGAATTTTCTATAAATATCATTTTTAAATATTATGGAGTTAATTTGATATAATATTATAGTTGTGGGTAATATTTATAAATTTTACAAAGTACGCAAGTTGTTATATAATATTCGATTGGTCGGGGAATATTCGTTTTAACAGGAAATATTCGTACAACGACACAATCATTAGTGGACCCCACAACAAAATTATTGTCGGATTGAGAAAACGACAAAAATATTTTATTAAAAATAACGGCGGAAGTTTTACCATTGATACTTTTGAACTACTCGGTAGTAAAAGTACAGTAATACGTGTGGTTGCATAGTAGCACACGGTATTAATTATTAATGCTTATGTGAGAAGTCACTCAGTTTGATTCAATTATTGTCAGTTAATAATATGAATTATTTAGCGATAAAGAAGTTTTGTTTTATTCGTATTATTAACGTAATAAAACATAAACATATTTTTATATAAAACAGAATACTTTATTAAAGTTATTCTATAATTTGAATATATTATATTTTATTTAAAAGATTTTTCTTTAAATATGGACCGTCAGATTAAAGTAATCAATCTGGACCGTTCATGGATTAGTTACTATGCATTCTATTTTTCTATAAATAGCAGCTCATTCCTTTATTATTTCTTACGAATTCACTGAACTCTAGAGAGAGAAACTATAGAGAGAAACTATAGAGGGAGAGAGAAGAAAAGTATTCTACTACTTAACTACTTCCTTATTTCAGTTCTTCTTTAAAACGGTAAGGGGTGTTATTCTTTCTTATTCTTGAAGAGAACTGTTGTTATTCCATTTCTTATTATTCTGTTGGAATAACCTGTATACGCAGTCTACCCTATACTTGGTGACATTCTTCTATTATTCTGTTGGAATATCATGTCTGTGTGTTTTACACCGGACATGGTTCCGTCTTTATTATTATTCTGTTAGAACATCCTGTCTGTATGTTTTACACTGGACCTGGTTCCGTCTTTATTATTATTCTGTTGGAATATCCTGTCTGTGCGTTTTATGCCGGACCTGGTTTCATTATTTATTATTCTGTTGGAATAACCTGTCTGTGCGGTTTATCGCATGCATGGTGATTTCTTTTGTTATTCCATTCTTTATTATACTCAGTTGGTTAAGTTTTAACTTCTATACTCCATGAAATTTGTGAAATATCCTTGATAATTGCGTTTCATCCAGTATCTTTTCATGAAAATATTCTTCTAAGCATTCTTGAATTTTACTCCACAAAGCAGTATCATGTTGACAATTTGGGCGTTGTTAATTCTTGGATAAATTAATTCTTGAACTTGTTTTATTGAATTCTTATATCATTGTCATCATCCTCATGTTTATAAAATATTGAAAGTCATATGTGGCCTGTAGTGCATAGATGGACTTGGTATGATTATGACCAGGGATTATTCGGTATAATCATGACCGTAATGTTATAAATGATGTGGTAAAAGTCCTCATTGGCCCGTAGTGCATTGATGGATAGTTGTTGGCATGATCATGACCATTAATGAATACACGAATATCCTTGGCCGTAGTGCAGGGGTGATTCGATGATGTGGATTATTTTATTAAGCTGAGTCCCAGCGATAACAGTGTTGAAAAACCTTTTAAATCATAGAAGATAGTAGATTTTATTTTCTATTTGACTCTTTTAATGGATTGCTTGTTCCGCTGCAGTTAAACTTGATGTTCGTTATATTTTATCAGTTTAACACTGTTGAAGGCTAATGATAATTTATTCTGCATTATCTTAGTCATAATATTTCTTACTAGGCTAGTTGAGCTCACCCTTTCTTTCACTGTTCTCTTCAGGAAATGAGAATATAACTGGGATGAGTACGGGAACGGAGTGATGGACCAGATGATAGTATTAGTAGTCCTCACTATTCTGTTAAATAGTGTGACAATAATTGTAATGAGGACTCCTTTTGAATTTGTATAGTCTCTAGTAGACAATAATTGTATTCAAACTCACAGTTATATTTTGTCGTATTATACACGACAGTTGTATTAGTAAGTTGTATTTGTATTCCGTACCATGTATCTAACGACCCAAGATGGGTGATGTATACCTAATTTTGGGGGCGTCACAACTTAATTATCACTTAAATAATAATTAAATAGTTAATTACAATTAAATTATATGTAATTACTTTAATAATCATTTAGTGGCATTAATAATTATTAATTAGTAAGTTTTAAATGATTTAAATGAGTTTAAACAATTAATTACTTAGTAATTACATAACTATCTAGAAAAATTCGAAATTAAATATTTTAATATTCTTCACAATTTTAGAAAATTTTTGGTCCCGAACCAACCACCAGAACCGGCCCGAAACTGGGTGAACCGGTCACCGGAAAGTTCGTCCGGTTCATCGAAAACTGAACCGGCAGTTTATATATATTTTTTTCTCAAATTTTCTAGATTTGGGGTCCTTTACTAAAACTTAAATAAAATGAAATTTACAACTCTGATTTAGGTCTAGTCGGTCTCGTTGGATTCGTATCTTCCCGAACTACAACTTTCATTTATCAAACATCAAATTTGGACATGTTTTTGTTACCGAAAATGGCCAGAAACCGGACTATTTTGCACAGTCCTATAACAGTGGGGTGTTTTTAGGAAAAAAATTCATATCTTGCTCATTTTAAAACATTTTTGCATGCTTCAAAAGGGATTTTGTTCTTAACTTACATATCTAACATAACAAGAAAGAAAATCATAAAAACTATTAGTAAGTTTCAAAATGAAAAATCTTCAATCACACCTTTCGATTAAGTTTTCCGGTAAAACTCATTTTCATGCATTTTACCAAACTTTTCTACACAAACACAAACCAATACACAAGTTAAATCCATTAAACTCTATATCTATCATTCTAGCATGCTTCTAGCCATTTAAAACTTGAACTTCATGTATCTAACATAAAATACACTAAGCATGCAAGATTAGGGTGTTTCTTAAACATTTGTACATAACTTCTTTTCTTTTCTTTTTTTTTCAACTTTTAACACCCAAAAATGTAAGATCCAAACATGATGCACTAAAATGAAATAAATCAAGAGTTTTGAAAGTTCATGAGCATAGGTTCTTCATTTTTTGTAAAACCAACAAAATATATGAAATTAAAGCTTGAGATTTAATATTTTTACCTTGATCTTAATGTTACTTTTCTTGTTTTTCCAAAGTATGTGATAAATCTAGGTGGCATCAAGGAAATTTCTTTCTCCTCTCCTTCAAAACTTCCCACGTTTCTCACTCTCTATATCTTTCTTTTGCTTTGCTTTTTGCGAGAGAACTAATAAGTGAAAAGTTTCTTTATAAAAATATGTGGTTGTATTTATAGGCAATTAGAGTATATAGATATAACTTGCATATCTCTATTAATCTCTTAATATCTTAGATTGCTTGTCTTGGTTGAAAATAATTTATTAAGCTATAAAAGGCTAATGGGCTATTTAGGTGGGTTGGTAAACAACCCTTGACCAACAAAAAAAAGAAAAACTAATGAAATGAAGCATGTGCTTGCTCTACTCCTTAGCTTGCCAGATTCATGCACCTTCTTGGCCAATTTATTTATTGATTTCTTTGCTAATTAATCATCTAGAAGGTCCATACAAAATGGGCCTTATCTTGGGCCATTTGATTTCTTATTTGGGCTATGTAAAAAAATAGCATGATCCAATAGATAAATTTTATCTTACCCTAATTATTTAATTAGGATTTTCATTCCACTCATTTAGGAATTTAAATAATTATTTATGTACATTTAATTTTATAACCCAATTAGACTTACTTTAATTAGGTATGAATTAAATATTAAATTGAGATAATAAAAGTAATCTCTTAAGTTAGTATAATTTTAAACACTATTATTCTTCAATGCCATAACCCTTAGGTTATTTAATTTTCATACCTAATGTATAATTAGGTTATGTAACTTTTTCGTTTAATTCTCTTTATATAACTCATACATGCATATATATTTAGAATATATATATATATATATATATATATATATATATATATATATATATTTAACCATAAACATTTTTCACATAAATAATAACATATTCATTTACTATATGTCACAAAGTTTTCAATATCATTAATATTTAATTAATATATTTAATTACCGCGTGACTTAAAATTCATGGTTGTTACACATATTTCTCTCAAAATTATTTGTAAAGGGATAGAATTAGTTTTTTTTTATGTATATGTGAGAGAGACAAATAATTCTTTGACCAAGACCGAAGTCTTAGAGAGGTTAGTTAGGAGTTGAGTCTCTAGTATACTTGTGACGTGAGGAAAAATCCATTATTTCAAGACCAGATCTTAGAATAGAATTGAACTCAAAGGAAATGTGCATTTAAGCTAGAGGAAGGAGTTGGGAGCTTGCTGTCCGAGATAGTTAATTATGAATAGTTTTAAGTTTATCTTTAAAACTTTGTAAAGGCTTCTTCGACTATTGAATGAGTATTTATTACTATGAGTAATTAGATCTCAAGTCCTGGAGAGGAGCTTGAGACTGGACGTAACAATATACCCGACCTATATGTTGTGAATCAGATAAAACTATGTACATTGTGTGATTGATTTTTTACTATCTTGATTATTAATTTCTGACACTACTAATTAATCTACTAAAAATTCAAAAAGACCTAAGATAATTTTTTTTTAAACGGTGATAATCTATTCATACCCGTTCTAGATTATTATTGGATTTTCATTTTTAAAAAAGAGTTATGTTATATATTGCAAAAGTTTTTATCCGAATTATGATTACGACCTATGTGTATACATGAGATATGTAAGAATTAAGAAGGGTTCACTTTAATTTATTCTATCTTATTGTAATCTAAATTCGTTAAATATTTGTGGACATATATATCATTTTTTTTAAAATAAAAGATAAAAATTAAATTAAGTCGAAGCCCTATATGCATGTGCTTCAAAGGAATTTTTATTTTTCTATACATGTATAATTGTAGATATCAAAGGATAAGAGGCTCTGACTATTGACCTTTCAAACTTCAAAGATAAGGGGGAGAGAGAGTAATCTTATATTTTAATCAAATTTACAACTTCTGTCATCCGACAGTCATAGCTATGTTTAGCTATGATTAACATAATATATTTCTTGATTTTTTAATTTGCAATTAGTTTTATCTGCGAAAACCAGAAACAAAAATTTATGAATAATTAAATAATATAAAAAAGAGATAAAATAAGAGGTGCGATTTAATATTTGTATTTTTATTAGTATGAATTACATGAATTCTACAATTTATGCACAACTTTTTACGTATAATTTATATATATAAAATTAATCTTCATTTGAATTAGAAAAAAAATGAATAACTATTATTTTCACGTTAATAAAAATTAACTAAACAAATAATCGCGATAGTATAAAGGTCGTTTCAATGTGCAAGACTTCTGCAAATAACAAGATTCACAAACTCTTACATGCGTAAGCACATACATATATTGCCTTGTATAGTATCAATAATTCCGAAATTTTCTGATTTGGAGATAATTATTTGGCTTTTATAATATTAAAAGTCTGATTTTGTTGACTACACATCAATATAATTGACTTCAAATTTCAAAATCCATTCATATAAAATTCTAGTTAATTGACCAGATCTACAAATTCCTTGGTTTAATTATAATCCATGTGCCCTAGCTACATGTCCATGCTCTCCATAAATAGAACAACATCTTGCATCTATTTTACTCGTCCAGAAAAAATATAAACCTATCCAAATGAAACCAATATTTTTCTTCCTTTCTCTCCTTCTGTTTGCCTCTTATTCTCTTGGTGCAACACCTGATCCGGTGCTTGACACTGCAGGGAAGATTCTCCGCACCGGCGTTGACTACTACATTTTACCGGTAGTCCGTGGCCGAGGCGGCGGCCTCACACTAGGCCCCACTAGGAACAAAACTTGCCCGTTAGATGTTGTACAAGAGCTGCATGAAGTTGACAATGGTCTCCCATTGACTTTTACGCCGGTTAATGTCAAGAAAGGCGTGATACGGGAGTCAACCGATATGAACATCAAGTTCTCGGCCGCCTCGATTTGCGTGCAGTCGACGGTATGGAGATTGGCCAGGTATGATGAAGTTAGGGGACAGTATTTTGTGACTAGTGGGGGAGTTGAGGGAAATCCTGGTATTAAAACTATAAGCAATTGGTTTAAGATTGAGAAATATGGTGATGATTATAAGCTTGTGTTCTGTCCTACGGTTTGTAATTATTGTAAAGTTATTTGTAAGGATGTGGGGATTTTTATAGAGAATGGGAGGAGAATTTTGGGTTTGGCTCTTACTGATGTGGCGCCCCTCAGGGTTATGTTCAAGAAGGCTTAGAGGTTTGTCCTTTTGTATTGTATGAAAAACTCCTATGTGCTATCAAATGGGTTATGCACTCACTTTAATTTCTTATTAAAAAAGTTTGTAATAATAATTTTGTCATATATTTATCAGTAAAGACAACTATCAATTTCACTATGATTCACTTTGATGCATTACAACTTACCATATTAAAACAACGGTAAGCGTCTCAAATTTTTTATTTTAAAAAATATCTCAAATGAAGTAAGAACCCGACTTTTTTAAAATAAAAATCTAATTTAATTTTTGATTATTATTTTAAAACTGTAAAATATTAAATGTATAAATGGACAATCGGGCAATTAAACTGATAAGTGAATAAATAAAAGAGAGGAATTAAAATTTTGAAATGATGGGCCTTGAGGGAGGCGGCTAATGTTGATAATTGAGGAGGAGATGCTAAAATAATTGAGTCCTTCTACGGCGATATTGTACTGACGACATTGTAGCGATATTTTTTTTTTTTAGTTTTTTTTTTGTATTACCTCTCAAAAAATGTATAGTATTTATTCCAACTGAAATTTTTGTAAAAAACAGTGTTTTAAGTGTAATTTAGATACATACTAGAAACAGGGCATGCACAATCTGTACAACTCTGTTTCTTGTATGCATTCAAATTACACCTAAAATATTATTTTTTACAAAAATTTCAATTGAAATAAATACTATATATTTTTTGGTAGGTACTACAAAAAAAAAACCAAAAAAAAATAAATAAAAAATGTCACTAGAAATGTCATTAAAAAGTATCCCCCTAGACTTATTGAAAATAATTTTCTCCAACTTTCCAAACTTGTCTCTAATTTTCTACCGAACTTTTCTTTGATTGGCCAATTTTATTTTGGTGGGACATGAGATGTCTAGCACTTCATCTCCTCATTTTTATTCCCACACCGCACTCATGTAGGGAAAGGAAGAAAGGAAGAAAGGAAGAAAGGAAGAAATAATAATTTGATAAAGAGTTAATTTTAAAAATTCTTAATTTATTTTTTTGATTTAAGTTTTCATGAATTTTATATGAAGAGATTTTGTTTATACTTAATTTAGATGATTTAAACTTTTATAAACAAGAATCAAATGAGAGAAATCTAGAAATCAAAAGAAGAATAAAAAATTTAAATTTTCAGAAAAATTAGTTTATTACTTGATTTTGTAAAATTCACAAATCTTTGTGTATAATGAGTTAGGAGACGAGTCTTATGTCAAAAGAAAGCACTGGAAGTAAGCTAAAATTAGAAATTAGAATCACTCAAAAATTCCATGTGAATTTTTCGTGGTGACTGTTTGAATGAAACTGGTCCGAAGGACTCATAGTCCGAAAAATCAATTTTATTAAGTTCTATTACGTTAGTTATAATTTTTACTCCGACCGTTAGATCGTCGTAATTTTTGGATATGTTATACATATATAAGTTGAGTATATGTCCACAAATTTTGAACCATTAAAGATTAACGTATGATTTGTTATGAATTTTAAGAGGTGACTGATTCAGAATTTTTGTAGCAGAATTTTTCGGTAAGCCTGTTTCTCTATGCTAGAGGCGAAATTTGAAAACATTTTCTTCTACAAAGTTGTAGAGAATTAAATTTCACATGGAAATGACATAAGATTCATAATTTTCTGATAAAGGGATAATTATTATGAATTATTAAAGTTTCTGAATATTGGAATTTATAATTAAATTATCAAAAAAATTATTTGGGCTAAAATATTTTTTTTCAAAATTCTTATAATATCAGTTTAGAATTTCTGTAAATTTTTGATGAATTATTGAAAAGCATAAGTAACTAATGTATTTTGAACTATTTATAGTTAGTTTGAAAATAGAATAAATTCATAGGAAATTGTATGAATGATGAAAAATTATGAAACTTGGTGAAAAATCTTATAATATTATTTTATAATTTAAGGACAGTTTAAAAAAATTATTGAATAATATAAATATTTATTGTATTTTTAAACTATTTATAATTAGTTTAAACATATAGAGAAAATTCATAGAAAATTTTATGAATGGAAGAAAATTATGAAATTTCTTGAAAAATATTATAATAATATAAGATTAACATTGATGATGCTTTAAAGATATAAAAGTTTGTGCAGTTAGTATTTCTATTTTGAAGCTATTAAATGATAGTTTTTATAAATAGAAGTAATTATAGAAAATTGTCGGATAATCCGAAAAATGTGAAAAATATATAAAGTGAACAGTTGTCAGGAAATATTCGTTTAGTCGAGAAATATTCTTTTTGTCAGAAAATGTTCGTACGACGGTGCAATCATTGGTGGACCATATAACAGAATAACTGTCGGATATAGAAATTAAAGCGATAGAAATAACCTTTTTATAAAAAAATAACAGCGAAGTTTTTATCGTTAAACTGTTGAAATACCCGATAATAAAAATACAATAATACGTGTAATTTCACAGTAGTACACGGTATTACACAGTAGCACACAGTATTGCACAATAATTATATTATTGATTCTTACGTAAAAAGTCACTCAGTCTTTCATTCAATAATTGTCACAGTAGTTATTACACAGTAACTCATATTATTTGATATGATATAATTATACGAGTTGGAAGTATTGTGAGTCTATGTTAATAATTATTGAAAGTTTGAAAATGTATAAATAATTGATGAATAAAAGGTGTTGATTAAAGATAAGTATGATATGCAGATGTTTGTTCAATTATTTTTTTTTTTACAAAAGTAAGTCCGGCACAACTTGCCGACACTCTACTTTTTCTAAAGTAGTCTGGACCACAACTCAATTATTGTTAAAACGTGTACAAGTTAGTTTAATTTTCTCCGTGGGACCATAAATTTCACTAACATTATTTTATGCAGCTCATTTGGTTATTTTGTCAAAGCGTGTGCACTAATTGTTTTCTTAATTTTCAGTATAAATAGATTGCTTAGATGAGAAACAAAACACACCATCACTACACTAAAAGTATAAAATTCTTTTACTGCAATATTGTGAGTATTTGTGTTGAGTGTAAGGTTACTCCAAGTGTAGATAAGGAATGTAAGCATTGTTTAAGTTGATCAATTTCATAAAAAATAGAATTAAGTCACATGTTAAGGTAAGGGGTATCATTTTTATGGTAAAGGGATATCATTTTATTTCATACTCCATATTATGGTAAGATATTATTATTCTTTTCTTCAGCTTATCATTAAATGGTGAAAATTCCTGAAATGATTAGAATATCCTTAATAGTTTGTGCTTCATCTAATATCTTGACATGAATCTTTCTATTCAGTTTTAAGTTATTATATTTGAGCCGGAAACTTCAAATTTACTTAAACTTTATATTCTATCAGGAATTATAATCGATTTTCTGGATATCATGTTGGCAATTTGGACTCTAGACAATTAAGTTAAAAATCATTAAGATTTATTTTATCTTATTATTCTGATTATTTCTATCCATTCATTATATATATCATTGTCATCATCCTCATGCTTATATTATGATGAAAATCATCTTTGGCCCGTAGTGCAAAGATGGACTGTTGATTATTGATTTTACAGTTATATATCTTTGACCCGTAGTGCAAAGATGGACTGTTGATTATTGGTTTTACAGTTGTATATCTTTGACCCGTAGTACAAAGATAGACTGTTTATTATTGGTTTTGCAGTTGTATATTTTTGGCCCGTAGTGCAAAGATGGACTGTTGATTATTGGTTTTACAGTTGTATATGTAACGACCCCAAAATAGGTCCATTCCATCCAACCTATTCTGAGTCGCCAAATACATGGTACAGAAAATAATTGTAACTTTATTACAACAATTGTCGTGCAAAATACAACAACACATATGCTGTGAGTTTGAATACAAATATATACCAAACGTGACTCATGTTCCAACCGTGGACATCACCTCACAATGACACCTTACATAAAGGTATAGTCAAAAACTATTTTAAAAATTAGAATCTTTGGGAAGTGCTCAAGAAAACCTTCGTACATGGGAGGCCATGCGTCTAGGTTATGATAGATATCATATAGCCACAGAATTATCTTTGGTTGACCCAATAGACCCGAAAGAAAAACGAGAAGATTACTATCATATTCTTCCCAATGGTGAGTCTTCTCTTGACTTATCATTATCTCCACTGTCTCTAATTGAGAATTATACTTCAAAAAAATACCAAGATTATATAGGTAGTGCTCGTATATATACTCAGCAAGTGGATGAGCACAATCCTGTCTTATGATGACACGAGGTTGTATGTCATTAGACATCTTGTATGATAGTGGCAAAACATCCTTCCAACGTTGGGTTCGCTTCACCCTAGATGATTCACCAAATATAACTACTAAATGAACTTTTCTATACTGCTTCGGGAGAACATCCACAGCTAGAGACTACCGTTCTATTTCTCCGTTACCCTCGCTCGACCCAGCTACACTCTTATTACCCGAAAGGAATTGTGAAGCAAAAGGGTGAGCACAACTAGCTCAGTAAAGAATATCATGACTAAAGATAATTAAATTATCAATAGCCTTCATCAATAATAAATCAGAGATTTAGAACATATGGTAAATGATACAAATTTCAACCATAGTTGCAGCGGAACGAGCAATCCATTAGAAGAGTCAAATAGACTATAAAGTCTATTATCTTCTCCATGTTAAAAATCCATCAACAATGTTTTATCCCTGTAACATCAATCAACAATTCTGGTCCACAATCATATGAATAACTCATAATCATAACTGTAGTTCTAAATTTTCTCTTCTCATCCAGGACGAAGATAATTTTCATCACCTATCTTTACCTGAAACATCAAAGATCATGGTTACACCAAATCACATTTCCTGTTCATAATCATACTAATACCTTCATCTTTGCACTACGGCCAAAGATATTCATTTGTATCACCAGTTGGTCATGTTTATCTCAACATCTGTTCATCTTTGCACTACTGGCCAAAGATATTCAACAACATGTCATCTTTGCACTACGGGCCAAAGATATTCATCAACAATTCATCTTTGTACTACAGGCCAAAGATATTAATATCTCAAAGAAATATATAATCATTTCAGAATTTATATAAACAATAATTATAACCATAGTGAACAATTCACCTTTGCACTTAAGCTAAAGATATTCACTTATAAATTTAATGGTCATGATCATACCAGTCACCAATTCAACTTTGTACAACTGGCCAAAGAGAACCCTAGTCATGATCATACCAATAATCTACCCATCTTTACACTCAAATGAAAGAGAATATCATTATTAGGGTTATAAAAATATTATATATGATAATAAAAATAATGTGATCAATATATAGTTTTAATCTCAAGAGTAATATTCATAAATCAACTATAATTTGGTCAGAAAAAGAAACCAATTTTATCGTGAATAGTACCCGTGAATAGTAACTCGTGAATAGTAACTCATGAATAGTAACCCCGACACAAAAAGGTAGAAATTCTACAATAAAATTTATACCAATATTTCGGTATAATGATATTGAAAGAATAACATTTGTTAAACTTATAAATAATTTATTTTAATTATTTACACTAAATAATGCATTTAATCATTCTAAAATGTCAAACTCATAAGATTTCATCACCAATAACCAAAATCCTCATCAAAAATCTGCATATACCTCATATAGGATTCTCAAGCCATAAAATCCTATTTTTCAATTTTCTTACTTCACATAACATATTTAATTCATTTACTCATAACTAGTCTATTTTCATAAAAAATACCAAATCAGTTCCAAAAATATTTCTTTTTTGAGATTAAGCAGAATATAGTTCCATATTGAACATATATTTTTCTCAGAATTTTTAAAATTTATTTACTATTTTTCATATGGCCAAAACCGCCGAATATTTAGACATTTATCATAAATTATACTTTTATCCAAAAATTCCAAAATTCACAGAGTACACTGATATAATATAGATATACTTTCAATAAAAATTTCATCAATTTTGGAGTTAACCACAAGAAATTATAAGCGGTTACTTTTAAAATAGTCTTTTCCCGTAAAATTCATAACTCTTAATCTATACATCCAAAAATCACTATTTTTGGACACAATCAATAAAACTCATCAAAATATCATTTCAAATTTTTCCAGAATTTTTGAAGGTCAGAAAAATTACGAAACTGAAAAACATAACAACCCTTAAAATCCCTTACTATCCCTTACTTCAAAAGAGCAGTACTTCTGATCGGTATGCAAAGCCGAAGGAAACTTACACTGAATAGCAACTCGCAAAATATCTAAATACTCACAAAATATGCTTCATGATATAGAGAGAGAGAAAGAAAGAAAGCTTATGTTTCTGGTGTGATTTTCAATTCTAACTTAGCCTTCTATTTATAGGAAAATTTTAGTAGGCTTGACCTGCAACCTGATGGCTTTACCTGCTACTATTCCCACCCACCACATTTGAAATATAATTCAGCACATTTCTTCACCAACCACAAGTGGGGCCCACCAATTCTAGAATTTTCCATCAAAATGATAAACTCCGAAAATTCAATAATTTCTGAACCAGTCATCTTGTAAAATTCATAATAAATCATACGTTCATTTTTAATGGTTCAAAATTTGTGGGCATATACTCAACTTATATATGTATAACATATCCAAAAATTACCACGATCCAACGGTCGGATTAAAAATTATAACCCCCGCAAAATATCTCAAAAATCCTGATTTTTAATACCTCCATTCCGATAAAAATACGGATAAAAACCTCAACATTAACTCCTTCATTTTTAACCACAAAAATATATCCCTTGTTTATATCCACATAAAATAAATATTTCCTTATCATATGAATCAATAATTAATTATTCACAAATAATATTACAGAATCACATTTATGACAACCAGACCGTTCCCAAGAAAGAGGGGGTTTCCAATAAGAATTTTTCCTTACTGGCGCGCAATTAGGTGACCAAACCTCTCCTTAGACAGAACTTTCTAGACATTGCCAATAATGTTATCTAATAATATTATTCAAATAATATGAATTATTGGTCTCATAATGGGAAATATTGTGCAGTAACAATTATTGAACAACAATAATATAAAATTTCAACGTAGCAATTATTGAATCAATAAAATAAAATATTGAACAGTAATTACTGTAATAATTATTGAGTAGTGCCTTCTTACGTAAGAATCAATAATTTCAAAAATACTATGCAATACTGTGTGCTACTGTGCAATAATGCGTATTACTGTATTTTAACCACCGGGTATCCCAACAGTGTTAACGGTAACAACTACGCCTGTATTTGTAAAAACTCAAATTTATCGTTTTCTTCACCCGACAGTTATTCGTTATGGGGCCCACAAATGGCTGCGCCGTCGTACGAATATTCCCCGACAGAAAGAATATTCCACGATCAAACGAATATTCTCCAACAACAATGATTATTTTATAACCACTTGCTTATTCTGAAAAAAAATTCATATTTCACCCATAACTTTAAACTTTTATCAATTTAACCATTTACTGAATAGTAATTATAAGAAAAATTGAATACTTTTATTTCATAAAATTCGGGGTCTTACAGTATATCTTTGGCCCGTAGTACAAAGATAGACTGTTGATTATTGATTTTATAGTTGTATGTAAGATCCCAAATTTTTTTTTAATAAAATGGAATTTCCTTTTTTTATTATTTTGAAATAGTAAGGGTTTATTTGATTAATGTGTTTAGTTATGGGTAAAATTTATAAATATTTTTAAATAAGCAAGTAGTTATAAAATATTCATTGTTGTCGGAAAATATTCGTTTGGTCGTCGAATATTCTTGCTGTCAAGGAATATTCGTACGACGGCGCAGCCTTTTGTGGGTCCCATAACGGAAAGCGATTGGATGAAGAAAACGACAAGTATAAGTTGTTTATAAATAACGGCGTAGTTGTTACCGTTAATACTGTTGGAATACCCGGTGGTTAAAACACAGTAATACGTGTTGTTACACAGTAGCACACGGTATTGTACCAATTATTGATTCTTACGTAAGAAGGCACTACTCAATAATTGTTACAGTAATTACTGTTCAATATTTTATTTTATTGATTCAATAATTGCTACGTTGATATTTTATATTATTGTTGTTTCAATAATTATCACTGCACAGTATTTTTCATTATTAGATCAATAATTATTATTATTTAAATAATATTATTAGATAGTATTATTGGCAATGTCTAAAAAATTCTGTCTAAGGAGAGGTTTGGTCACCTAATTGCGCGCCAGTAAGGAGAAATCCTTATTAAAAAGTCCCCTCTTTCCTGGGAACTGTCTGGTTGTCATAATTGTGATTCTGTAATATTATTTGTGAATAATTAATTATTGATTTATATGATAAGAAAATATTTATTTGATGCGGATATAAATGATGGATTTATTTATGTGGTTATAAATGAAGAAATTAATGTTGAGGTATTTTATCAGTATTTTGTCTGATTGGAGGTATTAAAAGATCAAATCGATATTCTTAAAGCTCTATTGCATGAGTTATAATTTTGATCTGACCGTTGGATCGTTGTGACTTTTGGATATATTATACATATATAATTTGAGTATATGTCCACAAATTTTGAACAATTAAAAATTAACGCATGATTTGTTATGATTTTTAAACGGTGTTGAAAATCGTCCATTTGTGAATTTCGGATATTTTCGGTCTGGAATTTGAAAAAACTTTCTTCTATAAAGTTGTAGAGAATTTGATTTAGTGTGGAATTGACATAAAATTCATATTTTTCTGATAAACGGACTATTTTCTATGAATTGTTGAAGTTTCAGAAAATAAAATGATTTTATTAAAATTATGGGTGGGACCCACTTTTACTTTTCAAACTATGTGCTAGAATTGTTTTGTCAAATGTGGTGGCTAGTCTTTGATGGCTGGTGTGGTGGCGTAGGAAATGAGAAAATAATAGTAATAATATTATATTTTATTAATTTAGCCTCCTTTGGTGTTCTAGCATTTTTCTATAAATAGGTGCTTATGTTAAAATTGAAAATCACACCAGAAACAAGTTTTCTTTCTCTCTATATTATCAAACGTATTTTTGTAAGTATTTAGATACTTTGAGAGTTGTTATTCAGTGCAAGGTTCTTTCGGCTTTTCATCCGATATTCTAGTCAGAAGTACTGCTCTTTTGAGGTAAGGAATTTTAAGGGTTGTTATGTTTTTCAGTTTCATACTTTTTTCGACCTTCAAAAATTCTGAAAAAATTTGAAATGATAATTTGATGAGTTTTCTTAATTGTGTCCAAAAATGGTAATTTTTGGATGTATAGATTAAGAATTATGAATATTATGGGAAAAGACTATTTTAAAAGTAAATCCTTATAACTCCTTGTGGTTAACTCCAAAATTGATGAAATTTTTATTGGAAGTACATGTATATAACAGAAGTATACTGTGTAAATTTCAGAATTTTTGGACAAAAGTACAATTTATGATAAATGTCTAAATATTCGGTAATTTTGGCCATATAAAAAATAGTAAATGAATTTTAAAAATTTTGAAAAAAATATATGTTCAATATGGGACTATATTCTGCCAAATTGCAGAAAAAAAATATTTTTGGGACTGATTTGGTATTTTTTATGAAAATAGACTAGTTATTAGTAAATGAATTAAATATGTTATGTGAAGTAAAAAATTAAAAAATAGAATTTTATGGCTTGAGAATCCTATATGAGGTATATGCAGATTTTTTGATGAGGGTTTTGGTTATTGGTGATGAAATCTTATGAGGTTGGCATTTTAGGATGATTAAATACATTATTTAGTAAAGTGTAAACAATTAAAATAAATTATTTATAAGTTTAAGAAATGTTATTCTTTCAATATCATTATACCGAAATATTGTTATGGATTTTATTGTAAAATTTTTACCTTTTTCATGTCGGGATTATAATTCATGAGTTACTATTCACGAGTTACTATTCATGAGTTACTATTCACGACAAAATTAGTTTCTTTTTCTGACCAAATTATCGTTGATTTATGAATTTTACTCTTAAAATTAAATCTGTGTTTTGATCATATTATTTTTAGTATTATATATAATATTTTTATAATCCTGATGAAGAAATTTCTCTTTGACTTGAGTGTAAAGATGGATTGATTATTGGTATGATCGTGACTATGAGTTCTCTTTGGCCAGTAGTGCAAAGTTAAATTGTTGACTGGTATGATCATGACCATTGAATTTATAATTGAATATCTTTAGCTTAAGTGCAAAGGTGAATTGATCAACATGGTTATAATTATTGTTTATATAAATTCTGAAATGATTATATATTTCTTTGAGATATTAATATCTTTGGCCTGTAGTGCAAAGATGATCTGTTGTTGAATATCTTTGCAAAGATGATCTGTTGTTGAATATCTTTGGCATGTAGTGCAAAGATGATATGTGGTTGAATATCTTTGGCCAGTAGTGCAAATATGAACTGTTGACGAATATATTTGGCTCGTAGTGCAAAGATGAATTTATCAGTATGATTATGAACAGGAAATGTGATTTGGTATAACCATGATCTTTGATATTTTAGGTAAAGACAAGAGATGAAAATTATCTTCGCCTTGGATGAGAAGAGGAATTTAGAATCACAATTATGATTATGAGTTATTCATATTATTGTGGATCAGAACTGTTGATTGATGTTACAGGGATAAAACATTGTTAGTGAATTTTTAACATGGAGAAGATAATAGACTTTATGGTCTATTTGACTCTTCTAATGAATTGCTCGTTCCGCTGCAATTATGGTTGAAAATTTTTATCATCTACCATATGTTCTAAATCTCTGATTTATTAGTGTTGAAGGCTATTGATAATTTATTTATCTTTAGTCATGATATTTTTTACTGGGCTAGTTGAGCTCACCCTTTTGCTTCATAATTCCTTTCAGGTAATAAGAGTGTAGCAGGGTCGAGCGGGGGTAACAGAGGAATAGAACGGTGGTCTCTAACGGTGGAAGTTCTCCCTAAACAGTATAAAAAAGTGTGTTGTATTTTATACATCATTTAGTAGTTATATTTGGTGAATCCAATAGGGTAAGGCTAACTCAACGTTGGAAGGGTGTTTTGCCACTATCATACAAGATGTCTAATGACATACAACCTCGTGTCATCATAAGACAGAGTTGTGCACATCCACTTGCTGAGTATATCTACGAGCACTACCTATATAATCTTAGTATTTATTTGAAGTATAATTCTCAATTAGAGACAGTGGAGATAATGATATGTCAAGAGAAGACTCACCATTGGAAAGAATATGATAGTAATATTCTCATTTTTCTTTGGGGTCTATTGGGTCAACCAAGAATAATTCTGTGGACATATGATATCTATCATAACCTAGACTCATGGCCTCCCATGCACGAAGGTTTCCTTGGGCACTTTCCAAATATTTTTATTTCTAAAACAGTTATTGACTGTACCTTTATGTAATGTATCAAGGTGAGGTGTTGTCCATAGTTGGGACATGAGTCACAGTTGGTATTAAAACTCACAGTATGTATTGTCGTATTTTACACGACAATTGTGACGCCCCCAAAATAGGTATACAACACCCATTCTGAGTCGCCAAATACATGCTACAGAAAGCAAACTATAACTTCAATAATACAATTATCGTGCAAAATACGACAACACATACTGTGAGTTTAAATACAAATATTGTCTTCTGGACAATATCCACACTTAAATAAATCCTCATTACAATTATTCAAACACTATTTTACAGAAATAGTGAGGACTGCTAAAACATCTTTCTAGAACCATCACTCCATACCCCGACTAGATCCTGCTATGTTCTCACCTCCTGAGAAGAAAAATGGAACAAAAAAGAAAAGGGTGAGCTCAACTAGCCCAGTAAAGAATATTATGACTAAGATAATATACAACAAATTATCGTTAGTTTTCAACAGGGAAAAATCTGATAGAATATAATCGACAACAAGTTTTAGATCAACAACTGCAGCGAAAACAGCAAACCATTAGAAGAGTCAAGTAGAGAATGAATTCTACTATCTTCTAAGATTTAAAAGTCTATCATCAATATTTTATCCCTGTAACATCAATTAATAATCATCTTTATCTAAATATTCATCTTTGCACTACAGGCCAAAGATATTCATTTGTATCACCTGTCAGTCATGTTCATCTCAACACCTGTTCATCTTTACACTACAGGCCAAAGATATTCATCAAGTAATCATACATCTTTGCACTACAGGCCAAAGATATTCAGTAATATCATCATTTAGGACTGAGGATGATGAAAAATATCTTAAAGAGAACGAATCCAGTGAGACAGAAGGACAAATATTAGGGATTCGTATAACAGTTTATCCAAGATCAATAATACTTCATAATAATCAATTGTGAAGTAGAATTCAAAAATAAAGATCAAAACATGGATACAATCAAAGATAGTAACCATAATAGACATCTTGGACAAAAAGGAAAAATTTTATTTTTCGGTGAATAGTACCGTATACGTGAATAGTACCGTATACGTGAATAGTAACCTCGACACAAAAAGTTCCAAATTTGATAAAAACTCATATCAATATTTCAGCATAATGATATTGAAGAAAATAATATCATTTATGAAGAAAATAATATCCCTTACCTCAAAATATCAGTACTTCTGGTCGGAATACCGGTATAAAGCTGAAAGAAACTTTCTCTGATGAATAGAAACTCTCAAAGTATCTAAATACTCACAAAATACACTCAATAATCTAAAGAGAGAAAGAGAGAAAACTTGTTTCTGGTGTGATTTTTAATTCTAATTTATCCCTCTATTTATAGGAAAATGTTAGCACGCCGAAGCAGACTTAACCTACAACCTGATGGCTTTACCTGCTACTATTCCCAGCCACCATATTTGAATAAAAATCTCAGCACATTTCTTCACCAACCAAGAGTGGGGCCCACTAATTCTAGAATTTTCCATCAAAATGATAAACTCCGAAAATTCAACAATTTCTGAACCAGTCATCTCGTAAAATTCATAATAAATCATACGTTCATTTTTAACGGTTCAAAATTTGTGGACATATACTCAACTTATATATGTATAACATATCCAAAAATTACCACGATCCAACGGTCGGATTAAAAATTATAACCCCCGCAAAATATCTCAAAAACCTTGATTTTTAATACCTCCATTCCGACAAAAATACTGATAAAAACCTCAACATTAACTCTTTTATTTTTAATCAGAAAAATATATCCCTCATTTATATCCACATAAAATAAATATTTCCTTATCCTATGAATCAATAATTAATTATTCACAAATAATATTACAGAATCAAATTTATGACAACCAGGCCGTTCCCAGGAAAGAGGGGGCTTTCCAATAAGGATTTCTCCTTACTGGCGCGCAATTAAATGACCAAACCTCTCCTTAGACAGAACTTTCTAGACATTGCCAATAATGTTATCTAATAATATTATTTAAATAATATGAATTATTGATCTGATAATGGAAAATACTGTGCAACAATAATTATTGAAACAACAATAATATAAAATATCAACACAATAATTATTGAATCAATAAAATAAAATATTGAACAATAACTATTGTAACAATTATTGAGTAGTGCCTTCTTACGTAAGAATCAATAATTGGTGCAATACCGTGTGCTACTGTATTTTAACCACCGGGTATTCCAACAGTATTAACGGTAACAACTACGCCGCTATTTATAAATAACTTATACTTGTTGTTTTCTTTATCCAATCGCTTTCCGTTATGGGGCCCACACAAGGCTGCGCCGTCGTACGAATATTCCCCGACAGCAAGAATATTCCACGACCAAACGAATATTCCCCGACAAAATGAATATTTTATAACCACTTGCTTATTTTGAAAAATTTACACATTTCACCCATAACCAAAGTATTATATCAAATTAACCCCTTATTATTCACAATAATATTTAGATAAAATTTGATTTTATTCATTAATAAGTTGGGGTCTTACAACTCCCCTCCTTATGAAATTTCATCCTCGAAATTGACGTACATACCTGATGTTTCAAAAAGGTGAGGATACCTCGCTTTCATTTCTGATTCCAACTCCCAGGTCATTTCTTCAATAGCATGGTTTCTCCATAAAACCTTAACTTGCGGTATAACCTTCGTGCGTAGGACATGCTCTTTCCTATCCAAGATCTTAACAGGTACCTTCTCGTACGTTAAATCTTCAGCTATCTCGTCTGATTCTAACTCAATAATGTGGTTCGGGTCTTTAACATATTTACGAAGCATAGATATGTGAAAAACATTATGAACACGAGACATGCTTGGAGATAATGCGAGTCTATATGCCACATTTCCTATTCGCTCAAGAATCTCAAATGGACCAACAAATCTTGGATTGAGCTTTCCTCTCTTCCCAAATCTTGTAACTCCCTTCCATGGTGCAACACGTAATAATACATGATCCCCAATATTAAATTCCACGTCCTTCCGATGAAGATCCGCATAACTCTTTTGTCGATCCTGTGTCGTTTGTATACGTTGTCGAATCGTCTGGATCTTCTCTGTGACGCCCCCAAAATAGGTATACAACACCCATTCTGAGTCGCCAAATACATGGTACAGAAAGCAAACTACAACTTCAATAATACAATTGTCGTGCAAAATACGACAACACATACTGTGAGTTTAAATACAAATATTGTCTTCTGGACAATATCCACACTCAAATAAATCCTCATTACAATTATTCAAACACTATTTTACAGAAATAGTGAGGACTGCTAAAACATCTTTCTAGAACCATCACTCCATACCCTGACAAGATCCTGCTATGTTCTCACCTCCTGAGAAGAAAAATGAAACAAAAAGGAAAAGGGTGAGCTCAACTAGCACAGTAAAGAATATTATGACTAAGATAATATACAACAAATTATCGTTAGTCCTCAACAGAAAAAAATCTGATAGAATATAATCGACAACAAGTTTTAGATCAACAACTGCAGCGGAAACAACAAACCATTAGAAGAGTCAAGTAGAGTATGAATTCTACTATCTTCTAAGATTTAAAAGTCCATCATCAATATTTTATCCCTGTAACATCAATTAATAATCATCTTTATCTAAATATTCATCTTTGCACTATAGGCCAAAGATATTCATTTGTATCACCTGTCAGTCATGTTCATCTCAACACCTGTTCATCTTTGCACTACAGGCCAAAGATATTCATCAAGTAATCATACATCTTTGCACTACAGGCCAAAGATATTCAGTAATATCATCATTTAGGACTGAGGATGATAAAAAATATCTTAAAGAGAACGAATCCAGTGAGACAGAAGGACAAATAGTAGGGATTCGTATAACAGTTTATCCAAGATCAATAATACTTCATAATAATCAATTGTTAAGCAGAATTCTAAAATAAAGATCAAAACATAGATACAATCAAAGATAGTAACCATAATAGACATCTTGGACAAAAAGGGAAAATTTTATTTTTCGGTGAATAGTGTCGTATTCGTGAATAGTACCGTATACGTGAATAATGCCGTATACGTAAATAGTAACCCCGACACAAAAAGTTCTAAATTTGATAAAAACTCGTATCAATATTTCAGCATAATGATATTGGAGAAAATAATATCATTAAGAAGAAAATAATATCTCTTACCTCAAAATATCAGTACTTCTGGTCGGAATACCGGTATAAGGCTGAAAAAAACTTGCTCTGATGAATAGAAACTCTCAAAATATCTAAATACTCACAAAATACACTCAATAATATAGAGAGAAAGAGCGAAAACTTGTTTCTGGTGTGATTTTCAATTATAACTTAGCCCTCTATTTATAGGAAAATGTTAGCACGCCGAAGCAGACTTAACCTGCAACCTGATGGCTTTACCTGCTACTATTCTCACCCATCACATTTGAATAAAAATCTCAGCACATTTCTTCACCAACCAAGAGTGGGGCCCACCAATTCTAGAATTTTCCATCAAAATGATAAACTCCGAAAATTCAACAATTTCTGAACAAGTCATCTAGTAAAATTCATAATAAATCATATGTTCATTTTTAACAGTTCAAAATTTGTGGACATATACTCAACTTATATATGTATAACATATCCAAAAATTACCACGATCCAACGGTCGGATTAAAAATTATAACCCCCGCAAAATATCTCAAAAACCCTGATTTTTAATACCTCCATTCCGACAAAAATACTGATAAAAATCTCAACATTAACTCCTTCGTTTTTAACCACAAAAATATATCCCTCATTTATATCCACATAAAAAAAATATTTCCTTATCATATGAATCAATAATTAATTATTCATAAATAATATTACAGAATCACATTTATGACAACCAGGCCGTTCCCAGGAAAGAGGGGGCTTTCCAATAAGAATTTCTCCTTACTGGCGCAATTAGATGACCAAACCTCTCCTTAGACAGAACTTTCTAGACATTGCCAATAATGTTATCTAATAATATTATTCAAATAACATGAATTATTGATCTGATAATGGAAAATACTGTGCAGCAACAATTATTAAAATAACAATAATATAAAATATCAACGCAACAATTATTGAATCAATAAAATAAAATATTGAACAATAACTACTGTAACAATTATTGAGTAGTGTCTTCTTACGTAAGAATCAATAATTGGTGCAATACCGTGTGTTACTGTATTTTAACCACCGAGTATTCCAACAGTATTAACGGTAACAACTACGCCGTTATTTATAAATAACTTATACTTGTCGTTTTCTTCATCCAATCGCTTTCCGTTATAGGGCCCACACAAGGCTGCGCCGTCGTACGAATATTCCCCGACAGTAAGAATATTTCACGACCAAACGAATATTCCCCGACAAAATAAATATTTTATAACCACTTACTTATTTTGCAAAATTTGCACATTTCACCCATAACCAAAGTATTATATCAAATTAACCACTTATTATTCACAATAATATTTAGAGAAAATTTGATTTTATTCATTAATAAGTTGGGGTCTTACATTCTCTGTAGTAATGCGTACCAATTTTGGTCCCAACAATGTTGCTTCACCCACCTCGTCCCAGCATACTGGAGAACGATATTTTCTTCCATACAACGCCTCGAATGGATCCACGCCTATGCTCGCCTGATAACTGTTGTTGTAGGAGAATTCCACCAATGGTAGGTACTTATCCCAACTCCCTTTGAGATCTAGGACACAAAGTCTTAATAGATCTTCAAGAGTTTGAATAGTCCTCTCTGATTGTCCGTCCGTTTGAGGATGGTATGACGAACTGAATCGTAAATCCGTGCCCATAGCTTTCTGCAAGCTAACCCAAAATCGTGAAGTGAATCTTGGGTCACGATCCGAAACTATGGATACTGACATGCCATGCAATCTCACAATCTCGTTCACGTACATACTAGCAAGACGTTTAAGGGAATAAGTCTCATGTATCGGCAAAAAATGAGCGGACTTGGTTAATCTATCAACAATAACCCAAATCGCATCTATGCCTTGAGAAACCTTGGGAAGACTCGTAACAAAATCTATAGTAATGTGTTCCCACTTCCATTTTGGAATCTCAAGTGGTTGCAATGGACCCTTTGGTACTTGATGCTCCGCTTTTACACGTTGACAAGTTAAACATCTCGAGATAAACTCCGCGATCTCTCTTTTCATATTGCTCCACCAAAATGTATGTCGAAGATCATGATACATTTTGATACTCCCAAGATGGATTGCAAACGGTGTGTTGTGTGCCTCCATCATTATTCTATGCTTCAAGTCAAAATCGTTAGGAAAACAAAGTCTGGAGTTGACTCGAAGTATTCCTTCTTCATCGATTCTTGCTTCTGGAATAGCACCTTCTTGTACTTTCTTCTTCATACGCATCAGCTCCATGTCCGTAGCTTGAGCAGTTTTAACTTTATCGATTAAAGTCGGTTCTACTCGTATATTTGATATCATCATGTGGGTACTTGGAGCCTTCATCTCTATCTCCATCCTTTGCAAGTCATACAAAATAGACCTTTGTGTTAACAACATTGCACTCGTACCCGCATATGATCTTCTACTCAATGCGTCAGCTACTACGTTTGCTTTTCCAGGATGATATTGGATGGTACGATCGTAATCTTTCAACAGCTCGAGCCAACGTCGCTGCCGCATATTGAGTTCTTTTTGGGTGAAGAAATATTTGAGGTTTTTATGATCCGTATAGATCTCCACTTTCTCCCTATACAGGTAGTGTCTCCAGATCTTCAACACAAAAACGACTGCTGCCAACTCCAAATCATGAGTAAGATAATTCCTCTCATATTCTTTGAGTTGTCGTGAGGCATAGGCTATGAATTTCCCATGTTGCATGAGAACACATCCTAACCCTTTGCCTGAAGCATCGCTGTAGATAACAAATCCATCCGAACCAGATGGTATTGTCAGAACAGGTGCCGAAATGAGTCTCCTCTTGAGTTCTTGGAAACTCTTCTCGCATTCCTCACTCCATACGAATTTTGTATCTTTCCGAGTCAGCTGAGTTAACGGAGTAGCGATTCGAGAAAATCCTTCCAAAAATCTCCGATAATAACCAGCTAAGCCCAGAAAGCTACGTACTTTGGTCACCGACTTCGGTTGCTCTCAATTGTGATTCATATCCCAATCTTGGATAGCACGTCACAATGGAACCTATTGTTTTACCACCACACAAATATAGAGTCCCTTACGGAGAGTCTGGCTTTGGTGCATTCCACAAAGGAAGTCACTAGATAGAGGCTCGGGTACCAACTTCTATAGTTGGGTTTTTAACTCCTGAAGTTCAATAGGAGCTATTCAATATGAGATTTTAGAAATGGGTTTTGTATCGGGTTGAAGATCAATACAAAAATTCAATATCACGCTCTGGGTTAGGCCAGGAAATTCTTCAGGAAATACATCGAGAAATTCTCTAACAATAGAAATATTATTCAAATCTGACTTGTCATTGTTCAAATCCATAACATGGGCTAAGAAAGCTTGACATCCGTTTTTCAATAAACGAATAGCTTTGTGGCTTGATATGAAAGTGACCGATTTTAGTGGTTTAGTAGTTTGAATTCGTATGACAGGTTGGTTAGGAATATGAAAACTAACAACCTTACAAAAACAATCAATTTTAGGATGATGAGTGGTTGACCAATCAATTCCTAAAATTACATCAAAAGCAAGTATCTTTAAAGAGATAAGATCAACAGGTAATGTGATAGTGCCAACTTGGATCATGCAAGATTTATAAACTGTAGATGTAACGAAGGTTTCACCCAACGGAGTTTCAACAGATAAGTTAAAGTCCAATTTCTCCGGAGTCAAGTTTAAACGTTGAGCACAAGCAGGAGAGATAAAAGAATGGGTAGAACCGGTATCTAGTAAAGTATAAACTTCGTAAGAATTCAAGATTAGCTTACCCGTGATCACCTCGTTCGAGTTTCTCGCATTTTGGCCAGTCACGACAAACGTCCTTCCAAGAACCGCTGATTTCGACTTATCCGGGACAACTTTTGGAGTCACCATCCCCGCTGAACTTGGTTTTGCTACAGAACACTCTCGAGCTATGTGACCCTCCTTTCCACAGTTATAACATACCTTAGATTGTTGTGGACAGTTTGGGCTGATATGTCCCTCTTTCCCACATTTGTAACATACGACCGGTGGTCGTTCTCCTCCCTTAGAAACAGTTGATGTTTGTGCTGACGTCTTCACGTTATCATTGTTGTACCTTCTCTTCTTGAAATCTCCTCCCGACTCGCTCCTTCTATTATCACGACCACGATTACCACCAGAGTGGTTACCGCTTTTGTCCGAATGTTTTCCTCCCTGCTGGTTTTTATTGCTTCGATGACTGCCGCCACCGGTATGACCCTGGTTGTGGTCCCTCGGTTGCACATACTCATTATCTCGCTCTAATAATTGAGCCCTGCTTACAACATCTGAATATAAAGAAAATTTATGAGAGATAAGATATTGTCGAATCTCGGGTTTTAGACCTCTCAGAAACATCCTTGTCATTCGTTCCTCATTTTCGACCAAATGAGGTGCAAACCTGGATAACTCTGTAAACTTCACCTCGTACTGGGACACCGTCATGTTGTTTTGTTCTAGTCTGATAAACTCCACCTCCTTCATATGACGAATACTTTCAGGAAAGTACTTGTCATTGAACAGTTTTTGAAATATTTCCCAGGGCATGTTGAGTGCGTCAGGCTAGGTACGCTTCACAGACTTCCACCAGTAGTCTGCCTCACCGCGGAACATAAAGGTGGAGAATGGAACTTTCTGTTCCTCCGTGCATCCCAAGACATTGAATATCTTGGTAATTTGCTTGACCCACGTTTCCGCCATGATCAGAATCGGATTTCCCTTAAATTCTGGTGGTCCCAATTCTTTGAACTGCTTGGCTGTGATAAACCGCGCGTTGTTATCATTTCCACCTGTATTCTGCACACGAGTCTCCCTCGTCTGATTTTGCATGAACTGCAAAAAGCTCCTAAACATTCCATCATTCATCGTTTGCTCGGTAATGTTGTTTATAGGAGGAATATTGCCTTCCTGTTGCACGTTCCCCTGGGTGGTTATCAAAGGTGTCTCCACGGTCTGATTTACTCCATTATTAACGTTCTCAGCTGCCATTCTTAAATACTGCCATAAAACAAGGGTTAATAGTCATGTCATATATTATCCCTATACTCTGACCGACCAAATAAACACCAAATAAACTTAGTCAGGTCATACTAGCGAAGGAATTCCCCGTCACTCCCCTCCTAGTTCTTGTCTCACATCTCAGCTAGGGATCATATCCCTGAGCTCTGATACCAACTGTGACGCCCCCAAAATAGGTATACAACACCCATTCTAAGTCGCCAAATACATGGTACAGAAAGCAAACTACAACTTCAATAATACAATTGTCGTGCAAAATACGACAACACATACTGTGAGTTTAAATACAAATATTGTCTTCTGGACAATATCCACACTCAAATAAATCCTCATTACAATTATTCAAACACTATTTTACAGAAATAGTGAGGACTGCTAAAACATCTTTCTAGAACTATCACTCCATACCCCGACTAGATCCTGCTATGTTCTCAACTCCTGAGAAGAAAAATGGAACAAAAAGGAAAAGGGTGAGCTCAACTAGCCCTGTAAAGAATATTATGACTAAGATAATATACAACAAATTATCGTTAGTCTTCAACAGGGAAAAATCTGATAGAATATAATCGACAACAAGTTTTAGATCAACAACTGCAGCGGAAACAACAAACCATTAGAAGAGTCAAGTAGAGAATGAATTCTACTATCTTCTAAGATTTAAAAGTCCATCATCAATATTTTATCCCTGTAACATCAATTAATAATCATCTTTATCCAAATATTCATCTTTGCACTACAGGCCAAAGATGGTCATTTGTATCACCTGTGAGTCATGTTCATCTCAACACCTGTTCATCTTTGCACTACAGGCCAAAGATATTCATCAAGTAATCATACATCTTTGCACTACAGGCCAAAGATATTCAGTAATATCATCATTTAGGACTGAGGATGATAAAAAATATCTTAAAGAGAACGAATCCAGTGAGACAGAAGGACAAATAGTAAGGATTCGTATAACAGTTTATCCAAGATCAATAATACTTCATAATAATCAATTGTGAAGCAGAATTCAAAAATAAAGATCAAAACATGGATACAATCAAAGATAGTAACCATAATAGACATCTTGGACAAAAAGGAAAAATTTTATTTTTCGGTGAATAGTGCCGTATTCGTGAATAGTACCGTATACGTAAATAGTAATCCCGACACAAAAAGTTCCAAATTTGATAAAAACTCATATCAATATTTCAGCATTATGATATTAAAGAAAATAATATCATTAAGAAGAAAATAATATCCCTTACCTCAAAATATCAGTACTTCTGGTCGAAATACCGGTATAAGGCTGAAAAAAACTTGCTCTGATGAATAGAAACTCTCAAAGTATCTAAATACTCACAAAATACACTCAATAATTTAGAGAGAGAAAGAGAGAAAACTTGTTTCTGGTGTGATTTTCAATTCTAACTTAGCCTTCTATTTATAGGAAAATGTTAGCACGCCGAAGCAGACTTAACCTGCAACCTGATGGCTTTACCTGCTACTATTCCCACCCACCACATTTGAATAAAACTCTCAGCACATTTCTTCACCAACCAAGAGTGGGGCCCACCAATTCTAGAATTTTCTATCAAAATGATAAACTCCGAAAATTCAACAATTTCTGAACCAGTCATCTCGTAAAATTCATAATAAATCATACGTTCATTTTTAACGGTTCAAAATTTGTGGACATGTACTCAACTTATATATGTATAATATATCCAAAAATTACCACGATCCAACGGTCGGATTAAAAATTATAACCCCCGCAAAATATCTCAAAAACCTTGATTTTTAATACCTCCATTCCGACAAAAATACTGATAAAAACCTCCACATTAACTCCTTTATTTTTAACCACAAAAATATATCCCTCATTTATTTCCACATAAAATAAATATTTCCTTATCATATGAATCAATAATTAATTATTCACAAATAATATTACAGAATCACATTTATGACAACCAGGCCGTTCCCAGGAAAGAGGGGGCTTTCCAATAAGGATTTCTCTTTACTGGCACACAATTAGATGACCAAACCTCTCCTTAGACAGAACTTTCTAGACATTGTCAATAATGTTATCTAATAATATTATTCAAATAATATGAATTATTGATCTGATAAAGAAAAATATTGTGCATCAATAATTATTGAAACAACAATAATATAAAATATCAACGCAATAATTATTGAATCAATAAAATAAAATATTGAACAATAACTACTGTAACAATTATTGAGTAGTGTCATCTTACGTAAGAATCAATAATTGGTGCAATACCGTGTGCTACTGTATTTTAACCACCGGGTATTTCAACAGTATTAACGGTAACAACTACCCCGTTATTTATAAATAACTTATACTTGTCGTTTTTTTCATCCAATCGCTTTCCGTTATGGGGCCCACACAAGGCTGCGCCGTCGTACGAATATTCCCCGACAACAAGAATATTCCACGACCAAACAAATTTTTCCCGACAACAATGAATATTTTAGGACCACTTGCTTATTTGAAATATTTACGCATTTTACCCATAACTAACCACATTAATCAAATCAACCCTTACTATTTCAAAATAATAAATAGAGGAATTTAAATTTCATTTATTAATAATTTGGGGTCTTACATACGCCGCTATTTATAAATAACTTATACTTGTCGTTTTCTTCATCCAATCGCTTTCCGTTATGGGGCTCACACAAGGCTGAGCCGTCGTACGAATATTCCCCGACAGCAAGAATATTCCACGACCAAATGAATATTCCCCGACAAAATGAATATTTTATAACCACTTGCTTATTTTGCAAAATTTGCACATTTCACCCATAACCAAAGTATTATATCAAATTAACCCCTTATTATTCATAATAATATTTAGAGAAAATTTGATTTTATTCATTAATAAGTTGGGGTCTTACAACAATTGTAGTAATAAAGTTGTAGTTATTTTCTGTACCATGTATTTGGCGCTCAAAATAGGTTGGATGGAATGAACCTATTTTGGGGTCGTCACAGTTAGTATCAGAGCCATAAGTAAAGTGTCCCGAGCCTCTCGCTGGTGACTTCCTGTTGATGGGGGAAGCACCGAAGCCAGACTCTCCGTAGGGGACGCCGTTCTGCGGTGACAAACTGATAAGTATCAATATAAGGTGCTGTCCACAGTTGAGACATGAGTTACAGTTGGTATCAGAGCTTAGGGATATGATCTCTGGCGGAGATCGGGGAATAGAACTAGGAGGGGAGAGATGAGTAAATCATTTGCTAGTGTGTCCTACCTAAGCTTATTTGTTGGTTGGTCAGAATATATGGATATTATGTGATATGTTAATTCTTTAATTAACCCTTGTTTTATGGCAGTAATTGAGAATGACAACTAAAAATGTTAATAGTGGAGTAAATGAGACCGTGGAGACACCTTTGCTCACCAATGAGGAGAACGTGCAACAGACCGATAATGTTCCACTTGTGAACAACACCACTGATCAGACGATGAACGATGGGATATTTAGAAGCTTTTTGTGGTTCATGCAAAATCAGACGAGGAAGACTCGTGTACAAAATACCGGTGGAAATGATAGCAACGCACGGTTTGTCACAGCCAAACAGTTCAAAGAATTGGGACCACCAGAATTCTGGGGAAAGCCGGATCTGATTAAGGCGGAGACGTGGGTCAAGCAAATTACCAAGATATTCGATGTCTTGGGATGCACGGAGGAACAGAAGGTTCCATTCGCCACTTTTATGTTTTGTAATGAGGCAGATTACTGGTGGGAATCTGTTAAGCGTACCCAGCCAGCCACACTCAGCATGTCTTGGGAAACGTTTTAGAAACTTTTCAATGACAAGTACTTTCCTGAAAGTATTCGTCATATGAAGGAGGTAGAGTTTATTAGACTAGAACAGAACAACATGACGGTGTCCCAGCACGAGGCGAAGTTCGCGGAGTTATCCAGGTTTGCACCTCATTTGGTGGAGAATGAGGAACATATGACGTGGATGTTTTTGAGAGGTTTGAAACCCGGCATACGTCAATATCTCATTTCTCATAAATTTTCTCTATATTCAGATGTTGTGAATATGGCTCAGTTATTGGAGCGCGATAATGAGTCAGCTCAATCGAAGAATAACGACCTATAACTCGATGATAATCGTACCGATGGCAACGATCATCAGAACAAGGATAACCATCGTGGAGGAAATTATCGTGCCAGAAATGGTAACCACTTCGGTGGTAATCATGGCCAAGATAATAGAAGAAATAACTCAAGTGGAAATTTCAAGAAGAGAAGATTTAACGATGACGAGAAGATGTCGGCAGCAGCACCAACACTAGCAACAAATTCTAGGGGAGGAGAACGACCACCAATTAGATGCTACAAATGCGGAGAGGAAGGACATATAAGTCCAAACTGTTCACAGCCTTCCAAGGTATGTTATAATTGTGGAAAAGAAGGTCATATTGCTAGAGATTGTACGGTAGCGAAACCCAGTCCAGCGAGGATGGTGACTCAAAAGGTTGTCCCAGAAAAGTCAAAGTCAACGGTTCTTCGAAGAGCGTTTGTCGTGACTGGTCAGAATGCGAGGAACCCGAACGAAGTTAGCACGGGTTAGTTAATTATAAATTCTTACGAAGTTTATACCTTATTAGATACCGGTTCTACCCATTCATTTATCTCTCCTGCTTATACTCAACGTTTAAACTTGACTCCGGAAAAAATTAGACTTTGACTTATCTGTTGAAACTCCGTTAGGAGAAACTTTCGTTACATCCACTGTTTATAAATCTTGTTTGATCCAAGTTGGCACCATCACATTACCTGTTGGCCTTATTTCTTTAAAGATACTTGCTTTTGATGTGATTTTAGGGATTGATTGATTAACTACTCATCATGCCAAAATTAATTACTTTCGTAAGGTTGTTAGTTTCTATATTCCTAAGCAACCTGTTATTCGAATTCAAGCAACCAAACCATTGAAGTCAAATACTTTCATATCAAGTCATAAAGTCATTCGTTTATTAAAAAACGGATGTCAAATTTTCTTAGCCCATGTTATGGACTTGAACAAAAATACGTCAGATTTGAATGATATTTCTATTGTTAGTAAATTTCCTGATGTATTTCTTGAAGAATTTCTTGGCTTACTACCAAAGTGTGATATTGAATTTTGTATCGACTTTGAACCCGGTACAAAATTCATTTCTAAAATCTCATATCGAATGGCTCCTATTGAACTTCAGGAGTTAAAAATTCAACTATAGAATTTGGTACCCGAACCTCTATCTGGTGACTTCCTTTGTGGAATGCATCGAAGCCAGACTCTCCGTAGGGGACTCCATATTTGTGTGGTAGTAAACTGATAGGTACTATTGTGACGTGCTATCCAAGATTGGGATATGAGTCATAGTTGAGAGCAACCTAAGTCAGTAATCGAAATACGTAGCTTTCTAGGTTTAGTTGGTTATTATCGGAGATTCGTAGAAAAATTTTCTCGAATCACTACTCCATTAACTCAGCTGACTCGTAGAGATACAAAATTTGAATGGAGCAAGGAATGTGGGAAGAGCTTCGAAGAAATCAAGATGAGACTCATTTTGACACCTGTTCTAACCATACCATCCTGGAAAAATGAACGTGGTAGCTGACGTGTTGAGTAGAAAATCGTATGTGGTTACGAGTGCGATGTTTTTAACAAAAAGACCCATTTCGTATGACTTACAAATGATAGAGATAGAGTTAAAGACTCTATGAATCACGTGATGAAATACGAGTAAAATCGACTTTAATCGATAAAGTTAAAACCGCTCAAGTTACACACTGGAGCTGATGAATATGAAGAAGGAGGTGCAAGAAGTTGTTATTCCAAAAGCGAGAATCGGCGATGTGAGGAAAGCTCAAACCTTCGATTTATTAGTCCATTTGAAATCCTCGATTGAATAGGAACTGTGGCCTATAGACTCGTTTTACCGCCAGGTATGTCGCGTGTTCATAACGTTTTTCACGTATCGAAGTTACGAAATTATGTGGACGACCCAAACCACGTTATTGAGTTAGAACCAGACGAAATAGTCGAAGATTTAACGTACGAGGAGGTACCTGTTAAGATCTTGGATAGGAAGGAGCATGTCCTACGCACAAAGGTCATACCGCAAGTTAAGATTTTGTAGAGTAACCATGCTATTGAAGAAATGACCTGGGAGTTAGAAACAGAAATGAAAGCGAAGTATCCTCACCTTTTCAAAACACCAGGTACGCACGTCAATTTCGAGGATAAAATTTCACAAGGATGGGAGGTTGTAAGACCCCGAATTTTTTTTAATAAAATAGAATTTCCTTTATTTATTATTTTGAAATAGTAAGGGTTTATTTGATTAATGTGGTTAGTTATGGGTAAAATGTGCAAATATTTTTAAATAAGCAAGTGGTTATAAAATATTCATTGTTGTCGGGGAATATTCGTTTGGTCGTGGAATATTCTTGCTGTCGGGGAATATTCGTACGACGGCGCAGCCTTTTGTGGGCCCCATAACGGAAAGCGATTGGATGAAGAAAACGACAAATATAAGTTATTTATAAATAACGGCGTAGTTGTTACCGTTAATATTGTTGGAATACCCAGTGGTTAAAACACAGTAATACGCGTTGTTGCACAGTAGCACACGGTATTGCACCAATTATTGATTCTTACGTAAGAAGGCACTACTCAATAATTGTTACAGTAATTACTGTTCAATATTTTATTTTATTGATTCAATAATTGCTACGTTGATATTTTATATTATTGTTATTTCAATAATTGTCACTGCACAGTATTTTCCATTATCAGATCAATAATTCTTATTATTTGAATAATGTTATTAGATAGCATTATTGGCAATGTCTAGAAAGTTCTATCTAAGGAGAGGTTTGGTCACCTAATTACGCGCCAGTAAGGAGAAATCCTTATTAGAAAGCCCTCTCTTTCTTGGGAACTGCCTGGTTGTCATAATTGTGATTCTGTAATATTATTTGTGAATAATTAATTATTAATTTATATGATAAGGAAATATTTATTTGATGCGGATATAAATGATGGATTTATTTATGTGGTTATAAATGAAGAAATTAATATTGAGATATTTTATCAGTATTTTGTCTGATTGTAGGTATTAAAAGATCAAATCGATATTCTTAAAGCTCTATTGCATGAGTTATAATTTTGATCTGACCGTTGGATCGTTGTGACTTTTGGATATGTTATACATATATAATTTGAGTATATGTCCACAAATTTTGAACAGTTAAAAATTAACGCATAATTTGTTATGATTTTTAAAAGGTGTTGAAACGGTGTTGAAAATCGTCCGTTTGTGGATTTCGGATATTTTCGGTCTGGAATTTAGAAAAAATTTCTTATGTAAAGTTGTAGAGAATTCGATTTCGTGTGGAATGGATATAAAATTCTTATTTTTCTGATACACGGACTATTTTCTATAAATTGTTGAAGTTTCAAAAAATAAAATAATTTTTATTAAAATTATGGGTGGGACCCACTTTTACTTTTCAAACCATGTGCTAGAATTGTTTTGTCAAATGTGGTGGCTGGTCTTTGATGGCTGGTGTGGTAGCGTAGGAAATGAGAAAATAATAGTAATAATATTATATTTTATTAATTTAGTCTCCTTTGGTGTTCTAGCATTTTTCTATAAATATGTGCTTATGTTAGAATTGAAAATCACACCAGAAACAAGTTTTCTTTCTCTCTATATTATCAACCGTATTTTTGTGAGTATTTAGATACTTTAAGAGTTGTTAATAAGTGTCAGGTTTCTTCGACTTTTCATCCGATATTCCAGTCAGAAGTACTGCTCTTTTGAGGTAAGAGATTTTAAGGGTTGTTATGTTTTTCAGTTTCGTACTTTTTTCGACCTTCAAAAATTCTGGAAAAATTTGAAATGATAATTTGATAAGTTTTCTTGATTGTGTCCAAAAATAGTAATTTTTGGATGTATAGATTAAGAGTTATGAATATTATGGGAAAAGACTATTTTAAAAGTAAACCCTTATAACTCCTTGTGGTTAACTCCAAAATTAGTGAAATTTTTATTGGGAGTGCATGTATATAACAGAAGTATACTCTGTAAATTTTGAAATTTTTGGATAAAAGTACAATTTATGATAAATGTCTAAATATTCGGTAATTTTGGCCATATGAAAAATAGTAACTGAATTTTAAAAATTTCGAAAAAAATATATGTTCATTATGGGGCTATATTCTGCTAAATCCCAGAAAAGAAATATTTTTAGGACTGATTTGGTATTTTTCATAAAAATAGACTAGTTATGAATAAATGAATTAAATATGTTATGTGAAGTAAAAAATTGGAAAATAAGATTTTATGGCTTGAAAATCCTATATGAGGTATATGCAGATTTTTTGATGAGGGTTTTGGTTATTGATGATAAAATTTTATGAGTTTGACATTTTAAGATGATTAAATACATTATTTAGTAAAGTGTAAACAATTAAAATAAATTATTTATAAGTTTAAGAAATGTTATTCTTTCAATATCATTATACCAAAATATTGGTATGGATTTTATTGTAGAATTTCTATATTTTTCATGTCGGGATTACTATTCATGAGTTACTATTAACGAGTTACTATTCACGACAAAATTGGTTTCTTTTTCTTACCAAATTATCGTTGATTTATGAATTTTACTCTTGAAATTAAATTCGTGTTTTGATCATATTATTTTTATTATCATATATAATATTTTTAAAATCCTGGTGAAGAAATTTCTCTTTGACTTGAGTGTAAAGATGGGTAGATTATTGGTATGATCGTGAGTATGAGTTCTCTTTGGCCAGTTGTGCAAAGTTGAATTGTTGACTGGTATGATCATGACCATTGAATTTATAATTGAATATCTTTAACTTAAGTGCAAAGGTGAATTGATCAATATGGTTATAATTATTATTTATATAAATTCTGAAATGATTATATATTTCTTTGAGATATTAATATCTTTGGCATGTAGTGCAAAGATGATCTGTTGTTGAATATCTTTGGCATGTAGTGTAAAGATGATATGTGGTTGAATATCTTTGGCCAGTAGTGCAAAGATGAACTGTTGACGAATATCTTTGGCCCGTAGTACAAAGATGAATTTATCAGTATGATTATGAACAGGAAATGTGATTTGGTATAACCATGATCTTTGATGTTTCATGTAAAGACAAGATATGAAAATTATCTTCGTCTTGGATGAGAAGAGGAATTTAGAACCACAATTATGATTATGAGTTATTCATATGATTGTGGACCAGAACTATTGATTGATGTTACAGGAATAAAATATTGTTGGTGAATTTTTAACATAGAGAAAATAATAGACTTTATGGTCTATTTGACTCTTCTAATGGATTGCTCGTTCCGCTGCAACTATAGTTGAAAATTTTTATCATCTACCATATGTTCTAAATCTCTGATTTATTACTGTTGAAGGCTATTAATAATTTATTTATCTTTAATCATGATATTTTTTACTGTGACAGTTGAGCTCACCCTTTTGCTTCACAATTCTTTTCAGGTAATAAGAGTGTAGCTGGGTCGAGTGGGGGTAACAGAAGAATAGAACGGTGGTCTCTAGCGGTGGAAGTTCTTCCTAAACAGTATAGAAAAGTGTGTTATATTTTATACATCATTTAGTAGTTATATTTGGTGAATCCAATAGGGTAAGGCGAACTCAACGTTGGAAGGGTGCTTTGCCACTATCATACAAGATGTCTAATGACATACAACCTCGTGTCATCATAAGACAGAGTTGTGCACATCAACTTGCTGAGTATATTTACGAGCACTACCTATATAATCTTGGTGTTTGTTTGAAGTATAATTCTCAATTAGAGACAGTGGAGATAATGATATGTCAAGAGAAGGCTCATCATTGGAAAGAATATGATAGTAATCTTCTCGTTTTTCTTTGGGGTATATTGGATCAACCAATGATAATTCTGTGGACATATGATATCTATCATAACCTAGACGCATGAGCTCCCATGTACGAAGGTTTCCTTGAGCACTTCCCAAATATTTTAATTTCTAAAAAAATTATTGACTGTACCTTTATATAATGTATCAATGTGAGGTGTTGTCCATAGTTGGGACATGAGTCACAGTTGGTATTAAAACTCACAGTATGTGTTGTCGTATTTTGCACGACAATTGTAGTAATAAAGTTATAGTTATTTTATGTACCATGTATTTGGCGACTCAGAATAGGTTGGATGGAATGGACCTATTTTGGGGTCGTCACATTGTATGTCTTTAGCCGTAGTGCAAATATAAATTTAATGGCATAATTATAAACATAAACTGTGAATTGGTATGACCAAGAGCTTTGTGTTTCAGGTAAAAACATGTGGTGAAATTTCTCTTTGTCTTGAGTACAACGAAGAACTGTTGATTAGTGTTACATGAATAAAATATTGATGATAGACTTTTAATTTAGAGAAGATAATAGACATTATATTCTACTTGACTCTTCTAATAAATTGTTGATTCCGCTACAATTATGGTTGAAAACTTTTATTATCTACCATATGTTCTAAATATCCTATTTATTATTGATGGAGACTATTGATAATTTAATTATCTTAAGTCATGATATTCTTACTGGGCTATTTGTGCTCACCCTTTTGCTTCACCATTCATTTCAGGAAATAAAAGTGTAGCTGAGACTAGCAGATAGAACATGAGTATAAAGTGGGGTTTCGAATTAGTCGTAATTCTCATCAAGTTATAGAACAGTATGACAATATATAATTGTATTGAAAACTTAAAATATGTGTGTCATATTTTATACGTTATTTAATATTTAATTTTGGTGAACCAAATAGGGTGACGCGAACTTGAATTTGAAAGCGTCAAAAATACACCGCATTAGAATGAGGAAGACATAAATCTTCTCGTATTCCTTTGGGGACTTGAAATATTTGTTGTTGTATTTTATATGACATTGTAATAATTTGAGTATGAATATTGTCGTATTATATACGTTACAATATTTATATTGAAACTCACAACATATGTGTCGTTGTATTTTGTACGACAGTTCAATAGTTGTAATAGGATAATCCGCGTCAGTAGTGTTATTTCTGGCGACCCAAGATGAGTTGTGTGGACCTATTTTGGGGGCGTCACAAATGATGTATCATCATAATATTGATTGGGTAGATGATATCATGTGGTTGATTATGTCAAAAATTATCATTACAATATCTAATGTCATGTCATTTGAGACTCTTTTAAGACCCTAACATTACTCTTAAATCAAAATCAATTTTAAGATAAAGTTAACCAATGACACATAATAATTATTTAGAAATAAAGTAAATGCAATTAGTTTAGAATTGAGAAGAGACTAATTAACAACACTTTATATAAAGAATTAAAGTTATTTTAATAATATGTTATGATTTTTATATTGCTTGTCTATAAATTATCACTATATTAAATTTAGGAAATTGTTAAATTCACAACATAAAATATTATTTTTACAATAAAAATGTCGCTATATAGATCTTATAGCGATAATTTCCACTGTCGCTATACATCTACAATGAAAATTTTATTGTAAAAATAACAAAAAAATATTATAAATTTAACAATTTCCTAAATTTAAACTCCAATATAAAATGACCGGCATGATGTAAAAGCAGGTCAAAATATACAGCCGAATGCCATACTTGAGTTGAATAGTGATGCTAAATTTGTCAAAAATCAAACTTTGCAAGTGGGACACCGTACACTACCAAAAATACGAATGTGAAACTAAAAATCCTTTTTATTTTTTTTTCTTATTTATTTATTTATTTTAATCATTTGGTAATATGACCAGTCTTAAAATATAACATCGCAAAAAAAAAAATGAAAAATTTTTTTTTTTTTGAAACTTTTTCTAAGCGTTAAGAAATTTATAAATAAAAGAAAGTTGAGATATTAATATAGTTTTGTTAATATGTAGATGTATTCTAGACTTAATAATACACATTTCAAACTAGACTGTAAGGAACAATATCACATATATAAATTGCTAATATTAATTTTACATATTTAACACTTTAAAGCTAAGCTAGTTTTTTAATATTAACCGTATTTACTTGTTTTCGAAAAATTATAATTACTTTTAAAATGTATTGAAACTTGAAAATAAATTTTATATATTATTACGAGTCTATTAAAATATATACAATAAAAGAGTCTATATCAATATTAACATAAATTTATATACTATGCTCTCCGTCCCTTAATATAAATCATTTTAGAGAAGTATTTTTATCCTTTAATATAAGTCGTTTGAGAATTTTAAATAAATATTAATTACTTAATTTCTAATATTATTCTAAATATTAAATATAATTTTAATTCTTTTATTATTTTTGTCTGATAAATAATATACTCTTTTTATAATATAAGAATAATATAAATAATTAATATTATATAATTATTTTTTTAATATTTATGTACAATTCTAAAATTATATTAAAATACAGAGGGAGTATATATATGTTATATATAAATGGGTAGGGACAAAGGTCGAGGTAGGGATAGGGATAGGTATAGGTGTTGTAGATCGACCGACAAAATCAATAGTCAAAGAGTCAAATTTGTTGACGGAAACACTAGTACATATATATAGCCTGATCTAGTAGCTGGCATGTTTACAGGCAAGTAAAGAGGAATGATGTATCTGTAGAGGTAAGTACCTTTTGACTTTTTGTGGCCCACAACTCCAATGCCCATAAGTCCTTATTCAATTGAATTCAAACACCATAACTATTTATCTAAATGAGCAGTGTATAATGTTCATGCACCACTATAAATAGAAGCACGAACTTATAGAGTGCTTAATAAAAAAGCCAAACCAAAAGGCAAAAATGAAGGCTAAATTGCTCTTACTTTCATGCCTCCTCTTTGCCTTCACAACCACCCTTTCCCCGGCTTCCGCCGCAGATGAAATAGTCGTCGACATCGACGGTCAAGAGCTCCGAACCGAAACAAAATACTACATATTACCTGTTATTCGAGGCAATGGCGGTGGCCTAAAATTATACAGTGGGAGAAATGGCACTTGCCCACTCGACGTTGTCCAAGAGCCAAACGAGGTCAATAGGGGCCTACCGGTTACATTTAGGCCTACTAACCCTAAATTTATCGCAATTCGAGTATCTGCTGATTTGAATATTAGATTCTCCGGTTCAACAAGTTGCGTTGAATCGACAGTGTGGAGGATCGACTCAGGTGATGCATCCGGTCGAGTTTATGTCACGACCGGAGGAGTGACAGGGAATCCGGGCGGTTCGACGATAAGCAATTGGTTTAAGATTGTGAAACTTGAGAATGATTATAAGCTTGTGTTTTGTCCGACTGTATGTAACACATGTAGGCCTATTTGTGGTGACCTTGGTGTTATTATTGAAAAGAGTGGAACTAGACGTTTGGCTTTAAATACTGGAAAACCATTCAGGGTTTTCTTTAAGAAGGCATAGGGATTTTGTACTTGTGGTGGGGTGCATGCTATGCTCTTTTTTTTCCCACTTGTCTATGTAATAAAACAAATTTCGAGATTTGTTTATGATGTGTATTTAAATAAAGGAAGTTATGCTTACAAATTGCATTCTTGAGTTGTTTTCCATTATTCCTAACTTGTTCCACCCAACTCCGATATAGGCAAATATGGATGGTACCACCCATAAACATGTTTTCACCATATTGACGTGCAAACAAATATTTTTTAAACAAACAAAACAAAAATAACATAAAAGTAAAACAAATGAAAATGAGATCCCCTCCTTTCTTTCTCCCCTTCACTTACTAGTTAAATGTGTATAAAAAAAATTAAAGGATAAGCGTAATAAAGAGTACTATATCTTCAATCCTTAAATAAATAAATAATAATAATAAAACTCACTAAACATTTGGACCATAAGACAAAAAATAAGTGTTGAAAATCAAAAATGAGACTGTCGACAATGCTGATTCTAATTATAGTTGAAGAATGATTGATAACGGGAAAATTTTAAACTGCCACAAAACCCAGTAGGTGCGATATATATTTGGTTACTTTTCCTTTATTCTTATCCGAGAAGCAGTTCCATAATATACTTTTATGTTGAATGTTAACGTCAAAATTCGTCCACACGTTTTAATCATTAAAAACGCGTCTAATCTTGCACAGAAATAGTGAGCACACCAAAAGTTTGACGGCTTATTCCGTCGGGGGATAGCTTCAGTGTGAGAATAAGTACAGGCTGAACAAGATTTAATAATTAATAGAGGCAATTTGTATTTATAGTAATTTCTTCACCTTCTTTGAGTACTTCCCCATATTGGATTAGGGTTCCTTACTAGGTATAAAACCTTAATGGGATTGTATAGGATATCCTAGAAATATGGAAATTAGTTCTAATCCCTACACCTCCTGTATTTAGAAACCGAATATAATTAGAAATCTTTGATTACTCAAATTACTCCAACTGCCAAAACAAAATCCTACACGGGCTTAAACAACCTCATGTGGACTACAGCCCACCATACAAATCGGTTCCTTTGTTGGTGAAACTAGTTCCTGTTGAGCGTTTGTATGTGTATTTAGCTGCGAGTTATTTGGCGGTGGAAACAGTTTTGGTGCGGGAGATCGGGGGTAAGCAGCACCCGGTTTACTATGTAAACCATGCCCTTAGGGATGCAAAGACAAGATATCTGAACCTTGAGAAGTTTGCCTATGCATTGATGATAGCAAATAGGAAGCTCCGGCAGTACTTCCAAGGTCGATCAATTAATAATGGTATATACATATCAGCCACTGAAGAAACTGTTGGGAAAACCAGAGGTTTCGGGTTGGCTTGCGACATGGGCTATGAAATTGACATAATTGACACAGTTTTTGGGGGAATTAAACATTCAGCATCGGAAAACATATGTGGCTCACCCTCAGTCGAATGGTCAGGTGGAGGTTACTAACAGAATGCTGTTAAATGGAATTAAAATAAGGCTTGATGAGGTGAAGAGTAGGTGTCCCGAAGAGTTATTTAGCTGTGTTATGGGATTATCGAACCACTCCATGATCTACAATGGGGGATTCGCCATTCAGGTTGGCTTACGGTACTGACGCACTTGTCTCGGTGGAAATTGGTTCTGCTACTCTTCGGGTTAGTCAGTTGCAATTTGGATGATGAAGGCCATCGGGCTAATTTTGGTTTATTGGATGAAATCAGGGAAACAACCTTAGAAAAGTTAGCAGCTTATCAGAAGAGGGTTGCTAGGCATTATAACAAAGGAGTTAGGCCCAGGAGATTTGAGGTTAGTGATCTTGTCATTCGGGAGATTGAAGCTTCTATGCCTCAAGACCAGGGGAAGTTTATGCCAAATTGGGAAGATCAAAAATACCTGGCATGCTGGGAGGCTTCGCAAGTATTATCAGTAGATGAGTAGACTTTGTAATTCATTCTATGAATTTATCAATAAATGGTTGCTATGTTTTGCGAATCCACTATGTTCTTGATTTGTGATTATATGTTCGACCTTTGTGCGAACTTTGGTGTTATCGGAGGATCGGTGGTACGTTAAGCCTCTGTGCGAACATTTGTTCAGCCTACGGGGGAACATTTATTTTAATGGAGTTCGGAGATACGTTCAGCATTCGTGCGAACGATTGTTAAGCCTATGGGCGAACATTTATTTTAATGGGGTTCAGTGATACGTTCAGCCTGCGTGCGAACGTTTGTTTAGCCTTTGGGCGAACATTAATTTTAATAGAGTTCGATGGTACGTTTAGCCTTCGTGCGAATGTTTGTTCAGCTTATGGGCGAACATTTATTTTAATGGAGTTCAGGGATACGTTCAGCCTTTGTGCGAACATTTGACTAGCCTTTGGGCAAACATTTATTTTAATGGAGTTCGATGATACGTTCAGCCTCCGTGCGAAGAACGTTTGTTAATAATGAAGTTCGGTAATACTTGTCCATATTTTGCTTAAGTATTTAGTTCTTTTGGCTTGTTTAATAATGGTGTGTAGTTTTTCGGATGATTCTTATAGTTATTTTGCATTTTTGTTATTTATTCTGCAATGTAAGATCCTTCGGAAAAAATCAATATGTTCATTCATAAATATAAGTGTTACAATTACGTTGGGAATTAAAAAAGATAAAATTATGGTTGTGGAGGATCATCTTTGGGATGGTCGTCTGAATTGTCTTCATCTTCGAAGGAGTCTAGAAGGGAAGGGTTCAGTGCAACAATAGAGAGCTTGACTTTTCCTTAGTCTCGACAGGCTTCGTACTCTTCATTAAACATCTAAGTTATCTCCTCGGCCAGCTCGGGAGACTTTCGATATTAATGGACTATCCGAAGTTTTAGATCGTTGGTCAAAATAGGTCCCAATGCCTTATACTTTGAGAATTTCTTCTCTAGAGCGATGCACATCTGGTGGGTTTTTTCTTCTTATTTTTTCAAGTCGGCATTTTGACGAAGAAGTATTAGGTTGTTGTGCTTTAGCTTCTCGTTCTCCAGTATTACCACTTCGCTTTTTTCAAAGGCGGTCTTTTGGCGAGTTATAGCTTCGGCGACTTCTTCTTTCAGTTTATCGTGGGCGGAGTGGAGGTTGTTGTAAGCGAAAATTATGTTTTTGTGTTTGTTCCTGTCTTTTTTTCCAAGGCAGTGGTCAGCAGGGCATTATATCTTTTCAGCTGGTCCTCTTCGGCTTCAAGTTCTTTCCATCGCCGAAGGACACGACCCCAAATAACCTCGGCCTGTAAGGGACTTTGTAAGAATATTGATGAATAAGGGTGGAATGCAGGTAAAGGAGTGTTAGGTTTGTAAGATTCATGGACGCAATCAAATTGCACAAAGTAAATGGAAGCATGAAAAATTAGAGTTTTAAAATTTTACAAACCATATACTCGAATCATCCTTTATACACAATTATTAATTAAACGAAAAGATAAAGAACAAGAATTGTACCCTTGAAGATTCAAGCTTCCTAAGGTACAAGTTCACCTCCAATCATTTCCGCGTTCAACTTGAATCCACTGGGTTTGGTTCTTTCCTTTAATCAATGTTAGCCACCAAAGTGTTTGACCTCTAGAAGTGATCCACCAAGGAAGAAGAAAGATTCAAGAAGATGAGTGTTTGGCAAAATCCTAGTTTTTTTATCTCCCATAGAAAAAGGTGTACTCTCCAACAATTGAAATTACGTCTACTGATATCTGGCATAAAACTCCTCTTATACATATATTAGTTAACCCTTTTTAATATAATTAAAATAGGGTATTATTTAATTAATTAAACTCCTTTAATTAATTAGGCTCCCTAACTTATTAGGAATAATTAATTAAACTCTTTAATTAATTAGCCTCATAATCTTATTAGGAATATATGAGAGTACTTTTATTAATTAATTCCCAAACTCTTTTAAAAATTAAATAATAATAATAATAATAATCATCTCATTAATTTATATTTAATATTTTCAAAATATTAAGCTATTTAATTTATTCTATCACTATAGATTAAATTAAAACTACAGGAAATTCTCTATTTGCGACCAAAGCTTTCAGTGACTGCCCTATACGGTCGCTGATAGTAGTAATAGCGACTGCCATCTGCGACCGGTATTGATTCTAGTCGCTAGTTTATATCAGCAACCGCATGCGGTCGCTGGCATGAATTTCTCTTCCAAAAATTGGTGTGAAACGTTAGCGCGAATGTTTTGTGCGACCAATCTCTATCAGCGACCGCCTAGCGGTCGCTGATACGTCCACGTCATTAAAAATTAGCGACCGCATGCGGTCGCTGATCCTCTTAAACTTAATCAGACTCAGGCATTTGCTCGATCAGCAGAAGAAAAGAAAAAGACGGAGAACAGAAGAGGGAGAAGAGGGAGAATGGGGAGAAGAGAAGAGCGAGGGAGAAATTGATCACCACCGCCGCCGCCCGTCTCGACAACTCAGGTATTAACTACGAATTTTTTCATCTTCATGTTGTGATTGTCATGTTGTGGTTTTTGTTATTTGTAATGAAATTGTTGAATGTAAGGTAGATTAAGAACTCGTAGATGTGTAAGCAGTGGTGTATTGTTCTTTAATTATTAACTGAAGCAACTTAGTCAATGTATAATAAGCTGAGCAACTATGCACTTTCCTTGTGTTCTATTGTTATTTTCAAAATTCTTATAACAGTATACAGTTATAGCATATTTTCATATTTCCTTTAATAGTAAACAATTACTGCTATAATTCAAATTTTTTTTTTGGTAAATTTTCTGCAAAGAATTATTACCATATGAATATTATAATTATGCATCAGATATATTTAGGTATGCTTGTTCCACAAATCCCAGTGTCCATACCTATGTTTTCCATCTACATAAATGATGATTACCTGAGTTGATTATGGTTGCTACCACAAAATAGATCTAATTACAACAACATCGATTTTTGTGGTATAAATATGTAATGGTGGTTTAAGATTAAATTGATTCAAGTTAACATAAATAACCAAAACTTAACACAAACAAGAAAAAGAAAGGTAGCCATTGAGCTAGCTAGGCATTACTGTTCTTTCAAGCACTATTAGTGTACTACCTGTTAACAAATCAGAAGAAAAAAATGATACTACTCCCTCCTTTTCTCATGTTCTCTTATGTTTCAGTACCTGAAAGAGTACTACAAGCACAATCCTTTTTATCTAGTTTAAAAAGTTCCCTTCATGGATACATGATGTACTATACATCCGAATAAGAATCTATTCTATTAGGAAGATTGATGAAAAAATTGACAAATATTCTCAACAAGAGACTTTTCAAGTCATGCACAATTGGCACTGATTTAGGCTTACCTTTTCAACCCATGCACAAATTTAGGCATATATTTTCAAAGGCAAATTAATTCAGGTTACTAAATCACTGCCAAGTCAAAGGCAACTGAATCTATAGTAGTATCAAAAAATTCCTATCAGATAGATAGCCAGTAAAGGAATTATAAAACAAAAATAGCAAGTAAAATAGCCCATTTTGCTCACATTACGTGCAGGAACTTAAGAAATTCTTTCTCCATAACTAATTTTCATGTCGTCCCATTTGCGTGTTCCGGTTGAATAAAAACATAACATTATTTTCACATGTATTTTTTTCTGACACCTTCTATATCATCTTATATATGTGAATCCTCCCACAAAATAAATTCGTACAAAATAAAGTGTTTGAATGTGATTGATTGATGGATGGTTTATATTTACTTAGGTGAGTTTACATGGAAACACATCCTTTTTTTATTTACTTTTTGTATTTATGCATGTTTTTGTGATGATATATAACATTATTGCTTAAATAATGTTCTTATATAGGTTATATATTTAATTTGCAAGAATAAATTGCTTATATTAGTTAATTACCTCATAAAATGATTTGGCATTACCAAAGATGAAATCTATTGAGCCTTGAATATAGCAATCCTTTGATCAAAAGCTTTGTCAACTAAAATACATCTTGGTGGCCAAAAGCTTTATTTACCTTACCTAATCATCAAGGTTCGTCACACTAGCTTCGATCCTAGCTAGGTTAAATCCTTTCCATATAGAACAACAAACTTCTACATGTGGCAGGAAAATAAAGTAATCTCCCCATAAATCATAGTATGAGTAAAGAAAATCAATAGAAGATGGGGACAGTGATCCACAGGTAGAAAGATGGGAACTCTGAATTTGTAGTATACTCCTGAACTTTTTGCTCTTTAATTTGCATTCATTCATTATTGTTTTGGTCTTATTATATTGAGAATTTGTATATTTCTCTTGGTTTGTGTCTTAGGTGCCTAGAAATGATCATATATGCATGCCGTCGTGTATGTGGCTAGTCCATATTATAGGGAAAACTCTGACAAAAATTTTTTGTTGGTCGGGTAGTTGCGAACATTTATAATATTAATAACCTCTTTATGTGCTTACTAGTATGCTCAAGTCATATGCTTACTAGCTAGTATATATGCTCAATCTCATTCAGCTACAAGTATGCTCAAGTTATATGCTACAATCATGCTTTACATTAATAAGCTCATGTTGTCTGTAGTAGGTACCGTACGTGGTATCATGGACCTCTATTCAGACTGTAGTTAGATGGCACGACGAAAGTCAAGTGCCTAGATAGGTGCTACAACTGAATTTAGAGCTGGTTGCCAAGTATTTTTGGAGTATGCGTATAGTCACCCAGAATGTGTGAATGGTCAAAACAAGATAAGATGTCCTTATTTAAAGTGTAAGAATGTAAATTATATGGACATAGGCGTGGTAAACTATCATTTACTTGTTTCTGGGTTCATAAAAAATTACGAAGAATGCTGGTGGGCACATGGGCAGAGAAGAGATAGTGGCAGCGCACAAGTATACAATCCAAGCAGCAGTACCCATCGTATGAATGACATGGTTCATGATATTGCAGGGCCGAATTTTGATTGGGAACAAGGTAGAGAGCAACCTATGAATTCTGATGTCAAAGCATTCTTTAAGTTGTTAGACGAGGGTAGCGAACTATTGTGGCATGGTTGCACGAAGCACACTACATTGTCTGCAGTGACGATATTACTTAACATCAAGTCTGATCACAACATGGGCCATGAGTGTTTTGAGTCACTTTTGAGGGCCATTAAGAGTATGTTGTCTGTCAGTGAAAAATTGCCCGATAACTACTACTATTGTAAAAAAATGGTGAAGAAGTTAGGTCTTGGATATCAAAAGATCGATGCATGTCCGAAAGATTGCATGTTGTTTTTTTAAGGAAAATGAACATAAGACAAACTAAAGTGCACGTTTTGCAGTCATGATCGATTTAGGCCTAATAAAGAGGGTGTAACTACAAAAAAGACAAATATACCTTTTAAGATTTTAAGGTATTTTCCAATTACACCTCGGCTCAAAAGATTATACATGTCTTCAAGAACAGCTGAACATATGACTTGGCATGCAAAATCTCCAACCAAAGATGGAGAACTTAACCATCCCGCAGATGGGCAGGCTTGGAAAGATTTCAACTTAGCACATCCCAGGTTTGCATTGGAACCTAGAAATGTGAGGCTTGGATTGTCCATTGATGGTTTCAACCCGTTCGGTCACTCAGCTATTCCGTACTCCTGCTGACCTGTGATTGTTACTCCATATAACTTACCTCCTTGGATGTGTATAAAACAACCATACTTGTTTCTTTCACTCGTGATTCCGGGTCCCAAGAGTCCTGGAAAGAACTTAGATGTTTACTTGAGACCTCTTATAATAGACGAGTTGAAGGTATTGTAGGAGGATGGAGTTCAGACTTGGGATGTTTCCACGAAAACAAATTTCAACCTTAGGGCAGCGGTTATGTGGACTATAAGTGACTTTCCTGCTTATGGTATGTTATCTGGATGGATTACACACGGGAAGTTGGCTTATCCATATTGTATGGAGCATACAAAGTCTTTCAATCTATCAAATGGTCGAAAGCCATGTTGGTTTGATTGTCATCGTTTTTTCTTGCTGGTAGATCACCCGTTTCGAAGAAATAGAGAAAACTTTTTAAAAGGGAAAGTAGAGAATGATATGTCTGCACCGCGACTGTCGGGGAAGGAGATGCGTGACCATGTGATGAGATTGTCGATCATCCTATTCGGTAAGATTATTGCCTCTAATGGCATCGATGGGTTTGGCGTATCTCATAATTGGGTTCGAAGAAGCATCTTTTGGGAACTGCCTTATTGGTCTATAAATTTAATTTGTCATAATCTAGACGCGACGCATATTGAGAAGAATGTGTTTGACAATGTGTTTAACACCGTGATGGGTGTTGCGGGCAAGACGAAAGATAATGATAAGGCACGGTTGGACATAAAAGATATTTGTAAGCATCCTGGATTAAAACTTTATGAATCGACTAATGGTAAGATGGTCAAACCGCATGCAAGGTACACATTGTCCAAGACATATGCTCGCGGTAAAAGACATGGACCAAGTCATTCGCAATGGTTACAAAATAAATGGCTATGAATTTCATACAAAGACAAATGCTCGCGGTAAAAGAACAATAAATACTGGAGTGTGTGTTAAAGAAGATTGTTACAATGAGCTTGATCGTGCCTTTTATGGGGAGTTAGAGGAAATCATCGAGTTGTCGTACAAAGGCACTTATGGGGGTTATATTAACTTGTTCAAGTGTCGTTGGTTTGATTCAGAAAAAGGAATATGTATCGATCGATATGGAATCGTCGATATTGACCTCCATAGGTCCACGTACGCCAGTGCACCATTTGTGTGCCAACTCAAATAGTACAAGTATATTATTGTCATAGTCATGTTAGGAAAATGGATAGACCGCCTGCAGATTGGCAAGTTATAATTCATACTCCTGCGCGCAATCGTGTCCAAGTAGTAGACGATGATTTCTACCAAGAGGAAATGCTTCATAGACCTCCTATAATAAATATGGAGGACAATGAATTAATCCAGTTAGAGAGTGGAGATGAACATGATGAATTGGATCCCGAGACAGTTATTGTGCCAGATGACATTGATACTGAGGAAGAGTTGTTGACTGACACTGACACTGAATCTGAAGAAGAAGATAGTTATGAATCTCCGATACTAATACAAAATGATTCTGACTCAGACAACGATTTTCATTAAAATGTATGTTTAGTTTTAATTGTATTACATATAATTACATATTCTTTATATCCTTGACATGTTTATGTACCTTTCATTTATAGTTGTCGTAGTTAACTATTTCATACAATTACTTTTCAAATTATTTTTCATATTATAATAAAATTACTTATCTTTAATGTAAATTGTTGTATATTGTGAGACCCCGAATTTTATTAATAAAGATTTAATTTTCTCGAAATAATTTTTTTGAATATTATGGTGTACAATTGATATAATGTTATAGTTGTGGGTAATATTTATAAATTTTGCAAAGTAAGCAAGTTGTTATATAATATATAATTGGTCGGAGAATATTCGTACGAAAGTACAATCATTGGTGGACCCCACAACGGAATTATTGTCAGAATGAGAAAACGACATAAATATCTTTTTATGAAAATAATGGCGGAAGTTTTACCGTTAAACTATTAAACTACCCGGTAGTAAAAGTACAGTAATACGCGTAGTTGCATAGTAGCACACGATATTGATTATTGATGCTTACGTGAGAAGTCACTCAATTTTGTTCAATTATTGCTACAGTAATTGCTGCATAGTATCTCACGTTATTTGATTCAATTATTGTCGATATTGTATATATTATTAAATCAATAATTGAGATGATACAGTTATTCATATTGTTATTTGTAATATTGACAATGTCTAAAAAGTTCTGTCGAGGAGAGGTTTTGTGACGCCCCCAAAATAGGTATACAACACCCATTCTGAGTCGCCAAATACATGATACAGAAAGCAAACTATAACTTCAATAATACAAATTATCGTGCAAAATACGACAACACATATTGTGAGTTTAAATACAAATATTGTCTTCTAGACAATATCCACACTCAAATAAGTCCCCATTACAATTATTCAACCACTATTTTTCAGAAATAGTGAGGACTGCTAAAACATCTTTCTAGAACCATCACTCCATACCCCGACTAGATCCTGCTATGTTCTCACCTCCTGAGAAGAAAAATGGAACAAAAAGGAAAAGGGTGAGCTAAACTAGCCCAATAAAGAATATTATGACTAAGATAATATACAACAAATTATCATTAGTCTTCAACAGAGAAAAATCTGATAAAATATAATAGACAACAAGTTTTAGATCAACAACTGCAGCGGAAACAGCAATCCATTAGAAGAGTCAAGTAGAGAATGAGTTCTACTATCTTCTAAGATTTAAAAGTCCATCATCAATATTTTATCCCTGTAACAATAATCATTATACATCTTTAATCAATATTCATCTTTGCACTACATGCCAAAGATATTCATTTGTATCACCAGTTGGTCATGTTCATCTCAACACCTGTTCATCTTTGCACTACGGGCCAAAGATATTCATTAGGTGATCATTCAATTCATCTTTGCACTACAGGCTAAAGATATTCATCAGTTAATCATTCATCTTTGCACTACAGGCCAAAGATATTCAGTAATATCATCATTTAGGACTGAGGATGATGAAAAATATTTTAAAGGAACGAATCCAGTGAAACAAAATAACAAATATTAGAGATTCATATTACAGTTTATCCAAAATCAATAATACTCCATAATAACCAATTTTGAAGTAGAATTCAAGAATAAAGATAAAAACATGGATACAATCAAAGATAGTAACCATAATAGACATCTTGGACAAAAAGGAGAAACTTTCATTTTTTGGTGAATAGTGCCGTATTCGTGAATAGTGTCGTATACGTGAATAGTGCCGTATACGTGAATAGTAATCCCGACACAAAAAGTTCTAAATTTGATAAAAAGTTCAAACCAATATTTTTACATAATGATATTGAAGAAAATAATATCATTTAAGAAGAAATAACATCCCTTACCTCAAACGAACAGTACTTCTGACTGGAATATCGGTATAAGGCTGAAAAAAACTTACACTGATAAATAGAAACTCACAAAGTATCTAAATACTCACAAAATACACTCAATAATATAGAGAGAGAAAAAGAGAAAGCTTATGTTTCTGGTGTGATTTTCAATTCTGACTTAGCCCTCTATTTATAGAAAAATGTTAGCACGCCAAAGCAGACTTGACCTGCAACCTGATGGCTTTACCTGCTACTATTCCCACCCACCATATTTGAATAAAAATTCCAGCACATTTCTCACCAACCAAAAGTGGGGCCCACCAATTCTAGAATTTTCCACCAAAATGTTAAATTCGGATACTTCAATAATTTCTGAACCAGTCACCTCTTAAAATTCATAACAAGTCATACGTTCATTTTTAACGGTTCAAAATTTGTGGACATATACTCAACTTATATATGTATAACATATCCAAAAATCACAACGATCCAACGGTCGGATTAAAAATTATAACTCACGCAATATATCTCAAAAATACTGGTTTAATTTTAAATACCTCCATTCCGACAAAAATACTGATAAAACACCTCAACATTAACTCCTTCATTTTTAACCAAAATAAATATATCCAACATTTATATCCACATAAAATAAATATTTCCTTATCATATGAATCAATAATTAATTATTCACAAATAATATTACAGAATCACATTTATGACAACCAGGCCGTTCCTAGGAAAGAGGGGGCTTTTCAATAAGGAATTCTCCTTACTTGCGCTCAATTAGGTGACCAAACCTCTCATTGACAGAACTTTTTAGACATTGCCAATAATGCTATCTAATAATATTATTCAAATAATATGAATTATTGATCTGATAATGGGAAATACTGTGCAGTGACAATTATTGAAACAACAATAATATAAAATATCAACGCAGTAATTATTGAATCAATAAAATAAAATATTAAACAGTAACTACTGTAACAATTATTGAGTAGTGCATTCTTACGTAAGGATAAAAAATTCATCAATACTGTGCAATACCGTGTGCTACTGTGCAACCACGCGTATTACTGTATTTTAACCACCAGGTAATCCAACAGTGTTAACGGTAACAATTACGTCGTTATGTATAAAAACTCATACTTTGTCGTTTTCTTCATCCGACAGTTATTCTGTTTTGGGGCCCATAAATGGCTGCGCCGTGTACGAATATTCCCCGACAACAAGAATATTCCACGACCAAACGAATATTCCCCGACAATAATGAATATTTTATAACCACTTGCTTATTTTACAAAATTTTCACATTTCACCCATAACCAAAATATTATATCAAATTAACACCTTATTATTTCAAAATAATAATTAGAGGAAAATTCAATTTTATTTATAAAAAGCTGGGGTCTTACAACCTCCCCTCCTTATGAAATTTCGTCCTCGAAATTGACGTACGTACCTGGTGTTTTGAAAAGGTGAGGATACCTCGCTTTCATTTCTGATTCTAACTCCCAGTTCATTTCTTCAATAGCATGGTTCCTCCACAAAACCTTAACTTGAGGTATAACCTTTGTGCATAGGACATGTTCTTTCTTATCCAAGATCTTGACAGGTACCTCCTCGTACGTTAAATCTTCGGCTATCTCTTCTGGTTCTAACGCAATAATATGATTTGGGTCGTCCACATATTTACGTAATATCGATACGTGAAAAACGTTATGAACACGTGACATACTTAGCGTTAAGGCGAGTCTATAGGTCACAGTTCCTACTCGATCGAGGATTTCAAATAAATCGAAGGCTTGAACTTTCTTCTTTTCATCGACTCTTACTTCTGGAATAACACATTCTTGCACCTTCTTCTTTATATTCATCAGCTCCAGGTCTGTAGCTTGAACGGCTTTAATGTTATCGATTAAAGTCGATTTTACTCTTATATCATCACGTGGGTCCCTAGAGTCATTAACTCAATTTGTATCATTTATAAATTATACAAAATAGGTCTTTGTGTTCAACAATATCGCACTTGCACTCGCGTACGATCTTCTACTCAACGCGTCAGCTATCACGTTTGCTTTTCCAGGATGGTATGGTCAGAACAGGTTCCGAATGAGTCGCCTCTTGAGCTCTTGGAAAATCTTCTCGCATTCCTCACTCCATACGAATTTTGTATCTTTCTAAGTCAGCTAAGTTAACGGAGTAGCGATTCAAGAAAATTCTTTCACGAATCTCCGATAGTAACCAGCTAAGCCTATAAAGCTAGATATTTTGATTACTGACTTAAGTTGCTCTCAACTGTGACTCATATCCCAATCTTGGATAGCACGTCACAATAGCACCTATTGTTTTACCACCAAACAAATATAGCGTCCCCTACGGAGAGTCTGACTTTGGTGCATTTCACAAAGGAAGTTACCAGATAGAGGCTTGAGTACCAACTCTTGTAGTTGGGTTTTTAACTCCTGAAGTTCAATAGGAGCCATTTGATAAGAGATTTTAGAAATAGATTTTGTACCGGGTTCAAAGTCGATACAAAATTCAATATCACGCTCTGGGGGTATTCCAGGAAATTCTTCAGGAAATACATCAGTAAATTCACTAACAACAGAAATATCATTCAAATCTGACGCATTTTTGTTGAAATCCATAAAATGGGTTAAGAAAGCTTGACATCCGTTTTTCAATAAACGAATGGCTTTATGGCTTGATATGAAAGTGTTTAACTTCAATGATTTGGTTTCTTGAATTCACATAACAGGTTGGTTAGGAATATGAAAACTAACAACCTTACGAAAATAATCCATTTTGGCATGATGAGTAGTTAACCAATCAAATCCTAAAATTACGTCAAATGCAAGTATCTTTAAAGAGATAAGATCAACAGGTAATGTGATTGTGGCCATTTGGATCAAACAAGATTTATAAATCGTGGATATGATAACAATTTCTCCTAACGGAGTCTCTACAGATAAGTTAAAGTCTAATTTCTCCGGAGTCAAGTTTAAACGTTGAGCACAAGTAGGAGAAATAAAAGAGTGGGTAGAACCGGTATCTAATAAGGTATAGACTTCGAAAGAATTTATAATTAACTAACCCGTGCTAACTTCGTTCGGGTTACTCGCTCTTTGAGAAGTCATAAAAAATGCTCTTCCTGAAACCACCGACTTTATTTTGTCTGTATCCACCTTTGGTGCTACCGTCCCAACTGGACTTGATTTCTCTACAGGATAAAATCGAGCTATGTGACCGTCTTTTCCACAACTAAAACATATCTTGGAAAGCTATGAACAGTTTGGACTTATATGTTCCTCCTCTCTGCATCTGTAGCATCTAACTGACGGTCGTTCTCCTCCCCTAGAATTTGTTGCTGGTGTTGTTGCCGACGTCTTCTCGTCATCGTTAAATCTTCTCTTCTTAAAATTTCCACTTGAATCATTTCTTCTATTATTTTGGCCATGATTACCACCGAAGTGGTTACCATTTCTGGCATGATAATTTCCTCCACGATGGTTATCATTGTTTCGATGACCATTGCCACCGGTACGATTATTATCGTGTTGTTGCTCGTTATCCTTTGGTTGGGCTGGCTCATTATCGTGCTACAATAACTGAGCCCTATTCACTACATCTGAATATAAATAAAGTTTGTGAGAAATGAGGTATTGACGTATTTTGGGTTTCAAACCTCGCAGAAACATTCGTGTCATTCTCTCCTCATTATCAACCAAATGGGATGCAAATCAGGACAACTCAGCAAACTTAGCTTCGTACTGCGACACGTTCATATTATTTTGCTACAGCTTGATGAACTCAACCTCCTTCATGTGACGAATACTTTCGGAAAAGTACTTGTCGTTGAACAATTCTTTGAACTTCTCCCAAGACATCTTCAATGCGGCAGATTGAGTACGCTTTACCGATTCCCACCAGTAATCTGCCTCTCCTCGCAACATAAAGGTGGCAAAGAGAACCTTTTACTCCTTGGAACATCCCAAGACATTAAATATCTTGGTGATCTGCTTTATTCACGTCTCTATCGTAAGTGGTTCTGGCTTTCCCAAAAACTTCGTTGGTCCTAGCTCCTTGAACTGCTTAGCGGTGACTATCCGAGAGTTGCCAGTGTTTCCACCTGTATTTTGAACAGGAGCCCCTCTAGCCTGATGTTGCATGAATTGCATAAAGCCTCTGAACATCCCATCGTTCATTATTTCATTGGTGTTATTGTTTACCTGAGGATTATTGTCTTTCTGTTTCACCTTATCCTGGGTATTGATCGTTGGTGACTCAACGGTCTCATGTGCTTCAATGCTTATCACAATATTTTCGGATGCTATTTTCAAACACTGCCACAAAACAAGGGTTAATTGACATATCACATATTATCCCTATACTCTGACCGACCAATTAAATACCAAATAAACTTAGGTAGGTCATACTAGCGAAGGAATTCCCCGTTTCTCCCCTCTTAGTTCTTTTCTCATACCTCAGCCAGGGATCATATCCCTAAGCTCTGATATCAACTGTGACGCCCCCAAAATAGGTATACAACACCCATTCTGAGTCGCCAAATACATGGTACAGAAAGCAAACTATAACTTCAATAATACAAATTATCGTGCAAAATACGACAACACATATTGTGAGTTTAAATACAAATATTGTCTTCTAGACAATATCCATACTCAAATAAGTCTTCATTACAATTATTCAACCACTATTTTTCAGAAATAGTGAGGACTGCTAAAACATCTTTCTAGAACCATCACTCCATACCCCGACTAGATCCTGCTATGTTCTCACCTCCTGAGAAGAAAAATGGAACAAAAAGGAAAAGGGTGAGCTAAACTAGCCCAGTAAAGAATATTATGACTAAGATAATATACAACAAATTATCATTAGTCTTCAACAGAGAAAAATCTGATAAAATATAATAGACAACAAGTTTTAGATCAACAACTGCAGCGGAAACAGCAATCCATTAGAAGAGTCAAGTAGAGAATGAGTTCTACTATCTTCTAAGATTTAAAAGTCCATCATCAATATTTTATCCCTGTAACAATAATCATTATACATCTTTAATCAATATTCATCTTTGCACTACATGCCAAAGATATTCATTTGTATCACCAGTTGGTCATGTTCATCTCAACACCTGTTCATCTTTGCACTACGGGCCAAAGATATTCATTAGGTGATCATTCATTTTTGCACTATAGGCCAAAGATATTCATCAGTTAATCATTCATCTTTGTACTACAGGCCAAAGATATTCAGTAATATCATCATTTAGGACTGAGGATGATGAAAAATATTTTAACGGAACGAATCCAGCGAAACAAAATAATAAATATTAGAGATTCGTATTACAGTTTATCCAAGATCAATAATACACCATAATAACCAATTTTGAAGCAGAATTCAAGAATAAAGATCAAAATATGGATACAATCAAAGATAGTAATCAGAATAGACATCTTGGACAAAAAGGAGAAACTTACATTTTTCGGTGAATAGTACCATATTCGTGAATAGTCTCGTATACGTGAATAGTATCCCCGACACAAAAAATTCCAAATTTGATAAAAAGTTCGAACCAATATTTCGGCATAATGATATTGAAGAAAATAATATTATTTAAGAAGAAATAACATCCCTTACCTCAAACGAACAGTACTTCTGACTGAAATATCGGTATAAGGCTGAAAAAAACTTACGCTGATAAATAGAAACTCACAAAGTATCTAAATACTCACAAAATAAACTCAATAATATAGAGAGATAAAGAGAGAAAGGTTATGTTTCTGGTGTGATTTTTAATTCTAACTTAGCACTCTATTTATAGGAAAATGTTAGCACGCCGAAGCAGACTTGACCTGCAACCTGATGGCTTTACCTGCTACTATTCCCACCCACCACATTTTAATAAAAATTCTAGCACATTTTTCACCAATCAAAAGTGGGGCCCACCAATTCTAGAATTTTCAACCAAAATGCTAAATTCAGATACTTCAATAATTTCTGAACCGGTCACCTCTTAAAATTTATAACAAATCATACGTTCATTTTTAACGGTTCAAAATTTGTGGACATATACTCAACTTATATATGTATAACATATCTAAAAATCACAACGATCCAACGATCGGATTAAAAATTATAACTCACGCAATATATCTCAAAAACACTGGTTTAATTTTTAATACCTCCATTCCGACAAAAATACTGATAAAATACCTCAACATTAACTCCTTCATTTTTAACCACAATAAATATATCCAACATTTATATCCACATAAAATAAATATTTCCTTATCATATGAATCAATAATTAATTATTCACAAATAATATTACAGAATCACATTTATGACAACCAGGCCGTTCCCAGGAAAGAGGGGGCTTTCCAATAAGGATTTCTCCTTACTGGTGCGCAACTAGGTGACCAAACCTCTCCTTGACAGAACTTTCTAGACATTGTCAATAATGCTATCTAATAATATTATTCAAATAATATGAATTATTGATCTGATAATGGAAAATACTGTGCAGTGACAATTATTGAAACAACAATAATATAGAATATCAACGCAGTAATTATTGAATCAATAAAATAAAATATTGAACAGTAACTACTGTAACAATTATTGAGTAGTGCCTTCTTACGTAAGGATCAATAATTCATCAATATTGTGCAATACCGTGTGCTACTGTGCAACCACGCGTGTTACTGTATTTTATCCACCAGGTAATCCAACAGTGTTAACGGTAATAATCACGCCATTATGTATAAAAACTCATACTTTGTCGTTTTCTTCATCCGACAGTTATTCTATTATGGGGCCCACAAATGGCTGCGCCGTCGTACGAATATTCTCCGACAACAAGAATATTCCACGACCAAACGAATATTTCCCAACAATAATGAATATTTTATAATCACTTGCTTATTTTACAAAATTTTCACATTTCACCCATAACCAAAACATTATATCAAATTAACACCTTATTATTTCAAAATAATAATTAGAGGAAAATTTAATTTTATTTATAGAAAGCTGGGGTCTTACAAATTTGGTCACCTAATTGCGTGTCAATAGGGAGAAATTCTTATTGGAAAGCCCTTTCTTTTCTGGAAACGATCTGGTTGGTAAATATTGTGAATAATAATAGTGATGAATAAATGTTGTTAATAATATTGAGAGAATTTTTTTATGAAGTATTTGTTGTAAATTTTGCTTATTATTTGGATTCTTACTTATTTATTTTTCAAAATAATCGGTAGAAAATTATTCTTTATATTAAAGGTGGGGGCCACATGTGGGGACCATATCTGGGGCCCACGTGCGGAAGAAATGATTTTAGAAATGGGGGGGGGGAGAGTTTACGTAAAGGGGAGGGAATATATATAAGTCTGATGTGTGTGTGTGTGTGTATATATATATATATATAGATATATATATATATATATATATATATATATAAAATATTATGTGAGTGGAAATTGGTGGAAAAGTTGAATATTGTTGGAATTGTGGAAAATGGTGGTGGAAAATTGATAGTTGTGAAAGTGATAGGTGGAAGAAAAGTGAAGTGGGTAATGTGGGTGGGGTATATATATATATATATATATATATATATATATATATGTGTGTGTGTGTGTGTGTGTGTGTGTGTGTGTGTGTGTGTGATAGTGAAAGGGTAAGGGGTGAAAATGGAAATGGGGTGGGGGGAAATTACGTATGTGGGAGGGAATTAGGTTATATATATATATATATATATATATATATATATATATATATATATATATATATATATATATATATATACAGAAAAGATCAAGAGTAGAACTCTTAAATAATAGAACTCTCTTAAATAATAGAATTGTATCAAAACGACGTAGTTTTGATAAGACGCGGTGACATTTTTGTAAATACCATGTCACCGCGTATTTACAAAAATGTCACCGCGTCTTATCAAAACTACGTCGTTTTGATACAATTCTATTATTTAAGAGAGTTCTATTATTTAAGAGTTCTACTCTTGATCTTTTCTGTATATATATATATATATATTATATTTTATTTAAAATTTTCGTTTTATTAGAATATTTTATTGCATAGTGCTGCATAGTAAATTAAAAAAAAAATTCGGTTTTTGCCCGTGAAGAATTCTTCGAATTCCTTCTGTGCAGTCCGTGATTTCTAAATTCAAAAACTATCATTTCCATTCTCCTATAAATATGATGCTTAGTTAGAATTAAAAATCACACCAGAATCAGAGAATTCTTCTTCTATAATATTGAGCGTATTTCTTTCGAGTTTTAGAAAGCTTTGAGCGTAGAAAACAGTGAAAGTTTTCTTCAAGAATATCCCCGCTATACTAGTTAGAATACTCTTATTTTTGAGGTAAGGGATATTATTACATTCTGAAGAGATATTATTTTTCGTATTCGTATGAATATTATTTCCGTTCAATATTCATAAGAAATTTTATTTCGTTCAATATTCGCGAGAAATACTATACTCGTTTAATATTCGTAATGAATATTATTTTCGTTTAATATTCGTAATGAATATTATTTTCGTTTAATATTCGTAAGGGATGTTATTTTGTTCAGTATTCATATAAAATAATATTTTCTTCCATACTCTGTAGTATGTAAGTAATATTATTTCGTTTCAGATTTCGAATTCTACACTTATTTTATTAAAGTTTTGGCTTCTATACTCCATGAAATTAATAGAATATCCTTGATATTTGCGCTTCATCCAGTATCTTTCCATGGAAATATTATTTTGAGCATTCTTGATAAGTTTTAACTTTTTCATGTCGGAGTACTATTCACGGGTTACTATTTACGAAGTACTATTCACGGGGTACTATTCACCCGAGTGCTATTCACCCGGAGTACTATTCATGATAAAAATTGATTCGTTCTCGGTCCAAATCATTTTTGGCACAATATTATTCTTGAATTTTACTCCACAAAGTAGTATCATGTTGACAATTTGAACGTTATTGAATTCTGGATAAATTAAATTATAAATCTTTAAAATTTATCCTTGAACTTGTTTTATTGAATTATTATGTCATTGTCATCATCCTCATGCTTATATTGTTATAAAAGTTATCTTTGGTCGTAGTGCATAGATGGACTTGGTATGATTATGACCAGGGATTATTCGGTATAATTATGACCATAATGTTACAAATGATGTGATAAAAGTCCTCATTGACCCGTAGTACATTGATGGACAGTTTTTGGTATGATTATGACCATGGATTCTCTTCGGCCAAGGGTGCAAAGATGAATTGTTTTATGGCATGATCATGACCGTTGATGAAAATATGATTATCTTTGACCCGTAGTGCATGGATAATTCGTGGTCGTGATACTAAAGAATATCCTTGGCCCGTAGTGCAGGAAAGATTCGATGATGTGGATTATTTATTAAGCTGAGTCTCATCGATAAAATTGATGATAAACCTTTTAAATCATAGAAGATAGTAGATTTTATGCTCTACTTGACTCTTCTAATGGATTGCATATTCCGCTGCAGTTGTTAATCTAAAACTTGTTGTCTATTATATTCTATCAGTTGTTATACTGTTGAAGGCTAAGGACAATTTATTCTGCATTATCTTAGTCATAATATTTCTTACTGGGCTAGTTGAGCTCACCCTTTTCTTTCATTGTTCTCTTCAGGAAATGAGAATATAGCTGGGACTAGTCAGAAAATGGATTGACGGTCCAGATGGTTGTATTAGTAGTCCTCACTATTCTGTGAAATAGTGTGATAATAATTGTAATAAGGACTTATTTTAATTTTGAATACTGTCTAGAAGACAATATTTGTATTAAAACTCACAGCTCATGTTGTATATTTAAGTTTGTATTTGTATTCTGTACCATGTATTTGGCGAATAGGTGATGTATACCTATTTTTGGGGCGTCACATATATTGTAGTGATTTTTAAGATAGTAAATTGTGAAGTGCATTTCACAATTATGCTTACAGAACTTGTGACAACCCCAAAATAAGTTCATTCCATCCAACCCATTTTGAGTCTCTAAATACATGGTACAGAAAACAACTACAACTTTATTACAACAATTATCGTGTAAAATACAACAACTCATGTGTTGTGAGTTTTGATACAAATATATATATCAACTATGACTCGTGTCGCAACCGTAATGTGACAAATGTCCCATCAGTGGACAGCACCTCACAGTGATACCTATATAAAGGTATAGTTAAAAACTGTTCTAGAAATTAGAATCTTTGGGAAGTGCTCAAGGAAACCTTCGTACATGGGAGGCCATGATTCTAGGTTATGATAGATATCATATGTCCACAGAATTATCCTTGGTTGACCTAATAGACCCCAAAGAAAAATAATAAGATTACTATCATATTCTTTTCAATGATGAGTCTTCTCTTGACATATCATTATCTCCACTGTCTTTAATCGTGAATAGTAACTCATGAATAGTAACTCATCAAGTATCTAAATACTCACAAAATACACTCGATAATCTAGAGAAAAAGAGAGAAAACTTATGAATTCTGGTGTGATTTTCAATTCTAACTTAACCCTCTATTTATAGGAAAATGTTAGCACGCCAAAGCAGACTTGACCTGCTACCTGATGGCTTTACCTGCTACTATTTCACCCACCAAAAATCAGCCATCTTCTCCAACAACCAAAAGTGGGGCCCACCCAATTCTAGAATTTTCCACCAAAATTATTTATAAACCTAATTTTCGAATCAATCACCTCTTAAAATTCATAACAAATCATTCGTTCATTTTTAAAGGTTCAAAATTTGTGAACATATACTCAACTTATATATGTATAACATATCCAAAAATCACAACGATCCAACGGTCAGATTAAAAATTATAACTCACACAATAAAGCTGTAAGAACACTGATTTGATCTTTTAATACCTCCAATCCGACAAAATATTGATAAAATACCTCAATATTAATTCTTTCATTTATAACCACATAAATAAATTTATCATTTATATCCACATCAAATAAATATTTTCTTATCATATAAATCAATAATTAATTATTCACAAATAATATTACATAATTACAATTATAACAACCAGGCCGTTCCCAGGAAAGGGGGGGCTTTCCAATAAGGATTTCTCCTTACTAGCGCACAATTAGATGACCAAACCTCCCCTTAGACAGAACTTTCTAGACATTGCCAATAATGTTATCTAATAATATTATTCAAATAATATGAATTATTGATCTGATAAAGGGAAATATTGTGCAGTGACAATTATTGAACAACAATAATATAAAATATCAACATAGCAATTATTGAATCAATAAAATATTAAACAGTAATTACTGTAATAATTATTGAGTAGTGCCTTCTTATGTAAGAATCAATAATTCAAAAATACTGTGCAATACCGTGTGCTACTGTGCAACAACGCGTATTACTTTATTTTAACCACCATGTATTCCAACAGTGTTAACGGTAACAACTACACTGTTATTTATAAAAACTCAAATTTATCGTTTTCTTCATCCGACAGTTATTCTGTTATGGGGCCTACAAATGGCTGCGCCGTCGTACGAATATTCCCCGACAAAAAGAATATTCAACGACTAAATGAATATTCCCCGACAACAATGAATATTTTATAACCACTTGCGTATTTTGAAAAAATTTCATATATCACCCTTAACTTTAACTTTTATCAATTTAACCATTATACGAAAAATTGAATACTTTTATTTCATAAAATTCGAAGTCTTACAATCTCCCCTCCTTATGAAATTTCGTCCCCGAAATTTACGTACCTGGTAATTCAAAGAGTTGAGAATACCTTGCTTTCATTTCAGATTTCATCTTTCCTGTCATCATGATTTCTCCATTGTTCATCTCCTGTATTTCAGATATCATTCTAGAATACAGCTTCAAAATAAGGGTTAAATGAACAAATTAACATATCACATAATATCCCGATATTATGACTGACCAACAAATAAGCTTAGGTAGGACACACTAGCGAAGGATTTACTCATCTCTTCCCTCCTAGTTCTATTTCCTGATCTCCGCCAGAGATCATATCCTTAAGCTCTGATACCAAATGTGACACTGGACACCAACATGTGTCAGCACCTCACCAGGGTACCTATCAGCTTGCTACCGCAGAACGGCATCCCCTACGGAGAGTCTGGCTTCGGTGCATCCCACACAAGGAAGTCACCAGCAAGAGGCTCGGGGCTCTTTACTTATAGCTCTGATACCAACTGTGACAACCCCAAAATAGGTCCATTCCATCCAACCCATTCTGAGTCGCCAAATACATGGTACAAAAAATAACTACAACTTTATTACAACAATTATTGTGCAAAATACAACAACTCATGTGTTGTGAGTTTTGATACAAATATATATATCAACTATGACTCGTGTCCCAACCGTAATGTGACAAATGTCCCATCAGTGGACAGCACCTCACAGTGATACCTACATAAAGGTATCATCAAAAACTGTTTTAGAAATTAGAATCTTTGGGAAGTGCTCAAGAAAACCTTCGTACATGGGAGGCCATGCTTTCAGGTTATGATAGATATCAATGTCCACAGAATTATCCTTAGTTGACCTAATAGACCCCAAATAAAAATAAGAAGATTACTATCATATTCTTTCTAATGTTGAGTCTTCTCTTAACATATCATTATCTCCACTGTCTTTAATCGTGAATAGTAACTCACCAAGTATCTAAATACTCACAAAATACACTCGATAATCTAGAGAAAAAGAGAGAAAACTTATGAATTCTGGTGTGATTTTTAATTCCAACTTAGCCCTCTATTTATAGAAAAATGTTAGCACATCGAAGCAGACTTGACCTGCTACTTGATGGCTTTACCTGCTACTATTCCACCCACCAAAAATCGGCCATCTTCCCTAACAACCAAAAGTGGGGCCCACCCAATTCTAGAATTTTCTACCAAAATTATTTATAAACCTAATTTCCGAATCAGTCACCTCTTAAAATTCATAACAAATCATTCGTTCATTTTTAACGGTTCAAAATTTGTGAACATATACTCAACTTATATATGTATAACATATCCAAAAATCACAACGATCCAACGGTCAGATTAAAAATTATAACTCACACAATAAAGCTGTAAGAACACTGATTTGATCTTTTAATACCTCCAATCCGACAAAATACTGATAAAATACCTCAATATTAATTCCTTCATTTATAACCACATAAATAAATCCATCATTTATATCCGCATCAAATAAATATTTTCTTATCATATAAATCAATAATTAATTATTTACAAATAATATTACAGAATCACAATTATGACAATCAGGCCGTTCCCAGGAAAGAGGGGACTTTCCAATAAGGATTTCTCCTTACTGGCGCGCAATTAGATGACCAAACCTCTCCTTAGACAGAACTTTCTAGACATTGCCAATAATGTTATCTAATAATATTATTCAAATAATATGAATTATTGATCTGATAATGGGAAATACTGTGTAGTGACAATTATTGAACAACAATAATATAAAATATCAACGTAGCAATTATTGAATCAATAAAATATTGAGCAGTAATTACTGTAACAATTATTGAGTAGTGCCTTCTTACGTAAGAATTAATAATTCAAAAATACTGTGCAATACCGTGTGATACTGTGCAACAACGCATATTACTTTATTTTAACCACCATGTATTTCAACAGTGTTAACGGTAACAACTACACCGTTATTTATAAAAACTCAAATTTGTCGTTTTTTTCATCCGACAGTTATTCTATTATGGGGCCCACAAATAGCTGCGCCGTCGTAGGAATATTCTCCGACAGAAAGAATATTCCACGACTAAACGAATATTCCCCGACAACAATGAATATTTTATAACCACTTGCGTATTTTGAAAAAATTTCATATATCACCCTTAACTTTAACTTTTATCAATTTAACCATTATAAGAAAAATTGAATACTTTTATTTCATAAAATTCGGGGTCTTACAGAACTGGCCTACGCCAGTGATTACGTGGGTGAGCACACCTCTCGCCCATAAGGATGCAGTTTGGGCTGAATTTCAGGTATATTTTTTTATCACTCTGATAGATAATATATAGTTAATTAAATAATATTGTTTAGTAATGTTGGATTATGGTAATATCACCATTTTAATATTATTATTGTTGTTTTATTTGCAAAAAAAGTATAGATGGGACGACGCGCAAGCATTAGTTATTCAGACACTGTTCTGGGAAAAGTGCGTCGTCCGAACTAAAGATAATCTGAACAAGGAACGACAGAAAGCCCTGCATAATGCAGAGATTGACCATCCAGGACAGGGTGAACAGTATATGCATGAGTATAGTGTGACGCCCCCAAAATAGGTATACATAACCCATTCTGAGTCGCCAAATACATAGTACATAATATAAATACAAACTTAATTATACAATTATCGTGTAACATAAGTTAAGAGTTTTAACATGAATATTATCTTCTAGATAATATCCAAACTCAAATAGAGTCCTCATTACAATTATTATCACACTATTTTATAAAATAGTGAGGACTACTACAGCAACCATCTCGGACCGTCACTCCATTCCCCGACTAGTCCAGGCTACGTTCTCATTTCCAGAAGAGAACAATGACAGTAAAAGGGTGAGCTCAACTAGCCCAGTAAGAAATATTATGACTAAGATAATGTAGAATAAATTATCGTTAGCCTTCAACAATGTTAAACTAATAGAATACAATAAACAACACGTTTAACTGCAGCGGAATAAGCAATCCATTAAAAGAGTCAAGTAGAGCATGATATCTACTATCTTCTATGATTTAAAAAGTTTATCATCAATTTTATCGCTGAGACTCAGCTCAATAAATAATCCACATCACTGAATTATCCATGCACTACGGGCCAAGGATATTCATTAGTATCACAACTATGAATTATCCATACACTACGGGCCAAGGATATTCGTGTTATCACCAATGGTCATGATCATGCCAATAACTGTCCATCAATGCACTACGGGCCAATGAGGACTTTTACTACATCATTTGTAACATTACAGGTCATGATTATAATGTGACGCCACCAAATTCGGGTACTTGAAACCCGAACTCGGTGCTTCACGATACCATTTCTATAAGCTGAATAATACTAATAATAATATAACATTCAAACTTAATTTACATATGCATCAAAGTTTACTCCCAGGTACGAGACCTTTCTTACAATACATGATATTAGATATATATATATATATATATCATTGTCTTAATAAACTATAACAACATATTATAATCTCATTCGAACCACTTTCCTTTTCCCTTGTTCGTGCCTGAGCCTTCAGGTTGATCATACATAACTGAAAACATTTAATTTAAGCAAGAGTGAGCATTTGAGTGCCCAGCAAGTAATAGCAATTATATTTATAAGCTGAAAGAATTTAAATATTTTCTTTACATAACCCTTCTACAACGAATCAATAGTTGTGAAGTAATATGAACCGATAATAATAACATAACAACCCTCTTTCAAATTTTTGAAAACTACGTACTGACCATAAATGGGGTTTAAGTAACATACTATGAACATTCATTTCATTTTCGAAAAGGTTTAGCAGAACTTCATCCGCAAACCGTCATAACTTACGGGCACGGAGGGTGATCAGCCCGTTGTACCCTGTATTGATCAACACTACATTACAAGAGCGATGTTATCGTTCACTCTGTCCGCCTTGGGCGCATAAAAAAGTTTTCCCATATAAGGGATGTTCATACTTGTCATGGTTCCAAACCAAAAGGTTTTTATCTTGCTCAACAATAATCTATAGTTCAACATATACATATACGGGTAATTGACAAAGGTGTATCAACATGTGAATAAATACCATGATTATTCAAGTGGGAACACTTGTATAACCATTCATAACAATTAACGAACAGAATATATATATCTGGACTAACATGTTGATAATCAATGAGCGTTTATAATATAATCATCTGTACAGTAATAATATAATTCTGAAACATTCTTACTCATGTCCATTGCATAAAGAAAATGCAAAGCTAGGATACTTGCCTGATCTGCTGTTTACAATTCTCAACTTAGTTCTATCTCTTTTATCACGACATATCATTAATCAGATCATTTGTTCGATTAGAACAATATATCATAACACATAGTACTGTCTATTACAGTCAGCACATAACCTAATTACCTTGCCACACATATTCCATAGTCATTGAATCACAAACAATCAGTAATACAGTCAAAATATTTAAGTCTAGATCAATTTTTAAAATATTTCGGTGTACCGACAGCCTTATCGGGTAATTATCGAGTCTAAGACTCTATTCTGTATCTCAATATCTGTAAGTATCAGTCATATTATTTTTAAATGACTTAAAATAATTTTTAAACACTTATTATAATTTATCATGAATTTTTAAATATCGGAATCATTATCAAATAATTTAAACATTAAACAATTCTATTATCATTAATATTCAATTAATATCAAATTATTAATGAAACCATTGCCAAAATATAAAAATTATTTATAATAACTCAAACTATTTTTAAAACATTTATATTACCCTTAAATGATTTAAAAACAATTAAAATCATTTTTAAATACTTACCATTAATAATAAAATATTAATGCATTATCTATCAAAATATTAAAAGTCATTAATTATAACTTAAAATATTTTTAAATCCTTAATATCCTTTTTAAATGATTTTTAAGTAAATAAAGCTATTTTTAAACTATTTATTTAATATAAATATTAAATAAACTTTATATTACAAATCATTAAATAAATATCATTAATATTTAATTATTAATGAAATTAACTTTTAAATATTAAAAGTTATATTTTATAACTTAAAATATCTTTAAACACTTTATTTTCATTTAAAATGATTTTTAAAATAATAAAATCATTTTTAAACTAAATTATTTAATATAATTATTAAATAACTTTAATATCATTAATAATAATTAATTAATAAAATTCACCACAAAATATTAAAAGTCATGGAAAATAACTTAAAATATTTTCTTATACCATAATATAATTTTTCATGAATTAAAACCATTTTTAAATAATTTATTTAATATTATAATTAAATAAATAAATACCTTTTATATTCCAAAAATACTATATATTTATGAAATATATTAAAAATTATTAAAAACTAATTTTTAGACCTTAAAATAATTTTTCAGAATTTATTTTGTATTTTTAATAATTTAAAAACAATTTTTCTCTATTTTTAATCAATTTTCAGAAAATATTAAAATTAATAAAGTCTGTCGCTAAAACCTATGGCGACAGAAAAGCGTTGCCTTAGGTGTTCTTGAGCCCAAGGACTCTGACAGCTTCGGTTACCAACATACTAAGTTTGACCAGATTTAAATTACAATCTGATAAATTTCTGGGCTAAATTAAGATTTTATATAGTATTTCACATGTAATACTACAGTTATAAAGTATCAACTTGGTCAAACAACAACATAATTTAAAGATCTGTGTCCCCAAAAATACTGTCAGAACGATTCTGGGTTTTCTGGAAAATCCCAAAAACCCAGGCAGTCCGAGTGGTGCTTTTCTAGCTAACTTTTATCCATGTCCTGATCATCGTTCATGTGCTTTCAAAGTTTAAATATGTAGTATTCGTGTCAAGGAACAACACTACAACAACAGATAAGTTTATCATTAACATATTTACAAGATCTAGCTCGGTTAAAGGCTATCAGAAGTCATGTTCTTCATATTTTCTGGAATTTCCAGAAATGAAATCGTGATCATTTTTAGTCACTTTGACCGTCCATAAAATCTAATATATGTAACTTATAAGTGACATAAAGACAGAAATTTATACTCTAACTATCAGGCTACAAAATTCATATAACAACAACATCAAAAAACATTAAATCAGTCAGATCTGGGCCTCCAAAACTCTTATCAGACGCTGGTAACCATTTCTGGGTTACCCAGAATTTGGTCCGGTCATGCCCGGTCAACAGGTTTAGACCGTGAATAAAATGAAATCTGTCTACCCAATTGCTATGATTATTGTTCCAGATTAAAGATAACATACCATACTATCGACACAAAACTTAAAACATTACAAAACATGAACAGGGTAATATCTGAAGCAACTGACATTTGCTTGTCAGAAAATTCCGGAAACTGGAGATTTTCTGGGTTTTCCAGAATCAGCTTCATGATCGGTCAATGTACTTTGACCATTAATAACTTTTGATATATACATGATCTAGGCTTGATTCAAGTTGCTGAGTAAAGACCACATATCATAGAAGATATCCAAAACATAAAACACCTAATAGACACGGATCTAAAGGCCCTGACATTTGATGTCTGAACACAAAAATAACTTTTTTCAGATTTTTTAAAAATCATCAAATTGAGTACTTAGATGTTATGGGTCTGTAAGATACGAACCCAGATCATCTATTAACACCTTATTCAACAAAATTAAACATAAAAACACCAAATCCAACTTAGCATACAAGATCAAATTGTAAAATTAGTTTTATACCTTTAAGAACCAATTCTTGATTCCATGTTTCTGATTTGTTGTTGTTGATCGTGGGGCTGTCTTTTGGGACTGATATACTATGTATTTTCGTGGGTGAGGATAGAGAGAGGGTTTGTTGAGCATTGGTTGTATAAATGGGCAATAATGTACACTTTTCTCTCTCTTAAATAATGAAATGAAATGATTCCATGTGCTTGTAATAGCTGATCATTGATGGATAATGTTATAGTGCCATATGTGAATTCTAGAATAAAGTCAGAGGGCCAAATTTTGCAAGATTGCTAGCAATAATACACTAATAATTCATTAATGGGACAAAAAGGGTAAAATAGTAATTTCACTTGTAATTTCAAGGGCATTCTTGTCCAAGGTGATTAAATCTAGGGTTTAATCACTAGATTGTAAATCTTAAAATTACCCAAATAATTCCTAGGGTTTGACAATTTAAAATAATTGTACAATAACATTTTAATTAAACACAATAAATTAAAATTAGGGGTTTTAATTAGAAAAATAGGGTTTCTTAATATTAACAATTAGGGTTTCCTAATTAACCATTAGGGTTTCCTAATTGTCTGTATATTTTACTAACACATTAATTACGATTTCTAATTTCAACCAATTAGGGTTATTTAATTAATAATTAGGGTTTCTCCTAATTACGGAAATTCTAATATACACAATAAAATTCATATAATGCAATTTATACTCAGTCTTGAACTCACAACTGAGTTTAACAATTAAGGCTTAAAAATACGATATAAGGGTCCTGATATAAATTTATCATAATTAACCAATCATTATCTGTCCACACATATACAGTACATATATATAGCACTGAAAATTCAAAATATATATAATATTATATTATTATTCTTATCTTTTGATAAAAATCTAATTTAGGATTTGGATTCCATAATTGACTTATCCATCGTATACAACATCAATAATCAAGTTAAAATAATTAACTTAAATATTCTAAACAAATTCATATAATAAAATATTTATTATCATAATTCTAATTGTCTCTTCATATATTATTTAAATAATATCTAATCATGTTTTCATGAAAAATAATTAATAAAAATATTTCTGCTTATAGAAATTAATTACCATAAGAATATAATTTGTAGTAATTAATAATTCTAAAATTATTTCTAATTTTTCAAGTAATAAATATATTTGCATTTATCGTACACATTACTTGACACTTATTCTAAAAAAAATTTCATATGCAAAAATTCCTTATTTATTTTTATAGAAAATATCGGGTTATTACATATACCGAATAATCACTGGTCATAATTATACCAATCAATAGTCCATCTATGCACTACGGGCCCAAGATGACTTTCATCACAATATAAACATGAGGATAATGACAATGATATAAGAATTCAATTAAATGAAAGCAAGGATAAATTTTAAAGATTTATAATTCAATTTATCCAGAATTCAATAAAGTCCAAATTGTTAACATAATACTGCTTTGTGGAGTAAAATTCAAGAATAATATCGTATCAAAAATAATTTGGATAGAAAAGGAATCAATTTTTATCATGAATAGTATCCCATGAATAGTACCCCAGCAAGAAAAGATTAAAAATTATCAAGAATGTTCAGAATAATATTTCCGTAAAAAGATACTAGATGAAAAGCAAATTTTGAGTATATTCTACTAATTTTACGGAGTATAGAAGCAATACTTTAACAAAATGAGTGTAGAATTCGGAATCTGAAATGAAATAATATTACTTACATACTACAGAGTATGAAATAAAATATTATTTCTTACGAATATTGAACAAAAATAATATACCTTACCATAAAAAGAGAGTACTTCTGACTGGTAGGACGGGGATATTCTTAAAGAAAACTTATACTATTTTTTGCGCTCAAAGCTTCCTTAAACTCTAAAGAAATACGCTCAATATTATAGAAGAAGAATTCTCTAATTCTGGTGTGATTTTCATTTCTAAACTAGGCATCCTATTTATAGGAGAATGGCAGGATACTATTTGAATTTAGAAAATCACGGACGCGCAATAATAGTCACGGGAATCGACTGAAATTTTATGATTTTACTATGTAAATACTATGCAGACACTATGCAAATATAATAAAATATAATATATTCTATTTTTTATAAAAAAATAAAACTTATTATTATATATATATATATATATATATATATATATATATATATATATATATATATATATATATAACACAAAACTGAGATAACCTTCTCCCGATGATTTTGAAAAATGAGTAAGTGGGGGTTCATATAATAAGCAAAATTTACAACAAATACTTCAATAAAAACCTCTCTATTTATCTCAACTCATTTGGCTTCACAAAATACATTTTTAACAACATTTATCATTAATATTATAACTCACAATATTAACAACCAGATCATTTCCAGGAAAAAGGGGGCTTTCCGATAAGAATTTCTCCCTATTGGCGCGCAATTAGGTAACCAAACCCCTTTTCTCGACAGAACTTTCTAGACATTGTTAATATTACAAATAATAATATGAATAACTTTGTCGTCTCAATTATTGATTTAATAATATAAAATATTATGCAGATAATGCTGTGACAATAATTGAATCAATAATGTGAGATACTATGCAGCAATTACTGTAGCAATAATTGAGTGACTTCTCACGTAAGCATCAATAATCAATACTGTGTGCTACTATGCAATCACGTGTATTACTGTACATTTATCACCGGATATTTTAACAGTTAACGGTAAAACCTTTTCGTTACTTTTATAAAAGTTATTTGTTCGTTTTCTAATTCTGACAATAATTCTGTTGTGGGGTCCACCAATGATTGTGCCGTCGTACGAATATTCTCTGTTAAAATAAATATTCCCTGAACAATCGAATATTTTATAACAACTTGCTTACTTTGTAAAATTTATAAATATTATCCACAACTATAACATTATATCAAATTCATAACATATTATTCAAAAATATATTTTGAGAAAAATTCATCTTTATTCATAAAAGTTGGGGTCTTACACATAGCCCATGGTGGTGCGCACAACCCATATGGGTGAAGATGTGTGACCAGTGGAGAGCTGAGAGCTGGGTCAAGAGACGCAAGAATGACGCCTCGAACAGATCATCAGGTGTACCTGAAGGCAAAAAAGCAAAAGGCACGTATCGGGGCGGCAGTATATCACAACTGCATCATATTACTGCCATGGTACGTATGTATAGCAAGCTTATTGACTTAGTTATTTGTTTTTATGTTTACAGTCATTTTTTGTAGCTAAAATATCATATGTTTACATATTAATATGAGAACATGTTTTGTAGGAGTCTCAATCTCAAGGTCAACCTATCAATTGGTTGGATGTGTATGTGGCCACCCACGGTGGTCTGTCTGAGGCTATTCAGATAGCGATAATATGCTAACTTTATACTAATATGTTGTTTATACATTGTGACGACCATTTTTAGCATTTTTTTAATTTATTTTTAACTATTTAATTGTTAACCTTCTGACAGGACACTTATAAGAGCTTAACGAGCGAGTGTTATCCTGAAGGCACCCCGCGTCCGCCGAATGATCAAGAATTGTGGGAGAGGGCGTCATTCATGAAGAAAAACTACGTTAAAGGCCAAGGACAAAAACGACGCCCGACCATCAGTGGCACAGACAGCTTTGCTACCCAATCTACACAGTCATCAAGTCATTCAGCCTATCATACTCCTACTGACTGTGTGAGAGCGATCTGTCGAAATCGTGATCTTCTTCGTATACTGGGCGGCCATCTGCAGTGTCTAAGTCATGATGAGTTGGGGTATGCAGTGGCGGCAGTAGCACGACATCAGGATGGCGATGAGGTATACATAGATATTGTTGTGTCTTACTTATGTTTAAATAATTTCTATTGTTTAACTTTCCCTAAGGCATAACAGTATCAACACATGTAACATGTTATATTCTTTTGCTAATTACAGGGTCCTACTAATTTGGATAATGATGCATGAAGAGCTAGACTTATTTTTTATATATTTAAAGCCTTGTACTTTTATATTCATTCTTTGGACAATTGTATTGATTGAATATTGTGTTAGTTTACGTGTCTGTAATGGATTTATGTTTATATATACTGTTGTACGTAGATGTGTTGGGATATATATAAATCATGGATGGATGTTTATATGGATGCTTATATATATTGTTGTGTTGGGATAGAAAGCAAGTACAAAGCAGGGTATATTTTTTTTGGGAAATCCATAAAACAGGAAAAAATATTTTAAAAAAAAAGTATCAAGATCAGTGACCATATGCGGTCCCTAATACAGAGAGCGGTCGATGATGGCCTTTGGGAACTTAGTGACCACATCGGTCGCTATTATTGGTCGCTGACACGTGTGCCACGTCAGCCCTGACAACTGACTCATCATGACTCAGATTAGCTACGGTGCCGGTCGCTAATAATGGTCGCTGATGTACACCCAACGACCAAATTATATGCGACTAATATCAGTGACCGTAGGTGATCGCTAATGATCATCTGCGACCGTACGCGGTCGCCGATATGCGGTCGCTGATAAGCTTTTTTGTTGTAGTGTAAATACACTTAACTTATTATTACGATTATGCCATTTGCTTCTTAAATAAATATTCCCTTTTACGGTGTGACCCTTTAGGTTCTCCATATTAAACTGGTTGTGAATAAATCAATTTGAACAATTCTAATCTTATTTAAATAAATAAATTAATCTAATAATTTATTTAAATAAATAACATTTATTCTACAATAAGGATAAGCCTACCTAGCGATTAACGACTTTTCAGATAATATAGATTTCAATATTAATCATAAAAGAACCTTTGAGTAAATAGTTACCGTACAATTCAATCTTTCCACCATACAATGTCCCAATTAAATATAAGACATGAAATTATTGTCAAGTCTTATTTTATTTAATTATATGTATTTCGATTCTGAATTAAATGCACAACTCCAAATAATGCAAATTAGGAACTCCTTTCTAATTTCATTTTGTCGTGGCCAAGGACTACTGGGTTGTCATTTATCGAATCATATAGGACATTTCTCTTCTTTTTCTAGAAGCGGTAGATTCTTTATTGATCATTCATTATCTCCATATATAACTTATTATACCCAAGCATGCCCTTTGATATACCCTAAGGGCCTTAAGGGACATGTCAAAGTATAACTTATCATATACAAGATACTATGATGATCTCAAGTCTAAGGATCACTTGTACTACTATCAGTACAGGAATTCCAATTGTCAGGCATGTAAAACTCTATTAGGTATTTCTTAGCGAGCCACGTTCAGTGTACTTATTCTCCACTAAGCACCTACATACTTGCTTTAGTGTCTCCACACAAATGATCATGAGATCAATTATCCTCATCTAATGACCAAGCAATATATGTACCAATCTATCCGGATTCACTAATCTCCAATTTAGTAATCCAACGTTTGAGAACTATTTTAGTTTTCAGCTTTCTAAGAATTAGATCCCATTAGAATGATCATCAACATTTTTCTAAAAGAATTGCTTAAAACTAGGGGTTTATCACATATTATAAAGCATCATCATATAGATAATTAAAAGTCTTTAATAAATTAATACTTTTTATTAATAAATAAAAGAATGTTACAAAGTATATGTTTTATCATCAAACATGATTGGCTTGTGTGCATACTACTTTCAATGAGTGTGTAAGATAATCTTACTCTACCTTGGTGCATGATTTCGGTAACTTAGAATATGTTCTCGTTGACAGGGAGGACGAAGTGATCGTGCAGTTCGAGGGGGTAGTCGTCAAGGTTTTTGGGCCAGAGGGTTGATAAGGAGGAGGGTTTTGCATTGCGTTCAGGTGAAGGTTGTTTTGTTGGGGATGAAGCTTGTGGGGATAAAGCTCTTGGGGGAGTTTGGTTGGGAGGCTTCTCTATGTAAGCTTTCTTTTGAGGTGGTTTGGATACAGAGCTTTCAGTTTCTTTTATTTTTTGGTTTTGGCCTAGGTTCGACTCTGTTGTTGGGGTTTGGACAGTTTTAGTGGTAGGGGTGGCTGTGGATGAAGGGACTCTCAATTCTTTGGGGGTAATGTTGATGGGATTACAGATCACTTAACACGCGCAAGTATACGCGGTCTAACAAGTAATACAGTGATAATATTTGTATTCAAACTCACAGTTTATATTTTATCGTATTGTACACGACAGTTGTATTAGTAAGTTGTATTTGGATTCTGTACTATGTATCTGACGACCCAAGATGGGTGATGTATACCTAATTTTGGGGGCGTCACAGTTGGTATCAAAGCTTAGGGATATGATCCCTGGCTAAGATGTGAGAATAGAACTAGGAGGGGAGAGACGGGGAATTCCTTCGCTAGTATGACCTACCTAAGTTTATTTGCATGATATTTAATTGGTCGGTCATAATATAAGGATAATATATGACATATCAATTAACTTTTATTTTGTGGCAGTATCTGAAAATGGCATCCGAGAATGTTGAGAATAGCAATGGAGCACAGGCGACTGTGGATTCACCACATATCAATAATCGGGATAATGTGCATCAAGAAGGCGACAATCCTCATGCAAACAATAATACTGACCAAATGATGAATGATGAAATGTTTAGAAGCTTTATGCAGTTCATGCAACAGCAGGCGAGAGCGGCTCCTGTTCAAAATGTAGGTGTAAACACTGAAAACTCTCGGACGGTCACCGCTAAACAGTTCAAGGAGCTGGGACCACCAGAGTTTAAGGGAGAGCCAAAACCACTTATAGCGGAAACATGGATAAAGCAGATTACCAAGATATTTGATGTCTTGGGATGCTCCGAGGAGCAAAAGGTTCCCTTTACCGCCTTTATGTTGCGAGGAGAGGCAGATTACTGGTGGAAATCGATTAAGCGTACTCAACCTGCCGTACTGAAGATGTCTTGGGAGAAGTTCCAAGAGCTGTTCAATGACAAATACTTTCCCGAAAGTGTTCGTCACATGAAGAAGGTGGAGTTCATCAAATTGGAGCAGAATAATATGACCGTGTCGCAATATGAGGCTAAATTTGCTGAGTTGTCCCGGTTTGCGTCCCACTTGGTGGATAATGAAGAGTGAATGACGCGAATATTTTTGCGAGGTTTGAAACCTGAGATACGTCAACATCTTATTTTTCATAAACTGTGTTTGTATTCAGATGTTGTGAATAGAGCTCAGTTAGTGGAGCGCGATAACGAGTCAACGCAACCAAAAGAGAGCAGTCGACAAAATGATAATACCAGTGAGAGCAGTCATCGAAGCGGTGACAACAAGCGTGGAGGGAATCAACAGGCCAGAAATGGTAACCACTTCGGTGGTAATCAGAGCCAAAATAATAAGAATGGTCATTTCAAGAAGAGGAGATTCAACAATGATGGAAAGACGTCAGCACCAGCACCCGTTGTTAAAGAAGAAGAACGACCACCTACCATATGTTTTAAATGCGGAGGGGAGGGGCACATCAGTCCAAACTGGGCGATGCCGTGTAAAGCATGTTATAATTATGTAAGAGAAGGTCATTTAGCTTGATTTTGTCGTTTACCAAAAACAAGTTCAGCCAAGATGGAGACACCAAAGGCCGTCCCAGAAAAGTCAAAACCGGTAGTGCAAGGGAGAACGTTTGTTGTGACCTCCCAGAAAGTAAGGAACCCGAATGAGGTCATCACGGGTAAGCTTATCATAAACTCTAACGAAGTCTATACTTTATTTGATACCGGTTCTACCCATTCTTTTATTTCTCCTACTTTCGCTCATCGATTAAATTTGACTCCGGAGAAATTAGACTTTGACTTATCTGTTGAAACTCCATTGGGAGAAATCTTCATTACATCCACGGTTTATAAGTCTTGTTTGGTTCAAGTTGGTACCCACACATTACCTGTCGATCTTATTTCATTAAAAATACTTGCATTTGACGTGATTCTAGGGATTGATTGGTTAACTACTCATCATGCAAAAATTGATTATTTTCGTAAGGTTGTTAGCTTTCATATTCCTAATCGACCTATTATGCGAATTCAAGCAACCAAACCATTAAAATCAATCGCTGTCATCTCAAGCCATAAAGCTATTTGTTTATTAAAAAATGGATGTCAAGCTTTCTTAGCTCATGTCACGGATCTAAACAAAAATACGTCAGTTTTGAATGATATTTCTATTGTTAATAAATTCCCTGACGTATTCCCTGAATAACTTCTTGGCCTACCCGGCCAGAGCGTGAAATTGAATTTTGTATCGACCTTGAACCCGATACAAAACTCATTTCCAAAGCCCCATATCGAATGGCTCCTATTGAACTTCAGGAGTTAAAGATCCAACTGTAGGAATTGTTAGACATTGGCTTTATTCGTCCTAGTACTTCTCCTTGGTGTGCTGGAAGTATGCACCTTTGTATTGATTATCGGGAGTTGAATCATGTCACCATCAAAAATAGGTACCCATTGTCACATATTGATGACCTGTTTGACCAGTTGCAAGGAGCACAATTCTTTTCAAAGATCGATCTTCGTTCTGGATATCATCAGCTGAAGGTTAGAACTGAGGATATTCCAAAGACGACTTTCAGAACCTGGTACGGGCATTATGAATTTCTAGTCATGTCCTTTGGATTGACTAATGCTCCTGTTGCCTTCATGGATATGATGAACTGGGTATTCAAGGAATATTTGGATCACTTTGTGGTCGTCTTTATTGATGACATCCTTATTTATTCTAAAAGTCGTGAAGATCATGAGCAACACTTGAGGCTGGTACTCCAAAAGCTTCGTGAATACAAGCTTTATGCCAAGTTGAAGAAGTGCGAGTTCTGGCTGGAGGAGGTAGCATTCCTTGGGCACGTAGTATCAAGTCGTGGAATATCTGTTGACCCGACAAAGATTGAAGCTATTCAAAGCTGGGAGCAACCTAAATCAGTGACCGAAGTACGTAGCTTTCTTGGTTTAGCTGGTTATTATCGGAGATTCGTGGAAGGATTTTCTAGAGTTGATTCGGAGATTCAAAGCTATTCCGGGTGATTTCTTTTGTTATTCCATTCTTTACTATACTCAGTTGGTTAAGTTTTAACTTCTATACTCCTTGAAATTAGTGAAATATCCTTGATAATTGCGGTTTATCCAGTATCTTTTCATGAAAATATTCTTCTAAGCATTCTTAAATTTTACTCCACAAAGCAGTATCATGTTGACAATTTGGACGTTGTTAATTCTTGGATAAATTAATTCTTGAACTTGTTTTATTGAATTCTTATATCATTGTCGTCATCCTCATGTTTATAAAATGTTAAAAGTCATCTGTGGCCTGTAGTGCATAGATGGACTTGGTATGATTATGACAAGGGATTATTCGGTATAATCATGACCGTAATGTTACAAATGATGTGGTAAAAGTCCTCATTGGCCCGTAGTGCGTTGATGGACAGTTGTTGACATGATCATGACCATTAATGAATACACGAATATCATTGGCCGTAGTGCAGTGGTGATTCGATAATGTGGATTATTTTATTAAGCTGAGTCCCAGCGATCACAGTGTTGAAAAACCTTTTAAATCATAAAAGATAGTAGAGTTTATTTTCTACTTGACTCTTTTAATGGATTACTTGTTCCGCTACAGTTAAACTTGATGTCTATTATATTTTATCAGTTTAACATTGTTGAAGGCTAATGATGATTTATTCTGCATTATCTTAATCATAATATTTCTTACTGGGCTAGTTGAGCTCACCCTTTCTTTCATTGTTCTCTTCAGGAAATGAAAACGTAGCTGGGGCAAGTCGGGGAACGGAGTGATGGTCCGAATGATAGTATTAGTTAGTAGTCCTCACTATTCTATGTAATAGTGTGTTAATAAATGTAATGAGGACTCCTTTTGAGTATGAATACTGTCTAGAAGATAATATTTGTATTCAAACTTACCGTTTATACTTTGTCGTATTGTACACGACAGTTGTATTTGTATTCTGTACTATGTATCTGACGACCCAAGATGGGTGATGTATACCTAATTTTGGGGGCGTCACACCTGGCATAGACGCTGCAGCGCCGGTATAGGAAATTTAATCTTTTTGCCCTTGTAAGCTGGAAATGACCTAATAAGCCTTACAACACATATATTAAGCAAAATAATAATAAAATAATATAAAAGCGATATAAATTACGATGATCAAGCAACTTTTTAAACAATAAAGGATCCGATTCGCCTTATAAATCCCACTCATCAGGTAAGGGGAATGACTTTAGCCCTCTTTTTCTTGATATGAAAGATTTTCCTTTTTCATATATTGTGGTAGGTCCAAGAGGCTTTCAGTGAAAAGTGGGGTTTGGGTTATTTTTGGTTTTGAGGCTTTTTTGACAACCCTCTTTTTAATTCGGTTAGTGGGAGGTTCGGTGGTTGTAGTCTCTGAAGGAAGGGCTTCGGTAGGGATGTTTTCGGCTGGTTCAGCAGATTCTTTGGAGGATTTACCGGAGAGGAAGTTTTTGAGGTTTTCCCTTTCGGCGGTTGTTGGTTTGATGAGAGATATTGTAATTACAAAACAGGTCAGTTAATAAGTTGAAAAGAAAAAGAAGTTGAAGAGGAAGGTCGGCAACTTACAATTGTGGTCGTAGAGCCAGGCCTGTCTAGTTAGGAGGTTGTAGCTCCATTCTTTTGGAGGTAGCATCTCGATCAGTTTGGTCAGCTCCCGTAAGCATTCGGCAGGCGTTTCCCCGAAGGATACGTTCGGTCGCTTATAGGAGGCCTATTCGGGTAATTTATGAGTTTCTGGTCCTTTGACATAGAAATAGTTTTTGTGCCATCCTTTGTTACTCAAATGTGCGTTCATTAGTGGGTTTTTCTCATTCTTGGAGTTCAGCTTGAGGGGTTGTTTGCTTAGGGCTTTGAACCCGCGTTCGCGGGAATTTCCCAATTGATATAAGGAGAAAAAGAAATCGATGGAGAGGGGTACACCAACTTCGTGGCGGAAGGCGATGAATGCTATAATGTTGATGTAGGAATTCGCCACTAATTGGGAGAAGCCAATACTGATGAAACCTAAGAGGGTGAGTATGAACAGATGTAATGGGAGGCGAACGCCTTTCTCCAGAAGGGTGAGGGGCATGGATGTCCAACCGTTCGATCAACCGTACATTCGGTTGGTAGTGGGCAACGAGTTTGTTCAGCAAGTTAAAGCGTACAATAAAAGATATAGAAGAATCTAACTTTCTAAAATGTCAACAATGTTCAAAAGATTTTGAAGTAGCTGAACAATAAATCATTTTCAATAACAAGAATTTTCTTGAATTCCAGAATAAATAACATTTCAAGAATGAAAGAATTAAAACTCGTTTGAAGATTCAATAATATTCATTTGATTAGGAACAATTAGCAATAATGCAGTAATATTTAATAAAGTGGGATATTCCCAGATTTCATGCTAAGTGATCACAAATGGATCAAGAAATAATAGAGGAATTATCAGTTAATTAATAATGAATTACTTCAAGAGTATCAGTTAATCATAAAGATTAAATCATACTCTTCTGCGAGTACATAAAGTGATCAGCCTCATTGTACCCTATATTATGCATAATACTCAAAAATAGCGCAAGGGTTGGATGTCCGACAATAAAGTTCCCCTTTTTATAAGGGTTGTTCATCTCAGTCTTACATCATGAGTCCGTACCACAACAATATGGTTTGGATTGCTTTCAAAGAAATGTTATGATTTCAACATATAATATCAATATTTATCTAGCCGAAATAAATGGCATAAATCTTTCAATAACAACTTAGTTCAAATAATAGAACGATTCATCAATTATTACTCTAGCCAAAATGAATAGCTGAGACATGGCTTATAAACAGTTCATGAATAAAAGAACTTTAAACTTATTTCACAGATCAAATAATAGAACATGAAATCAAATGCACTATGTGCGAATAACAATAATCATTATAGATGTGAATAACCAACAATAATTATCCACTAATCATGCTTTGAAATTAATAATTCAAGTTGAGTTAGAAAACTTGCCTTAGTCGTTGACTACTGCTACATGTACAATTTAATTTAACTTCGTTTGAAAGATCTATCATTAATAATATTGATCTCTCAATTAGCATAACATGTTATAACTCATAACACTACTATTCTTGTAATAAATTATCTAACATGTAATCATGAAATCAAACTATGAGACCCTAGATTTTATGAATAAAGGTTTAAATTTCTCGAAATATTTTTTTTGAATATTATGGTGTGGATTTGATATAATGTTATAGTTGTGGGTAGTATTTATAAATTTTACAAAGTATGCAAGTTGTTGTATAATATTCGATTGGTCGGGGAATATTCTTTTTATCGGGGAATATTCGTACAACGGCGCAATCATTGGTGGACCCCACAACAGAATTATTGTCTGATTGAGAAAAAGACAAAAATATTTTATAAAAATAACGGCAGAAGTTTTACCGTTAATACTGTTGAACTACTCGGTAGTAAAAGTACAGTAATACGCGTGGTTGCATAGTAGCACACGGTATTGATTATTGATGCTTACGTGAGAAGTCATTCAGTTTTGTTCAATTATTGCTATAGTAATTGTTGCATAGTATCTCACGTTATTTGATTTAATTATTGTCGATATTTTATATATTGTTAAAATCAATAATTGAGACGACAAAGTTATTAATATTATTATTTACAATATTAACGATGTCTAGAAGTTCTGTCAAGGAGAGGTTTGGTCACCTAATTGCGCGTCAATAGGGAGAAATCCTTATTGGAAAGCCCCCTCTTTCCTGGGAACAACCTGGTCGATTAATATTGTGAATTATAATAAAGATGATAAATGTTGTTAAAATTATTAAGGTGATTTTTATGAAGTTTGCTTATTTTATGGATTCCTATTTACCCATTTTTCAAAATAATCAAAAGAAAATTTTTTAAAGGTGGGGCCCACATGTGGGGGCCACATGTGGGGCCCATATGTGTTGGAAAATGATTTTGAAAATGGAAGAGTATACGTATGGAAGTATATGTATGTATTGAGTATATAATGGGAGAAAGTGATATGTGAAAGTGATAGGTGTGTGATGTGTGTGTGAGTGGAAAATGGTGAAAAAGTGGTAGTGTGGTAGTGATGTGTAAGAGTGTAGTGAAATTGATTTTTGGGTGGGTGGGGGATTGATGTTGGTTATGGGGGAGAAAAATTAAGTGGTGTATATATAATATTGATATATATAAGTTAAAAACATGTGTTTATATATATATGTATTATATTTTAATTTTGTTGTGATTTTATTGGTTAGTTGATTTACTTTATTGTATTTGGTTGAAGAAATAATTATGTAGAAATAATTCGTTCATAAACAATACACTTCCATTCTCCTATAAATAGAAGTTCATTCCTTCATTATTTCTTACGAATTCACTGAAACTCTAGAGAGAGAAAATTATAGAGAGAAAGAAGAAAAGTTTTCTGCTACTTTCCTACTCTTATATCTAGTTGTTTTACGGTAAGGGGTGTTATTCTTTTTTATTCATGAAGAGAACTGTTGTTATTTCATTTCTTATTATTCTGTTGGAATAACCTGTATACGCGGTCTACCCTATACTTGGTGACATTCTTCTATTATTCTGTTGGAACATCCTGTCTGTGTGTTTTACACCGGACCTGGTTTCGTCTTGTTATTATTCTGTTGGAACATCATGTCTGTGCGTTTTACACCGGACCTAGTTCCGTCTTGTTATTATTCTGTTGGAATATCCTGTCTGTGTGTTTTACACCGGACCTGGTTCCGTTTTTATTATTATTCTGTTGGAACATCCTGTCTGTGTATTTTACACCGGACCTGGTTTCGTCTTGTTATTATTCTGTTGGAACATCATGTATGTGTGTTTTACACCGGACCTGGTTCCATTATTTATTATTCTGTCGGAATATCCTGTCTGTGCGTTTACTCCATGAAATTAGTAGAATATCCTTGATAATTGCGCTTCATCCAGTATCTTTTTATGGAAATATTCTTCTGAGCATTCTTGAATTTTACTGCACAAAGCAGTATCATGTTAACAACTTGGATGTTATTAGTTCCTGAATAAATTAATTCTTGAACTTGTTTTATTGAATTCTTATATCATTGTCATCATCCTCATGTTTATATTTTGTTGAAAGTCATCTGTGGCTTGTAGTGCATAGATGGACTTGGTATGATTATGACCAGGGATTATTCGCTGTAATCATGACTGTAATGTTATAAATGGTGTGAAAAAAGTCCTCATTGGCCCGTAGTGCATTGATGGACAGTTTTTGGTATTATTATGGCTATGGATTCTCTTTGGCCGTAGTGCAAAGATGAATTGTTTTATGGCATGATCAGGACCGTTGATAAAAATATGATTATCTTTAGCCGTAGTGCATGGATAATTCGTGGTCGTGATACTAAAGAATATCTTTGGCCGTAGTGCAAGGGTGATTCGATGATGTGGATTATTTTTTAGCTGAGTCCCAGCGATAAAAGTGATGAAAACCTTTTAAATCATAAAAGATAGTAGATTATATTCTCTACTCGACTCTTTTAATGGATTGCTTGTTCCGCTGTAGTTAAACTTGATGTCTATTATATTTTATCAGTTTAACATTATTGGAGACTAATGATAATTTATTCTGCATTATCTTAGTCATAATATTTCTTACTGGGCTAGTTGAGTTCACCCTTTCTTTCACTATTCTCTTCAGGAAATGAGAATATAGCTGGGACGAGTCGGGGAACGGAGTGATGGTCCAGAGGATAGCATTAGTAGTCCTCACTATTCTGTGAAATTATGTGATAATAATTGTAATGAGTACTCCTTTTTAGTTTGTATACTCTCTGGTAGACAATATTTGTATTCAAACTCACAGTTTATGTTTTGTCGTATTGTACACGACAGTTGTATTAGTAAGTTGTATTTGAATTTTATACCATATTTTTGACGACTCAGAATATGTGATGTATACCTATTTTGGGGACGTCACACAACATTCAATAATACCTTACTCATTAGGAATATTCTTATCCCTTGATAATATTATTATCATATATTCATTGCCTTAAACTCTTGTATAATACTATTAATCTTTTAATAATATTTTATTCACTTTCTAATATTATTAACCATTTAATAATATTTTAATTCCTTATTAATATTATTAATCATTTAATAATATTTTAGTCACTTGATAATATTATTAATCATTTAATAATATTCCGTATATTAATCACATCTTAACCAATTACTAACATTATTAATCAATTAATAATATTTTAATCAACATTTAATATCTTAACCATTAATAAATATTATAATCATTTAATAATATTTTAATCAATTAATAATATTATTAATTATTTAATAATATTTTAATTTAACTATAATATAATATTATTAATCATTTAATAATATTTTAAATCATTATCTAATATTAGTAATTATTTAATAATATTTTAATTTAACTTTAATATAATATTATTAATCATTTAATAATATTTTAAATCATTATATAATCTTAGTAATTATTTAATAATATTTTAATTTAACTTTAATCTAATATTATTAATAATTTAATAATATTTTAATCCAATTTTAATCTAAATATTATTAATTACTTAATAATATCTTTAAATAATATTATTAAGCTTTTATAATATTGTAATCATTTATTAAACTAATAAACAATTAATTCAAATTGTTTACCCTTTACTAATTTATTCATTTAACAACTCTAAAATGCCATAAATACAACATCACCTCAACAATAACCAAAATACCTTTCAAAAATCTGGACACATCATATTTAGGGTCTCTAAGCCATAAAATTATAATTTTACCATTTATGACATCACATAACTTATTATTCTTATTTATTCATAACTCAAATACATCCATGAAAAATACTAAAATAGTTATGAAAATTCTTATTTTTTGGAAAATATCAATACATGGTATCATGATGAACATATAAGTTTTCTGCAATTTTTTTTTCATTGACTATTTTTAAAATTACCAAAATAGCCAGATCTTGTAACAATTATCATGAACAGTTTTTAAGTCCAAAAATTACGAATTTTACAGGAGATGTTCCTGTTATGTATATGTACTTTCAGTAAAAATTTCACAATTTTTAGAGTTACACGAAAAAAGTTATTTTCGTTTACTTTTAAAATAGTCCTTTGTAAAATTCATAACTCTCATTCTACACATCCAAAAATAGTCATCTTTAGACATGATCTAGATAAATCATCATATTAATATACCAAATTTTCTCAGAATTTTTATATTATAGAAAACAGATGAAACTTCCCCTGCAAGAACAGGCCAGAAACTGCCCTTTAATAGTTTTTCTTTCAACTGGATTGTTTGTACTAAAATGGTTGTCAAGGCTTGTAAAATCAACAGTTTTGAGTGTCACCACTTGGGTTTAACAGTTAACTTACATATCTAGCACCCCTCTTTAACGGATCACAAAAAAAAGGTGTAAATTTCAAATGGTGGATTTTCAAAGTATCATTCTCAAACCTAAAACATGGTTTTCTTTTCTTCTTTTTTGATAAAACTTTCGATACCCAAAATGATTAGATCTAAACATAAAACACTTATTAATATGTAGATCAAAAGTTTTAAAGTTCTAAAATATTATATCTTTATTTTCATCAAACCATCAAATTAAATTACTAAAAACTATGAGTTTAAAGGTTGATTTTTTTCCCTTGATCTTTGAACTTGCTTCCTTCTTCTTTCAAAACTAGATAGCATGAAATTTTTACTCCCCTCTCCTTCTCCTCTTGGCTGCCGAAAATGGTCCTCTCTCTCTCTCTCTTTGATTTTCTTTTTCTCTCTCTTTAGCTTTTGAAATGAAAGAAAAATTTTACTAATAAATGGGGAGATATCTATTCATAGGCTAAATAATAATAAACATATAACTTATATATATGTATACACCAAATCCTTGCCAATATTTCCATATCTCTCATTCTCTCTCTTAGCTTACTTACAATCTTGGCAGAATATTAAAATTAAATTGTAAGACCCCAACTTTTATGAATAAAAGATGAATTTTCTCTAAATATTATTCTTGAATATTAAGGTGTGGATTTGATATAATATTATAGTTATGAGTAATATTTATAAATTTTACAAAGTAAACAAGTTGTCATAAAATATTCGATTGGTATGGAAATATTCGTTTTAACAGGGAATATTTGTACGACGACATAATCATTGGTGGACCCCACAACGGAATTATTATCGGAGTTAGAAAACGACAGAAATATCTTTTTATAAAAATAACGGCAAAAGTTTTATCGTTAACTGTTAAAATACCTGGTGATAAAAGTACAGTACTACGCGTGGTTGCATAGTAACACACGGTATTGATTATTGATGCTTACGTGAGAAGTCACTCAGTTATACTCAATTATTGCCACAGTAATTGCTGCATAGTATCTCACGTTATTGATTTCATTATTATCACAATATTTTATATTATTAAATCAATAATTTAGATGACAAAGTTATTCATATTATTATTTGTATTATTGACAATGTCTAGAAAGTATTATCGAGAAAAGGGATTTGGTCACCTAATTGCGCGCCAATAGGGAAAAATTCTTATCGGAAAGCTCTCTCTTTCTTGGGAATGATCTGATTGTTAATATTGCAAGTTATATTATTGATGAATAAATGTTGTTAAAAATATTGAGAGAATTGTTATGAAGTATTTATTATAAATTTGACTTATTATATAGACCCCCACCTACTTATTTTTTAAAATAGTGTGTGTTATGAGTGTGATATATATATATATATATATATATATATATATATATATATATATATATGATGAGTTGGTGGTGGGGGGGTCACGGGAGGAGAAAAGAAATGGGATGGCATGGAACGGAGGGAATATATACATAAATATATATTTTATAAGTTTTGTTTTTTTTATGAAAAATAGAATATATTATATTTTATTATGCATAGTATTTGTATAGTGTCTGCATAATATTTATATAGTGACTGCATAGTAAAATCAAAAAAATTCAGTCGAATCTGTGATTGTCCACTATGCAGTTCGTAATTTTTTAAATTCAAATAGTATCCTTTATTCTTCTATAAATAGGATGATTAGTTTAGAATTGAAAACACACCAGAATCAAAGAATTCTTCTTCTATAATATTGAGCGTATTTCTTTACAGTTTAAGGAAGCTTTGAGTGTATAAAACAATGAAAGTTTTTTTCAAGAATATTCCCGCCCTACCAGTCAGAAATACTTTCCTTTTAAGGTAAGGGATATTATTTTTGTTCAATATTTGTAAGAAATAATATTTTCTTCCATACTCTGTAGTATGTAAGTAATATTATTTCGTTTCAGATTCTGAATTCTACACTCATTTTGTTAAAATATTACTTCTATACTCTGTGAAATTAGTAGAATGTCCTTGAAATTTGCGTTTCATCTAATATCTTTTCACGAAAATATTATTCTGAACATTCTTGATAATTTTTAATCTTTTCATATCGGGATACTATTCACGAGGTACTATTCCCAAAGTACTATTTACGGGATACTATTCACTCGGGAACTATTCACCCAGGGTACTATTCATAACAAAAATTAATTTCTTTTACGTCCAAATCATTTATGATACAATATTATTATTGAATTTTACTCTACAAAGCAGTATCATGTTGACAATTTGGACATTTTTGAATTCTGGATAAATTAAATTATAAATCTTAAAAATTTATCATTGCTCTCATTTAATTGAATTCTTATATCATTGTCATCATCCTCATATTTATATTGTGATGAAAGTAATCTTTGGCCCGTAGTGCATAGATGGTCTGTTAATTGGTATGATTATGACCATGTATTATTCAGTATAATCATGACCTGTAATGTTACAAATGATGTGGTAAAAGTTCTCATTGGCCCGTAGTGCATTGATGGAGAGTTGTTGGCATGATCATGACCATTGATGATAACACGAATATTCTTGGCCCGTAGTGCATGGATAATTCGTGGATGTGATACTAATGAATATCCTTGGCCCGTAGTGCATGAATAATTCAGTGATGTGGATTATTTATTGACCTGAGTCTCAGCGATAAAATTGATGATAAACTTTTTAAATCATAAAAGATAGTAGATATCATGCTCTACTTGACTCTTCTAATGGATTGCTTGTTCCACTACAGTTAAACCTGTTGTTTATTGTATTCTATCAGTTTAACACTGTTGAAGGCTAACGATAATTTATTCTGGGGAGAAGGTTCCAAAATGCCCCTGACGTTTACCGCGATTACTACCGAGCACCCTATACTTTTTTTTATCCAAAAGTACCCTTAACGTCACAGTTTTTGGGTCACCCGCGCCCTTGCCGTTAACAAAAGATAAACGGGATTAAAATTTACTGACAAGGCAACTACATGGAGGCTTAAATTCAAAAATACCCCTGACACATGTAAATATGTCATTTAATCAAAACAAAAAATACTAAAATTCAAAATAAAAAAAAAGCATAACATATTTACATCATTTAATCAAAATACTAAAATTCAAATTATTTTGTTAACTAATCAAAACAACTAATTAAATAAAACAAGTTGTATAACATATTTACATCATTTAACCAAAATACTAAAATTCAAAACATAACATATTTACATCAAATACTAATTAAAAAAACTAAAATACTAATTAAAAAAAATACTAAAATACTAAAAAAAATCAAATTAAAAAATAATAAAATACTAAAATTTAAATTATTTTGTTAATTAATCAAAACAACAAAAATTCAAATTACATCATTAAAATACTAAAATCATAATACTAAATACTAATTGATATAAAATTTTTAAATTACTAAAATCATAATACTAAATAATATTTTTAAAATTCAAAATACTAAATAACGCTATACAACTAATTGATATAATATTTTTAACGTTAATATTCAAAATACTAAATAACGTTATCAATTTTTTTAACACTAATATTTTTAATGTTACTAAATAACGTTATTAAAATTAACGTTGAATATTACAAAATTAACGTTAATATTTTTAGCATTTTGAAAATTAAACTAATATTTTTAGTATTTTGATGATTAACGTTAATATTTTAAAATTCAAAAGTCAAAAATTCAACTAATTCTAAATTTTAAAATAATTAACATTAATTCAATTAAAATCATCAAAAAATAATTAACGTTAATATTTTTTACTAAATAACGTTAATTATTTTGAATTAGTTGAATTTTTGAATATTTTTAAAATTTAACTAAATAATATTTTTAAAATTCAACTAATTACATCATCAAAAAATATTAACATTTTTTAACATATCAACTAATATTAAAAAATATTAATATTTTTTAATATAAAAAAATATTAATAAAATATTAACGTTTTTTAATATCAAAAAATTAACGTTTTTAATTTTTTTTTTAAATTTCTTAATATTTTTATATCAAAAATATTAACGTTTTAATATTAACCTCATATAATTTTTTTTAATATTTTTAAAATATTAATATTTTTAATATCAAAAAATATTTAAAAAATATTAACGTTTTTTAATATAAAAAATATTAACGTTTTTTAATATTAGTTGATATGTTAAAAAACGTTAATATTTTGAGAACATTAAAATTAGTATTCCAACACTAGATACGTAGTTATTTTGATACTAATTGATAATGTTAAAAATCAATTATATATTAACGTTAAAATTTGATAACATTATTTAGTAATATTCAAAATTATTATTATTTTTAATTAGTATTTGATATAAATATGTTATGTTTTAAATTTTAGTATTTTGATTAAATGATGTAAATATGTTATATAACTTGTTTTATTTAATTAGTTGTTTTGATTAGTTAACAAAATAATTTAAATTTTAGTATTTTGATTAAATGATGTAAATATGTTATGCTTTTTTTATTTTGAATTTTAGTATTTTTTTTTTGTTTTGATTAAATGACATATTTACATGTGTCACGAGCATTTTTGAACCTTCTCCTTTTAAGCCTCCATGCGTCTGCCATGTCAGCCAATTTTAACCCTATTTGTCTTCTGTTAACAGCAGGGACACGGGTGACCCAAAAAGTGTAACGTTAAGGGTACTTTTGGACAAAAAATATAGGGTGCTCCGTAGACATCGCGATAAACGTTAGGGGCATTTTTGAACCTTCTCCCATTTATTCTGCATTATCTTAGTCATAATATTTCTTACTAGGCTAGTTGAGCTCACCATTTTGTTTTCATTATTCTCTTCAAGAAATAAGAACGTAGCCGGGACTAGTCGGAGAATGGAGTGACGGTCCGAGATGGTGGCTGTAGTAGTCCTCACTATTTTATAAAATAGTGTGATAATAATTGTAATAAGGACTCCATTTGAGTTTGGATATTGTCTAGAAGACAATATTCGTGTTAAAACTCTCAGCTATATTTTATCGTATTTTACACGACAGTTGTATAATTAAGTTTGTATTTGAATTCCGTATCATGTATTTGACGACTCAGAATGGGTGATGTATACCTATTTTGGGAGCGTCACATAAATGATATGAAGACACTTGGCTACCTAACTTGGAATAAAAAAATTAAAACAACATGTGGTGAATTCCCCTTGAAGTGGGCGGGTACCCCCCCCCCCCCCCCCGCAAAATATTGTCCAATTTTTGATTTTTATTTAAATTGCCAAATTGTGTAATTTATCTTCTAGAGATTTCATTTTAGTTGGGCTCAAGTTTGGGCCAATCCATAATTTCTTTTGGGCTCTCTAATTAATTTGTTTGGGCCATATAAAATGTTATATATGAATTCATCACACTAACTTTATCATACCATAATTATTTAATTATGGTTTCTATTCCACTCATTTAGAATTTAAATAATTACTCTCGTACATTTAATTTTATAACCCAATTAGACTTGCTTTTATTATGTTTTAAAATAAATAATAACTTGAGATAATAAAATTAATCTCTTAGATTAGATAGTATAATTTTAAATACTAAAATTCTTCAATATTATAACCCTTAGATTATTTAATTCTCATCCCTAATATTTAATATTAGGTTATTTAGCTTTCTTATTAATTCACTATTTAAAATAAATAAATATATATACACATTTATTATATATATATATATATATATATATATATATATATATATATATATATATATATATATATATATTCATTTAGTCTAATACATATCCCACATATGTCATAATATATTTATCATTATTGATAAATAATTATAATATCCATTTGTCCACATATCCATTTAATATATGTCACAAAATGTTCAATACATTAATAAGAAATTTAATATACTCCTTTCTTGGCTTTCCTCTTTGTTCCACTAATTTAATTAGCCCTACTTAGCTTGACGAATTATTATCCATCTTTTTATTTACCATTCAAGGTTAACATTCAAGTTATGCTAATTTTTAACATAACTTATCTTACTCTTCCTTAATCAAATTGATTAAGTATTCATCTTAGTTAATTTAAAATAAATTAACTATCCAGTTTAATTTATATCTCACAACACATATTCACTTAATTATAAGCTTCAAATAAATAATAAAAAAAATATTCGTAAAAATTTATATATATAATCATATAAAATTTTCGGTCCTTAGAAGCTAGGTACTCTTTCATATGAACCAATTCATAACATTTTTTTTCAAAAATAAAAAGTAGTTTTTAATGAATAATATTTAGTGGGTGTATGACATTTTTAATTTGGAATTATGTGAGACTAAGAATTGGAATGGAGAGAGTATGCTTTTTTTATGCTAGCTACGTACTCTTTCATATGAACCAATTCATAACATTTTTTTTCAAAAATAAAAAGTAGTTTTTAATGAATAATATTTAATAGCCCCTCTACCGGGGTCAGATGCCCCCCACGCCCCCCTAGTTCCGCCTCTGCCCACGAACATGTTAAATTAAATTGAAAAGAAATAAAAAATGCAAGTAAAAGTACAATACAATTCGCAGAGGCATCCTCCCATAATGGCAGTATTGGCAAGTTATTATATTTGTCTTTGCTGGGTTGGGGGGGAGGGGCGAGGGGGGAGGGGGGAGGGGGGAGCGGGGAGGGGTTCTTTAATAATACCAACAAAAAGAAAAACGCTAGATACTATTACGAATAATAACTAATATAAAAGGAACTTGGAGCGTCCTCATCCAGAAGTAGATCCATCATCCTAAATGCACAAAAAAAAAAAACCAGAGAAAAAAAATCAAATAGTCAAAGAGTCAACTAGTACGACTAATTATATATAGTTTGATATAATAGTTAATCGGTCCGGATCAAGTGCATACCTCTTATCATATTCATCCGTGCTCACCCCCCTTTAGGCTACGGCTTTGGTAATACAACCGTCGTCTATACTTTTAGCGACGGACAACATATAGCGTCGCTAAAAGTATAGACGACAGTTGTATGACCGAAACCGTCGCCTAAAGGGGGGTGAATACGGGTGAGTAAGATAAGGGGTATGAGTCAGGTGATACGAGTAGATGGTGTTTGATAAAATTAAATAAAACAGTTGTAATAAGTTAGAGTTTTGAATACAATAGTACTTTTGAATGAAACAAAGTTGAATGAAAATTGTTGTTTGATAATCGTTTTGTCTGAAATATATGAATAATAATATTTATTTTTATTTTAACCATCTGAATTATTTAAAAAAAAAACTATTTTTTAATCTTAAATCAACAGTCTTATCCTAACATGTTTAAATAGCCTTTCTCAATATATTAATTTTTATAAAAAAATATTCAAATATACTGTTATTAACTACCTATATAGTCTATAAATCATTATAATAAGAGTATCAACTATGATAATGTGACTCTAATAAACAAAAATAAAATTAACCAATCTTAAATAAAATAGTAGTTCAATTATTCAAATTACATAATAGTGCAATCATCCAAATTACAAAATAGTTCAATCATTCAAATTACATAATAGTTCAATCAAACATTACATTAATTTCAAACACTTGCTAATATTTGATGGGCAATTTGTTCACGCAAAGTTGGCCATAAATTTTATACCTTGAGCACTCCATCATGGTTCATCTTGTTCCTGTTCTCCATTTCCTTCATTTAACTCTTTTTCTTCGTCAATTATGGTAGTTTGGTCATATTGAGCAAACAAATCATCCTCAATATTATGTAATTTTCTTATAAAATTATGAACAACAAAACAAACAATTACTACATCTCTTTGTATTGAAAAAGGGAAAGGAGCCATTCTTTTTAAAATTGGAAATCGTCCTTTCGTTACACCGTAAGTACACTCAATTACATTTCTAAGGTGCTGTTTGTTTACATCTGATTGCCTCTTAATGGACTGTATCTTATTCGCTAAGAGGCATGATGTTGTTTGTTTTGTTTTTTGTTACCTCTGAATGCCTCTTAATCGGTAAGACAGAAAATGAAATCTTAATAATTAAGAGGTACCTCTTAATGAAATTTTTTTGATAAATTTTTTTTATATAAATATTTTTAACAATATTATGCACTCATTTTTATTAAATTGAATATTTAAAATTATTAAATAAAATTTTACCCTTTAAAATAGTAAAATAGTGTCATTAAGAGACAACTTATTTTTTTAGTTATCAAACAATTTTTTAGATTCAGACCTCATAACCATTCAGATGATCTAATTTATTAAGACATCATAATCATTCAGATTTTAATTCTCAGATTTATCAAACACAACCTAAATTGTGCATGAGAATGGTTAAATTTTTTCTCTTTACTTAAAGCACGTCGCCGTTGAAAATCTGATGGCCGATACCTTGTACCAAAAGAATAGGCAGAAGAATTATCATTATCACAATTTAGTAAGAACTATTATCGTAACAAAAGAATAGGCAGAAGAAACATTACAAAAAAAGAGAAAATTATAGTGCTTACTTTGAGGAGGAAATACTCCCTCAGTCCCTATTTAAACGACGTTTTAGAGTTTTTCATTTGTCCCTAATTATTTGACGTTTGTTCAAATCTAGGAGAATTAATGACAATTTTTCCAAAATTACCCCTCATTACTCTTTCCTATTTTTTTGATTCTTTAAACTATTTCTCTCTCCCTTTCTTATCCCAATAAAAATTTTCTTATCCCAACAAAATATTTAAGGGTATTATAGACAATTGAGTACTATATTTAATGATTTCCAATCATTATCTTAATTCTTGTGCCCATCTCTAAAACGTCTTTTAAATAGGGACGGAGGGAGTAGAAAGCAAGAAGTAGGATCAAATGTAACTTCTGTTAACAATCTTGAGTCGTGTGTTATCCCTTTCCATGCATCTAACCCAACCAAATGTGAATATGATAAGTCCCAGAAAATACACAAAGGTGAATGAAAAATGATTTTCTCTTCGAGTGAGAAAAATACCCAATTTGACTGCAAAATACTTTCTGATCCAATAACAAAGGCATTGGCTGCTTAAATAAGCAAAATCATGTACCAACAAACCGAAATACAAGGGAAACTTAAATACACGTAAAACAGAGCATAACTAACGAAAACAACATGCAATAATGGAAAGACACGTAAAACTCTCAACTACGACGTAAAACTCTCAACTGCAGAAGACCAGTCTGATCCCACGATCTTCTCGTCCACTTCATCCTAGATATTTGGGATTTGGCTTTAGGCCTCTTTCTGAACGGCGTGGCCTAACAATACTCCCCCCCTCTAGTGGATGCTTGTTCGCAAGGTCCACTGATGGAAATTGCTCAAGCAAAGTTTGGGTTGGCTCCCATGTGGCTTCCTCTGCTGGTAAATGCTTCCACTGGATTAGGATTTCTTCTTCAAATTTATGTCCTCTTTTGACCCAGCGAGTGTCCAGAATTTTTTGGGGTTCCAATTTAGCTGCACCTTCATCGGTCACTGGCGGCAATTCCTTAGAGGCCTCCACCATGTCGCCCAAAATTTTTTTTAACAAGGAAACGTGGAAAACAGGATGAACGCGAGCTCCCTCTGGCAACTGAAGTTTATATGCAACCGCTCCAATTTTCTCTAGCACTGCATATGGTCCATAAAATCGGCGAGCGAGCTTCTGATTGGCACGTTTGAAAACGGAATGCTGCCGATAGGGTTGTAACTTAAGAAACACCATATCGCCTACGTCGAAAGTTACATCTCATCTCTTGCGATCCGCTATTTGCTTCACACGATTGCTAGAAGTCTCCAAATTGATTTTAAGTTGTCGTAACAACTCTGCTCTAGATATGAGACTCTGGTCCACTTCGTGCACAGAAGAGAAGCTGTTATGGTACATGGAAAGTGGAGGAGGCAATCGACCATACAACGCCTAGAATGGGATCATTCCCGTAGATGCATGGTACGTCGTATTGTACCACAATTCTGCCCATGGAATGTAGGTACTCCATTTATGTGGCCATTGATGAACAAAACAGCGGAGATACTGCTCGACACAATGGTTGACCACTTCGGTCTGTCCGTCAGTTTGTGGATGGTAGGAGGAGCTGAGTTTTAACTTAGTACCTGACATTTGGAAGAATTCTTGCCAAAATCTGCTAATAAAAACAGGGTCCCGATCACTAATGATCGATCTGGGAAGTCCATGTAATTTAACAACCCCTTCAACAAATTTTTCAGCCACTCCTTTAGCAGTAAAAGGATGAGTTAGAGTCAAGAAATGTGCGAATTTACTTAACATGTCAACAACTACCAAAATTGTATTCTTGCCGTGGGATGTTGGCAAACCTTCAATGAAGTCGAGAGTGATATCGTCCCAGACTTGGCAAGGAATGGGCAACGGTTCCAGGAGTCCCGCAGGGGGAAGTGTGTCGGACTTCATTTTCTGGCAGACTTCTCATCGGTTGACATACTTGTGGACTGCATGGTACATTTTAGGCCAATAAAATTGTTGAGCTAGCTCTTGAACGTCCGCAACACTCCGGAGTGCCCCCAATTTTTGTGTCGTGAGCCTCATGTATGAGTTTGGTCCGTAGCACCTCATGGGAAGGAATAACCACTCGTCCTTTGAATAACAAGAGCCTTTGACGTTGTGAGTAGTGCCCCTCGGTTTGAGCTCTGGCCTTCTGATCGACAGACTGTATATAAGAATCCCCTTCGTAAGCTCTTTTAATCTCATCCCACATGGGGATAGAGGCCACGTGTAAGTGATGAAGGATTAGGCTGTGAGGCTTGCGTGAAAGGGCATCTGCAGCTGAATTTTTACGGCCTGGACGATAAATAATTTCATTGTCGTAGCCCTTTAATTTGACTACCCACTATTGTTGCTCAGGTGTTGCCACACGCTGTTCCAAAAAATACTTCAGGTTGCGCTGGTCAGTGAGGACAAAAAACCTTTTTCCCAATAAATAAGGACGCCACAAGCGTATAGCCTCCAAAATTGCCAACATTTCCTTGGAATAAGTTGACCAAGATTTTTTTGTAACCCCTAGTGCTCGACTCATAAATTCAATGGGTTTGCCTTGCTGCAATAAAACTGCGCCAATCCCGTCTCCTGAGGCATCAGTTTCAATGGTGAACGAATCATTAAAATTGGGCTTCGCCAAAATGGGAGTGGTGGTCATTGCTTGTTTAAGAGCCGAGAAAGTTGTTTCGGCATCGTCATTCCATCCAAATTTTCCCTTCTTGAGTAAGTGGGTAAGAGGTCTTGCGATGATGCCATAATTCTAAATGAACTTCCTGTAATACCCTGTTAAGCCTTAATTCAGAAATATTAGTAGGCCGGGGCCATGCAAGCATGGCTGCAATTTTTTTGTCATCAACTTTTACTCCTTGAGGCGTGAGGATATGCCCCAGATACTCCAATTCTTGCTGGCCGAATATACATTTGCTTGCCTTAGCAAAAAATTTATGCTGTCTCAAGATTTCTAAAGTTTGGTCAACATGCTTTACATGTTTTTCCCAAGTTGAACTATATACGAAAATATCATCAAAAAAAACTAAGATGAATTTTCGAAGGTAAGGTCGAAATATAGAGTTCATAATGGCCTGAAATGTAAAGGGTGCATTACAAAGGCCAAAAGGCATTACAAGATATTCGTAATGGCCATTATGAGTACGAAAAGCAGTCTTAGAAATATCGAAAGAATTTACTCTTACTTGATGATATCCGGCCCGTAGATCCAACTTTGTAAAATAAGAGGCGCCATATAATTCATCGAGCATGTCGTCCACCGTTGGGATAGGGAAACGGTCTTTGATGGTGGCGATATTAAGCGCGCGGTAGTCCGTGCAAAATCGCCAACTTCCATCTTTTTTCTTCACTAGCAAAACTGGCGAAGAAAATGGGCTGGTGCTAGGACGAATGAGCCCATAGTTCAGGATCTCTTGAACTTGCTTTTCGATCTCCTCTTTTTGAAAATGGGCATATCGATAGGGTCGTACATTGATCGGTTCAGTGCCTTCTTTAAGTGTAATGCAGTGATCTACCTCGCGCACTGGTGGTACACACGAGGGTTCCTTGAACACGTCCTTATATTCGTGCAATATTCGTAGCACGTCTTGCTGTTTCATGACGTCGGTTTTCTCTTGTGATGCGGCTTCTGTGGTTGGACAAAAGCTTACTGCGAACAACGCATGGTCTCTTCGGCAGTCTTTTGTTATTTCTTTCAAGGTAGCCTCCTGAATGGCTTGCTCGTTTATCCCCTGCAACTGTCGAACTTGATTATCCCAAATGAATTCCATGGTTGATTGCTTCCAATTACAAACCACAGAACCCAACATTTCCAGCCATTGAATGTCAAGCACAAGATCGAGACCTGATAACGGCAGCGAGAAGAGGGTGAGATAAAACTTAGTTCCTTGTAAATTTACCATTACCTTATCAAAACGCCCTTAACACTTCAAACGCTCGCCATTTGTAACCCGAACAGTAAATGTTTCTGTTGGTACCACTGGTAATCATAGCATGCTTGCCAGACGATCACTGATGAAGTTGTGTGTTGACCCAATGTCGATCAGTACCACCACTTTGAGGGAACCCATCGTTGCTGTCATACGCATTGTTCTTGGGGCAGTCCATCCGGCCAATGCGTGTAACGTGATTTCAGGTTCAACTTCGGGTTCCTGTACTTCTGCGGCCTCTCCCCCGTGGTCATCTTTCAGTGTTTGTTGATCAGTAATGTCCTTACCGTTACCCGCATGCCCCGCCAAGAGTAATAGCTGTGGTGTTCGACATCTATGGCCTGCTGTAAAATGTTCATCGCAGTTGAAACATAGCCCTTGTGCTCTCTTCCTCTGCATTTGCTCCCAAGACAAACGTTTAATGGATCTTGTAGGTGTAGCAGGAGCTACACGAGTGTCTTGTGGAAGAACTAACGGAGCTCTCGCAGGTGGTAACCACATGAACTTTCTTTGCCGTGCTAGTTGGTTGTCCTTCATGCGTTCCAAGTTAATGGCCTTTTTGAGTGACTGTGGCTTAAACATCCGAATCCCATCCGCTATTTTAGCCTTCAAGCCACCCATGAATGTCTCCACCAATGCTTTCTGAGTCCATCCTTGGACCCTGTTGCCGAGTTTTTCAAACTCGCGCTGGTAGTCCCTCAAAGTTCCTAACTGTTTAACTCGGGAGAGAGCTTCGTCGAAGTCCTCGCACTCTGATGGTCCGAAGCGAGCCCAGAGTTCTTCCTCAAATTTCTCCCATGAAATCATGCGACCTTCGTCCCGAAATGTTTTGCGAATCCACTGCCACCACTGGTTGGCCTCGCCTTCCAAGTGGTAAGAGGCTAAGGATACTTCCTGTGCTACAGGAGTATTCTGGAATTCAAAAAATTGGTTCACACGATTGAACCATTCCGTTGGATCATCCCCTAAAAATTGGGGAAATTCAAGCTTTGCTGTTTTGGAAGACACCACCAGCCTTCCTCTGTCGTTGCCTTCTCGGTGATGGTTTCCTTCCTGATGATGGTTATCGGGGTTGGGGTTTTCCGATTTTGCGAGTAAAACTTCAGAGAGGCGGTTGAGAGTTTCTTCCATAAGCCGAAGCCTGTCCGCCATGCCAAGCTCCATCCGATGTAGCCCCTCCTCCAACTGCTCAAGACGTTCCTTATTGGTTGCTATGGCTCTAATACCAATTGATAAGTTCCAGCAAATACACAAAAATGAATGAAAAATGATTTTCTGTTCGAGTGAGAAAAATACCCAATTTGACTGCAAAATACTTTCTGATCCAATAACATAGGCATTGGCTGCTTCAATAAGCAAAACCATGTACCAATAAACCAAAATACAAGGGAAACTTAAATACACGTAAAAAGACCATAACTAACGAAAACAACATGCAATAATGGAAAGACACGCAAAACTCTCAACTACGACGTAAAACTCTCAACTGCAAAAGACCAGTCAGATCCCACGATCTTCTCGTCCACTTCATCCTAGATATTTGGGATTTGGCTTTAGGCCTCTTTCTGAACGGCGTGGCCTAACAGAATATCATATATTAAAATCACAAATTCTTAGAATATTTTGATAACATTCACCTCTTCCTCTATAATGAGTTTGTTAGTCAACGGGAATAACATCTTGTACAAAAGTGCCATCTAGTGCACCCACGGATCCTTATTTTGTAGGCAATAAAACTATAACGACTCTAAAATCGGGACTATTTCTCTTCCCAATCTTGTGGGTTAAATACTATCTTGTTCTAAATTTAAAACATTATTTAATATTAAAATATTTAAAAATACGGAATAATTTCTGCCATACATCGTTTCCTGAATCGCAACATTTACGATTCTTTTTTGTACTGAAATTATATTTATTTTATGACTTCTTTAATCAGAGTTATATGTATATATTGTAAGACCCCAACTTATTATTAAATGAAATTAAATTTTCTCTATTTATTATTTTGAAATGGTAAGGGTTGAATTGATTAATGTGGTTAGTTATGGGTAAAATGCGCAAATATTTCAAATAAGCAAGTGGTTATAAAATATTCATTTTTGGTCGATGAATATTCGTTTGGTCGTGGAATATTCTTGTTGTCGGGGAATATTCGTACGACGACGCAGCCTTGTGTGGGCCCCATAACGGAAAGCGATTGGATGAAGAAAACGACAAGTATAAGTTGTTTATAAATAACGGCGTAGTTGTTACCGTTAATACTGTTGGAATACCCGGTGGTTAAAATACAGTAGCATACGGTATTGCACCAATTATTGATTCTTACGTAAGAAGGCACTATTCAATAATTGTTACAGTAATTACTGTTCAATATTTTATTTTATTGATTCAATAATTGCTGCGTTGATATTTTATATTATTGTTGTTTCAATAATTGTTGCTGCACAGTATTTTTCATTATCAGATCAATAATTCATATTATTTGAATAATATTATTAGATAACATTATTAGAAATGTCTGGAAAGTTCTGTCTAAGGAGAGGTTTGGTCATCTAATTGCGCGCCAGTAAGGAAAAATCCTTATTGGAAAGCCCCCACTTTCCTAGGAACGACCTGATTGTCATAATTATAATTCTGTAATATTATTTGTGAATAATTAATTATTGATTTATATGATAAGGAAATATTTATTTTATGTGGATATAATTGATGGATATATTTATTTTATGTGAAGGAATTAATGTTGATGTGTTTTTGTCGGAATGGAGGTATTAAAAATTAAATCACTGTTCTTGAGATATATTGCGTGAGTTATAATTTTTAATCTGACCGTTGAATCGTTGTGATTTTTGGAATATGTTATACATATATAAGTTGAGTATATGTCCACAAATTTTGAACCGTTAAAAATTAACGTATGATTTGTTATGAATATTAAGAGGTGACTGATTCGAAAATTATGTTATAAATAATTTTTGGTGGAAAATTCTAGAATTGAGTGGGCCCCACTTTTGGTTGGTGAGAAATGTGCTGGAATTTTTATTCAAATGTGGTTGGTGAGAATAGCAACAGGTAAAGCCATCAGGTTGCAGGTCAAGTCTGCTTCGGCGTGCTAACATTTTCCTATAAATAGAGGGCTAAGTTAGAATTGAAAATCATACCAGAATTCATAAGTTTTCTCTCTTTCTCTCTTTATATTATCGAGCGTATTTTGTGAGTATTTAGATACTTTGTGAGTTTTTATTTATCAGTGCAAGTTTCCTTCAGCCTTATACCGATATTCCGAACAGAAGTACTGTTATCTTGAGGTAAGGATTGTTATTTTCTTCTTAAATGATATTATTTTCTTCAATATCATTATGCCGAAATATTGGTTTGAATTTTTTATTAAATTTGGAACTTTTTATGTCGGAGTTACTATTCACGTATACGATACTATTCACGTATACGGTACTATTCACGAATACGAAACTATTCACCGAAAAATAAAATTTTCCTTTTTATCCAAAATGGCTATTATGGTTACTATCTTTAATTGTATCCATGTTTTGATTTATTTTTGAATTCTACTTCATAATTGGTTGTTATGGAGTATTATTGCACTTGGATAAATTGTAATACGAATCTGTAATATTTGTCCTTCTGTTTCACTGGGTTCGTTTTCTTTAAAATATTTTTCATCTTCCTCAGTCCTAAATGATGATATTACTGAATATCTTTGGCCTGTAGTGCAAAGATGAATGATTAACTGATGAATATCTTTGGCCCGTAGTGCAAAGATGAACATGTGTTGAGATGAACATGACTGACTGGTGATACAAATGAATATCTTTGGCCTGTAGTGCAAAGATGAATATTTGATCAAAGATGGTTATTGATTGTTGTTACAGGGATAAAATATTGATGATGGAATTTTAAATCTTAGAAGATAGTAGAACTCATTCTCTACTTGACTCTTCTAATGGTTTGTTGTTTCCGCTGCAGTTGTTGATCTAAAACTTGTTGTCTATTATATTTTATCAGATTTTTTTCCTGTTGAAGACTAATGATAAGTTGTTGTATATTATCTTAGTCATAATATTTTTTACTGGGCTAGTTGAGCTCACCCTTTTTCTTTTTGTTCAAGTTTTCTTCTCAGGAGGTGAGAACATAGCAGGATCTAGTCGGGGTATAGAGTGATGGTTCTAGAAAGATGTTTTAGCAGTCCTCACTATTTTTGTAAAATAGTGTTTCAATAATTGTTATGAGAACTTATTTGAGTGTGGATATTGTCTAGAAGATAATATTTGTATCTAAACTCACAGTATTGTGTTGTCGTATTTTGCACGACAAGTATTTTAATAAAGTTGTATTTGTTTCTGTACCATGTATTTGGCGACTCATAATGGGTGATGTATACCTATTTTGGGGGCATCACAGTTGGTATCAGAGCTTAGGGATATGGTCTTTGGCAGAGATCGGGGAATAGAACTAGGAGGGGAGAGACGAATAAATCCTTCGCTAGTGTGTCCTACCTAAGCTTATTTGTTGGTTTGTCATAATATAGGGATATTATGTGATATGTTAATTTGTTTAATTAACCCTTGTTTTATGGCAGTATTTGAGAATGGCAGCCGAGAACGTTAACAGTGGAGTATATGAGACTGTGGAACAACCTTTAGTCACAAATCAGGAGAACGTGCAACAGGAAGGCAATATTCCTCCTGTAAACAACGTTATCGAGCAAACGATGAATGATGGAAAGTTTAGGAGCTTTTTGCATTCATGCAAAATTAGACGAGGGAGACTTGTGTGCAGAATACGGGTGGAAATGATAACAACGCGTGGTTTGTCACGGCCAAGCAGTTCAAAGAGTTGGGACCACCAGACATTCAGGGAAAGCCGGATCCAATCAAGGCAGAAACGTGGGTCAAGAAAGTTACCAAGATATTCGATGTCTTGGGATGCACGGAGGAACAGAAGGTTCCATTCGCCACCTTTATGTTCTGCGGTGAGGCAGACTACTGGTGGGAGTCTGTGAAGCGTACCCAGCTTGACGCACTCAACATGTCCTGGGAAACATTTCAGAAACTGTTTAATGACAAGTACTTTCCTGAAAGTATTCGTCATATGAAGGAGGTAGAGTTTATTAGACTGGAATAAAATAACATGACGATGTCCCAGTACGAGGCGAAGTTTGCAGAGTTATCCAGATTTGTACCTCATTTGGTCGAGAATGAGGAACGAATGACAAGGATGTTTCTGAGAGGTTTAAAACCCGAGATTCGGCAATATCTTATCTCTCATAAATTTTCTTTATATTCAGATATTGTAAACAGGGCTCAATTATTAGAGCGAGATAATGAGTATATTCAACTGAGGGAACACAACCAAGGTAATACCGGTGGCAGCGGTCATCGGAACAATGATAACCAGCACGGAGGAAAACATTCGGACAAAAGCGGTAACCACTCTGGTGGAAATCGTGGCCGTGATAATAGAAGGAGCGAGTCGGGAGGAGATTTCAAGAAGAGAATGTACAACAATGATAACGTGAAAACGTCAGCACAAACATCAACTGTTTCTAGGGGAGGAGAACGAGCATCGGTCGTTTGTTACAAATGCGGGAAAGAGGGACATATCAACTCAAACTGCCAACAACAATCCAAGGTATGTTATAACTGTGGAAAGGATGGTCATATAGCTCGAGAGTGTTCTATAGCAAAACCAAGTTCAGCGGGGATGGTGACTCCAAAACCTGTCCCGGATAAGTCGAAATCAACGGTTCCTGGAAGAGCGTTTGTCGTGACTGGCTAAAACACGAGAAACCCGAACGAGGTGATCACGGGTAAGCTAATCTTGAATTCTTATGAAGTTTATACTTTACTAGATACCGGTTCTACCCATTCTTTTATCTCTCCTGCTTATGCTCAACATTTAAACTTGACTCCGGAGAAATTAGACTTTGACCTATCTGTGGAGACTCCATTAGGAGAAACTTTCATTACATCTATAGTTTATAAATCTTGCTTAATCCAAGTTGGCACAATCACATTACCTGTTGACCTTATCTCTTTAAAGATACTTGTTTTTGATGTGATTTTAGGAATTGATTGGTTAACTACTCATCATGCCAAAATTAATTGTTTTCGTAAGGTTGTTAGTTTTCATATTCCTAACCAACCTGTTATGTGAATTCAAGAAACCAAACCACTAAAATTAATCGATGTCATATCAAGCCATAAAGTCATTCGTTTATTGAAAAATGGATGTCAAGCTTTCTTAGCCCATGTTATGGACTTGAACAAAAACACGTCAGATTTGAATAATATTTCCGTTGTTAGTGAATTTCCTGACGTATTTCCTGAAGAACTTCCTGGTCTACCCCCAGAGCGTGATATTGAATTTTTGTATTGATCTTGAACCCGATACAAAACCCATTTCTAAAATCTTATATCGAATAGCTCCTATTGAACTTCAGGAGTCAAAATCCCAACTACAGGTGTTGGTACCCGAGCCTCTATCTGGTGACTCCTTTGTGAAATATACCAAAGCCAGACTCTCCGTAGGGGACGCTATATTTGTGTGGTGATAAAACAATAGGTGTCATTGTGACGTGCTATCCAAGATTGGGATATGAGTCATAGTTGAGAGCAACCTAAGTCAGTAATCGAAATACGTAGCTTTCTGGGCTTAGCTGGTTATTATCGGAGATTCGTGGAAGGATTTTCTAGAATCGCTACTCCGTTAACTCAGCTGACTCGGAAGGATACAAAATTTGGTTGGAGCGAAGAATGTGAGAAGAGTTTCCAAGAGCTCAAGAGGAGACTCATTTTGGCACCTATTCTGACAATACCATCTGGTTCAGATGGATTTGTTATCTATAGCGATGCTTCAGGCAAAGGGTTAGGATGTGTTCTCATGTAACATGGAAAAGTCATATAGCCTATACCTCGCGACAACTCAAAGAATATGAGAGGAATTATTCTACTCATGATTTGGAGTTGGCAGCAGTCGTTTTTGCGTTAAAGATTTGGAGATACTATCTGTATGGGGAGAAAGTGGAGATCTATACGGATCATAAAAGCCTCAAATATTTCTTCACCAAAAAGGAACTCAACATGTAGCAACGACGCTGGCTTGAGCTGTTGAAAGATTACGATCATACCATCCAATATCATCATGGAAAAGCGAACGTAGTAGCTGACGCATTGAGTAGAAGATCATATGCGGGTACGAGTGCAATGTTGTTAACACAAAGGCCCATTTTGTATGACTTGCAAAGGATGGAGATAGAGGTAAAGGCTCCAAGTACCAATGTGATGATATCAAATATACGAGTAGAACCGACTTTAATCGATAAAGTTAAAGCTGCTCAAGCTACGGACATGGAGCTGATGCGTATGAAGAAGAAAGTGCAAGAAGGTGCTATTTCAGAAGCAAGAATCGATGAAGAAGGAATACTTCGAGTCAACTCCAGACTTTGTGTTCCTAGCGATTCTTACTTGAAGCAAAGAATCATGATGGAGGCACACAACACACCATTTGCAATCCATCCTGGGAGTACCAAAATGTATCACGATCTTCGACATATATTTTAGTGGAGTAATATGAAAAGAGAGATCGCGGAGTTTATCTCGAGGTGTTTAACTTGTCAACGTGTAAAAGCGGAGTATCAAGTACCAAAGGGTCCATTGCAATCACTTGAGATTCCGAAATGGAAGTGGGAACACATTACTATGTATTTTGTTACGGGTCTTCCCAAGGTTTCTCAAGACATAGATGCGATTTGGGTTATTATTGATAGATTAACCAAGTTTGCTCATTTCTTGCCTATACATGAGACTTATTCCCTTAAACGTCTTGCTAGTATGTATGTGAATGAGATTATGAGATTGCATGGCATGCGAGTATCCATAGTTTCAGATCATGACCCAAGATTCACTTCACGATTTTGGGTTAGCTTGCAGAAAGCTATGGGCATGGATTTACGATTCAGTTCAGCATACCATCCTCAAACGGACGGGCAATCAGAGAGGACTATTCAAACCCTTGAAGATCTATTAAGACTCTGTGTTCTAGATTTTAAAGGAAGTTGGGATAAGTACTTGCCACTGGTGGAATTCTCCTACAATAATTATCAGACAAGTATAGGTATGGCTCCATTTGAAGCCTTGTATGGACGAAAGTGTCGTTCTCCAGTATGCAGGGACGAGGTGGGTGAAGCAACGTTATTGGGACCAGAATTGGTACGCATTACTGCAGAGAAGATCCAAACGATTCGACAACGTATACAAACGTCACAGGATCGACAAAAGAGTTATGCGGATCTTCATCGAAAGGATGTAGAATTTAGTATTGGGGATCATGTATTGTTACGTGTTGCACCTTGGAAAGGAGTTATAAGATTTGGGAAGAGAGGAAAGCTCAATCCACGATTTGTTGGTCCATTTGAAATTCTTGACCGAATAGGAAATGTGGCCTATCGACTCGCATTACCTCCAAGCATGTCTCGTGTTCATAATATTTTTCACGTATCTGTGCTTCGTAAATATGTGAAAGACCCGAACCACATAATTGAGTTAGAACCAGACGAGATAGCCGAAGATTTAACGTACGAGGAGGTACCTATTAAGATCTTGGATAGAAAAGAGCATGTTCTACACACGAAGGTTATACCACATGTTAATGTTTTGTGGAGAAACCATGCTATTTAAGAAATGACCTGGGAGTTGAAATCAGAAATGAAAGCGAGGTATCCTCACCTTTTCGAAACACCAAGTACGTACGTCAATTTCGATGACGAAATTTCATAAGGAGGGGAGGTTGTAAGACCCCAACTTATTATTAAATAAAATTAAATTTCCTCTATTTATTATTTTGAAATAGTAAGGGTTGATTTGATTAATGTGGTTAGTTATGGATAAAATACGCAAATATTTCAAATAAGTAAGTGGTTATAAAATATTCATTTTTGGTCGGTAAATATTCGTTTGGCCGTGAAATATTCTTGCTGTCGGGGAATATTCGTACGACGGCGCAGCCATGTGTGAGCCCCATAACGGAAAGCGATTGGATGAAAAAAATGACAGGTATAAGTTGTTTATAAATAACAGCGTAGTTGTTACCGTTAATACTGTTAGAATACCTGGTGGTTAAAATACAGTAGCACACGGTATTGGACCAATTATTGATTCTTACGTAAGAAAGCACTACTCAATAATTGTTACAGTAGTTACTGTTCAATATTTTATTTTATTGATTCAATAATTGCTGCGTTAATATTTTATATTATTGTTGTTTCAATAATTGTTGTTACATAGTATTTTTCATTATCAGATCAATAATTCATATTATTTGAATAATATTATTAGATAATATTATTGGCAATGTCTAGAAAGTTCTGTCTAAGGAGACGTTTGGTCATCTAATTGCGCGCCAGTAAGGAGAAATCATTATTGGAAAGCTCCCTCTTTCCTGGGAACGGCCTGATTGTCATAATTGTGATTCTGTAATATTATTTGTGAATAATTAATTATTGATTTATATGATAAGGAAATATTTATTTTATGTGGATATAATTGATGGATATATTTATTTTATGTGAATGAATTAATGTTGAGGTGTTTTTGTCGGAATGGAGGTATTAAAAATTAAATCATTGTTCTTGAGATATATTGCGTGAGTTATAATTTTTAATCTGACCGTTGGATCGTTGTGATTTTTGGGATATGTTATACATATATAAGTTGAGTATATGTCCACAAATTTTGAACCGTTAAAAAATGAACGTATGATTTGTTATGAATTTTAAGAGGTGACTGATTCGAAAATTATGTTATAAATGATTTTTGGTGAAAAATTCTAGAATTGAGTGGGCCCCACTTTTGGTTGGTGAGAAATGTGCTGGAATTTTTATTCAAATGTGGTGGGTGAGAAAAGTAGCAGGTAAAGCCATCAGGTTGCAGGTCAAGTCTCCTTCGGCGTGCTAACATTTTTATATAAATAGAGGGCTAAGTTAGAATTGAAAATCACACCAGGATTCATAAGTTTTCTCTCTTTCTCTCTCTATATTATCGAGCATATTTTGTGAGTATTTAGATACTTTGTGAGTTTTTATTTATCAGTGCAAGTTTCCTTCAGCCTTATACCGATATTCTGAACAGAAGTACTGTTATCTTGAGGTAAGAGATGTTATTTTCTTCTTAAATGATATTATTTTCTTCAATATCATTATGCCGAAATATTGGTTTAAACTTTTTATCAAATTTAGAACTTTTTATGTCAGGGTTACTATTCACGTATACGACACTATTCACGTATACGATACTATTCACGAATACGACACTATTCACCGAAAAATAAATTTTTTCCTTTTTATCCAAAATGGCTATTATGGTTCTATCTTTGATTGTATCTATGTTTTGATTTATTTTTGAATTCTACTTCACAATTGGTTGTTATGGAGTATTATTGCACTTGGATAAACTGTAATACGAATCCCTAATATTTATCCTTCTATCTCACTGGGTTCGTTTCCTTTAAAATATTTTTCATCATCCTCAGTCCTAAATGATGATATTACTGAATATCTTTGGCCTGTAGTGCAAAGATGAATGATTAACTGATGAATATCTTTGGCCCGTAGTGCGAAGATGAACAGGTGTTGAGATGAACATGACTGACTGGTGATACAAATGAATATCTTTGGCCTGTAGTGCAAAGATGAATATTTGATCAAAGATGGTTATTGATTGTTGTTACAAGGATAAAATATTGATTATGGACTTTTAAATCTTAGAAGATAGTAGAACTCATTCTCTACTTGACTCTTCTAATGGTTTGATGTTTTCGCTGTAGTTGTTGATCTAAAACTTGTTGTCTATTATATTTTATTAGATTTTTTCCCTGTTGAAGACTAATGATAAGTTGTTGTATATTATCTTAGTCATAATATTTTTTACTGGGCTAGTTGAGCTCACCCTTTTTCTTTTTGTTCCAGTTTTCTTCTCAGGAGGTGAGAACATAGCAGGATCTAGTCGGGGTATGGAGTGATGGTTCTAGAAAGATGTTTTAGCAGTCCTCACTATTTCTGTAAAATAGTGTTTCAATAATTGTAATGAGGACTTATTTGAGTGTGGATATTGTCTAGAAGACAATATTTGTATTTAAACTCACAGTATTGTGTTGTCGTATTTTGCGCGACAAGTATTTTAACAAAGTTATATTTGTTTCTGTATCATGTATTTGGCGACTCAGAATGGGTGATGTATACTTATTTTTGGGGCGTCACATATATATACAACTCAATCCTCAATACGAATTCTTTCTTATATAGTAATGCTACTATATGACTTTATTTATTGTTTATATAAAGTACTCATTACAATACATTCGGATCAAATATTCTTTACTGAATATTCTAAACTATACGTAACTGTCAGTTACACATATCAAAATCATCCATCATAGCTATATGCAATTTCTAATTCAAGAAAAAGTTTTCTTTTCGCGCATCGTTCAATCTTCCTTATCCGTATAACAAGTAATATTGCATTATATTATTAACCTGCAAAAAAGTTGTTTATGCAAGATTGAACTCGACAACCCAACAAATTTAACAGTCTATCATGTTTCACATAACACATAACTCTATATGCAACATATTTTCTTTACTATGCATATCCTACATGCATCAATAATTCTCGGCAATGCATAAATTCATGCATCATACATTTCTAATTTTTGAGTTACATTATACAACATGTGCTATCACATATCATATATAAATTGAGTTCCATAATCCAATTGACATAGTCATATTTTGACTTTAACAATTTATAGAACATGATATGTAATTTAACACATAATCAACATTCAATCCACAAACATAACAAAATTGAAAAACTTGCCTCGGTTCGCTAATTCGCTCTTCAAACGACCTAACTGATAACTTAATTCTTTTGAACAGATGTCTAACTTTCTTTTTCTTCTAGAACAAACAGACACTATATTGATATTTTTCAAATACCTCATCTATGCTTATATGTAAATCCTTTATCAGTACCATTTTTACGTATAATATTTCTTTCTTCAAATGATAGCCTCATTAGAAGACATAACAGGATCGAATAGAAAGACTAGTTTACTATAAATGAATTCAGGTACCCCCATTGAAGTTGGAAACTCATGGGATTCATTGTTATCTGCTATGCTACCTTCAGGTTATCAAAATCAAGAAGTAAGACTAGTACCTCAAAGAATGAAATATGTTAGATATTACCGAATGAAGGGAACTTGTTAATGAGTCATGGGCTTCGTCTTTTGTAGTTACATTCTTACACTAATACTATAAGTCAAGACCATTTACTTCAGCTCCACCATCCCAGCAGAGTCGCCATTAATGTTGGTGGTATTTTTGGGTTTACCTCTATCAAGAGGTGCCACCTTGGTTAATGGCAAAATCTTCCACAAGTGCAAGTGTTGACTTAAATCTCCACCTCATCAAGATCATGAGGCACTTTTCTTGAGGATCACTGTACAATTCTAGAGCAAAATATCAGTAGCAAAGCATATATCCGATAAGTGTAAAAAATATATAAAAGATATAGTTTAAGGGAACATATGTGTACGTGTATGCATGCTAAGGGATACACATTAGATGGTTGCTTTGGAACAAGAAAAGGCTCTTCACCAAGGCCTCTTCAGGGCATGACAGTAGCTCATCATTGCCCTAGAAACAGAGGTCAATAGCACGGGGCACATGTTTGCCAGTTGTTGACTAAGGACATATGATTAATTAAGTTTCTATGGAGGTATATAGATTAGGATTAGGTGGATAAAATGGTTGTTAGATTAAGGTTAGGATTTTCCAAGGTGGTTTATAGTTCATGATTCTGTAGGGATATTTCTAGGTAGAGGTTCAGGATCAAGATTTGTTAGGGCAAGGTTCTGTGTAGAAGTTGATGAATTGGAGTATCTCCATAAGAAGTTCTACTCACAAGGAGTGGTTATGTATAAGAGGGGCTGATTAACAGGATCTTTATGAAAAGGTTGTAATAAGACGATAATATGAAGTTAGACCTCAGGGAAATGTTAAGATCTTAGGGCTACGTCATATGAAGAGGATGATGAGCACTAGAAGATCAGTTCAAGGTTATATGGAGAGGATGATGAGCAGTAGAAGCTCAGGGAAATATTCTATAGGTTATGTGTGGATAAGATGATGAGCGCAGTAGAAGTTCAGGGTAATGTTTTTCTGTGGAGAATAAGGCAGCAAGATCCCAGGGCAAGATTCTATGTAGAAGATGATGAATAGTGAGTGGTTTTGGTGAGAGGTTTTGTGTAGGAATAAGGCTGTAAAATGAGCAAACAGTTCGGATTCAATTCGTACTTGCTCGACTAAAAGTTCGATTCGAGCTCGACTCGAAATATAAATGAGTCAAATATGAACACATTTTAAAGTTCCATAAATTACTCGAACCTCCTCAAATTATAATTTATTATTGATACTCGGGTCATATTCGTTAAAAAAGTCCAAACTATTCGGGCTCGATTCAGAATCATGCTCGACTCGATAGCTAAATGAGCCTCAATTAAATCTTATTTTATACTGGATAAATTTTGTGAACCAAATCTGAGCAACTCAATACTCGGATCGACTCGATTCGTTTACACCCTTATATAGGAAGGAGTGGTTGCTCCCCGATGTATTTTATCTCCCGTTAATTCTCTCTCTTCTTCTTGGGATCAATCACATGTTTATATATAGAAAATATGTTAGATACATGTTTGGTGGTTGGTAGAAGGAGTGGACAAGGCGGCTGCAACATATCTATAGGGAACTGAACACATAGCTAGAAGACAACTATACATCCCTGAGATATGTTACGACCCGAAAATTTAGAAATCTTAAATGATTAAATTAAAGGTTAGAGTTTAAAACCTAGAGTGAAAATAAAAGATTTATTTAAAAATTTTAAGAAAAATTGATACGGTTTAATTGTAAAACCCCAACTTTTTATAAATAAAATTGAATTTCCTCTATTTATTATTTTGAAATAATAAGGGTTGATTTGATTAATGTGGTAAGTTATAGGTAAAATACGCAAATATCTTAAATAAGCAAGTGGTTATAAAATATTCTTGTTGTCGGGGAATATTCGTTTGGTCGTGGAATATTCTTACTGTCGAAGAATATTCGTACGACGGCGCAGCCTTGTGTGAGCCCCATAACGAAAAACGATTGGATGAAGAAAACAACAAGTATAAGTTTTTATAAACAACGGCGTAGTTATTACCATTAACACTGTTGGAATACCCGATGGTTAAAACACAGTAATACGTGGTGTTGCACAGTAGCACACGGTATTGCACCAATTATTGATTCTTACGTAAGAAGGCACTACTCAATAATTGTTACAGTAATTACTGTTTAATATTTTATTTTATTGATTTAATGCGTTGATATTTTATATTATTGTTGTTTCAATAAATGTCACTGTACAGTATTTTTATTATCAGATCAATAAATCATATTATTTTAATAATATTATTAGCTAGCATTATTGGCAATGTCTAAAAAGTTCTGTCTAAGGAGAGGTTTGGTCACCTAATTGCGCGTCAATAAGAAAAAATCCTTATTGGAAAGCCCCCTCTTTCCTGGGAACGGCCTGGTTGTCAGTATTATGATTCCGTAATATTATTTGTGATTAATTAATTATTGATTTATATGATAAAAAAAATATTTATTTATGTGGATATAAATGGAGGAATTTTTAGAAAAGTGACAATTGTAGAAAAATTTATATTTTATATTTTCTGATAAAATAATTCATTTAAATATATTATTATATTATAATAAATGATGATATTTTTACGATGAATGTGTGATATATGAATAAATGAGGAGAAAGAGTATTTTTGTTGCAATAAATGATAAAAACATGTTAAACATGTCGGTGGGCCCAATTTTTGACTAAAATTTGATTATAGCCTATAAAATCGTTCGTATGTGGATTTCAGTCAATTTTTGCTTGGAATTTGGAAAAACTTAAACTTATAAAGTTGTAGAGAATTGAACTTCCTATAGAATGGACATAAGATTTGAATTTTTCTGATAAAAGGGCTATTTATTATGAATTATTGAAGTTCCGGAATAATTGATTTTTGAAGTTTTAAATATTTTAAAAAAGAAAAACATATTTTTTCATTTAGGTGGGCCCCACATGTGTGGTAAATGAGCTGAATTCAGTTTTCTTTGGTGTGTGTAAGAAAAATTTAAGAAATATTAATATTTTATTAAATTTTCTGCTTTGGTGTTCAATGCATTTTCCTATAAATAAGGTGCCTAGGTTAGAATTAAAAATCACGCCAAAAATTGAAATTTTCTCTCTCTATACTATCAAGCGTATTTTTGTGAGTATTTTGATACTTTGAGTGTTACTATACGGTGCAAGTTTCCTTCAGCACTATCTAGTATTCCAGTCAGAAGTACTGTCCTTTTGAGGTAAGGGATGTTATTTTTTTATAAATGATATTATTTTTTTTAATATCATTATGCCAGAATATTGGTAAGATTTTTCTTGTGAAATTCTTATCTTTTTGTGTCGGGATTACTATTCACGTATACGACACTATTCACGTATACGACACTATTCACGAATACGTCACTATTCACAGAAAAATTAAATTTTCGTTCTTTGTTCAAAACGTCTATTATGAGTACTGTCTTTGATTGTATCCATTTTTTGATCTACATTCTTGAATTTTACTCCACTATGGTTATTATGAGGTATTTTTGAACTTGGATTGTTTAAAGTACGAATCCCTAATCTTTGTCTTTTTATTTCACTGGATTCGTTTCTTTAAAAATATTTTTTATCATCCTCAGTCCGAAATGATGATATTACTGAATATCTTTGGTATGTAGTGCAAAGATGAATGATTAACTGATGAATATCTTTGGCCCGTAGTGCAAAGATGAACATGTGTTGAGATGAACATGACTGACTGGTGATACAAATGAATATCGTTGGCCTGTAGTGCAAAGATGAATATTTGATTCAAGATGTATATTGATTGATGTTACAGGGATAAAATATTGATGATGGACTTTTAAATCTTAGAAGATAGTAGAATTTATTCTCTACTTAACTCTTCTGATGGATTGTTGTTTCCGCTGCTGTTGTTGATCTAAAATTTATTTTCTATTATATTCTATCAGATTTTTCCCTGTTGAGGACTAATGATAATTTGTTCTATATTATCTTAGTCATAATATTCTTTACTGGGCTAGTTGAGCTCACCCTTTTCCTTTTTGTTCTATTTTTTTTCTCAGGAGGCGAGAATATAGCAAAAAATAGTCGGGGTGTGGAGTGATGTTCCAAGGCAGTTGTTATAGTACTCCTCACTATTTTGTAAATAGTGTAATAATAATTGTAATGAGGACTTGTTTGAGTGTGAATATTGTCTAGAAGATAATATTTGTATTTAAACTCACTGTTTATGTGTTGTCGTATTTTGCACGACAATTGTATTAATAAAGTTGTAGTCGTTTCTGTACCATATTTTTGCGACTCAGAATGGGTGATGTATACCTGTTTTGGGGGTGTCACATTAATAATTAAAAGAGATTATGTAATAATAAATATGACAAGTCGTATTAAAAAGGCTTATTGACTGTATCAAACAGTATTAAGAAATTTAATAGACATTAAATTAAATATCTAGTCTAATATATGAGTATATAAATTATTTTATGATTTATTCAGAATATGTATGTTTATGTGATATGATAAATATATTAAATTATATTTGCTATATGTAAATAAATTGATATAAATAATTTATAAGGTGTGAAAATGAATAATTGATTTAATTACTTAACTAAGAATATTGGACAAATAAAATAAATCAAAATTTCAAATTGGGAGCATGTGCCGACAATGTGTAGGGCGAATGAATCTCATAGGCAAAATCAATTTATATCTTTGTTGTGCCTATGTGTCACAATATCACTTGTGTAAGACCCCAACTTATTATAAATGAAATTGAATTTTCTCTATTTATTATTTTGAAATAGTAAGTGTTGATTTGATTAATGTAGTTAGTTATGGATAAAATGCGTAAATATCTTAAATAAGCAAGTGGTTATAAAATATTCATTGTTGTCGGGGAATATTCGTTTGGTCGTGGAATATTCTTACTGTCGAGGAATATTCGTACGACGGCGCAGCCTTGTGTGGGCCCATAACGGAAAGCGATTGGATGAAGAAAACGACAAGTATAAGTTGTTTATAAATAACGGCGTAGTTGTTACCGTTAATACTGTTGGAATACCCGGTGGTTAAAATATAGTAACACACGGTATTGCACCAATTATTGATTCTTACGTAAGAAGTCACTACTCAATAATTGTTACAGTAATTACTGTTTCATATTTTATTTTATTGATTCAATAATTGCTACATTGATATTTTATATTATTGTTGTTTCAATAATTGTCACTACACAATATTTTCCATTATCATATCAATAATTCATATTATTTGAATAATATTATTAGATAGCATTATTGGTAATGTCTAGAAAATTCTGTCTAAGGAGAGATTTGGTCATCTAATTGCGTGCCAGTAAGGAGAAATCCTTATTGGAAAGCCCCCTCTTTCCTAGGAACGGCCTATTGTCAGTATTGTGATTTTGTAATATTATTTATGAATAATTAATTATTGATTTATACGATAAGAAAAATATTCATTTTATGTGGATATAGATGGAGAGAATTTTTAAAGTGACAATTGTTGAAAATTAATATTTTATCTTTTCTGATAAAATAATTCATTTAATATATTATTATATTATAATAATATAATAATTGTGATATTTTTACAATGAATGTGTGATATATGAATAAATGAGGAAGAGTAATTTTGTTACAAAAAATATTTAACACATATTTTGTGTGTTGATTTTTTGACTAAAATTTGATTATAGCCTATAAAATCGCCCGTATGTGGATTTCGGTCAATTTTTATTTGGTATTTGGAAAAACTTAAACTTACAAAGTTGTAGAGAATTGAATCTCGTATGAAATGGACATAAGATTCCAATTTTTCTGATAAAAGAACTATTTATTATGAAGTTCTAGAATATTGGGTCTGAATTGATTTTGTTGCATTAAATGATAAAAACATATTTTTCATTTTGGTGGGCCCCACATGAGTGGTAAACATGCTGAATTCAGATTCAAGAGGTGGGCGTGAATTTTATTTATAAATATTATTATTTTATTAAATTTTCTGCTTTGGTGTTCTAAGCATTTTCCTATAAATAGGGTGCTTAGGTTAGAATTAAAAATCACACCAGAAACTGAAGTTTTCTCTCTCTATATTATTGAGCGTATTCATGTGAGTATTTTGATGTTTTGAGTGTTGCTATACGGTGCAAGTTCCTTCAGCACTATATCCAGTATTCCAGTCAGAAGTACTGTCTTTTTGAGGTAAGGGATGTTATTTTTTTTATATAAATGATATTATTTCTTTCAATATCATTATACCGGAATATTGGTAAGATTTTTCTTGTGAAATTCTTATCTTTTCATGTCGGGATTACTATTCATGAGTTACTATTCACGAGTTACTATTCATGAGTTACTATTCACGAGTTACTATTCACGAGTACTATTCACGAAGCATGATGATTATTTTTCTTGTGGAATTACTACCTTTTAGTGTCGGAGTTACTATTCACGTATACGGCATTATTCACGTATACGACACTATTCACGAATACGATACTATTCACAGAAAAATTAAATTTTCTTTTCTGTGTCCAAGATTGTCTGTTATGATTCCTATCTTTGATTGGATCTATGTTTTGATCTTCATTTTTGAATTCTACTCCACAATAGTTTATTATGGAGTATTTTTGAACTTGGATTTTCTAAAAGTACGTATACCTAATATTTGTTCTTTTGTCTCCTTGGATCGTTTTCTTTAAAATATTTTTCATCATCCTCAGTTCTAAATGATGATATAACTGAATATCTTTGGCCTGCAGCGCAAAGATTAATGATTTTTTGATGAATATCTTTGGCCCGTAGTGCAAAGATGAACAGGTGTTGAGATGAACATGACCAACTGATGAATATCGTTGGCCTGTAGTTAGGGGTGAAAATCGGTCTGAGTAGTTCGGTACCCGATTCAGATTCAACCCAAAAATATGATCCGAGACTCAGATTCGGTATATAATCAAGCCGAATATGGGCCAAGCTCGTTTTTTTGGGTTATAATACTGAACTTGAATATGAGCACAGTACCGTTCGCTCATTTTAGGGTTTGAGCTTTCCTCTTTCGTCTGATCCATACTCGATCCATACTCGATAAACCTACTCGTTTCAGTTTCGTACGTACTCGATCCTTATTATCTGATAAGGGAGTGGAAAAGGCTTTAGCCATTACGCGTTTCAGCGTTTGGTTTTCTACCCTTTGTTCCTTTCATCTCTTGAGACTTCAGAGTTCGGACTTTAGAGTTTAGTCGATTCATTTACAGAAAAATCAAGTCTCGAGGGGGTGAGATTTGAGGTTGAAAACTGAATCATCCCACCATAAAAGAAGATCGATGCGTTATGCCGTATGCGTAAGTCAGTTCTTTCATATTTTCTTCTTCTAATCTTCTCTTTCACTTAAGTAATCTATATATATGTATAGCTTTAATATTTCTTATCCAGCCATGGCCCAATCCCCCAATTTCTCGTCTCCTCTGATCCAAAAATCAAACTCAAATTATTTTTGTTATACCAAAAATCCCCAATCAGTAAAATTAGAACCCTAATTTATAGCTTTCAAGTTTCAATTTGATCTTATTCAATTCAATGGAACACTTTGAGGCTTCAGGTATATATTTTTCTATGTAATTTTAGTTTCTTAACACCATTTGGATTTGATCTTGATTTTTGAATTGCATATGCTACAGAACATGTTCTGAAACTTGGGGTTAAATCATATCTTTATGTTTGTAATGCCTTAATTCATATGTTAATATGTATACCTCATATAACTGATTTGCGTCTTGCTATATGTTTGACAAAATGTCTGATAGAAACAGCATGGTGTGGTTTCTACATGGTCTTTTTCTATAGTTAGAAACTCCACTTATTTGTACCCAAGTGTAGCTTTAATAATTTTAACTTCTCTTCCTGTCTTGCAAATGATATGAGCTGTATGAACTTTTAAACTATTTTAAACTAATAAGTTGTTCTTTTTCTTTTTTCTTTTTTTTTGATATATATATATATATATATATATATATATATATATATATATATATATATATATATATATAAGAGAATAAAACTCATAAAACAAAAGTAAAGGTAATGCATGATAGTGGTGCTGCTAGTTTGCTACATATTTATCAAACAATCAATTTATATTTTGTTCATTATTGATAGGCTATGGTCTAGCCTTTGTCATGAGAAGGAAGCTGATTTGGGGTGTGTTTTGTTCTTAAACATGGGTTCAGTCCTTAGCAGTTAGTAATTATGTTCATTTATTAAAATCCTTTGGTTTAAGTGGTCAATATATTAACATAGACAGCGCACAATGTAAATGTGGTTTCCCCTCTTTTTAAGCTGGTTTTCTCACAGTTGTGTAAATAGTCATTGGAAAACTATTCTGCAGTTCTTACAAGTATACTCAAGTTGTCATTCCTATTCAAAACATTTATGTAAATTTCAGGTTCACCAAATTAATAGTCATTTACAAAATCTAAAAAGGAAAGAGGTTGTGGAATCTCTGGAAGAGGGTCTGTTCAGCAATAACTTATTTTACAATGACTTAGAGATGGCAAATATGGAAGAGGCTATGATGATGATGAATCAATTTTTCTGGGTTAAATCGGGCAGTGAGAGAATGTGACCCGTATCTTGGTAGGGCGACCCGGAGGGTATGCGAGAGATTTGATTGGGTTATTATTCCTCTCTCATGCAACTGTTGGTTGCAGCCATGGCGGTGTCACCCTCTTGCCTGATATATTACAAATCAGAGCCTTTCCTTCCATTTTTTCACATCTCTCTTCCTCTCATTCTATTTGCTGTGTGCTGTTATTAATGGGTATTTGTAATTTCGAATAAATTATGCTCTTTTTGTCTATTAAATATTTATTTTTGACTTTTTAAAGTCAAATAAACAATTCATTGGCTCATACTTTCAGAATGTATTTAGTTGAATGTAATACTCATTACGACAATTTTATTATGCATGCATATGTTATATCCTTTGTATCTAATTATGATATTTTTTATTTATTTGTTTGATGTAACAATGAGATCATAAGTTTGATTGAAGACCCATCTGGACCATCTCAAGTGCCGAATACTCAAACTAAAAATCAACCTCAATTTATTGGTGATTCTCAGCCAGAAAATGCTATTGAGGTTGAAGTTGAAGCTAAGCATCGAAAAAAAAGAAAAAAAAAGACCTCAAAAGCCTGGGACGAGTTTACTGTTGTGACATTAAAAGACGGAACTAAGAAGGTTGAGTGCAAGCATTGCCATTCAAGGCTTGCTCTTCAAAATTTGGGTTCTACCAGTCATTTGAATAGGCACATGAACTCTTGCTCTATTCGGCTGGCTTCAATTTTTGGCTCCGGAAAACCCAAGCAGCAGGTATTATCTTATCCTACTTTAGAAGTTGAAGGTAAAATTGGTAACTTCAATTTCTTCAAGTATGATAAAGAAAAAGTAAGGGAGCTTTTTGCTAAGATGATATGTGTGCATGAATACCCTTTTCGTATGATTGAGCATGAATTTTTCATACTATTTTTGAAAACTTTGAATCCAAGATTTGATCCCATTTCTAGGGTGACAGTAAGGACTGATTGCATGAAGCTTTATGTTTTAGAGAAGAAGAAAATTAAGGCTCTGTTTGATGGTATTAGTAGGATAAGTTTAACTTCTGATTTATGGACTTCTAATCAAACTATTGGTTATATGTGTCTCACTGCTCATTTTTTAGATTCCGATTGGAACTTGCATAAAAGGGTTATCAATTTTTGTTCCATGGCACCTCCACACACTGGTCTTATGATTTCTGATTCTATTTTGCATTGTATAACTGAGTGGGGAATTGAAAATAAAATATTGACCGTGACTCTTGATAATGCATCTGCAAATGATTCTGCTGTAAGGCATCTTAGGGATAATTTTACATTGAAAGGTGGCCTTTATTTTGGTGGTAAAATATTTCATGTTAGATGTTGTGCCCACATTCTTAACTTGATGGTGCAAGATAGTTTGGGAATTATCCAAAATGTTATTCAAAACATTCGTGAGACTGTCAAGTACTTGAAAATGTCTCCATCTCGTCTTCATAAATTTGGTGAGATTGTGAAAAATTTGCAACTACCGTATTCAAAAAGATTGATCTTAGATGTCCCCACTAGGTGGAACTCCACATATGCCATGTTAGAGTCTGCTTTGCAATTCAAGGATGTGTTCCCATTGTACAAAGAGAGAGACCTTCATTATAACTCTTTGCCTAGTAAGGAAGATTGGGACAGGGCTGAGAGGGTTATTAAATATTTAGAAGTGTTTAATGAAGCAACAAATGTGTTTTCTGGCTGTGAATATCCTACCTCCAATTTGTTTTTACCTGAGATTTGGAAAATCAAGGAGCTGTTGAATGAAACTATTGTTGCTGATTGTGAATATATGAAAGAAAAGGCTTACAAGATGAAAGAGAAGTTTGATAAATATTTGGGACAATGCAACTTACTGATGGCTATTGCATCTATCTTAGATCCAAGATATAAGATGCAATTAGTTATATTTTGTTTCCCAAAGATGTATGTCAGTGAGTTTGAAGCAAAGAGGAACTTAACATTTGTTCAAAATGCTTTGCAAGAACTATTTGACGAATATGTGTCACTTTATAATGCAGAACAAGTTGTTAATAGTCAACGTGAAACTTCAATTGCTAAACTAATGGTTTCTGTTGGTGGATCTAAGAGTAAGACCAATAGTAGAGCAGAGTTTGACAGTTGGGCTCAAAACATGGACATTGCATCCCCATGTTTGAAGTCTGATTTGGAAATTTACTTGGAAGAAGGGAGATTGGTTTGTAATGCTGATGATAATTTTGATGCTTTAAAATGGTGGAAGACAAACACTTTAAAATTCAAGGTTTTGTCTAGGATGGCAAGAGATATATTGTCCATACCTGTGACTACTGTGGCCTCTGAATCAACATTTAGTGTTGGGGGAAGGGTTCTTGACCAGTTCAGGAGCTCTTTAAAGCCCGACACGATTGAGGCTTTGATTTGCATAGGTGATTGGTTGCGAGCTGAGTATAAGATTAAGAAAAGCATGATTGTAAGTATTAATTTATTTAATTGTTTTTACATAAATAAACACATATGCAAATAATATCATGGATTAATATTAGTTGTTTGACAATGTAGGCTGATGAAGATTCAATGCAGGAGGTGAGCTTGGAGACCGAAGTGTTGATGTAATGAAGAAATTTATAATATATTGCTGATATTGTGATACATTGTTGTTTACATTTCAGTTTTTAAATTGAACTATTGAACTGTTTACTTTGTTTAGTATTGAACTATTGAACTGTTTACTTTGGAACTTTGGATTTTCTTTTGAGCATTTTGGAATTTGGTTTATGAAATGGTGTCACACTATTAGCTTTAGTGCTTGAGTTTGGAATTTGGAGTTTAAATATTTGACTTGCAGCCTTGAGTTGATAACGCACAACTAGTTTGGTGTAAAGTCTTAAAAAAAGATAAGTTTTTTATCTTTTTTATTCTGACATTTTCTTTTATTTTCTACTAGTTAGTTTTTTACTTGTTTCTAACCATCTTCTATATTTGCAGGATTTAAGCTTGGACTTTAGGCCTTGGATAATTGATTTGTAGTCATCACCAAGCAGTTGACATGCCTGCTATTGGCTAGGGTTGTTGAAAGGTAACAATAAAGTCTCATTTTCCTCCATGTTCTTATGTGTTTCAGAAAAGAAATGAAAAGTTGTTTTACAAACTTCTAATTGATAATGTTGAGGAACTGCTACCAATAGTGTACACTCCAGTAGTTGGTGAAGCTCGCCAGAAATACGGGAGCATTTTTAGGCGTCCACAGGGTCTTTACATCAGCTTGAATGAGAAGTATGTTCATCTGCTTGATTTTTTTGTATATCTCGGTTTGGATGTGAATCATATGTTCTCTCTCGGTTTGCCACAGTATGCTCTCTCTTCACTTTAAACTAAGATTATCTACTGTAAAATGTTGCAGGGGATGGGAATTTCTGTTGGAAAACTCTCTCTATATACAGCACTTGGAGGAGTTCGTCCTTCAGCAGGAAGCAATTTTTTGTGTACTCTTCTATGTTTCTTTGCTTATTGTTTTTCTTTTCTTTTGTGTGATTGTTTGTTTCACACTTTTAAGTTCAGTATTACTCTTCATACTAACATAGAAGGGAAGTTCTGAATTATAACTAAGAATACAATGACTTCAAACATCTAGTTTATTAACTGAGGAGTAAATTACGCATATCTCACCTCTAGTAAATAATGGGAATATTTAAAACTGATTACTTGTGTTTATCATTTCCAGTGCTTGCCCATAACCATTGATGTTGGCACAAACAATCCGAAGTTGCTGGATGACGAGTTCTATATTGGGCTCAGCCTTCCAGGCATCCTAGCAGCTGATAATTTTTACGTTCTAACTTAACCGAATCAAATATATGTTGCAGTCTTGCAGAGAAGAATTACTACTCACTTGATTATTTTTTTTGTTATTTCATTCATTATGTACGAGATTGGAAATGTAATGATGTTACTAGAAATTGTATTATAGTATAATTAATATTATAAATTTATCATTGTAATTTTTGTAACACGTGTATTTTTATATATAAATGAAATTGAAGTTTTTTTAAGTTTTAATTTTTATGTCTCATTTTGGTGTGATCCATCTCAGACTCGAGTTCGAATAGAAAGGCTCATGAATTACTCGTTGTGAAAACGAGTCGAGTAACTTTGAGACGAGTAGTATCGAGTAATTCATCGAGTCAAACTTGAGCAACTTTGGAAATTATTAATTCGAATTCGAGTCGAACCTGAACACAAATTTTCTGATCCGAGCCAAGCTTGATCATTAGGGTGTTCGGATCGACTCGGAATCATTTTCACCCCTACTTGTAGTGCAAAGATAAATATTTGATTCAAGATGTATATTGATTGATGTTACAGGGATAAAATATTGATGATGGACTTTAAAATCATAGAAGATAGTAGATTTCATTCTCTACTTAACTCTTCTAATGAAATATTATTTTCGCTGCGAATATTGATTTAAAACTTGTTGTCTATTGTATTCTATCAGATTTTTCCCTATTGAAGACTAAGGATAATTTATTGTACATTATCTTAGTCATAATATTCTTTACTGGGCTAGTTCAGTTCACCCTTTTCCTTCTTGTTCCACTTTTCTTCTCAGGAGACGAGAATATAGCAAGAACTAGTCGGGGTATGGAGTGATGGTTCAAGATAGTTATTTTAGTAGTCCTCACTATTTTGTAAAATAGTATATCAATAATTGTAATGAGGACTCCATTTGAGTTTTAATACTGTATAGATGACAATATTTGTGTTGTCGTATTTTGCACGACAATTGTAATAATAAAGTTGTAATTGTTTTCTGTACCATGTATTTGGCGACTCAGAATGGGTTGGGTTGAATGGACCTATTTTGGGGGTGTCACAACTTGAGCTTTATTATTTAGCAAGATTGGCAAAATATTGGAGAAAAAGAGAGAGAAAGCTAAGGAAATAAAACAAAAGGAGAGCTAAAATGAGGTGCAATGTATCGGGTAAAGGAAGAGAGATTTAAGCATGTGGAATTTAAACCAACTCAAGCCAAGTGTCACTCAAAAGTCCAAGCCACCATATTTGCCAAGATTTGCACACAAGAAGAGAGAGAAGATGAAGATATTGGGAGATATTATATAGCCATACAAGTTATATATCTGCACATATTTTACCCATGTACAAATACCCTTTCTCTTTAGTAAAATGAGTTTTACTTAATTTGTTGCTAAACTTCCACAAAAACTAGAGAAAGAGAAAGAAGAAAAATAGAAAAGATAGAGAAAAAGAGGGAGGTCGGCACCCTCTTAAGGGAAGGAGAGGGGAGGAATTGAGCTTTAAGCATTCCAAGTTCATCTCATATTTTGGAACAAGAAGGAAGAGTCAAGAGCTAGGTATAAAAAACTAAACCCTAGTAACTTAGTTATGTAATTTATTTTGGTTGTTTGTGATAAGCTTATGATCTTCGATCTTAAAACTATAGATCTACTTGTTAAAATATGTGTTATGCTTAGATCTAACAATTTTTTGTGTTAAAAGTTTGATCCAAAGAAAGAAAAGCAAAACAGTTTTTAAAACTTAGAAAAAAATTAGTGGATTGCTGCCACAAAAAGGAAATTTTGGGATTAGTTAGATGTTCCATAAAATTCTAGGCTTTTGATATGTTATAGTAAACTGAATAAGATTTTCTTAGACTCCAGAATGGACTAATTCCGACTTCAGAACAAAGAGTTATGACCATGCAAAGTAGTCGCGTCAAAACTGTCTAACCAACTCGTGGCAGTCCACTTGCACGAATTTTCTAGAATTTTGTGTTTAGAATTTAGAAACGGTCAAAGAATAAAAGTTGTAGTCCCAAAAGTTAGCTTCGCGTCGGCTCAGGAATCGCTTAAAAATATTTTGAAACGAGAGAGTTATGACTATTTTAGTGAGACATGGTAAAACTGTCCAACAAATTCGGTACAGTCCAATTGCACTAAATTTCTGAACTGATGTGTTCGGAATCTGGAAAAGGTCAGTAAGTAAATATTGTAGTCCCGGAAGTTAGCTTCGCGTGGACTCAAGAATCGCTCAAAAAAAATTTGAAATGATAAAGTTGTGACTGTTTTAGCGAGAGAGGGTAAAACTGTGAAAAATGGTAAAATCGTTATGAACGTCCATTTTTGACGAATTGTTTGGACTTCCTAATGAACCCAAAATGGAGGTTTCATATTTTTTAAAAATAGTCTCATATGATATGGAAAACATATCCAAAAATGGAATCAATAGGAGATACGAGCTACGTGTGAGAAAATCGTGAAGAAGCCAAGTCGCTAAGCGCTGCAACAGCACGAGCAAGCAGTCGGGCAGCAGCGCTCGACATTCGCTGATGCCTGCTGCTGCTGGCGCTGCAGTGCTGTTACGCAGCATGAATTTTGAAGCCTATTTTGATTGGTTTACGTGATCCATTTTCGCGGTGTGAAATTTTTCTAAAATACTATGACATGAGGTTTATAACATGCCCAAAATTTCACTATTATATGACTCATGATTTGAGAATTAAAAATGAACAAAGAAGCATGTTAGAACTTAAAAACGAGTGAACACCTAGTGTCGGTGTGTTTAGCGACTTTAACGTTCGACGTTCCGAATCGCGTTCCTTCGAAATAATAAGTCATAATAAATCTAATAAAATCTTGCGGGGCAAGATTTGGCTATAAATGATATTTTACGCCGAGAAACTTCTTTTCTGGTATAAATCAATAAAAATATGTAATAAATATAAATTACATATTTAAGCGAAATAAAAACTATAGTTGCCTATAAAATTATTTTGTGGTGTAACGAATAACGAGAAACCTTTAAAAAATTGTATATATTATAAAAATGATATTTTTGAGGTTTCCGGGGTTAAAAATGAAGTTTTTGAGTTGAGATTTATGAAGCGAAAATGTGAATATTCGTAAAATAGAAAATAAAGTGAATATGCCAGCAGAATAAAATATTTATATATGAGGCAACGAACCGTGTTGACTCATGAATGAACAAAGTGATATAAAAATTAATTAAAGAAATAATATAATAAATTGAGATTTACTATAAAAAGTTGTGTATTAGCTGTTTAAACTCCGAATTTGCGAGTAAAAGTAAAAGATAATTCTAAATTGAAATATAAATGATTTAAACTTCAAGATGTAAAATATTTACATCCTAAAATGTGTGAGACCTTTTTTATTTATATTTAGAAGATGATTAAAATATTATTAAATGATTAATAATATTAGTAAATAATTTGAATATTATTAAATGATTAATAGTATTAAAAGGTGGTTAGAATATTATTAAAGGATTAATAATATTTGTGAATAATTAAGATTTTATTAAATGATTTAATAATGTTAAGAAGTGATTAAATATTATTAAGTGATTAAAATATTATTAAATGATTAATAATATTACACAAGAGTTTAAAATGAGGATTAAATGATAGTAATATTATTGAGGAATAATAATATTACTAATGAGTTAAAGAATTATTCAATGTTTGATTATGTGGCTAAATGTTAGTGCCGATGTCGGGAAAATTAGTGTCCCTTTTTGTGCTTGTATTTTGGTGTTCTCATTTTTGGTGAGTTTTGTTTGAAAAAACAAGTTTGAAAAGGTCCGACATGTAAATGTCGACGAGTTGACTTTTAAAGTTGCCAGTTGGTAGATTTGAAATGGTTGTAACAACTCAACCAATTTTGAAAAGGTTTGCACAAAAACCCAATGGTTGGACACTGTTTAACTAGTCTTGGAAACCGAGATTCATTAGGTTCGGGGGCTTGATTAAGTAGAGGGAAGGTGTTATGCATCCTCCGACTTCCGTGAAAATACGGTTACCGCCACTTTTTCAATTAACTTTTTATCTGCATGTGTGTAGGGCCTATGTGCAATTATCTGGAAGTAGTGATATGTCTCGTTTGCACCTATATACAAAGGGTTTGACTTGTATATAAAAGTTTAATTTTAACAAGATATAACAGTGAAGTTTTGGAAAACAGGTTTTTCAAACCCTTATGCTCAATAGTAATTGAGGCATTTGATACTTCCATTTTATTATGTATTCGACTTGATTGCTTTTATTTTCGAGATGTGAAGCATCTTCGAGAAAATAAGATACATAGTAGTGCTGAACTCCTTGTGGGCATGAGAGTCATCTAAGGATGTCCAGACACCATAGATAATTTATAAGCTGGCTACAACTGAGAAATGTCCATCGTGGAAACCGAATCTAGATTCAGAGGCTGAATCTTCGATCACATGATTCCTAGGCTCACATGAAAGAGTAATATGTACAAAAGCTAGAAAAAGAACTAGATTTGAGTAAATCTAAACCATTCTAGCTTCAACGGTTCCAGTTTAGTCACTTTTGAACCGATCAAAGTAAGAAATAGCTAGATTTAGGCAAATCTATCCTACAGGCTGGAAGATTAAATATCTACATTATGAAAGCAGTTAAAGCAGATATATATATATAAAAGTGGTATATATATATATATATATATATATATATATATATATATATATATATATATATATATATATATATATATATATATACTGAATATTCTATCCAGGCTCAATCGAATTTCGATTTTGATGATTTATTCGATCTACGAAATCGAAGCCTGTATAGAATATATATAAGCAATAAAACGCCACGAATCAACGATTTGGGCGTACCCACTCGAAGAGACTCTCAACGTTAGTAGATATATATATATATATATATATATATATATATATATAAGTAGTAGAAAGTTTAAAAATCTGAAATAGCTTACAGTTGGCTGCCAAGAAGACTTCAGATAGCTTTTGAGACTTGAAAACTCGATTTCCACCGATTAAACTTCAGTATGTTACAAAACACGAGCTTGCAAGTGTTTAGAAAAAAGAATCACTCAATTTGGAGCACTCTAGCAGGAGTTACAGACTGAAATGGACAGATTTTTCTCTCGTTTCTTCTTCTTTTTTTTTAAATGAGCTACCAAGAGCTCATATTGAAAGACCATATGGCTACGGGTCAATCTACAGCAGCCGCGGGTCTACTTGCTGCAGCCGCGGGTCTACTTGCGGCTGTATGGGCTGCCTCAGGCCTTGCGGGTCCTATTGTCTCGAAGTATGTGCACTCAGGCTATGTGCTATCCGCTCAAACCTTCATAACTTTTAATTCGAGCATCTGATAAAGGAGTGTTGTACCTTTTCGAAAATTTGTTGTGGAGAGCTACACAATGACATAGGATTAGAGGTTGTACGAAGCCGGGAAGATGGGTCAATGACCAGATCTCCAAGTCTTCAATGTCTTTCCGTTATACTGTCTTGTGCAGTTGTCACTCGGGATTTGAGCTATGGTTCTTGTTGAAAATCTTCGTACGCAGTTTGAGTTGACCTGTGTTGAGACGACGTTGATGTGACGTTGAGGTGGCAAAATGATGATTTTCCCCCTGTAACGCCCCCAAAATAGGGACTATTTTTCTTCCCGATCTTGTGCGTTAATGTTATCATGTTCTAGCTTTAAAACATTATTTAATGTTAAAATAGCTAAAAATACGGAATTTTTGTTTCTTTCCATTCATTCATTCCCTGAATCGCAACCTTTACAAATCTTCTTTATACTAGAATCATATTTATTATATGATATGACATATTTAGCCTAAGTGTATATATATATATATATATATATACACACACACACACACACAATTCATTCTTTCAAGCATATCCCCTTTTTAGAACAAATAATCTTCATATATCGAATAAGTAAAAAATTCACACATCTGTGATTTACACAAGAAAATACCATCAAATGATTTAACACAGTCTCAATTAAATCACTAGTCTTCTTTTCATGCGCTCCTAATCACGATAGATCGCATCATAGCTTTAACCTGCAAATTAAGCAAGATTGAGCACGACGGCCCAGCAAGTCTAACAGTCTATCATGCATCACGTAGCACATATGCATCACGTAGCACATAGGTTTCACAATCAGTTCATGCATTTATATTCTTGGTGTTCAAGGATATTACAAATGCATTATCACATTTATGTCCTGCTGGTAGCAACATACATACCATAGCATACTACACATGTCATGTACATATCATTCTTTGTACATATATATTGAGTTCCCCAACTCAATTCAATAATTAGTCATAATTTGACATTCATCATTCACAAAGTAAATAATGCAGTTCATAGGTATTACATACTTATAAACATAAATTATGCTAACAGTTATCTATAGCAATTAAAAGTCCACATAAATAAACTGAGAAACTTGCCTTGTTTGTAGACTATTGGTACAATTTCAGCTTAACTTGTGTATTCTCACAGATCCTACACAATTATTTGTATTTACAAGCATATTAGCTAAATAACCAAGTCATATAGCTTGTATGTTCACATATCACATAATCATGATGTTTTTAGTTCATGTTCTATATTTAAGATACATTTTTCAAATATCCCATCCATGTTCTTACAATATTTATTTTTCTCTTTAATAGGGTTTGATTTGATTGTAGTATGTGGTTTCCTTGAAATAAATCATACCCTACTTGAAGCCTAAAGCATATATTACATGTTCTTTGCATATAACTCAAGAGATCAAGGAACATTTATAGTGTGTTACATAACTTGGGTATAACTAAGTCTTGTTTGGGTAATTAATAGTTCTCATAACTATTTATAGTTATTGTGTCAAGTATACTTGCTTTCCATTATAATACCCAAGACAACTTCTTATTGGTTAAGTGTATATATATAGCAGTCCTCCATAATCTCTCTATGCTGGCAACCAAGCTTGGCTTGGCCCTGTGGGGCTTAGCTAAGCTTGGCGTGGCCCTGCGGCCCAATTTGAAACCTAACAGCCCCTTAGCTCAGGTTACTTGCTATGCCACTTGCCAATCCAACCTTTTTCATTACCCATCTAGTTGAACCAAGAATTTTCTATATATATACTACGCACTTGTTCACTTAGGAGAGACTAGGCTTTAAGGGTAAACTTTTAAACTATGCCAAGAAACCAATCATGACCAGCAACTGTTGCACGCTGCAGCTCCCACTTCTTGCTAACTGCTGCAGCCATTAGGCAACAGCTGCACCCTCACCTTGCCTGAAAATGATGATCCTTGTGGCTGACTGTTGCTGTCAGTCCATATTTTTAATATGTTAGCTTTTCATTTCTCGTGGCTTTGATTTACTTATGTTGAATTTTAGATTCTAAATAGGTGATATACCCAGCTATTATAGTAAAACATTGGCCGTGCATTTTAAGCAATTTAAATTTGTTGGCCGAGAGCCCAAGGAAAGCCCCCAGCCATTGCCAAACATCACCACTGCTGCTGCCATGGGCAGAAGCTCTGTTTCCAACGTGCCCATTTTATGACCTCATTACTTCTAACTCGTATACTGGATTACAACGAATTTTAAATATGTTATATATAATATATGAGACCATTTTTATAAAATACGAGTCACCCAATTCGGGTTCATTAGGCAGCCCAAATAATGCGTCGAAAGTAGACGTTCATAACAGGTTCAATTTCTTCCCAGCTGTACCCTCTCTCGCTAAAACAGTCATAACTTTTTCGTTTTAAAACATTTTTAGGCGATTTTTGAGCCTACGCGAAGCTAACTTACGGGACTACAACTTTCATTCTTTGACCATTCCCAAATTCAAAACACAGAATTCCAGAAAATTCGTGCAAGGTGACTGCCCCGAGTTGGTTAGACAGTTTTGACGCGACTACTTTGAACGGTCATAACTCTTTGCTCCGAAGTCGGAATTAGTCCGTTCCGGAGTCTATGGAAAACTTATTCAGTGTGCTATAACATACCAAAAGCCCAGAATTTTCTGAACATCCTACCTAACCCCGAATTTTCATTTTAGGGGCAGCAGTCCACTAGTTTTTCCTAGTTTTTAACATGTTTTACCAAAACATTCACTATAAATTCGTTTGAGCTCATTTTTACTTCGTTCCAATTGGGTTATTTTCATAACTCATAAGAGTATAACATACTACTACAGAACTTAAATTTCAGAAATGAATCAAAACCACAAAAGTTCCAAAATAGTCCAATGTTAGTCCATAAGTGGCCCAACACACTATCTTTCGATTTTTCGTTTTGGCTTACAATTGCTTTTCGTTCTAATTTGATTTGCTCAAATCCTTTAATTATCTACATATAGTGTATATATATGTAACCTTGGCCTCGGTTTTACTTAATTCTTCGTTTTTAACAAAAACAGTCCATAGAGGACTTTTATCGAGCGTGTGGTGTGCGTTGCTTTAAAACGCAGATTTCATAAAGTTTGGTTTATGTTCTAGCCCGATTTTTGCCACCTTATTACTCCGCACAACCAATCCTATACTCCTTGGTTCTATTTCAGATTACCACTAACTGATTACACCATTAAAAATCATATATAGTCAACTAGTTAGTTTACTCATTCTTTTGAATTTCAATCCTTTTGATTTCAACACAAAATGTAATATTTCAATCTCCTCTGTATTAATCAACATAACTATAATCAATTAATAATATTTCAAATACCATACATAGTTTAACCAATTCCTATTGCTAACAGATTTTATTTAACACCAACTAACTCATCTTGCTTAAACTTTACATCTATAAACATAACAGAGATGAGTTTATGTTACCTTCTGCTTGCTTGATTATAATCTTGTTATACTTTGAGCTGAAATCTACTGCTCAAACGAATTTTTAAAACTTCAATTTCTCCTTGTCTAAGCTGAAGGAATAAATTTCAAATTGGTTTGGGAAGGGGCGGGTGGAATTGAGCAGGTTGAGGAGCCTGGCGAAATGGACTAAGGAAGGAATAAGAAGAGAATGAATAGCTTTGATTTATAGGATCATTATCCCTTTCTTACTTGTTATGAAATGAATTGCTGAGTTTGAAGTCTATAAAGCTATGCTTAATTTTATGCTGCGAACTCCTACTAACATTCCCTTACTCCTTACTTAACTCTCTACTCTTCTTACAGCTCCTACTTAGGGAAATAACCTTACATCTTGGTTTATGGAATGCCTCAAATAATAACATGCTACATATTACATATGTATTTTTTTTTTATACATTAATCACCCTTAGCATATTCCTTAAGATATTTTCTTAAGTTTTAAATATTAGGTTTTTAACCCTAAGGTTTTCTTAACTCGCACAATTCTCCCTTAACTTTCATAATTCACTTCCATATTTTATTAAGTTATTTAATTACCCAATCTTAGTAACTTAATTTAATCAAATAAGTTACTACATAAATTTTCTTAATTTATTTTACCCTCTTAGAATCTTATAATTTACATAACCCATCTTTGATATATAAATTATATAAAATATAACATAACATACTCAAATTACATATTTATTTTATAATTGTAAAATAAATATGCTACACATAATTTCTTATATAAATACGATTATTTACATACTTAAGATATTATAATATAATATCCTTACCTCATTATCATAAATTCAATCAAGAATTTATTTACTTTTTTAAGATATTACGATAAATATAATATCTTTTCTTTATTAAATTAATTTTATATAAAAATTTATTCTAATACTCTTGGGTAAAGTATATATATAAATATTATATGCTTAACCCGCCTCTTTTTTTGCCTCATTACACAATTTGTTCCCAACAATTTTATTTCCTTGCGTAATAAATATATATTTATATTTATCACCTTGCATATTCTTTATAATGCACATGTACTAACATCACATATAGAAAATAAATAATAAATTTATTCTCTCACCTAATAAATTGGTTATATCAATTTATTTACATATAGTAAGTATAACTTAATATATTTACCTTATAAATGGAAATTTATTCAGTAAATAAGATATTATAATTAAAATAATATCTTTTCTTTATTAAAATAATTCAACTCTAGAATTTATTTTAATATCAGTTATTTAAAGTATAAATTAATTCTTGTATACTAATTAGTTTCTTTTCCCTTCTAATAATTGTTTTAAACAATTTAACTGTAATAAATATAATAATATACTTACTACATTAAAAATATACATGTTTTACATCCAATAATATAATACATGATTTCTTCAATAAAAGGGTGGTTATACATTAAGTATAAATTTAATGTCACCAATTCACCACATTAAAATAATTTAATATTATAGATTATTTTAAATATACCCATCTCATTTCCTTTAATAAATTGCCCCTATAATTTATTTACATATAATAAATATATAATACCAATATATTTATGAAGCATAAGCACCACATATTGCATAGTTCATACCCACTTATGCAATATAATATCATACAACATATTATCTAAGAAGAATTTTAATATTACCCAAAAATTTGGGTTATCACATTCTTTTCCCCTTATAAGGATTCCGTCTCGGGAATCACAATACCGAATCATTCTTAATCGGTTTAGATCTTATTCTTTCTCGTAACCTTATCGTTGAATCATTTCAACGTACCATTTCCTTAGATTTTTCTTAAAGATTTTAAATAAACCCTCTATTTCCACTCTAGGCTTTAAACTTTAACCCTTAATTTAATTATTCAAGATCTTCTAAATTTTTGGGTTGTCACATTCACCCTTTCTTCTAAGAATTTCGTCCCCAAAATTATAGTATACTAATCTTTGCTTCTCCTAATCACCTAAAATAGGTTTTCAATTTAGCATTTACATTTTTCTCCTTTGAAGATTTCTCTTCTATCATCTCATTCAACCATTTCTACCCTTTTTGGGAAGTTAAAAACTTTTCATATTATGCTAAGGGGTCATATAGACCATGAACTCTCAGGTTTAACGGTATTCACCGCAACCAATTCTGTAAACATATACTAGGTGATCAGTCTATGTAACGACCCCAAAATAGGTCCATTCCATCCAACCTATTCTGAGTCGCCAAATACATGGTACAGAAAACAACTACAACTTTATTACAACAATTGTCGTGCAAAATACAACAACACATATGCTGTGAGTTTGGATACAAATATATACCAAATGTGACTCATGTTCCAACCGTGGACATCACCTCACAATAACACCTTACATAAAGGTATAGTCAAAAACTGTTTTAGAAATTAGAATCTTTGGGAAGTGCTCAAGGAAACCTTCGTACATGGGAGGCCACACATCTAGATTATGATAGATATCATATGGCCACAGAATTATCCTTGGTTGACCCAATAGACCCCAAAGAAAAACGAGAAGATTACTATCATATTCTTCCCAATGGTGAGTCTTCTCTTGACTTATCATTATCTCCACTGTCTCTAATTGAGAATTATACTTCAAACAAACACCAAGATTATATAGGTAGTGCCCATAGATATACTCAGCAAGTGGATGAGCACAACCCTGTCTTATGATAACACGAGATTGTATGTCATTAGACATCTTGTATGATAGTAACAAAACACCCTTCCAACGTTGGGTTCGCCTCACCCTATTTTCTTCACCAAATAAAACTACTAAATGATGACCACCGTTCTATTCCCTTGTTACCCCCGCTCGACCCAGCTACACTCTTATTACCTGAAAGGAATTGTGAAGCAAAAGGGTGAGCATAACTAGCTCAGTAAAGAATGTCATGACTAAAGATAATTCAATTATCAATAGCCTTCATCAACAATAAATCAGAGATTTAGAACATATGGTAAATGATAAAAATTTCAACCATAGTTGCAGCGGAACGAGCAATCCATTAGAAGAGTCAAATAGACTATAAAGTCTATTATCTTCTCCATGTTAAAAATCCACCAACAATATTTTATCCATGTAACATCACTCAACAGTTCCTTTCCACAATCATATGAATAATTCATAATCATAATTGTGACTATAAATTTTTCTTCGCACCCAGGACGAAGAATATTTTCATCACCTGTCTTTACCTGAAACATCAAAGATCATGGTTATACCAAATCACAGTTCCTGTTTATAATCATACTAACAAATCCATCTTTGCACTACGGGCCAAAGATATTCATCAACAAACCATCTTTGCACTACGGGCCAAAGATATTCAACAACAGTTCATCTTTGCACTACAGGCCAAAGATATTCATCAACAGGCCATCTTTGCACTACATGCCAAAGATATTCATCAACAATTCATATTTGCACTACAGGCCAAATATATTCATATCTCAAAGAAATATATAATCATTTCAGAATTTATACAAACAATAATTATAACCATGTTGATCAATTCACCTTTGCACTTAAGCTTAAGATATTCAATTATAAATTCAATGGTCATGATCATACCAGTCACAATTCAACTTTGCACTACAGGCCAAAGAGAACCCTAGTCATGATCATACCAATAATCTACCCATCTTTACACTCCAGTGAAAGAGAATTTCAACATCAGGGTTATAAAAATGTTATATATGATGATAAAAATAATATGATCAACATATAGTTTTAATCTCAAGAGTAATATTCGTAACTCATGAATAGTAACCCCGACACAAAAGATAGAAATTCTACAATAAAATTCATACCAATATTTCGGTATAATGATATTGAAAGAATAACATTACTTAAATTTATAAATAATTTATTTTAATTGTTTACACTTTACTAATTAATGCATTTAATCATCATAAAATGCCAACTCTTACAATTTCATCATCAATAACCAAAACCCTCATAAAAAATCTGCATATACCTCATATAGGATTCTCAAGCCATAAAATCCTATTTTCCAATTTTCTTTCTTCACAAAACATATTTAATTCATTTACTCATAACTAGACCATTTTCATGAAAAATACCAAATCAGTTCCAAAAATATTTCTTTTCTGGGATTTAGCATAATATAGTCCCATAGTGAACATATATTTTTCTCAGAATTTTTAAAAGTCATTTACTATTTTTCATATGGCCAAAATAGCCGAATATTTAGACATTTATCAAAAATTATACTTTTGTCCAAAAATTCTGAAATTAACAGAGTATACTTCCATCATATACATGTACTCCCAATAAAAATTTCATCAATTTTAGAGTTAACCACGAGAAATTATAAGCAGTTACTTTTAAAATAGTCTTTTCTCATAAAATTCATAACTCTCAATCTATACATCCAAAAATCACCATTTTTGGACACAATCAATAAAACTCATCAAAATAAATTTTTCCAGAATTTTTGAAGATCAGAAAAATTACGAAACTGAAAATCATAACAACCCTTAAAATCCCTTAATATCCCTTACTATCCCTTACAATCCCTTACCTCAAAAGAGCAGTACTTCTGACTGGATATCAGATATGATGCTGAAGGAAACTTGCACTAATGAATAGCAACTCACCAAGTATCTAAAAACTCACAAAATATACTTCATAATATAGAGAGAGAAAGAGAGAAAGCTTATATTTCTGGTGTGATTTTCAATTCTAACTTAGCCCTCTATTTATAGGAAAATTTGGTAGGTTTTACCTGCAACCTGAAGGCTTTACCTGCTACTATTCCCACCCACCACATTTGAAATATAATTCAGCACATTTCTTCACCAACCACAAGTGGGGCCCACCAATTCTAGAATTTTCCACCAAAATGATAAACTCCGAAAATTCAATAATTTCTGAACCAGTCATCTCGTAAAATTCATAATAAATCATACGTTCATTTTTAACGGTTCAAAATTTGTGGACATATACTCAACTTATATATGTATAACATATCCAAAAATTACCACGATCCAACGGTCGAATTAAAAATTATAACCCCCGCAAAATATCTCAAAAACCCTGATTTTTAATACCTCCATTCCGACAAAAATACGAATAAAAACCTCAACATTAACTCCTTCATTTTTAACCACAAAAATATATCCCTCGTTTATATCCACATAAAATAAATATTTCCTTATCATATGAATCAATAATTAATTATTCACAAATAATATTACAGAATCACATTTATGACAACCAGGCCGTTCCCAGGAAAGAGGGGGCTTTCCAATAAGAATTTCTCCTTACTGGCGCGCAATTAGATGACCAAACCTCTCCTTAGACAGAACTTTCTAGTCATTGCCAATAATGTTATCTAATAATAATATTCAAATAATATGAATTATTGATCTGATAATGGGAAATACTGTGCAGTGACAATTATTGAACAACAATAATATAAAATTTCAACGTAGCAATTATTGAATCAATAAAATAAAATATTGAACAGTAATTACTGTAACAATTATTGAGTAGTGCCTTCTTACGTAAGAATCAATAATTTCAAAAATACTATGCAATACCGTGTGCTACTGTGCAATAACGCGTATTACTGTATTTTAACCACCGGGTATTCTAACAGTATTAGCGGTAACAACTACGCAGTTATTTGTAAAAACTTAAATTTGTCGTTTTCTTCACCCGACAGTTATTCTGTTATGGGGCCCACAAATGGCTGCGCCGTTGTACGAATATTCCCCGACAGAGAGAATATTCCCCGACAACAATGATTATTTTATAACCACTTGCTTATTTTGAAAAAAAATCATATTTCACTCATAACTTTAAACTTTTATCAATTTAACCATTTACTGAATAGTAATTATAAGAAAAAATTGAATACTTTTATTTCATAAAATTCGGGGTCTTACAGTCTAGTACAGATACGAGTACGTTAGATGATCAGCCTACCGTACCCTACGTCGTGCACAACGTATCAATCTTGTTTAGCGACTATTTGCGCTACTAGATTGGATTATTTTATCCAATCGGGGTTGTTCACCTCAGACTTAGCATAAGATTCCGCACCAAAACAATTTGATTCGGGATACATTCTCAATGAAATACTTGAATTTTCATAAACATTTGCCTAGCTGAATCAAATAGCTTAGACGCATATCAATAAGTTGAACATCAATCTAAACATTTGTCCAGCCACTATAATTGGCATTGAATTTTCTTTAACTGGTTTAAAATTCTGAAAATCATTTTATGACGTCATGATACCGCACTGTATTTACAGTCCGTTTGAGGATTTCGTCATTTTGTGACTTTGTCATACTACATCAAACCATAGTGGGCTGACAATCCTTAGATCACATCCAACACTAAGTAATTCTGCATTGATAACTCCATCGTTTTTATCATCTTTGCACCAAGTTACATGATGCATTACTGATATAAAATACATTTTGATACTTTTAAATCATTTTCGTCTAGCCGAACAACTAGCATAGACTATTCTTTAAACAGTTCAAAAATCTTTGACAATTAGTTTTAGTGCTATCATATCTCAACAGATAACGATGTGTCAGTGTCCCGAAGTCAACACATACACATTTGTCACCATGCGTTGAGAATAAAAATTCATTTTTAAAAGGTACATAGAGCGAATTTAGTTTGATGTCAAAAATTTCGAAGTCTAGCATAGCTAGAAGATTTGGAATATACCTATGCTTCCACCATCAACTCCACTTTCTATAATGATCCATTGCTTAATAAGTCTATCTATTCATATCATCCTCAATACTTCATTAACACTTAGTTATACCCCAGTTCATCAAACTTACCACACTTTAGAAATCCAGGAACTTGCCATAAACATATGAGTTTAGAAACTTATCCTAGTCAGACCATAGGCGTCCATTCGCTGAGGGGTTCAAAACATAACATATGATTATTAGTCACGAACTTACCATATGCATTAGTTTTAAGAACCGTACCTAATCTTAATATCATCTAACCTAATCTTATATTCTCTACTTATCCGTTATACACATGAGAAAAGAATTACCTTCTCAACAGGTATATAGCAAATAGCGCGACATAAACATTTCAATGATTATCACTACCAGAAGCTAAGTGGTTGTTACACCCAGTACAATTCTCTGCCCATACAAAGAATCATACAACTTAGATGCTGACATGAGTTCTCAATTGAAATTCCACATAATTCTAGCTTTCTCTTTACTCAATACGAATTTCATTTAATCCGTATCTCATTATCTACAACTCTTTTATGAGTTTACATAGTACCATTTCATAGTACATTCTCTTTATAGCGTCAGGCTATATCATTCCAATCATTTCATAGATTTTCTGCTATTCAATCTGATCACGTCATTATCTTATCTTATAATCGTGTTATATTACAATTCTCTTCTATCTTATGGTCGTTTTGTTTTACGATCTCCTTTCCCTTTATACTTTTAGTCTCATAGACTCTATTCATTATTACTTTTTATCTTTAATATCAAAGTTAGGTAACTCTGGATCTTTATAACTTTTCAAGATTCTTCTTTGAATCTTATTTACTAAATAATGAATTTTCCCAAATTCATCTCTTAACTAATTAAACTCTATTTGAGTTTATTCCTTATCTTCATCTCTGCGGTTATAGCCTAAGGTACACCTACCTAAGGTTTATAACCTACAGCTTTGATACGAACTGTAACGCCCCCAAAATCGGGACTATTTTTCTTCCCGATCTTGTGCGTTAATGTTATCATGTTCTAGCTTTAAAACATTATTTAATGTTAAAATAGCTAAAAATGCAGAATATTTTTTTTTCTTTCCATTCATTCATTCCATTCCCTGAATCGTAACCTTTACAAATCTTCTTTATACTAGAATCATATTTATTATATGATATTACTTATTTAGCCTGAGTAGATATGAATATATATATACAATTCATTCTTTCAAGCATATCCCCTTTTTAGAACAAATAATCTTCATCTATCGAATAAGTCAAAAATTCACACATTTGTGATTTACACAAGAAAATACCATCAAATGATTTAACACAGTCTCAATTAAATCACTAGTCTTCTTTTCATGCGCTCCTAATCACGATAGATCGCATCATAGCGTTAACCTGCAAATTAAGCAAGATTGAGCACGACGGCCCAACAAGTCTAACAGTGTAAGACCCCGAATTTTATGAAATAAAGGTATTCAATTTTTCTTATAATTACTATTCAGTAAATGGTTAAATTGATAAAAGTTTAAAGTTATGGGTGAAATATAATTTTTTTTTCAAAATAAGCAAGTGGTTATAAAATAATCATTGTTGTCGGGGAATATTCGTTTGGTCGTGGAATATTCTTTCTGTCGGGGAATATTCGTACGACGACGCAGCTATTTGTGGGCCCCATAACGAATATCTGTCGGGTGAAGAAAACAACAAATTTGAGTTTTTACAAATAACGACGTAGTTGTTACCGTTAACACTGTTGGAATATCCGGTGGTTAAAATACAGTAATACGCGTTATTGCATAGTAGCACACGGTATTGCATAGTATTTTTGAAATTATTGATTCTTACGTAAGAAGACACTACTCAATAATTGTTACAGTAATTACTGTTCAATATTTTATTTTATTGATTCAATAATTACTGCGTTGATATGTTATATTATTGTTGTTTCAATAATTGTTGCTGCACAGTATTTTCTATTATCAGATCAATAATTCATATTATTTGAATAATATTATTAGATAGCATTATTGGCAATGTCTAGAAAGTTCTGTCTAAGGAGAGGTTTGGTCATCTAATTGCGCGCTAGTAAGGAGAAATCCTTATTGGAAAGCCCCCTCTTTCCTGGGAACGGCCTGGTTGTCATAAATGTGATTCTATTATATTATTTCTGAATAATTAATTATTGATTCATATGATAAGAAAATATTTATTTTATGTGGATATAAATGAGGGATATATTTTTGTGGTTAAAAAAATGAAGGAGTTAATGTTGAGATTTTTATCCGTATTTTTGTCGGAATGGAGGTATTAAAAATCAGGGTTTTTGAGATATTTTGCGGGGGTTATAATTTTTAATCCGACCGTTGGATCGTGGTAATTTTTGGATATGTTATACATATATAAGTTGAGTATATGCCCACAAATTTTGAACCGTTAAAAATGAACGTATGATTTGTTATGAATTTTAAGAGGTGGCTGATTCAGAAATCAGGTTATAAATCATTTTTGGTGGAAAATTCTAGAATTGGTGGGCCCCACTTGTGGTTGGTGAAAAAATATGCTGAATTATATTTCAAATGTGGTGGGTGGGAATAGTAGCAGGTAAAGCCATCAGGTTGCAGGTCAAACCTACCAAAATTTTTCTATAAATAGAGGGCTAAGTTAGAATTGAAAAACACACCAAAAATATAAGCTTTCTCTCTTTCTCTCTCTATATTATGAAGCATATTTTGTGAGTATTTAGATACTTTGAGAGTTGCTATTCAGTGCAAGTTTCCTTCGGCTTTGCATTCCAGTCAGAAATACTGCACTTTTGAGGTAAGGGATAGTAAGGGATTTTAAGGGTTGTTATGATTTTCAGTTTCGTAATTTTTCTGAACTTCAAAAATTCTGGAAAAATTTGAAATGATATTTTGATGAGTTTTATTGATTGTGTCCAAAAATGGTGATTTTTGGATGTATAGATTGAGAGTTATGAATTTTATGAGAAAAGACTATTTTAAAAGTAACAGCTTATAATTCCTTGTGGTTAACTCCAAAATTGATGAAATTTTTATTGGGAGTACATGTATATGATAGAAGTATACTCTGTAAATTTCAGAATTTTTAGACAAAAGTACAATTTTTGATAAATGTCTAAATATTCGGCTATTTTGGCCATATGAAAAATAGTAAATGACTTTTAAAAATTCTGAGAAAAATATATGTTCACTATGGGACTATATTATGCTAAATCCCAGAAAAGAAATATTTTTGGAACTGATTTGGTAATTTTCATGAAAATGGTCTAGTTATGAGTAAATGAATTAAATATGTTTTGTGAAGAAAGAAAATTGGAAAATAGGATTTTATGGCTTGAGAATCCTATATGAGGTATATGCAGATTTTTGATGAGGGTTTTGGTTATTGATGATGAAATTGTAAGAGTTGGCATTTTATGATGATTAAATGCATTAATTAGTAAAGTGTAAACAATTAAAATAAATTGTTTATAAATTTAAGTAATGTTATTCTTTCAATATCATTATACCGAAATATTGGTATGAATTTTATTGTAGAATTTCTATCTTTTGTGTCGGGGTTACTATTCATGAGTTACGAATATTACTCTTGAGATTAAAACTATATGTTGATCATATTATTTTTATCATCATATATAACATTTTTATAACCCTGATGTTGAAATTCTCTTTCACTGGAGTGTAAAGATGGGTAGATTATTGGTATGATCATGACTAGGGTTCTCTTTGGCCTGTAGTGCAAAGTTGAATTGTGACTGGTATGATCATGACCATTGAATTTATAATTGAATATCTTAAGCTTAAGTGCAAAGGTGAATTGATCAACATGGTTATAATTATTGTTTATATAAATTCTGAAATGATTATATATTTCTTTGAGATATGAATATATTTGGCCTGTAGTGCAAATATGAATTGTTGATGAATATCTTTGGCATGTAGTGCAAAGATGGCCTGTTGATGAATATCTTTGGCCTGTAGTGCAAAGATGAACTGTTGTTGAATATCTTTGGCCCGTAGTGCAAAGATGGTTTGTTGATGAATATCTTTAGCTCGTAGTGCAAAGATGGTTTGTTGATGAATATCTTTGGCCCGTAGTGTAAAGATGGATTTGTTAGTATGATTATAAACAGGAATTGTGATTTGGTATAACCATGATCTTTGATGTTTCAGGTAAAGACAGGTGATGAAAATATTCTTCGTCCTAGGTGCGAAGAAAAATTTATAGTCACAATTATGATTATGAGTTATTCATATGATTGTGGAAAGGAACTGTTGAGTGATGTTACATGGATAAAACATTGTTGGTGGATTTTTAACATGGAGAAGATAATAGACTTTATAGTCTATTTGACTCTTCTAATGGATTGCTCGTTCCGCTGCAACTATGGTTGAAATTTTTATCATTTACCATATGTTCTAAATCTCTGATTTATTATTGATGAAGGCTATTGATAATCTAATTATCTTTAGTCATGATATTCTTTACTGAGATAGTTGTGCTCACCCTTTTGCTTCACAATTCCTTTCAGGTAATAAGAGTGTAGCTGGGTCGAGCGGGGGTAACAAGGAAATAGAACGGTGGTCATCATTTAGTAGTTATATTTGGTGAAGAAAATAGGGTGAGGCGAACCCAACGTTGGAAGGGTGTTTTGTCACTATCATACAAGATGTCTAATGACATACAACCTCGTGTCATCATAAGACAGGGTTGTACTCATCCACTTGCTGAGTATATCTGTGGGCACTACCTATATAATCTTGGTATTTGTTTGAAGTATAATTCTCAATTAGAGACAGTGGAGATAATGATAAGTCAAGAGAAGACTCACCATTGGGAAGAATATGATAGTAATCTTCTCGTTTTTCTTTGGGGTCTATTGGGTCAACCAAGGATAATTCTGTGGCCATATGATATCTATCATAACCTAGACGCGTGGCCTCCCATGTACGAAGGTTTCCTTGAGCACTTCCCAAAGATTCTAATTTCTAAAACAGTTTTTGACTATACCTTTATGTAAGGTGTTATTGTGAGGTGATGTCCACGGTTGGAACATGAGTCACATTTGGTATATATTTGTATCCAAACTCACAGCATATGTGTTGTTGTATTTTGCACGACAATTGTTGTAATAAAGTTGTAGTTGTTTTCTGTACCATGTATTTGACGACTCAGAATGGGTTGGGTGGAATGGACCTATTTTGGGGTTGTCACAGGTGGTATCAGAGCTTAGGGATATGATCTCTGGCGGAGATCGGGGAATACAACTAGGAGGGGAGAGATGAGTAAATCCTTCGCTAGTGTGTCCTACCTAAGCTTATTTGTTGGTCAGTCATAATATTGGGATATTATGTGATATGTTAATTTATTAAATTAACCCTTGTTTTGAAGCTGTATTCTAGAATGATATTTGAAATACATGAGATGAGCAATGGAGAAATTATGATGACAGGAAAGATGAAATCTGAAATGAAAGCAAGGTATTCTCAACTCTTTGAAATACCAAGTACGTAAATTTCGGGGACGAAATTTCATAAAGAGGGGAGATTGTAAGACCCCGAATTTTATGAAATAAAGGTATTCAATTTTTCTTATAATTACTATTCAGTAAATGGTTAAATTGATAAAAGTTTAAAGTTATGGGTGAAATATAAATTTTTTTTCAAAATAAGCAAGTGGTTATAAAATAATCATTGTTGTCGGGGAATATTCGTTTGGTCGTGGAATATTCTTTTTGTCGGGGAATATTCGTACGACGGCGCAGCTATTTGTGGGCCCCATAACGAATAACTGTCGGGTGAAGAAAACAACAAATTTGAGTTTTTATAAATAACGACGTAGTTGTTACCGTTAACACTGTTGGAATATCCGGTGGTTAAAATACAGTAATACGCGTTATTGCACAGTAGCACACGGTATTGCATAGTATTTTTGAAATTATTGATTCTTACGTAAGAAGGCACTACTCAATAATTGTTACAGTAATTACTGTTCAATATTTTATTTTATTGATTCAATAATTGCTGCGTTGATATTATATTATTGTTGTTTCAATAATTGTTGCTGCACAGTATTTTCTATTATCAGATCAATAATTCATATTATTTGAATAATATTATTAGATAGCATTATTGGCAATGTCTAGAAAGTTCTGTCTAAGGAGAGGTTTGGTCATCTAATTGCGCGCTAGTAAGGAGAAATCCTTATTGGAAAGCCCCCTCTTTCCTGGGAACGGCCTGGTTGTCATAAATGTGATTCTGTAATATTATTTGTGAATAATTAATTATTGATTCATATGATAAGAAAATATTTATTTTATGTGGATATAAATGAGGGATATATTTTTGTGGTTAAAAATGAAGGAGTTAATGTTGAGATTTTTATCCGTATTTTTGTCGGAATGGAGGTATTAAAAATCAGGGTTTTTGAGATATTTTGCGGGGGTTATAATTTTTAATCCGACCGTTGGATCGTGGTAATTTTTGGATATGTTATACATATATAAGTTGAGTATATGCCCACAAATTTTGAACCGTTAAAAATGAACGTATGATTTGTTATGAATTTTAAGAGATGACTGATTCAGAAATCAGGTTATAAATCATTTTTGGTGGAAAATTCTAGAATTGGTGGGCCCCACTTGTGGTTGTTGAAAAAATGTGCTGAATTATATTTCAAATGTGGTGGGTGGGAATAGTAGCAGGTAAAGCCATCAGGTTGCAGGTCAAACCTACCAAAATTTTCCTATAAATAGAGGGCTAAGTTAGAATTGAAAACACACCAAAAACATAAGCTTTCTCTCTTTCTCTCTCTATATTATGAAGCATATTTTGTGAGTATTTAGATACTTTGAGAGTTGCTATTCAGTGCAAGTTTCCTTCGGCTTTGCATTCCAGTCAGAGAAGTACTGCTCTTTTGAGGTAAGGGATAGTAAGGGATTTTAAGGGTTGTTATGATTTTCAGTTTCGTAATTTTTCTGAACTTCAAAAATTCTGGAAAAATTTGAAATGATATTTTGATGAGTTTTATTGATTGTGTCCAAAAATGGTGATTTTTGGATGTATAGATTGAGAGTTATGAATTTTATGAGAAAAGACTATTTTAAAAGTAACAGCTTATAATTCCTTGTGGTTAACTCCAAAATTGATGAAATTTTTATTGGGAGTACATGTATATGATAGAAGTATACTCTGTAAATTTCAGAATTTTTAGACAAAAGTACAATTTTTGATAAATGTCTAAATATTCGGCTATTTTGGCCATATGAAAAATAGTAAATGACTTTTAAAAATTCTGAGAAAAATATATGTTCACTATGGGACTATATTATGCTAAATCCCAGAAAAGAAATATTTTTGGAACTGATTTGGTATTTTTCATGAAAATGGTCTAGTTATGAGTAAATGAATTAAATATGTTTTGTGAAGAAAAAAAATTGGAAAATAGGATTTTATGGCTTGAGAATCCTATATGAGGTATATGCAGATTTTTGATGAGGGTTTTGGTTATTGATGATGAAATTGTAAGAGTTGGCATTTTATGATGATTAAATGCATTAATTAGTAAAGTGTAAACAATTAAAATAAATTGTTTATAAATTTAAGTAATGTTATTCTTTCAATATCATTATACCGAAATATTGGTATGAATTTTATTGTAGAATTTCTATCTTTTGTGTCGGAGTTACTATTCATGAGTTACGAATATTACTCTTGAGATTAAAACTATATGTTGATCATATTATTTTTATCATCATATATAACATTTTTATAACCCTGATGTTGAAATTCTCTTTCACTGGAGTGTAAAGATGGGTAGATTATTGGTATGATCATGACTAGGGTTCTCTTTGGCCTGTAGTGCAAAGTTGAATTGTGACTGGTATGATCATGACCATTGAATTTATAATTGAATATCTTAAGCTTAAGTGCAAAGGTGAATTGATCAACATGGTTATAATTATTGTTTATATAAATTCTGAAATGATTATATATTTCTTTGAGATATGAATATATTTGGCCTGTAGTGCAAATATGAATTGTTGATGAATATCTTTGGCATGTAGTGCAAAGATGGCCTGTTGATGAATATCTTTGGCCTGTAGTGCAAAGATGAACTGTTGTTGAATATCTTTGGCCCGTAGTGCAAAGATGGTTTGTTGATGAATATCTTTGGCCCTTAGTGCAAAGATGGTTTGTTGATGAATATCTTTGGCCCGTAGTGCAAAGATGGATTTGTTAGTATGATTATAAACAGGAATTGTGATTTGGTATAACCATGATCTTTGATGTTTCAGGTAAAGACAGGTGATGAAAATATTCTTCGTCCTGGGTGCGAAGAAAAATTTATAGTCACAATTATGATTATGAGTTATTCATATGATTGTGGAAAGGAACTGTTGAGTGATGTTACATGGATAAAACATTGTTGGTGGATTTTTAACATGGAGAAGATAATAGACTTTATAGTCTATTTGACTCTTCTAATGGATTGCTCGTTCCGCTGCAACTATGGTTGAAATTTTTATCATTTACCATATGTTCTAAATCTCTGATTTATTATTGATGAAGGCTATTGATAATTTAATTATCTTTAGTCATGATATTCTTTACTGAGCTAGTTGTGCTCACCCTTTTGCTTCACAATTCCTTTCAGGTAATAAGAGTGTAGCTGGGTCGAGCGGGGGTAACAAGGGAATAGAACGGTGGTCATCATTTAGTAGTTATATTTGGTGAAGAAAATAGGGTGAGGCGAACCCAACGTTGGAAGGGTGTTTTGTCACTATCATACAAGATGTCTAATGACATACAACCTCGTGTCATCATAAGACAGGGTTGTGCTCATCCACTTGCTGAGTATATCTATGGGCACTACCTATATAATCTTGGTGTTTGTTTGAAGTATAATTCTCAATTAGAGACAGTGGAGATAATGATAAGTCAAGAGAAGACTCACCATTGGGAAGAATATGATAGTAATCTTCTCGTTTTTCTTTGGGGTCTATTGGGTCAACCAAGGATAATTCTGTGGCCATATGATATCTATCATAACCTAGACGCGTGGCCTCCCATGTACGAAGGTTTCCTTGAGCACTTCCCAAAGATTCTAATTTCTAAAACAGTTTTTGACTATACCTTTATGTAAGGTGTTATTGTGAGGTGATGTCCACGGTTGGAACATGAGTCACATTTGGTATATATTTGTATCCAAACTCACAGCATATGTGTTGTTGTATTTTGCACGACAATTGTTGTAATAAAGTTGTAGTTGTTTTCTGTACCATGTATTTGACGACTCAGAATGGGTTGGGTGGAATGGACCTATTTTGGGGTTGTCACAGGTGGTATCAGAGCTTAGGGATATGATCTCTGGCGGAGATCGGGGAATACAACTAGGAGGGGAGAGATGAGTAAATCCTTCGCTAGTGTGTCCTACCTAAGCTTATTTGTTGGTCAGTCATAATATTGGGATATTATGTGATATGTTAATTTGTTAAATTAACCCTTGTTTTGAAGCTGTATTCTAGAATGATATTTGAAATACATGAGATGAGCAATGGAGAAATTATGATGACAGGAAAGATGAAATCTGAAATGAAAGCAAGGTATTCTCAACTCTTTGAAATACCAAGTACGTAAATTTCGGGGACGAAATTTCATAAAGAGGGGAGATTGTAAGACCCCGAATTTTATGAAATAAAGTATTCAATTTTTCTTATAATTACTATTCAGTAAATGGTTAAATTGATAAAAGTTTAAAGTTATGGGTGAAATATAAATTTTTTTTCAAAATAAGCAAGTGGTTATAAAATAATCATTGTTGTCGGGGAATATTCGTTTGGTCGTGGAATATTCTTTTTGTCGGGGAATATTCGTACGACGGCGCAGCTATTTGTGGGCCCCATAACGAATAACTGTCGGGTGAAGAAAACGACAAATTTGAGTTTTTACAAATAACGACGTAGTTGTTACCGTTAACACTGTTGGAATATCCGGTGGTTAAAATACAGTAATACGCGTTATTGCATAGTAGCACACGGTATTGCATAGTATTTTTGAAATTATTGATTCTTACGTAAGAAGGCACTACTCAATAATTGTTACAGTAATTACTGTTCAATATTTTATTTTATTGATTCAATAATTTGCTGCGTTGATATTTTATATTATTGTTGTTTCAATAATTGTTGCTGCACAGTATTTTCTATTATCAGATCAATAATTCATATTATTTGAATAATATTATTAGATAGCATTATTGGCAATGTCTAGAAAGTTCTGTCTAAGGAGAGGTTTGGTCATCTAATTGCGCGCTAGTAAGGAGAAATCCTTATTGGAAAGCCCCCTCTTTCCTGGGAACGGCCTGGTTGTCATAAATGTGATTCTGTAATATTATTTGTGAATAATTAATTATTGATTCATATGATAAGAAAATATTTATTTTATGTGGATATAAATGAGGGATATATTTTTGTGGTTAAAAAATGAAGGAGTTAATGTTGAGATTTTTATCCGTATTTTTGTCGGAATGGAGGTATTAAAAATCAGGGTTTTTGAGATATTTTGCGGGGGTTATAATTTTTAATCCGACCGTTGGATCGTGGTAATTTTTGGATATGTTATACATATATAAGTTGAGTATATGCCCACAAATTTTGAACCGTTAAAAATGAACGTATAATTTGTTATGAATTTTAAGAGGTGGCTGATTCAGAAATCAGGTTATAAATTATTTTTGGTGGAAAATTCTAGAATTTGTGGGCCCCACTTGTGGTTGGTGAAAAAATGTGCTGAATTATATTTCAAATGTGGTGGGTGAGAATAGTAGCAGGTAAAGCCATCAGGTTGCAGGTCAAACCTACCAAAATTTTTCTATAAATAGAGGGCTAAGTTAGAATTGAAAAACACACCAAAAATATAAGCTTTCTCTCTTTCTCTCTCTATATTATGAAGCATATTTTGTGAGTATTTAGATACTTTGAGAGTTGCTATTCAGTGCAAGTTTCCTTCGGCTTTGCATTCCAGTCAGAAATACTGCTCTTTTGAGGTAAGGGATAGTAAGGGATTTTAAGGGTTGTTATGATTTTCAGTTTCGTAATTTTTCTGAACTTCAAAAATTCTGGAAAAATTTGAAATGATATTTTGATGAGTTTTATTGATTGTGTCCAAAAATGGTGATTTTTGGATGTATAGATTGAGAGTTATGAATTTTATGAGAAAAGACTATTTTAAAAGTAACAGCTTATAATTCCTTGTGGTTAACTCCAAAATTGATGAAATTTTTATTGGGAGTACATGTATATGATAGAAGTATACTCTGTAAATTTCAGAATTTTTAGACAAAAGTATAATTTTTGATAAAATATCTAACTATTCGGCTATTTTGGCCATATGAAAAATAGTAAATGACTTTTAAAAATTCTGAGAAAAATATATGTTCACTATGGGACTATATTATGCTAAATTCCAGAAAAGAAATATTTTTGGAACTGATTTGGTAATTTTCATGAAAATAGTCTAGCTATGAGTAAATGAATTAAATATGTTTTGTGAAGAAAGAAAATTGGAAAATAGGATTTTATGGCTTGAGAATCCTATATGAGGTATATGCAGATTTTTGATGAGGATTTTGGTTATTGATGATGAAATTGTAAGAGTTGACATTTTATGATGATTAAATGCATTAATTAGTAAAGTGTAAACAATTAAAATAAATTGTTTATAAATTTAAGTAATGTTATTCTTTCAATATCATTATACCGAAATATTGGTATGAATTTTATTGTAGAATTTTTATCTTTTGTGTCGGGGTTACTATTCATGAGTTACGAATATTACTCTTGAGATTAAAACTATATGTTGATCATATTATTTTTATCATCATATATAACATTTTTATAACCCTGATGTTGAAATTCTCTTTCACTGGAGTGTAAAGATGGGTAGATTATTGGTATGATCATGACTAGGGTTCTCTTTGGCCTGTAGTGCAAAGTTGAATTGTGACTGGTATGATCATGACCATTGAATTTATAATTGAATATCTTAAGCTTAAGTGCAAAGGTGAATTGATCAACATGGTTATAATTATTGTTTATATAAATTCTGAAATGATTATATATTTCTTTGAGATATGAATATATTTGGCCTGTAGTGCAAATATGAATTGTTGATGAATATCTTTGGCATGTAGTGCAAAGATGGCATGTTGATGAATATCTTTGGCCTGTAGTGCAAAGATGAACTGTTGTTGAATATCTTTGGCCCGTAGTGCAAAGATGGTTTGTTGATGAATATCTTTGGCCCGTAGTACAAAGATGGTTTGTTGATGAATATCTTTGGCCCGTAGTGCAAAGATGGATTTGTTAGTATGATTATAAACAGGAATTGTGATTTGGTATAACCATGATCTTTGATGTTTCAGGTAAAGACAGGTGATGAAAATATTCTTCGTCCTGGGTGCGAAGAAAAATTTATAGTCACAATTATGATTATGAGTTATTCATATGATTGTGGAAAGGAACTGTTGAGTGATGTTACATGGATAAAACATTGTTGGTGGATTTTTAACATGGAGAAGATAATAGACTTTATAGTCTATTTGACTCTTCTAATGGATTGCTCGTTCCGCTGCAACTATGGTTGAAATTTTTATCATTTACCATATGTTCTAAATCTCTGATTTATTATTGATGAAGGCTATTGATAATCTAATTATCTTTAGTCATGATATTCTTTACTGAGCTAGTTGTGCTCACCCTTTTGCTTCACAATTCCTTTCAGGTAATAAGAGTGTAGCTGGGTCGAGCGGGGGTAACAAGGGAATAGAACGGTGGTCATCATTTAGTAGTTATATTTGGTGAAGAAAATAGGGTGAGGCGAACCCAACGTTGGAAGGGTGTTTTGTCACTATCATACAAGATGTCTAATGACATACAACCTCGTGTCATCATAAGACAGGGTTGTGCTCATCCACTTGCTGAGTATATCTATGGGCACTACCTATATAATCTTGGTGTTTGTTTGAAGTATAATTCTCAATTAGAGACAGTGGAGATAATGATAAGTCAAGAGAAGACTCACCATTGGGAAGAATATGATAGTAATCTTCTCGTTTTTCTTTGGGGTCTATTGGGTCAACCAAGGATAATTATGTGGCCATATGATATCTATCATAACCTAGACGCGTGGCCTCCCATGTACGAAGGTTTCCTTGAGCACTTCCCAAAGATTCTAATTTCTAAAACAGTTTTTGACTATACCTTTATGTAAGGTGTTATTGTGAGGTGATGTCCACGGTTGGAACATGAGTCACATTTGGTATATATTTGTATCCAAACTCACAGCATATGTGTTGTTGTATTTTGCACGACAATTTTTGTAATAAAGTTGTAGTTGTTTTCTGTACCATGTATTTGACGACTCAGAATGGGTTGGGTGGAATGGACCTATTTTGGGGTTGTCACAAACAGCATCACGTAGCACATAGGTTTCACATTCAGTTCATGCATTTATATTCTTGGTGTTCAAGCATATTACAAATGCATTATCACATTTATATCCTGCTGGTAGCAACATACATACCATAGCATACTACACATGTCATGTACATATCATTCATTGCACATATATATTGAGTTCCCCGACTCAATTCAATAATTAGTTATAATTTGACATTCATCATTCACAAAGCAAATAATGCAGTTCATAGGTATTACATACTTATAAACATAAATCATGCTAACAGTTATCTATAGCAATTATAAGTCCACATAAATAAACTGAGAAACTTGCCTTGTTTGTAGACTATTGGTACAATTTCAGCTTAACTTGTGTATTCTCACAGATCCTACACAATTATTTGTATTTACAAGCATATTAGCCAAATAACCAAGTCATATAGCTTGTATGTTCACATATCACATGATCATGATGTTTTTAGTTCATGTTCTATATTTAAAATATATTTTTCAAATATCTCATCCATGTTCTTACAATATTTATTTTTCTCTTTAATAGGGTTTGATTTGATTGTAGTATGTGGTTTCCTTGAAATAAATCATACCCTACTTGAAGCCTAAAGCATATATTACATTTTCTTTGCATATAAATCAAGGGATCAAGGAACCTTTATAGTGTGTTACATAACTTGGGTATAACTAAGTCTTGTTTGGGTAATTAATAGTTCTCATAACTATTTATAGTTATTGTGTCAAGTATACTTGCTTTCCATTATAATACCCAAGACAATTTCTTATTGGTTAAGTGTATATATATAGCAGTCCTCTATAATCTCTCCATGCTGGCAACCAAGCTTGGCTTGGCCCCGTGGGGCTTAGCTAAGCTTGGTGTGGCCCTACGGCCCCATTTGAAGACTAACAGCCCCTTAGCTCAGGTTACTTGCTATGCCACTTGCCAATCCAACCTTTTTCATTACCCATCTAGCTGAACCAAGAATTTTCTATATATATACTACGTACTTGTTCACTTAGGAGTCATAGACTAGGCTTTAAGGGTAAACTTTTAAACTATGCCAAGAAACCAATCATGGCAAACAACTGTTGCACGCTGCAGCTCCCACTTCTTGCTAACTACTGCTGCCATTAGGCAACAGCTGCACCCTCACCTTGCCTGAAAATGATGCTCCTTGTGGCTGACTCTTGTTGTTAATGGGCAGCAGTCCATATATTTAATATGTTAGCTTTTCATTTCTCGTGGCTTTGATTTACTTATGTTGAATTTTAGATTCTAAATAGGTGATATACCCAGCTATTATAGTAAAACATTGGCCGTTCATTTTAAGCAATTTAAATTTGTTAGCTGAGAGCCCAAGTAAAGTCCCCAGCCATTGCCCCAAGGAAAGCCCCCAGCCATTGCCAAACATCACCACTGTTGCTGCCATGGGCAGAAGCTCTGTTTCCAACGTGCCCATTTTGCGACCTCATTACTTCTAACTCGTATACTTGATTACAACGAATTTTAAATATGTTATATATAATATGAGACCATTTTTAAAAAATACGAGTCACCCAATTCGGTTTCATTAGGCAGCCCAAATAATGCGTCGAAAGTAGACGTTCGTAACAGTTTCAATTTCTTCCCAGCTGTACTCTCTCTCGCTAAAATAGTCATAACTTTTTCGTTCTAAAACATTTTTAGGCGATTCTCGAGCCTACGCGAAGCTAACTTACGGGACTACAACTTTCATTCTTTGACCATTTCCAAATTCAAAACACAGAATTACAGAAAATTCGTACAAAGGTGACTGCCCCGAATTGGTTAGACAGTTTTGACGCGACTACTTTGAACGGTCATAACTCTTTGCTCCGAAGTCGGAATTTGTCCGTTCTGGAGTCTATGGAAAGTTTTCGTGCAAGGTGACTGTCCCGAGTTGGTTAGACAGTTTTGACGCGACTACTTTGAACGGTCATAACTCTTTGCTCTGAAGTCGGAATTAGTCCGTTCCGGTGTCTATGGAAAGTTTATTCAGTGTGCTATAACATACCAAAAGCCCAGAATTTTCTGAACATCCTACCTAACCCCGAATTTTCATTTTAGGGGCAGCAGTCCACTAGTTTTTCTTAGTTTTTAACATGTTTTACCAGAACATTCACTATAAATTCGTTTGAGCTCATTTTTACTTCGTTCCAATTTGGTTATTTTCATAACTCATAAGAGTATAACATACTACTACAGAACTTAAATTTCAGAAATGAATCAAAACCAAAAAAGTTCCAAAACAGTCCAATGTTAGTCCATGTGACGCCCCCAAAATTATGTATACATCACCCATCTTGGGTCGTCAGATACAAAGTACAGAATACAAATATAACTTACTAATACAATAGTCGTGTACAATACAACAAAACATAAACTGGGAGTTTGAATACAAATATTATCTTCTAGAGAGTATTCATACTCAAAAGGAGTCCTCATTACATTTATTAACACACTATTACATAGAATAGTGAGGACTACTAACTAATACTATCATTCGAACCATCACTCCGTTCCCCGACTTGTCCCAGCTACGTTCTCATTTCCTGAAGAGAACAGTGAAAGAAAGGGTGAGCTCAACTAGCCCAGTAAGAAATATTATGACTAAGATAATGCAGAATAAATTATCATTAGCCTTCAACAATGTTAAACTGATAAAATATAATAGACATCAAGTTTAATTGCAGCGGAACAGGCAATCCATTAAAAGAGTCAAGTAGAAAATAAACTCTACTATCTTTTATGATTTAAAAGGTTTTTCAACACTGTTATCGCTGGGACTCAGCTTAATAAAATAATCCACATCATCGAATCACCCCTGCACTACGGCCAAGGATATTCGTGTATTCATTAATGGTCATGATCATGCCAACAAATGTCAATCAACGCACTACGGGCCAATGAGGACTTTTACCACATCATTTGTAACATTACGGTCATGATTATACCGAATAATCCCTGGTCATAATCATACCAAGTCCATCTATGCACTACAGGCCACAAATGACTTTTAACATTTTATAAACATGATGATGATGACAATGATATAAGAATTCAATAAAATAAGTTCAAGAATTAATTTATCCAAGAATTAACAACGTCCAAATTGTCAACATGATACTGCTTTGTGGAGTAAAATTCAAGAATGCTTAGAAGAATATTTTCATGAAAAGATACTGGATGAAACGCAATTATCAAGGATATTCTACAAATTTCATGGAGTATAGAAGTCAAAACTTAACCAACTGAGTACAATAAAGAATGGAATAACAAAAGAAATCACCATGCATGCGATAGACCGCACAGACAGGTTATTCCAACAGAATAATAAATAATGGAACCAGGTCCGGCGTAAACGCACAGACAGGATATTCCGATAGAATAATAAATAATGGAACCAGGTCCGGCGTAAACGCACAGACAGGATATTCCGACAGAATAATAAACAATGGAACTAGGTCCGGTGTAAAACACACAGACAAGATGTTCCAACAGAATAATAATAAAAACGGAACCAGGTCCGGTGTAAAACACACAGACAGGATGTTCCAACAGAATAATAATAAAAACAGAACTAGGTCCGGTGTAAAACACACAGACAGGATGTTCCAACAGAATAATAGAAGAATGTCACCAAGTATAGGGTAGACCGCGTATACAGGTTATTCCAACAGAATAATAAGAAATGGAATAACAACAGTTCTCTTCATGAATAAGAAAGAATAACACCCCTTACCATTTTAAAGAAGAGCTGAAATAAAGAAGTAGTTAAGTAGCAGAATATTTTTCTTCTCTCTCTCTATAGTTTCTCTCTATAGTTTCTCTTTCTAGAGTTCAGTGAATTCGTAAGAAATAATGAAGGAATGAGCTGCTATTTATAGAAAAATAGAATGCATAGTAACTAATCCATGAACGGTCCAGATTGATTACTTTAATCTGACAGTCCATATTTAAAGAAATTTTTTTTAAATAAAATATAATATATTCTATTTATAGAATAACTTTAATAAAGTATTTTGTTTTATATAAAAAGATGTTTCTGTTTTATTACGTTAATAATACGAATAAAACAAAACGCCATTATCGCTAAATAATTCATATTATTAACTGACAATAATTGAATCAAACTGAGTGACTTCTCACATAAGCATTAATAATCAATACCGTGTGTTACTATGCAACCACACGTATTACTGTACTTTTACTACCGAGTAGTTCAACAGTAACAATGGTAAAACTTTCGCCGTTATTTTTAATAAAATATTTTTGTCGTTTTCTCAATCCGACAATAATTCCGTTGTGGGGTCCACTAATGATTGTGTCGTTGTACGAATATTCCCTATTAAAACGAATATTTCCCGACCAATCGAATATTATATAACAACTTGCGTACTTTGCAAAATTTATAAATATTACCCACAACTATAACATTATATCAAATTAACTCCATAATATTCAAAAATGATATTTATAGAAAATTCATCTTTATTTATAAAAGTTGGGGTCTTACAACCTCCCCTTCTTATGAAATTTCGCCCTCGAAATTAGGGTACGTACCTGGTATGTCGAAGAGGTAAGGATACATTGATTTCATTTCAGATTCTAACTCCCAAGTCATTTTCTCAACATCGTGGTTTCTCCACAAAACTTTGACTTGAGGTATAACCTTGGAGCGTAGAATATGTTCCTTCTTATCCAAGATTTGAACAGGAACTTCTTCATACGTCAAATCCTCCGCTATTTCGTCCGGTTCTAACTCAATAATGTGGTTCGGGTCTTCCACATATTTGCGTAACATGGATATGTGAAAAACGTTATGAACACGAGACATACTTGGCGGTAAAGCGAGTCTATAAGCCACAATTCCTACTCGATCGAGGATTAAAAATGGACCGATGAATCGAGGATTGAGCTTTCCTCTCTTTCCAAATCTCGTAACTCCTTTCCATGGAGCAACACGTAAGAACACATGATCTCCTACATCAAATTCCACGTCCTTTCGATGAAGATCAGCATAACTCTTTTGTCGATCTTGTGAGGTTTTTATACGTTATCGGATCGTTTGAATCTTTTCTGTAGTCATACGTACCAACTCCGGTCCCAACAACGTTGCTTCACCCACCTCATCCCAGCATACTGGAGAACGACATTTTCTTCCATACAATACTTCGAATGGAGCCATGCCAATACTTGCTTGATAACTGTTGTTGTAGGAAAACTCCACCAATGGTAAGAACTTGTCCCAACTTCCCTTGAAGTCAAAGACACAGAGTCTTAATAGATCTTCAAGAGTTTGAATAGTCCTCTATGATTGTCCGTCCGTCTGAGGATGATATGCTGAACTAAATCGTAAATCCGTGCCCATAGCTTTTTGTAAACTAACCCAAAATCGTGAAGTGAATCTTGGGTCTCGGTCAGAAACTATGGATACTGGCATACCATACAGTCTTACAATCTCGTTTATGTATATACGAGTAAGACGTTCAAGTGTATAAGTTTCTCGTATCGGTAAGAAATTAGCAGACTTGGTCAATCTATCAATAATGACCCAAATCGCATCAATACCTTGAGAAACCCTAGGAAGACCGGTAACGAAATCCATGGCAATGTGCTCCCACTTCCATTCTAGAATTTCAAGTGGTTGCAATGGACCTTTTGGTACTTGATGCTCCGCTTTGACTCGTTGACAAGTTAGACACCTTGAGATAAACAACGCTATCTCTCTCTTCACATTGCTCCACCAAAATGTATGACGAAGATCATGATACATTTTGGTACTTCCAAGATGGATTGCAAACGGTGTGTTGTGCGCCTCCATCATGATTTCATACTTTAAATCAGGGTTGTTAGGAACACAAAGTCTGGAGTTGACTCGAAGTATTCCTTCTTCATCGATTCTTGCTTCCGGCATAGCACCTTCTTGCACTTTCTTCCTCATACGCATCAGCTCCAGGTCTGTAGCTTGAGCAGCTTTAACTTTATCGATTAAAGTCGGTTCTACTCGTATATTCGCCATCATCACATGGGTCCCTAGAGTCTTTAACTCTATCTCCATCCTTTGCAAATCACACAAAATGGGCCTTTGTGTTGACAATATCGCACTCGTACTTGCATATGATCTTCTACTCAATGCGTCAGCTACCACGTTCGCTTTTCCAGGATGGTATTGAATGGTATGATCATAATCTTTCAACAGTTCAAGCCAACGTCGTTGTCGCATGTTGAGTTCCTTTTGAGTGAAGAAATATTTAAGGCTTTTATGATCTGTAAAGATCTCCACCTTCTCCCCATACAAGTAATGCCTCCAAATTTTAAGTGCAAAGACAACAGCTGCCAACTCTAGATCATGAGTAGGATAATTCCTCTCATATTCCTTGAGTTGTCTTAATGCATAGGCTATGACTTTTCCATGTTGCATGAGAACGCATCCCAACCCTTTGCTCGAAGCATCACTGTACATGACAAATCCCTCTGAGCCAGATGGTATTGTTAGAACAGGTGCTGAAATGAGTCTCCTCTTGAGTTTTTGAAAACTCTTCTCACATTCTTTGCTCCAACCGAACTTTGTATCTTTCCGAGTCAGCTGAGTTAATGAAGTAGCGATTCGAGAAAATCCTTCCACGAATTTTCGATAATAACCAGCTAAACCAAGAAAGCTACGTACTTCGGTCACTGATTTAGGTTGCTCCCAGCTTTGAATAGCTTCAATCTTTGCCGGGTCAACCGATATTCCACGACTTTATACTACGTGCCCAAGGAATGCTACCTCCTCTAATCAGAACTCGCATTTCTTCAACTTGGCATAAAGCTTGTATTCACGAAGCTTTTGGAGTACCAGCCTCAAGTGTTGCTCATGATCTTCACGGCTTTTGGAATAAATAAGGATGCCATCAATAAAGACGACCACAAAGTGATCCAAATATTCCTTGAATACCCGGTTCATCATATCCATGAAGGCAGCAGGAGCATTAGTCAATCCAAAGGACATGACTAGGAATTCATAATGCCCGTACCGAGTTCTGAAAGCCGTATTTGGAATATCCTCAGTTCTAACCTTCAGCTGATGATATCCAGAACGAAGATCGATCTTTGAAAAGAATTGTGCTCCTTGCAACTGGTCAAACAGGTCATCAATACGTGGCAATGGGTACCTGTTTTTGATGGTGACATGATTCAACTCCCGATAATCAATACAAAGTCACATACTTCCATCTTTCTTCTTCACGAATAGAACAGGAGCACCCCAATGAGAAGTACTAGGACGAATAAAGCCAATGTCTAACAATTCCTGTAGTTAGATCTTTAACTCCTGAAGTTCAATAGGAGCCATTCGATATGGGGCTTTGGAAATGGGTTTTGTACCGGGTTCAAAGTCGATAAAAAATTCAATTTCACGCTCTGGGGGTATGCCAGGAAGTTCTTCAGGGAATACGTCAGGGAATTTATTAACAATAGAAATATCATTCAAAACTGACGTATTTTTGTTTAGATCCGTGACATGAGCTAAAGAAAGCCTGACATCTATTTTTCAATAAACGAATAGCTTTGTGGCTTGAGATGACAACGATTGATTTTAATGGTTTGGTTGCTTGAATTCGCATAATAGGTCGATTAGGAATATGAAAGCTAACAACCTTATGAAAACAATTAATTTTTGCATGATGAGTAGTTAACTAATCAATCCCTAGAATCACGTCAAATGCAAGTATTTTTAATGAAATAATATCGACAGGTAATGTGTGGGTACCAACTTGAACCAAACAAGACTTATAAACCGTGGATGTAATGAAGGTTTCTCCCAATGGAGTTTCAACAGATAAGTCAAAGTCTAATTTCTCCGGAATCAAATTTAATCGATGAGCGCAAGTAGGAGAAATAAAAGAATGGGTAGAACCGGTATCAAATAAAGTATAGACTTCGTTAGAGTTTATGATAAGCTTACCCGTGATGACCTCATTCGGGTTCCTTGCTTTCTGGGAGGTCACAACAAACGCTCTCCCTTGCACTACCGGTTTTGACTTTTCTGGGACGGCCTTTGGTGTCTCCATCTTGGCTAAACTTGTTTTTGGTAAACGACAAAATCGAGCTAAATGACCTTCTCTTCCACAATTATAACATGCTTTAGATGGCATCGCGCAGTTTGGACTGATGTGCCCCTCCCCTCCGTATTTGAAACATATGATAGGTGGTCGTTCTCCTTCCTTAACAACGGGCGCTGGTGCTGACGTCTTTCCATCATTGTTGAATCTCCTCTTCTTGAAAGGACCATTCTTATTGTTTTGGCCCTGATTACCACCGAAGTGGTTACCATTTCTGGCCTGTTGATTCCCTCCACGCTTGTTGTCACCGCTTCGATGACTGCTCTCACTGGTATTATCATTTTGTCGACTGCTCTCTTTTGGTTGTGTTGACTCGTTATCGCGCTCCACTAACTGAGCCATATTCACAATATCTAAATAAAAACACAGTTTATGAGAAATAAGATGTTGACGTATCTCAGGTTTCAAACCTCGCAAAAACATTCGCGTCATTCGCTCTTCATTATCCACCAAGTGGGACGCAAACCGGGACAACTCAGCAAATTTAGCCTCATACTGCGACACGGTCATATTATTCTGCTCTAATTTGATGAACTCCACCTCCTTCATGTGACGAACACTTTCGGGAAAGTATTTGTCATTGAACAGCTCTTGGAACTTCTCCCAAGACATCTTCAGTGCGGCAGGTTGAGTACACTTAATCGATTCTCACTAGTAATCTGCCTCTCCTCGCAACATAAAGGTGGCAAAGGGAACCTTTTGCTCCTCGGAGCATCCCAAGACATCAAATATCTTGGTAATCTGCTTTATCCATGTTTCCGCTATAAGTGGTTTTGGCTCTCCCTTAAACTCTGGTTGTCCCAGCTCCTTGAATTGTTTAGCAGTGACCGTCCGAGAGTTTTCAGTGTTTCCACCTATAATTTGGACAGGAGCCGCTCTCGCCTGCTGTTGCATGAACTGCATAAAGTTTCTGAACATTCCATCATTCATCATCTGGTCAGTGTTGTTGTTTACATGAGGATTGTCACCTTCCTGATGCACATTATCCTGATTATTGATATGTGATGAATCAACAGTCGCCTGTGCTCCATTGCTATTCTCAACATTCTCAGATGCCATTTTCAGATACTGCCACAAAATAAAATTTATTGATATGTCATATATTATCCTTATATTATGACCGACCAATTAAATACCATGCAAATAAACTTAGGTAGGTCATACTAGCGAAGGAATTTCTCGTCTCTCCCCTCCTAGTTCTATTCTCACATCTTAGCCAGTGATCATATCCCTAAGCTCTGATACCAACTGTGACGCCCCCAAAATTAGGTATACATCACCCATCTTGGGTCGTCAGATACATAGTACAGAATATAAATACAACTTACTAATACAACTGTCGTGTACAATAAGACAAAACATAAACTGCGAGTTTGAATATAAATATTATCTTCTAGAGAGTATTCATACTCAAAAGGAGTCCTCATTACATTTATTAACACACCATTACATAGAATAGTGAGGACTACTAACTAATACTATCATTCGAACCATCACTCCGTTCCCCGACTTGCCCCAGCTACGTTCTCATTTCCTGAAGAGAACAGTGAAAGAAAGGGATATGGTCTTTGGCAGAGATCGAGGAATAGAACTAGGAAGGGAGAGACGAGTAAATCCTTCGCTAGTGTGTCCTACCTAAGCTTATTTGTTTGGTCGGTTAGAATATAGGGATAGTATGTGATATGTTATTTGTTTAATTAACCCTTGTTTTGTGACAGTATTTGATAATGACATCTAAAAATTTTGAAATGAGTAATGGAGCAAAACAATATGACTGTGTCGCAGTACGAAGCTAAGTTTGCTGAGCTATCCCGGTTTGCATCCCATTTGGTAGACAACGAGGAGCGAATGACGCGAATGTTTCTGTGAGGTTTGAAACCCGAAATACGCCTATGCCTCATTTCTCACAAACTTTGTTTATATTCAGATGTTATGAATATGGCTTAGTTATTGGAGCGCGATAACGAGTCAGCCCAACCAAAAGTTAACGACCAACAACACGATAATAATCGTACCGGTGGCAACGGCCACCGAAACAATGATAACCATCGTAGAGGAAATTATCATGCCAAAAATGATAACCACTTCGGTGGTAATCATGGACAAGATAATAGGAAAGATGAGTCAAGTAAAAATTTCAGAAAGAAAAGATTCAATAATGATGGGAAGACGTCGGCACCAGCACCAGCAATAAATTCTAGGGGAGGAGAAAGACCGCCAGTTAGATGCTACATATGCGGAGAGGAGGGACGCATAAGTCCAAACTATTCACAGCCTTCCAAGGTATGTTTTATTTGTGGAAAAGACGGTCATATAGCTCGATTTTGTCCTGTAGCAAAGTCAAGTCCAGTTAGGATGGTGGAACCAAAGGCGGACATGAACAAAACAAAGTCGGTAGTTTAAGGGAGAGCATTTTTCGTGACGAGGAATCGAACAAAGTTATCACGGGTTAGTTAATTATAAATTCTTACGAAGTCTATACCTTATTAGATACTGGTTCTACCCATTCTTTTATCTCTCCTACTTGTGCTCAACTTTTGAACTTGACTCCTGAGAAATTAGACTTTGACTTATCTGTTGAAACTTCGCTAGGAGAAACTTTTGTTACATCCACTGTTTATAAATTTTGCTTGATTCAGGTTGGCGCCATCACATTACCTGTGATCTCATTTCTTTGAAAATACTTGCATTTGATATGATTTTAGGGATTGATTGGTTAACCACTCATCATGCCAAAATTGATTATTTTCGTAAGGTTGTTAGTTTTCATATTCCTAACCAACCTGTTATACGAATTCAAGCAACCAAACCATTAAAGTCAATCACTATCATATCAAGCCATAAAGCCATTCGTTTATTGAAAAATGGATGTCAAGCTTTCTTAGCCCATTTCATGGATTTAAACAAAAATACGTCAGATTTGAATGATATTTCTGTTGTTAGTGAATTTTCTGCGTATTTCCTGAAGAACTTCCTAGCATATCCCCAGAGTGTGATATTGAATTTTGTATCGACTTTGTACCCAGTACAAAACCCATTTCTAAAATCTCATATCGAATGGCTCATATTGAACTTCAGGAGTTAAAAACCCAACTACAGGAGTTTGTACCCTAGCCTCTATCTGGTGACTTCCTTTATAGAATGCACCGAAGCCAGACTCTATGTAGGGGACGTCATATTCGTGCGGTGGTAAACTGATAGGTGCCATTGTGACGTGTTATCCAAGATTAGGATATGAGTCACAGTTGAGAGCAACCTAAGTCAGTAATCGAAATACGTAGCTTTCTAGGCTTAGCTGGTTATTATCGGAGATTCGTGAAAGGATTTTCTCGAATTGCTACTCCATTAACTCAACTGACTCGAAAAGATACAAAATTCTAATGGAGCGAGGAATGTGAGAAGAGCTTCCAAGAACTCAACATGCGGCAACGACGTTAGCTTAAGCTGTTGAAAGATTACGACCATACCACTCAATAACATTCTAAAAAAAACGAACGTGGTAGCTAACGCGTTAAGTAGAAGATCGTATGTGTTTACGAGTGTGATATTGTTAACACAAAGACCCATTTCGTATGACTTAAAAAGATGGAGATAGAGTTAAAGACTACAAGAACCTACGTGAAGATAACGAATATACGATTAGAATCAACTTTAATCGATAAAGTTAAAGTCGCTCAAGCTACACACCAGAGTTGATGAATATAAAGAAGAAGGTACAAGAAGGCGTTATTCTAGAAGTAAGAATCGATGAAGAGAAGAAATCTCAACCCTCGATTTGTTGGTCCATTTGAAATTCTCGATCGAGTAGGAAATGTGGCCTATAGACTCGCTTGACCGCCAAGTATGTCTCGTTTTATACCGTCTTTTGCATATCACGCTACGTAAATATGTGAAAGACCCGAACCACATTATTGAGTTAGAACCAGACGAGATAGCCGAAGATTTAATGTACGAGGAGGTACCTGTCAAGATCTTGGATAGGAAGGAGCATGTCCTACGCACAAAGGTTATACCACAAGTCAAAGTTTTGTGGAGGAACCATACTACTGAGGAAATGACCTGGGAGTTAGAAACGGAAATGAAAGCGATGTATCCTCACCTTTTCAAAATATCAGGTACGTACGTCAATTTCGAGGACGAAATTTCATAAGGAGTGAAGGTTGTAAGACCCCAACTTTTTATAAATAAAGATTTAATTTCTCTAATTATTTTTTTCGAAATGGTAAGGGGTTGATTTGATTTATGTGGTTAGTTATGGGTAAAATGCGTAAATATTTTAAATTAGCAAGTGGTAATAAAATATTCATTGTTGTCGGGGAATATTCATTTGGTCGTGGAATATTCTTGCTGTCGAAAAATATTCGTACGACGACGCAGCTATTTGTGGGCCCCATAACAGAAAATTGTTGGATGAAAAAAACGAGAAGTATGACTTTTTATAAATAACGGAGTAGTTGTTACCGTTAACACTGTTGGAATAACCAGTGGTTAAAATACAGTAATACGCGGTATTGCACAGTAGCACACGGTATTACACCAATTATTGATTCTTACGTAAGAAGTTACTACTCAATAATTGTTACACTAATTACTGTTCAGTATTTTATTTTATTGATTCAATAATTGCAACGTTAATATTTTATATTATTGTTGTTTCAATAATTGTCACTACACAGTATTTCCCATTATCAGATCAATAATTCATATTAATTGAATAATATTATTAGATAACATTATTGGCAATGTCTAAGGAAGTTCTGTCTATGAGAGATTATTTAATTGCGCGCCAGTATGGAGAAATCCTTACCGGAAGGCCCCCTCTTTCCTGAAAACGATTTGGTTGTCATTATTGTGATTCTGTAATATTATTTGTGAATAATTAATTATTGATTTATTTGATAAGGAAAATATTATTTATATGGATATAAATGGAGAAATTTTTAGAAAAGTGACAATTGTTGAAAATTGATATTTTATCTTTTCTAATAAAATAATTCATTTAAATATATTATTATATTATAATAATATAATAATGGTTATATTTTTACAATGAATGTGTAATATATGAATAAATGAGGAGGAAGAGTATTTTTGTTACAATAAATGTTAAAAATATGTTAAACATGTTAGTGGATCCCATTTTTTACTGAAATTTAATTATAGCCTGCAAAATCGTCCGTCTGTGGATTTCAGTCAATTTCTGTTTGGAATTTGGAAAAACTTAAAGCTACAAAGTTGTAGAGAATTGAATTTTCTATGAAATGGACATAAGATTCGAATTTTTCTGATAAAAGAACTATTTATTATGAATTATTAAAGTTCCAAAATATTGGGTCTGAATTGATTTTGTTATAAAAAATATTTAAAATATATTTTTCATTTTGGTGGGCCCCACTTACATGTGTTAAATGCTGATTTAAAATTGTCAAGGTGTGCGTAGGAAATTTAAAAAAATATTATTATTTTATTAAATTTTCTTCTTTGGTGTTCTAAGCATTTTCCTATAAATAAGGTGCTTAGGTTAGAATTGAAATTCACACCAGAATCTGAAGTTTTCTCTCTATATATTATCGAGCGTATTTTTGTGAGTATTTTGATACTTTGAGTGTTGCTATACGGTGCAAGTTTCCTTCAGCATTATTGTGACGCCCCCAAAATAGGAATACAACACCCACTCTGAGTCGCCAAATACATGGCACAGAAAGTAAATTACAACTTCAATAATACAATTATCGTGCAAAATACGACAACACATACTGTGAGTTTAAATACAAATATTGTCTTCTAGACAATATCCACACTCAAATAAGTCCTCATTACAATTATTCAAATATTATTTTACAGAAATAGTGAGGACTGCTAAAACATCTTTCTAGAATCATTATTCCATACCCCGACTCGATCTTGCTATGTTCTCACCTCCTGAGAAGAAAAATGGAACAAAAACGAAAAGGGTGAGCTCAACTAGCCCAGTAAGAATATTATGACTAAGATAATATACAACAAATTATCATTAGTATTCAACAGGGAAAAATCTGATAGAATATAATCGACAACAAGTTTTAGATCAACAACTGCAGCAAAAACAGCAAACCATTAGAAGAGTCAAGTAGAGAAAGAATTCTACTATCTTCTAAGATTTAAAAGTCCATCATCAATATTTACCCCTGTAACATCAATCAATATACATCTTGAATCAAATATTCATCTTTGCACTACAGGCCAAAGATATTCATTTGTAACACCAGTCGGTCATGCTCATCTCAACACCTGTTCATCTTTGCACTACAGGCCAAAGATATTCATCAGGTAATCATACATCTTTGCACTACAGGCCAAAGATATTCAGTGATATCATCATTCAGGACTGAGGATGATGAAAAATATCTTAAAGAAAACGAATCCAGTGAGACAGAAGGACAAATAGTAGAGATTCGTATAACAGTTTATCCAAGATCAATAATACTTCATAATAATCAATTGTGAAGCAGAATTCAAAAATAAAGATCAAAACATGGATACAATCAAAGATAGTAACCATAATAGACATCTTGGACAAAAAAGAAAAAATTTATTTTTTGATGAATAGTGCCGTATTCGTGAATAGTGTCGTATACGTGAATAGTAACGTATACGTGAATAGTAACTCCGACACAAAAAGTTTCAAATTTGATAAAAAGATCATACCAATATTTCAGCATAATGATATTGAAGAAAATAATATCATTTAAGAAGGAAATAATATCCCTTACCTCAAAATAACCGTACTTCTGACTGAATATCAGATATGAGACTGAATGAAACTTGTGCTGAATAGCAACTTTCAAAGTATTTAAATACTCACAAAATACACTCAATAATCTAGAGAGAGAAAGAGAGAAAATTTATGAATTCTGGTGTGATTTTCAATTCTAACTTAGCCCTCTATTTATAGGAAAATGTTAGCACGCCTAAGCAGACTTAACCTGCAACCTGATGGCTTTACCTGCTACTATTCCCACCCACCACATTTGAATAAAAATCTTAGCACATTTCTTCACCAACCAAGAGTGGAACCCACCAATTCTATAATTTTCCACCAAAATGATTAACTCCGAAAATTCAATAATTTCTGAACCAGTCATCTCGTAAAATTCATAACAAATCATACGTTCATTTTTAACGGTTTAAAATTTGTGGACATATACTCAACTTATATATGTATAACATATCCAAATATTACCACGATCCAACGGTCGGATTAAAAATTTTAACCCTCGCAAAATATCTCAAAAACCCTAATTTGATTTTCAATACCTCCGTTCCGACAAAAATACAGATAAAATACCTCAACATTAACTCCTTCATTTTTAACCACTAAAATATATCTCTCATTTATATCCACATAAAATAAATATTTCCTTATAAATCAATAATTAATTTTTCACAAATAATATTACATAATCACATTTATGACAACCAGGCCGTTCCCAGAAAAGAGGGGGCTTTCCAATAAGGATTTCTCCTTACTAGCGCGCAATTAGATGACCAAACCTGTAAGACCCCAACTTTTATAAATAAAGATGAATTTTCTATAAATATCATTTTTAAATATTATGGAGTTAATTTGATATAATGTTATAGTTGTGGGTAATATTTATAAATTTTGCGAAGTAAGCAAGTTGTTTTAAAATATTCGTTTGGTCGGGAAATATTCTTTTTGTCGGGGAATATTCGTACGACGGCACAATCATTGGTGGACCCCACAACAGAAGTATAGTCGTAGTTAGAAAACGACAAAATTATCTTTCTATAAAAATAACGGCTGAGGTGTTACCGTTAAAACCGTTAAAACTGTTGAACTACCCGGTAGTAAAAGTACAGTAATACGCGTGGTTGTATAGTAGCACACGGTATTGATTATTGATGCTTACGTGAGAAGTCACTCAGCTATACTCAATTATTGCTACAGTAATTGCTGCATCATATCTCTTAAATTATTGTCATAGTATCATCTGTATAAGATGTTATATTATTAAATCAATAATTGAGACGTTGTGGTAAGTTTGGTTATTTTTATGGGGGGCCCATATGTCATCATCTAAGAGTCTCTTCGTCAATAGTAATTACCGTCGTCAATAGTATTTACCTTGGTCAATAGTAATTACCGTCGTTAATAGTATTTACCTTGGTCAATAGTAATTACCTTCGTCAATAGTATTTACCTTGGTCAATAGTATTTATCTTGGTCAATAGTAATTACCTTGGTCAATAGTAATTACTTTCGTCAATAGTAGTTGTCCCTTCAATATTACCAAGAGTCATTTGACCTTTCGTTAAGACCAAGAGTCATTTGACCTTTCGTTAAGACCAAGAGCCACCCTCAGTTTTTCTATAAATAGAGGCCTAGGGCTTCATTATTTTTCACGAATTCATTCAAGCTATAGAGAGAGAAAGTATAGAGAGAATAAGAGAGAGAGAATAAAAGTATTCTACTACTTCACTTTTCCAATATCCAGTTCTTTTAAGGTAAGGGGTGTTATTCTTTCTTATTCATGAAGAGAACTGTTGTTATTCCATTTCTTATTATTCTGTTGGAATAACCTGTATACGCGGTCTACCCTATACTTGGTGACATTCTTCTATTATTCTGTTAGAACATCTTGTCTGTGTGTTTTACACCGGACCTGGTTCCGCTTTTATTATTATTCTGTTGGAACATCCTGTCTGTGTGTTTTACACCGGACCTGGTTCCGTATTGTTATTATTCTGTTGGAACATTCTGTCTGTGTGTTTTACACCGGACCTGGTTCCATTATTTATTATTCTGTCGGAATATCCTGTCTGTGCGTTTACGCCGGACCTGGTTCTATTATTTATTATTCTGTTAGAATAACCTGTTTGTGCGGTCTATCGCATGCATGGTGATTTCTTTTGTTATTCCATTCTTTATTATACTCAGTTGGTTAAGTTTTGACTTCTATACTCCATAAAATTTATGGAATATTCTTGACATTTGTGCTTCATCTAGTATTTATTCATGAAAATATTCTCCTGATCATTCTTGAATTTTACTCCACAAAGTAGTATCATGTTGACAATTTGGACGTTGTTAATTCTTGGATAAATTAATTCTTGAACTTGTTTTATTGAATTCTTATATCATTGTCATCATCCTTATGTTTATATTCTGTTGAAAGTCATCTGTGGCCTGTAGTGCATAGATGGACTTGGTATGATTATGACCAGGGATTATTCGGTGTAATCATGACCGTAATGTTACGAATGATGTTGTATTTGTATTCTGTACTATGTATCTAACGACCCAAGATGAGTGATGTATACCTAATTTTGGGGGCGTCACAGTTGTTATCAGAGCTTAGGGATATGATCCCTGGCTAAGATGTGAGAATAGAACTAGGAGGGGAGAGACGGGGAATTCCTTCGCTAGTATGACCTACCTAAGTTTATTTGCATGGTATTTAATTGGTCGGTCATAATATAAGGATAAAATATGACATATCAATTAATTTTTATTTTGTGGCAGTATCTGAAAATGGCATCTGAGAATGTTGAGAATAGCAATGGAGCACAGGCGACTGTTGATTCACCACATATCAATAATCAGGATAATGTGCATCAGGAAGGTGACAATCCTCATGCAAACAACAACACTGACCAAATGATGAATGATCAAATGTTCAGAGGCTTTATGCAATTCATGCAACAACAGGTGAAAGCGGCTCCTGTCCACAACATAGGTGGAAATACTGGAAACTCTCTGGCGGTCACCGCTAAACAGTTTAAGGAACTGGGACCACCGGAGTTTAAGGGAGAACCCAAATCACTTGTAGCTGAAACATGGATAAAGCAGATCACCAAGATATTTGATGTCTTGGGTTGCTCCGAGGAGCACAAGGTTCCCTTTGCCGCCTTTATGTTGCGAGGAGAGGCAGATTACTGGTGGGAATCGATAAAGCGTACTCAACCTGCCGCACTGAAGATATCCTGGGAGAAGTTCCAAGAGCTGTATAACGACAAATACTTTTCTGAGAGTATTCGTCACATGAAGGAGGTGGAGTTCATCAAATTGGAGCAGAATAATACGACCGTATCGCAGTACGAGGCAAAATTTGCGGAGTTATCCCGGTTTGCGTCCCACCTGGTGGATAATGAAGAAAGAATGACGCGGATGTTTTTAAGAGGTTTGAAGCCGGAGATACGTCAACATCTTGTTTCTCATAAATTGTGTTTGTATTCAGATGTTGTAAATAGGGCTCAGTTGGTGGAGCGCGATAACGAGACAACGCAACCAAAAGAGAGCAGCCGGCAAAATGATAATACCAGTGAGGGCAGTCATCGAAGCGGTGACAACAAGCGTGGAGGGAATCAACATGCCAGAAATGGTAACCACTTCGGTGGTAATCAGGGCCAAAACAATAAGAATGGTCATTTCAAGAAGAGGAGATTCAATAATGATGGAAAGACGTCAGCACCAGCACCTGTCGTTAAGGAAGGAGAACGACCACCTATCATATGTTTCAAATGCGGAGGGGAGGGGCACATCAGTCCAAACTGCGCGATGCCGTCCAAAGCATGTTATAATTGTGGAAGAGAATGTCATTTAGCCTGATTTTGTCGTTTACCGAATACAAATTTAGCTAGGATGGAGGCACCAAAGGCCGTCCCAGAAAAGTCAAAACCGGTTGTGCAAGGGAGAGCGTTTGTTATGAACTCCCAGAAAGCAAGGAACCCAAATGAGGTCATCACGGGTAAGCTTATCATAAACTCTAACGAAGTCTATACTTTATTTGATACCGGTTCTACCCATTCTTTTATTTCTCCTACTTGCGCTCATCGATTAAATTTGATTCCGGGGAAATTAGACTTTGACTTAGCTGTTGAAACTCCATTGGGAGAAACCTTCATTACATCCACGGTTTATAAGACTTGTTTGGTTGAAGTTGGTACCCACACATTACCTGTCGATCTGATTTCATTAAAAATACTTGCATTTGACGTGATTCTAGGGATTGATTGGTTAACTACTCATCATGCAAAAATTGATTGTTTTCGTAAGGTTGTTAGCTTTCATATTCCTAATCGACCTATTATGCGAATTCAAGCAACCAAACCATTAAAATCAATCGCTGTCATCTCAAGCCATAAAGCTATTCGTTTATTGAAAAACGAATGTCAAGCTTTCTTAGCTCATGTCACAGATCTAAACAAAAATACGTCAGCTTTGAATGATATTTCTGTTGTTAATAAATTTCCTGACGCATTTCCCGAAGAACTTCCTGGTCTACCCCCAGAGCGTGAAATTGAATTTTGTATCGACCTTGAACCCGGTACAAAATCCATTTCCAAAGCCCCATATCGAATGGCTCCTATTGAACTTCAGGAGTTAAAGACCCAACTACAGGAATTGTTAGACATTGGTTTTAGTCGTCCTAGTACTTCTCCTTGGGGTGCTCCTGTTCTGTTCGTGAAGAAGAAAGATGAGATTATGCGACTTTGTATTGATTATCGGGAGTTGAATCATGTCACCATCAAAAATAGGTACCCATTGCCACGTATTGATGACCTGTTTGACCAGTTGCAAGGAGCACAATTCTTTTCAAAGATCGATCTTCGTTCTGGATATCATCAGCTGAAGGTTAGAACTGAGGATATTCCAAAGACTGCCTTCAGAACTCGGTATGGGCATTATGAATTCTTAGTTATGTCTTTTGGATTGACTAATGCTCCTGCTGCCTTCATGGATATGATGAACAGGGTATTCAAAGAATATTTGGATCACTTTGTGGTCGTCTTTATCGATGACATCCTTGTTTATTCCAAAAGTCGTGAAGATCATGAGCAACACTTGAGGCTGGTACTCCAAAAGCTTCGTGAATATAAACTTTATGCCAAGTTGAAGAAATGCTAGTTCTGGCTGGAAGAGGTAGCATTCTTTGGGCACGTAGTATCAAGTCGTGGAATATCTGTTGACCCGGCAAAGATTGAAGCAATTCAAAGCTGGGAGCAACCTAAATCAGTAACCGAAGTACGTAGCTTTCTCGGTCTAGCTGGTTATTATCGGAGATTCGTGGAAGGATTTTCTCGAATCGCTACTCCATTAACTCAGCTGACTCGAAAAGATACAAAGTTCGGTTGGAGCGAAGAATGTGAGCAGAGTTTTCAAGAACTCAAGAGGAGACTCATTTCAGCACCTGTTCAAACAATACCATCTGACTCGGAGGGATTTGTCATCTACAGTGATGCTTCGAGCAAAGGGTTGGGATGCGTTCTCATGCAACATGGAAAAGTCATAGCCTATGCATCAAGACAACTCAAGGAATATGAGAGGAATTATCCTACTCATGATCTAGAGTTGGCAGCTGTTGTCTTTGCACTTAAAATTTGGAGGCATTACTTGTATGGGGAGAAGGTGGAGATCTTTACGGATCATAAAAGCCTCAAATATTTCTTCACTCAAAAGGAACTCAACATGCGACAACGACGTTGGCTTGAACTGTTGAAAGATTATGATCATACCATTCAATACCATCCTGAAAAAGCGAACGTGGTAGCTGACGCATTGAGTAGAAGATCATATGCGGGTACAAGTGCAATATTAACAACGTAAAGGCCCATTTTGTGTGACTTGCAAAGGATGGAGATAGAGTTAAAGACTCCAGGGACCCATGTGATGATGGTGAATATACGAGTAGAACCAACTTTAATCGATAAAGTTAAAGCTGCTCAAGCTACAGACCTGGAGCTGATGCGTATGAAGAAGAAAGTGCAAGAAGGTTCTATGCCGGAAGCAAGAATCGATGAAGAAGGAATACTTCGAGTCAACTCCAGACTTTGTGTTCCTAACAACCCTGATTTAAAGTATGAAATCATGATGGAGGCGCACAACACACCGTTTGCAATCCATCCTGGAAGTACCAAAATGTATCATGATCTTCGTCATACATTTTGGTGGAGCAATATGAAGAGAGAGATAGCGTTGTTTATCTCAAGGTGTCTAACTTGTCAACGAGTCAAAGCGGAGCATCAAGTACCAAAAGGTCCATTGCAACCACTTGAAATTCCAGAATGGAAGTGGCATCACATTACCATGGATTTCGTTACCGGTCTTCCTAAGGTTTCTCAAGGTATAGATGCGATTTGGGTCATTGTTGATAGATTGATCAAGTCTGCTCATTTCTTACCGATACGAGAAACTTATACACTTAAACGTCTTACTCGTATGTACATAAACGAGATTGTAAGACTGCATGGTATGCCAGTATCCATAGTTTCTGATCGAGACCCAAGATTCACTTTACGATTTTGGGTTAGTTTACAAAAAGCTATGGGCACAGATTTACGATTTAGTTCGGCATATCATCCTCAGACGGACGGACAATCAGAGAGGACTATTCAAACTCTAGAAGATTTATTAAGACTCTGTGTCTTTGACTTCAAGGGAAGTTGGGACAAGTTCTTACCATTGGTGGAGTTTTTCTACAACAACAGTTATCAAGCAAGTATTGGCATGGCTCCATTCGAAGCATTGTATGGAAGAAAATGTCGTTCTCCAGTATGCCGGGATGAGGTGGGTGAAGCAACGTTGTTGGGACCGGAGTTGGTACGTATGACTACAGAAAAGATTCAAACGATCCGACAACGTATAAAAACCTCACAAGATCGACAAAAGAGTTATGCTGATCTTCATCGAAAGAACGTGGAATTTGATGTAGGAGATCATGTGTTCTTACGTGTTGCTCCATGGAAAGGAGTTACGAGATTTGGAAAAAGAGGAAAGCTCAATCCTCGATTCATCGGCCCATTTTTAATCCTCGATCGGGTAGGAACTATGGCCTATAGACTTGCTTTACCGCCAAGTATGTCTCGTGTTCATAACGTTTTTCACATATCCATGTTACGCAAATATGTGGAAGACCCGAACCACATTATTGAGTTAGAACCGGACGAAATAGCAGAGGATTTGAAGTATGAAGAAGTTCCTGTTCAAATCTTGGATAAGAAGGAACATATTCTACGCTCCAAGGTTATACCTCAAGTCAAAGTTTTGTAGAGAAACCACGATGTTGAGGAAATGACCTTGGAGTTAGAATCTGAAATGAAATCAAGGTATCCTTACCTCTTCGACATACCAGGTATGTACCCTAATTTCGAGGGCGAAATTTCATAAGAAGGGGAGGTTGTAAGACCCCAACTTTTATAAATAAAGATGAATTTTCTATAAATATCATTTTTGAATATTATGGAGTTAATTTGATATAATGTTATAGTTGTGGGTAATATTTATAAATTTTGCAAAGTAAGCAAGTTGTTTTAAAATATTCGTTTGGTCGGGGAATATTCTTTTTGTCGGGGAATATTCGTACGACGGCACAATCATTGGTGGACCCCACAACAGAAGTATAGTCGTAGTTAGAAAATGACAAAATTATCTTTCTATAAAAATAACGGCTGAGGTGTTACCGTTAAAACCGTTAAAACTGTTGAACTACCCGGTAGTAAAAATACAGTAATACGCGTGGTTGCATAGTAGCACACGGTATTGATTATTGATGCTTACGTGAGAAGTCACTCAGCTATACTCAATTATTGCTACAGTAATTGCTGCATCATATCTCTTAAATTATTGTCATAGTATCATCTGTATAAGATGTTATATTATTAAATCAATAATTGAGACGTTGTGGTAAGTTTGGTTATTTTTATGGGGGGCCCATATGTCATCATCTAAGAGTCTCTTCGTCAATAGTAATTACCGTCGTCAATAGTATTTACCTTGGTCAATAGTAATTACCGTCGTCAATAGTATTTACCTTGGTCAATAGTAATTACCTTCGTCAATAGTATTTACCTTGGTCAATAGTATTTACCTTGGTCAATAGTAATTACCTTCGTCAATAGTATTTACCTTGGTCAATAGTAATTACTTTCGTCAATAGTAGTTGTCCCTTCAATATTACCAAGAGTCATTTGACCCTTCGTTAAGACCAAGACTCATTTGACCCTTCGTTAAGACCAAGAGCCACCCTCAGTTTTTCTATAAATAGAGGCCTAGGGCTTCATTATTTTTCACGAATTCATTTAAGCTATAGAGAGAGAAAGTATAGAGAGAATAAGAGAGAGAGAATAAAAGTATTCTGCTACTTCACTTTTCCAATATCCAGTTCTTTTAAGGTAAGGGGTGTTATTCTTTCTTATTCATGAAGAGAACTGTTGTTATTCCATTTCTTATTATTCTGTTGGAATAACCTGTATACGCGGTCTACCCTATACTTGGTGACATTCTTCTATTATTCTGTTGGAACATCCTGTCTGTGTGTTTTACACCGGACCTGGTTTCGTTTTTATTATTATTCTGTTGGAACATCCTGTCTGTGTGTTTTACACCGGACCTGATTCCGTATTGTTATTATTCTGTTGGAACATCCTGTCTGTGTGTTTTACACCGGACCTGGTTCCATTATTTATTATTCTGTCGGAATATCCTGTCTGTGCGTTTACGCCGGACCTGGTTCCATTATTTATTATTCTGTCGGAATATCCTGTCTGTGCGTTTACGCCGGACCTGGTTCTATTATTTATTATTCTGTTGGAATAACCTGTCTGTGCGGTCTATCGCATGCATGGTGATTTCTTTTGTTATTCCATTCTTTATTATACTCAGTTGGTTAAGTTTTGACTTCTATACTCCATGAAATTTATGGAATATTCTTGACATTTGTGCTTCATCTAGTATTTATTCATGAAAATATTCTCCTGATCATTCTTGAATTTTACTCCACAAAGTAGTATCATGTTGACAATTTGGACGTTGTTAATTCTTGGATAAATTAATTCTTGAACTTGTTTTATTGAATTCTTATATCATTGTCATCATCCAAAAGTCATCTGTGGCCTGCAGTGCATAGATGGACTTGGTATGATTATGACCAGGGATTATTCGGTGTAATCATGACCGTAATGTTACGAATGATGTGGTAAAAGTCCTCATTGGCCCGTAGTGCATTGATGGACAGTTGATGGCATGATCATGACCATTAATGAATATACGAATATCCTTGGCCGTAGTGCAGGGCTGATTCGATGATGTGGATTATTTTATTAAGCTGAGTCTCAGCGATCACAGTGTTGGAAAATCTTTTAAATCATAAAAGATAGTAGAGTTTATTTTCTACTTGACTCTTTTAATGGATTGCTTGTTCCGCTGCAGTTAAACTTGATGTCTATTATATTTTATCAGTTTAACATTGTTGAAGGCTAATGATAATTTATTCTGCATTATCTTAGTCATAATATTTCTTACTGGGCTAGTTGAGCTCACCCTTTCTGTCACTGTTATCTTCAGGAAATGAGAACGTAGATGGGGCAAGTCGGGGAACGGAGTGATGGTCCGAATGATAGTATTAGTTAGTAGTCCTCACTATTCTATGTAATGGTGTGTTAATAAATGTAATGAGGACTCCTTTTGAGTATGAATACTCTCTAGAAGATAATATTTGTATTCAAACTCACAGTTTATGTTTTGTCGTATTGTACACGACAGTTGTATTAGTAAGTTGTATTTGTATTCTGTACAATGTATCTGAAGACCCAAGATGGGTGATGTATACCTAATTTTGGGGGCGTCACAAAACCTCTCCTTAGACAGAACTTTCTAGACATTGCCAATAATGCTATCTAATAATATTATTTAAATAATATGAATTATTGATCTGATAATGGAAAATACTGTGCAGCAACAATTATTGAAACAACAATAATATAAAATATCAACGCAACAATTATTGAATCAATAAAATAAAATATTGAACAGTAACTACTGTAACAATTATTGAGTAGTGTCTTCCTTCGTAAGAATCAATAATTCTAAAATACTGTGCAATCCGTGTGCTACTGTGCAACCACGCGTATTACTGTATTTTAACCACCGGGTATTCCAACAGTGTTAACGGTAACAACTACGCCGTTATTTATAAAAACTCAATTTTTGTCGTTATCTTCATCCAATCGTTTTCTGTTATGGGGCCCACAAATAGTTGCGCCGTCGTACGAATATTTTCCGACAAAAAGAATATTCCACGACCACACGAATATTCACCGACCAAAAATGAATATTTTATAACCACTTGCTTATTTGAAATATTTGCGCATTTTACCCATAACTAACCACATTAATCAAATCAACCCTTTCTATTTCAAAATAATAAATAGAGAAAATTTCATTTCATTTATTAATAAGTTGGGGTCTTACAACCTCTCCTCCTTATGAAATTTCGTCCTCGAAATTGACGTACGTACCTGGTGTTTTGGAAAGGTGAGGATACCTCGCTTTCATTTCTGATTTCAACTCCCAAGTCATTTCTTCAATAGCATGATTTCTCCGCAAAACCTTAACTTGTGGTATAATCTTCGTGCATAGGACATGTTTTTTCCTATCCAATATCTTAATAGGTACCTCATCGTACGTTAAATCTTCGGCTATCTCGTCTAGTTCTAACGCAATAATATGATTCGGGTCGTCCACATATTTACGTAACATCGATACGTGAAAAACGTTATGAACACGCGACATACTTTGCGTTAAGGCGAGTCTATATGTGACGCCCCCCAAAATAGGTATACAACACCCATTCTGAGTCGCCAAATACATGGTACAGAAAGCAAACTACAACTTCAATAATACAATTGTCGTGCAAAATACGACAACACATACTGTGAGTTTAAATACAAATATTGTCTTCTAGACAATATCCACACTCAAATAAGTCCTCAATACAATTATTCAAACATTATTATACAGAAATAGTGAGGACTGCTAAAACATCTTTCTAGAACCATCACTCCATACCCCGACTAGATCCTGCTATGTTCTCACCTCCTGAGAAGAAAAATGGAACAAAAAGGAAAAGGGTGAGCTCAACTAGCCCAATAAAGAATATTATGACTAAGATAATATACAACAAATTATCATTAGTATTCAACAGGAAAAAATCTGATAGAATATAATCGACAACAAGTTTTAGATCAACAACTGCAGCGGAAACAGCAAACCATTAGAAGAGTCAAGTAGAGAATGAATTCTACTATCTTCTAAGATTTAAAAGTTCATCATCAATATTTTATCCCTGTAACATCAATTAATAATCATCTTTATCCAAATATTCATCTTTGCACTACAGGCCAAAGATATTCATTTGTATCACCTGTCAGTCATGTTCATCTCAACACCTGTTCATCTTTGCACTACAGGCCAAAGATATTCATCAAGTAATCATACATCTTTGCACTACAGGCCAAAGATATTCAGTAATATCATCATTTAGGACTGAGGATGATGAAAAATATCTTAAAGAAAACGAATCCAGTGAGACAGAAGGACAAATAGTAGGGATTCGTATAACAGTTTATCCAAGATCAATAATACTTCATAATAATCAATTGTGAAGCAGAATTCAAAAATAAAGATTAAAACATGGATACAATCAAAGATAGTAACCATAATAGACATCTTGGACAAAAAAAAAATAATTTATTTTTCGATGAATAGTATCGTATTCGTGAATAGTGTCGTATACGTGAATAGTAACGTATACGTGAATAGTAACCCCGACACAAAAAGTTCCAAATTTGATAAAAAGATCATACCAATATTTCAGCATAATGATATTGAAGAAAATAATATCATTTAAGAAGGAAATAATATCTCTTACCTCAAAATAACCGTACTTCTGACTGAATATCAGATATGAGGCTGAATGAAACTTGTGCTGAATAGCAACTTTCAAAGTATTTAAATACTCACAAAAGACACTCAATAATCTAGAGAGAGAAAGAGAGAAAACTTATTAATTCTGGTGTGATTTTTAATTCTAACTTAGCCCTCTATTTATAGGAAAATGTTAGCACGCCGAAGCAGACTTAACCTGCAACCTGATGGGTTTACCTGCTACTATTCCCACCCACCACATTTGAATAAAAATCTTAGCACATTTCTTCACCAACCAAGAGTGGGGCCCCCCAATTCTATAATTTTCCACCAAAATGATTAACTCAGAAAATTCAATAATTTCTGAACCAGTCATCTCGTAAAATTCATAACAAATCATACGTTTATTTTTAACGGTTCAAAATTTGTGGACATATACTCAACTTTTATATATATATATATATAACATATCCAAATATTACCACGATCCAACGGTCGGATTAAAAATTTTAACCCTCGCAAAATATCTCAAAAACCCTAATTTAATTTTCAATACCTCCGTTCCGACAAAAATACAGATAAAACACCTCAACATTAACTCCTTCATTTTTAACCACTAAAATATATCCCTCATTTATATCCACATAAAATAAGTATTTCCTTATAAATCAATAATTAATTATTCACAAATAATATTACATAATCACATTTATGACAACCAGGTCGTTCCCAAGAAAGAGGGGGCTTTCCAATAAGGATTTCTCCTTACTAACGCGCAATTAGATGAACAAACCTCTCCTTAGACAGAACTTTCTAGACATTGCCAATAATGCTATCTAATAATATTATTTAAATAATATGAATTATTGATCTGATAATGGAAAATACTGTGCAGCAACAATTATTGAAACAACAATAATATAAAATATCAACGCAACAATTATTGAATCAATAAAATAAAATATTGAACAGTAACTACTGTAACAATTATTGAGTAGTGTCTTCCTTCGTAAGAATCAATAATTCTAAAATACTGTGCAATCCGTGTGCTACTGTGCAACCACGCGTATTATTGTATTTTAACCACCGGGTATTCCAACAGTGTTAACGGTAACAACTACGCCGTTATTTATAAAAACTCAATTTTTGTCGTTATCTTCATCCAATCGTTTTCCGTTATGGGGCCCACAAATAGTTGCGCCGTCGTACGAATATTTCCCGACAAAAAGAATATTCCACGACCACACGAATATTCACCGACCAAAAATGAATATTTTATAACCACTTGCTTATTTGAAATATTTGCGCATTTTACCCATAACTAACCACATTAATCAAATCAACCCTTTCTATTTCAAAATAATAAATAGAGAAAATTTCATTTCATTTATTAATAAGTTGGGGTCTTACAACCTCCCCTCCTTATGAAATTTCGTCCTCGAAATTGACGTACGTACCTGGTGTTTTGAAAAGGTAAGGATACCTCGTTTTCATTTCTGATTTCAACTCCCAAGTCATTTCTTCAATAGCATGATTTCTCCGCAAAACCTTAACTTGTGGTATAACCTTCGTGCATAGGACATATTGTTTCCTATCCAATATCTTAATAGGTACCTCCTCGTACGTTAAATCTTTGGCTATCTCATCTAGTTCTAACGCAATAATATGATTCGGGTCGTCCACATATTTACGTAACATCGTTACGTGAAAAATGTTATGAACACGCGACATACTTTGCGTTAAGGCGAGTCTATATGTGACGCCCCCCAAAATAGGTATACAACACCCATTCTGAGTCGCCAAATACATGGTACAGAAAGCAAACTACAACTTCAATAATACAATTGTCGTGCAAAATACGACAACACATACTGTGAGTTTAAATATAAATATTGTCTTCTAGACAATATCCACACTCAAATAAGTCCTCAATACAATTATTCAAACATTATTATACAGAAATAGTGAGGACTGCTAAAACATCTTTCTAGAACCATCACTCCATACCCCGACTAGATCCTGCTATGTTCTCACCTCCTGAGAAGAAAAATGGAACAAAAAGGAAAAGGGTGAGCTCAACTAGCCCAATAAAGAATATTATGACTAAGATAATATACAACAAATTATCATTAGTATTCAACAGGGAAAAATCTGATAGAATATAATCGACAACAAGTTTTAGATCAACAACTGCAGCGAAAATAGCAAACCATTAGAAGAGTCAAGTAGAGAATGAATTCTACTATCTTCTAAGATTTAAAAGTTCACCATCAATATTTTATCCCTGTAACATCAATTAATAATCATCTTTATCCAAATATTCATCTTTGCACTACAGGCCAAAGATATTCATTTGTATCACCTGTCAGTCATGTTCATCTCAACACCTGTTCATCTTTGCACTACAGGCCAAAGATATTCATCAAGTAATCATATATCTTTGCATTACAGGCCAAAGATATTCAGTAATATCATCATTTAGGACTGAGGATGATGAAAAATATCTTTAAAAAAATGAATCCAGTGAGACAGAAGGACAAATAGTAGGGATTCGTATAACAGTTTATCCAAGATCAATAATGCTTCATAATAATCAATTGTGAAGTAGAATTCAAAAATAAAGATCAAAACATGGATATAATCAAAGATAGTAACCATAATAGACATCTTGGACAAAAAGGAAAAATTTTATTTTTCGATGAATAGTGCAGTATACGTGAATAATGACGTATACGTGAATAGTAACCCCGACATAAAAAGTTCCAAATTTGATAAACACTCATGTTAATATTTCAGCATAATGATATTGAAGAAAATAATATCATTTAAGAAGAAAATAATATCCCTTACTTCAAAATATCAGTACTTCTGGTCGAAATACCGGTATAAGACTGAAAAAACTTGCTCTGATGAATAGAAACTCTCAAAGTATCTAAATACTCACAAAATATACTCAATAATCTAGAGAGAGAAAGAGAAAAAACTTGTTTCTGGTGTGATTTTCAATTCTAACTTAGCCCTCTATTTATAGGAAAATGTTAGCACGCCGAAGCAGACTTAACCTGCAACCTGATGGCTTTACCTGCTACTATTCCCACCCACCACATTTGAATAAAAATCTCAGCACATTTCTTTACCAACCAAGAGTGGGGTCCACCAATTCTAGAATTTTTCACAAAAATGATTAACTCCGAAAATTCAACAATTTCTAAACCAGTCATCTCGTAAAATTCATAATAAATCATACGTTCATTTTTAACGGTTCAAAATTTGTGGACATATACTCAACTTATATATGTATAACATATCCAAAAATTACCACAATTCAACGGTCAGATTAAAAATTAACCCCCGTAGAATATCTCAAAAACCCTAATTTTTAATACCTCCATTCCGACAAAAATACTGATAAAAACCTCAACATTAACTCCTTCATTTTTAACCACAAAAATATATCCCTCATTTATATCCACATAAAATAAATATTTCCTTATCATATGAATCAATAATTAATTATTCACAAATAATATTACAGAATCACATTTATGACAACTAGGCCGTTCCCAAGAAAGAGGGGGCTTTCTAATAAAGATTTCTCCTTACTGGCGCGCAATTAGATGACCAAACCTCTCCTTAGACATAACTTTCTAGACATTGCCAATAATGTTATCTAATAATATTATTCAAATACTATGAATTATTGATCTGGTAAAGAAAAATACCGTGCAGCAACAATTATTGAAACAATAATAATATAAAATATCAACGCAGCAATTATTGAATCAATAAAATAAAATATTGAATAATAACTACTGTAACAATTATTGAGTAGTGCCTTCTTACATAAGAATCAATAATTGGTGCAATACCGTGTGCTACTGTATTTTAACCACCGGGTATTCCAACAGTATTAACGGTAACAACTACGCCGTTATTTATAAACAACTTATACTTGTCGTTTTCTTCATCCAATCGCTTTTCATTATGGGGCCCACACAAGGCTACGCCGTCGTACGAATATTCCCCGATAGCAAGAATATTTCACGACCAAACGAATATTCCCCGACAAAATAAATATTTTATAACCACTTGCTTATTTTGCAAAATTTGCACATTTGTCCCATAACCAAAGTATTATATCAAATTAACCCCTTATTATTAATAATAATATTTAGAGAAAACTTGATTTTATTCATTATTAAGTTGGGGTCTTACACTATAGGCCACAGTTCCTACTCGATCGAGTATTTCAAATAAATCGAAGGCTTGAGCTCTCTTCTCTTCATCGACTCTTACTTCTAGAATAACACATTCTTACACCTTCTTCTTTATATTCATCAGCTCCAGGTCTGTAGCTTGAGCGGCTTTAACGTTATCGATTAAAGTCGATTTTACTCGTATATCTTCACGTGGGTCCCTAGAGTCATTAACTCTATCTCTATCATTTATAAATTATACAAAATAGGTCTTTGTGTTCAACAATATCGCAGTCGTACTCGCGTACAATCTTCTACTCAACGCGTCAGCTACCACATTCGCTTTTCCAGGATGGTATGGTCAGAACAGGTTCCGAATGAGTCGCCTCTTGAGCTATTGGAAAATCTTCTCGCATTCCTTGCTCCATACAAATTTTGTATCTTTCTGAGTCAGCTAAGTTAACGGAGTAGCGATTCGAGAAAATCCTTCCACGAATCTCCGATAGTAACCAGCTAAGCCCAGAAAGCTACGTCCTTTGGTCACCGACTTCGGTTGCTCTCAATTGTGATTCATATCCCAATCTTGGATAGCACGTCACAATGGCACCTATTGTTTTACCACCACACAAATATAGAGTCCCTTACGGAGAGTCTGGCTTTGGTGCATTCCACAAAGGAAGTCACCAGATAGAGGCTCGGGTACCAACTTCTATAGTTGGATTTTTAACTCCTGAAGTTCAATAGGAGCTATTCAATATGAGATTTTAGAAATGGGTTTTGTATCGGGCTGAAGATCAATACAAAAATTCAATATCACGCTCTGGGTTAGGCCAGGAAATTCTTCAGAAAATACGTCAAGAAATTCACTAACAACAGAAATATCATTCAAATCTGATGTATTTTTGTTCAAGTCCATGACATGGGCTAAAAAGCTTGACATCCGTTTTTCAATAAACGAATGGCTTTATGGCTTGATATGACATCGATTGATTTTAGTGGTTTGGTTGCTTGAATTCGCATAACAAGTTGGTTAGGAATATGAAAACTAACAACCTTACGAAAACAATCAATTTTGGCATGATGAGTAGTTAACCAATCAATTCTTAAAATCACATCAAAAGCAAGTATCTTTAAAGAGATAAGGTCAACAGGTAATGTGATTGTGCCAACTTGGATTAAGCAAGATTTATAAACTGTAGATGTAATGAAAGTTTCTCATAACGGAGTCTCCACAGATAGGTCAAAATCTAATTTTTTCGGAGTCAAGTTTAAACGTTGAGCACAAGCAGGAGAGATAAAAGAATGGGTAGAACCGGTATCTAGTAAGGTATAAACTTCGTAAGAATTTATAATTAACTAACCCGTTATACCTTCGTTCAGGTTCCTCGCGTTTTGGGCAGTCACGACAAACGCTCTTCCAGAAACCGCCGACTTTATTTTGTCTGTGTCCGCCTTTGGTGTCACCGTCCCTGCTAGACTTGGTTTCGCTATAGTACAATCTCGAGCGATATGTCCTTTCTTTCCATAATTATAACATACCTTGAACTGTTATGGGCAGTTTGGACTTATATGTCCCTCCTCTCCGTATCTGTAACATCTAACTGGCGGTCGTTCTCCTCCCCTAGAATTTGTTCCTGGTGCTGGTGCTGCTGTCGCGTCTTCCTGTCATCGTTAAATCTTCTCTTCTTGAAATTTTCACTTGACTCACCTCTCTTATTATCATGGCCACGATGACCACCAGAGTGGTTACCACTTTTGTCTGTATTTTTCCCTTCTCGCTGGTTCTCATCGCTCCGATGACTGCTGTCGCCAGTATGACCCTGGTTGTGGTCCCTCGGTTGAACATACTCATTATCTCGCTCTAATAATTGAGCCCTGTTTACAACATCTGAATATAAAGAAAATTTATGAGAGATAAGATATTGCCGAATCTCGGGTTTTAAACCTCTCAGAAACATCCTTGTCATTCGTTCCTCATTCTCAACCAAATGAGGTGCAAACCTGTATAACTCAGCGAACTTCGCCTCGTACTGGGACACCGTCATGTTGTTTTGTTCCAGTCTGATAAACTCCACCTCCTTCATATGACGAATACTTTCAGGAAAGTACTTGTCATTAAACAATTTTTGAAATATTTCCCAGGACATGTTGAGTGCGTCAGGCTAGGTACGCTTCACAGACTCCCACCAGTAGTCTGCCTCACCGCGGAACATAAAGGTGGCGAATAGAACCTTCTGTTTCTATGTGCATCCCAAGACATCGAATATCTTGGTAATTTGCTTGACCCACGTTTCTGCCATGATTGGATCCGACTTTCTCTTAAATTCTGGTGGTCCCAACTCTTTGAACTGCTTGGCTATGATAGACTGCACGTTGCTATCACTTCCACCCGTATTTTGTACACGAGTCTCCCTCGTCTAATTTTGCATGAACTGCAAAAAGCTCCTAAACATTCCATCATTCATCGTTTGTTCGGTAGTGTTGTTTACAGGAGGAATATTGCCTTCCCGTTGCACGTTCTCCTGGTTTGTAACTAAAGGTTGTTCCACAGTCTCATACACTCCATTGTTAACGTTCTCAGCATCCATTCTTAAATACTGCCATAAAACAAGGGTTAATTAAACAAATTAACATATCACATAATATCCCTATATTATGACTGACCAATAAATAAGCTTAGGTAGGACACACTAGCGAAGGATTTACTCATCTCTCCCCTCCTAGTTCTATTCTCCGATCTCCGCCAGAGACCATATCTCTAAGCTCTGATACCAACTGTGACGCCCCCAAAATAGGTATACAACGCCCACTCTGAGTCGCCAAATACATGGTACAGAAAGCAAACTACAACTTCAATAATACAATTGTCGTGCAAAATACGACAACACATACTGTGAGTTTAAATACAAATATTATCTTCTAGACAATATCCATACTCAAATAAGTCCTCATTATAATTATTCAAACACTATTTTATAAAAATAGTGAGGACTGCTAAAACATCTTTCTAGAACCATTACTCCATACCCCGACTCGATCCTGCTATGTTCTCACCTCCTGAGAAGAAAAATGGAACAAAAAGAAAAAAAGGTGAGCTCAACTAGCCTAGTAGAGAATATTATGGCTAAGATAATATACAACAAATTATCATTAGTATTCAACAGGGAAAAATCTGATAGAATATAATCGACAACAAGTTTTAGATCAACAACTACAGCGGAAACAACAAACCATTAGAAGAGTCAAGTAGAGAAAGAATTCTACTATCTTCTAAGATTTAAAAGTCCATCATCAATATTTTATCCCTGTAACATCAATCAATATACATCTTGAATCAAATATTCATCTTTGCACTACAGGCCAAAGATATTCATTTGTAACACCAGTCGGTCATGCTCATCTCAACACCTGTTCATCTTTGCACTACAGGCCAAAGATATTCATCAGGTAATCATACATCTTTGCACTACAGGCCAAAGATATTCAGTGATATCATCATTCAGGACTGAGGATGATGAAAAATATCTTAAAGAAAACGAATCCAGTGAGACAGAAGGACAAATAGTAGAGATTCGTATAACAGTTTATCCAAGATCAATAATACTTCATAATAATCAATTGTGAAGCAGAATTCAAAAATAAAGATCAAAACATGGATACAATCAAAGATAGTAACCATAATAGACATCTTGGACAAAAAAGAAAAAATTTATTTTTTGATGAATAGTGCCGTATTCGTGAATAGTGTCGTATACGTGAATAGTAACGTATACGTGAATAGTAACTCCGACACAAAAAGTTTCAAATTTGATAAAAAGATCATACCAATATTTCAGCATAATGATATTGAAGAAAATAATATCATTTAAGAAGGAAATAATATCCCTTACCTCAAAATAACCGTACTTCTGACTGAATATCATATATGAGGCTGAATGAAACTTGTGCTGAATAGCAACTTTTAAAGTATTTAAATACTCACAAAATACACTCAATAATATAGAGAGAGAAAGAGAGAAAACTTATGAATTCTGGTTTGATTTTCAATTCTAACTTAGCCCTCTATTTATAGGAAAATGTTAGCACGGCGAAGCAGACTTAACCTGCAACCTGATGGCTTTACCTGCTATTATTCCCACCCACCACATTTGAATAAAAATCTCAGCACATTTCTTCACCAACCAAGAGTGGGGCCCACCAATTCTATAATTTTCCACCAAAATGATTAACTCCAAAAATTCAATAATTTCTGAACCAGTCATCTCGTAAAATTCATAACAAATCATACGTTCATTTTTAACGGTTCAAAATTTGTGGACATATACTCAACTTATATATGTATAACATATCCAAATATTACCACGATCCAACGGTCAGATTAAAAATTATAACCCTCGCAAAATATCTCAAAAACCCTAATTTGATTTTCAATACCTCCGTTCCGACAAAAATATAGATAAAACACCTCAACATTAACTCCTTCATTTTTAACTACAAAAATATATCCCTCATTTATATCCACATAAAATAAATATTTTCTTATGAATCAATAATTAATTATTCACAAATAATATTACAGAATCACATTTATGACAACCAGGTCGTTCCCAAGAAAGAGGGGGCTTTCCAATAAGGATTTCTCCTTACTAGCGCGCAATTAGATGACCAAACCTCTCCTTAGACAGAACTTTCTAGACATTGCCAATAATGCTATCTAATAATATTATTTAAATAATATGAATTATTGATCTGATAATGGAAAATATTATGCAGCAACAATTATTGAAACAACAATAATATAAAATATCAACACAACAATTATTGAATCAATAAAATAAAATATTGAACAGTAACTACTGTAATAATTATTGAGTAGTGCCTTCCTTCGTAAGAATCAATAATTCTAAAATACTGTGCAATTCGTGTACTACTGTGCAACCACGCGTATTACTGTATTTTAACTACGGGGTATTCCAACAGTGTTAACGGTAACAACTACGCCGTTATTTATAAAAACTCAATTTTTGTCGTTATCTTCATTCAATCGTTTTCCGTTATGGGGCCCACAAATAACTGCGCCGTCGTACGAATATTCCCCGACAGAAAGAATATTCCCCGACCACATGTATATTCACCGACCAAAAATGAATATTTTATAGCCACTTGCTTATTTGAAATATTTACGTATTTTACCCATAACTAACCACATTAATCAAATCAACCCTTTCTATTTCAAAATAATAAATAGAAGAAATTTAATTTCATTTATTAATAAGTTGGGGTCTTACAGTTATATCTGACATTCCAGCCAGAAGTACTATTCTTTTGTGGTAAGGGATGTTATTTTTTTCGTAAATGATATTATTTCTTTCAATATCATTATACCGGAATATTGGTATGAATTTTATTATAAAAATTTTACCTTTTTATGTCGGGATTACTATTTATGAGTTACTATTCACGAGTTACTATTCATGAATAACTATTCACAAATTACTATTCATGAGTTACTATTCACGAAGTATGATAGTTTTTCTTATGGAATTTCTTCCTGTTAGTGTCAGGGTTACTATTCACGTATACGACACTATTCACGAATACGGCACTATTCACAGAAAAATTAAATTTTCTTTTCTGTGTCTAAGATTGTCTGTTATGGTTCCTATCTTTGATTGGATCTATGTTTTGATCTTTATTTTTGAATTCTGCTCCATAATTGATTATTATATATGGAGTATTTTTGAACTTAGATAAATCGAAGTATGAATCCCTAATCTTTGTCTTTTTATCTCTCTGGATTCGTTTTCTTGAAAATATTTTTATCATCCTCACTCTTTAATGGTGATACTTGATGAATATCTTTGACCTGTAGTGCAAAGATGAATAATTACCTGATGAATATCTTTGGCCCGTAGTGCAAAGATGAACATGTGTTGAGATGAATATGACCAACTGGTGATACAAATGAATATCTTTGGCCCGTAGTGCAAAGATGAATATTTGATTATTGATGTTATAGGGATAAAATATTGATGATAGACTTTTAAATTCATAGATGATAGTAGATTTCATTATCTACTTATCTCTTCTAATGAATTGTTATTTTTGATGAAGTTGTTGATCAAAAACTTGTTGTCTATTATATTCTATCATATTTTTTGCACATTATCTTAGTCATAATATTCTTTACTAGACTAGTTGAGCTCACTCTTTTTCTTTTTGTTCTATTTTTCTTCCGAGGAGGCGAGAATATAACGAGAACTAGTCGGGGTATAGAATGATGGTTCAAGATAGTTATTTTAGTAGTCCTCACTATTTTGTAAGATAGTGTATCAACAATTGTAATGAGGACTCCATTTGAGTTTGAATACTATCTAGAAGACAATATTTGTATTTAAACTCACAGTATATGTGTTGTCGTATTTTACACGATAATTGTAATAATAAAGTTGTAGTTATTTTCAGTACCATGTGTTTGGCGACTCAGAATGGGTTGAGTGGAATGGACCTATTTTGGGGGCGTCACAGTTGGTATCAGAGCTTAGGGATATGGTCTCTAGCAGAGATCGAGGAATAGAACTAGGAGGGGAGAGACGAGTAAATCCTTCGCTAGTGTGTCCTACCTAAGCTTATTTGTTTTGTCGGTCAAAATATAGGGATAATATGTGATATGTTAATTTGTTTAATTAATCCTTGTTTTGTGACAGTATTTGAGAATGACATCTAAAAATTTTGAGATGAACAATGGAGCAAAACAATATGACCGTGTCGCAGTACGAAGCTAAGTTTGCTGAGCTATCCCGATTTTCATCCCATTTGGTAGACAACGAGGAGCGAATGACGTGAAAATTTCTGCGAGATTTGAAACCCGAAATACGCCAATACCTCATTTCTCACAAACTTTGTTTATATCCAGATGTTGTGAATAGGGCTCAGTTATTGGAGCGCGATAATGAGTCAGCCCAACCAAAAGTTAACGACCAACAACACGATAATAATTGTACCGGTGGCAACGGCCATTGGAACAATGATAACCATCGTGGAGGAAATTATCATGCCAATAATGATAACCACTTCGGTGGTAATCATGGCCAAGATAATAGGAAAGGTGAGTCAAGTGGAAATTTCAAGAAGAGAAGATTTAAAGATGACAGGAAGACGTCGGCACCAGCACCAGCAACAAATTCTAGGGGAGGAGAAAGAACGCCAGTTAGATGCTATAGATGCGGAGATGAGGGACACATAAGTCCAAACTATTCACAGCCTTCCAATGTATGTTTTAGTTGTGGAAAAGACGGTCATATAGCTCGATTTTGTTCTGTAGCGAAGTCAAGTCCAACTGGGACGGTGACACCAAAGGTGGATACTAACAAAACAAAGTCGGTAGTTTAAGGGAGAGCATTTTTCGTGACGAGGAATCAAACGAAATTATCACGGGTTAGTTAATTATAAATTCTTGCGAAGTTTATACCTTATTAGATACTAGTTCTATCCATTCTTTTATCTCTCCTACTTGTGCTCAACGTTTGAACTTGACTCCTGAGAAATTAGACTTTGACTTATCTGTTGAAACTCCGTTAGGAGAAACTTTCGTTATGTCCACTGTTTATAAATTTTGCTTGATTCAGGTTGGCACCATCACATTACCTGTGATCTCATTTCTTTGAAAATACTTGCATTTGATGTGATTTTAGGGATTGATTAGTTAACCACTCATCATGCCAAAATTGATTATTTTTGTAAGGTTGTTAGTTTTCGTATTCCTAACTAACCTGTTATGCGAATTCAAGCAACCAAACCATTAAAGTCAGTCACTGTCATATCAAGCCATAAAACCATTCGTTTATTGAAAAAAGGATGTCAAGCTTTCTTTGCCCATTTCATGGATTTAAACAAATATATGTCAGATTTGAATGATATTTCTGTTGTTAGTGAATTTCTTGACATATTTCCTGAAGAACTTCCTGGCCTATCTCCATAGCGTGATATTGAATTCTGTATCGACTTTGTACCCAATACAAAACCCATTTCTAAAATCTCATATCGAATGGCTCCTATTGAACTTCAGGAGTTAAAAACCCCACTACAGGAGTTTGTACCCTAGCCTCTATCTGGTGACTTCCTTTGTGGAATGCACCGAAGCCAGACTCTCCGCAGGGGGCGTCATATTTGTGTGGTGGTAAACTGATAGGTGCCATTGTGACGTGTTATCCAAGATTGGGATATGAGTCACAGTTGAGAGCAACCCAAGTCAGTAATCAAAATACATAGCTTTCTAGGCTTAGTTGGTTATTATCGGAGATTCGTTAAAGGATTTTCTCGAATTGCTACTCCATTAACTCAACTGACTCGAAAAGATACAAAATTCGAATGGAGAGAGGAATGTGAGAAGAGCTTCCAAGAACTCAACATGTGACAACGACGTTGGCTCAAGCTGTTGAAAGATTACGACCATACCATCCTGGAAAAGCGAACGTGGTAGCTGACGCATTGAGTAGAAGATCATATGCGGGTATGAATGCGATATTGTCGAACACAAAGACCCATTTTGTATGACTTACAAGTTATAGAGATAGAGTTAAAGACTCTAGGGACCCACGTGATGATATACGAGTAGAATCGACTTTAATCGATAAAGTTAAAATCGCACAAGCTACACACTGGAGTTGATGAATATAAAGAAGAAGGTGCAAGAAGGCGTTATTCTAGAAGTAAGAGTCGATGAAGAGAAGAAATCTCAACCCTCGATTTGTTAGTCCATTTAAAATTCTCGATTGAGTAGGAAATGTGGCCTATAGACTCGCTTGACCGCCAAGTATGTCTCGTGTTTATGACGTTTTTCGCATATCCACGCTACGTATATATGTGAAAGACCCGAACCACATTATTGAGTTAGAACCAGACGAGATAGTCGAAGATTTAGCGTACGAAGAGGTACCTGTCAAGATCTTGGATAGGAAGGAGCATGTCCTACGCACAAAGGTTATACCACAAGTCAAAGTTCTGTGGAGGAACCATGCTATTGAGAAAATGACCTGGGAGTTGAAAATAGAAATGAAAGCGAGGTATCCTCACCTTTTCGAAATACCAAGTAAGTACGTCAATTTTGAGGAAGAAATTTCATAAGAATGGGAGGTTGTAAGACCCTAAATTTTTTTTTTTAATAAAATGAAATTTCCTCTATTTATTATTTTTAAATATTAAGGGGTTGATTTGATTAATGTGGTTAGTTATGTGTAAAATGCACAAATATTTCAAATAAGCAAGTGGTTATAAAATATTTATTGTTGTTGGAGAATATTCGTTTGGTCGTGGAATATTCTTACTGTCGGAAAATATTCGTACGACGGCGCAACTATTTGTGGGCCCCATAACGAAAAACTGTTGGATGAAGAAAACGACAAGTATGAGTTTTTATAGATAACGACGTAGTTGTTACCGTTAACACTGTTGGAATACTCGCTGGTTAAAACGTAATAAAACACGGTGTTGCACAGTAGCACACAGTATTGCAACAATTATTGATTCTTACGTAAGAAGTCACTACTCAATAATTGTTACAGTAATTACTGTTCAATATTTTATTTTATTGATTCAATAATTGCTGCGTTGATATTTTATATTGTTGATTTAATAATTATCATTGCACAGTATTTCAAATTATCAGATCAATAATTTATATTATTTGAATAATATTATTAGATAACATTATTGGTAATTTCTTAAGAAATTTTGTCTAGGAGAGGTTATTTAATTGCGCGCCAGTAAGGAAAAATACTTATCGGAAGACCCCCTCTTTCCTGGGAACGACCTGGTTGTCATTATTGTGATTCTGTAATATTATTTATGAATAATTAATTATTGATATATATGATAAGAAAAATATTTATTTTATGTGGATATAAATGGATGAATTTTTAGAAAAGTGATAATTGTTAAAAATTGATATTTTTTTGATAAAATAATTTATTCAAATATATTATTATATTACATTATAAATGTATAATGAGATAATATAATAATATAATAATTGTGATATTTTTACAATGAATGTGTGATATATGAATAAATGAGGAGGAAGAGTATTTTTGTTACAATAAATGCTAAACACATGTTAAACATGTTGATGGGCTCTATTTTTGACTGAAATTTGATTATAGCCTGCAAAATCGTCCGTATGTGGATTTCAGTCAATTTCTGTTTGGAATTTGGAAAAACTTAAAGCTACAAAGTTGTAGAGAATTGAATTTTCTATGGAATTGACATAAAATTCAAATTTTTCTGATAAAATGACTATTTATTATGAATTATTGAAGTTCCAGAATATTGGGTCTGAATTGATTTTATTACAAAAAATATTTAAAACATGTTTTGTGTGTTGGTGGGCCCCACTTGTTGTTGCAAAATGCTGAATTCAGATTTCTAAGGTGGGCGTAGGAATTTTTTTAATAAATATTATTATTTTATTAAATTTTCTTCTTTGGTGTTCTAAGCATTTTTCTATAAATAGGGTGCTTATGTTGAAATTAAAAATCACACCAGAAACTGAAGTTTTCTCTCTCTATATTACCGAGCGTATTTTTGTTAGTATTTTGATACTTTGAGTGTTGCTATACGGTACAAGTTTCCTTCAGCGTTATATCTGATATTCCAGTCAGAAGTACTATTCTTTTGTGGTAAGGGATGTTATTTTTATGTAAATGATATTATTTCTTTCAATATCATTATACCGAAATATTGGTAAGAATTTTATTATGAAAATTTTATATTTTCATGTCGAGATTACTATTCACGAGTTACTATTCACGAGTATTGTTCATGAAGTATGATTTTTCTTGTGAAATTTCTACCTTTTAGTGTCGGGGTTACTATTCACGTATTCGACACTATTCACGAATACGGCACTATTCACAAAAAAATTAAATTTTCTTTTCTGTGTCCATGATTGTCTATTATGGTTCCTATCTTTGATTGGATCTATGTTTTAATTTTCATTTTTGAATTCTGCTCCACAAGTGATTATTATGGAGTATTTTTGAACTTAGATAAATCGAAGTACGAATCCCTAATCTTTGTCTTTTTATCTCTCTGGATTCGTTTTCTTGAAAATACTTTTATCATCCTCAGTCTTTAATGGTGATATTTGATAAATATCTTTAACCTGTAGTGCAAAGATGAATGATTACCTGATGAATATCTTTGACCCGTAGTGCAAAGATGAATAGGTGTTAAGATGAACATGACCAACTGGTGATACAAATGAATATCTTTGGCCCGTAGTGCAAAGATGAATATTTGATAATTGATGTTACAGGGATAAAATATTGATGACGGACTTTTAAATTCATATATGATAGTAGATTTCATTCTCTACTTAACTTTTCTAATGAATTTTTATTTTCGCTACAGTTGTTGATCTAAAACTTGTTGTCTATTATATTCTATCAGATTTTTTCCTGTTGAGGACTAAGGATAATTTGTTCTACATTATCTTAGTCATAATATTCTTTACTGGGCTAGTTGAGCTCACTCTTTTCTTTTTTATTCTATTTTTCTTCTCAGGAGGCGAGAATAGAGCGAAAACTAGTCGGGGTGTGGAATGATGATTCAAGACAATTGTTTTAGTAGTCCTCACTATTTTATAAAATAGTGTATCAATAACTGTAATAAGGACTTTATTTGAGTGTGGATATTCTCTAGAAGACAATATTTGTATTTAAACTCACAGCAAATGTGTTGTCGTATTTTGCACGATAATTATAATAATGAAGTTGTAGTTATTTTCTGTACCATATATTTGGCGACTCAGAATAGGTTGGGTGGATTGGATCTATTTTGGGGGCGTCACAAATGTGGTTAGTCAAGTGATTTGTGGTAAATAAAAGGAATTTTTTTATGAAGTATTTGTTATAAGTTTGGCTTATTACATGGACCCCCACTTATTCATTTTTCAAAATTGTCGATAGAAAGTTATCTCAGTTTTTGTTTTATTATTATTATAATAGTAATAAAACAGAAAACTTTTTATATAAAATATAATACTTTTTATAAATAAAATATATTATATTTTATTATATTGCATAGTACTATATAGTGTTTGCATAGTACTGTATAGTGTTTGCATAGTGTTGCATAGTAAAATCAGAAAAATCAGTCAGTGCGTCCGTGATTCCTTACTGTGTAGTTCGTGATTTTTTTCGTAAATAGTATCATGTCATTCTCCTATAAATAGGATGCTTAGTTTAGAAATGAAAATCACATCAGAATCAGAGAATTCTTCTTCTATAATATTTAGCGTATTTCTTTTGAGTTTAAGGAAGCTTTGAGTGTAGAAAACAGTACAAATTTTCTTCAAGAATATCCCCGTTATACCAGTCAGAAGTACTCTCCTTTTAAGGTAAGGGATATTATTTTTGTTCAATATTCGTAAAAAATAATATTTTCTTCCATACTCTGTAGTATGTAAGTAATATTATTTCGTTTCATATTCCAAATTCTACATGTATTTTGATAAGTATTGCTTCTATACTCCTTGAAATTAGTAGAATATCCTTGAAATTTACGCTTCATCTAGTATCGTTTCACAGAAATATTTTTTTGAATATTCTTGTTAAATTTTAAGCGTTTCATGCTAGAGTACTATTCATACATATGACACTATTTATACATACGGTACTATTCATACGGTACTATTCACATGGTACTATTCACCCGGGATACTATTCACGATAAAAATTAATTTCTTTTCTGTCCAAATTATTTTTGATACATGAATATTATTCTTGAATTTTACTCCACAAAGCAGTTATTATGTTGACAATTTGGACATTCTTGAACTCTGGATAAATTAAATTATAAATCTTTAAAATTTATCATTGATCTCACTTAATTGAATTCGTATATCCTTGTCATCATCCTCATGCTTATATTATGGTGAAAGTCATCTTTGGCCCGTAACGCATAGATGGACTGTTGATGGGTATGATTATGACTACAAATTATGTATCGGTATAATCATGACCTGTAATATTATAAATGATGTGGTAAAAGTCCTCATTGGCCCGTAGTGCATTGATGGACAATTGTTTGGCATGATCATGACCACTGATGATAATAACGAATATCATTGGCTCGTAATGCATGGATGATTCGTGGATGTGATACTAATGAATATCATTGGCCCGTAGTGCATGGATAATTCAGTAATGTGGATTATTTATTGAGATGTGTTACAGAGATAAAATATTGATGATGAACTTTTAAATCATAGGAGATAGTAGACATCATGCTCTACTTGACTCTTCTAATAGATTGCTTGTTCCGCTGCAGTTAAACTTGTTGTCTATTGTATTCTATCAGTTTTATACTGTTGAAGGCTATGGATAATTTATTCTACATTATCTTAGTCATAATATTCTTTACTGAGCTAGTTGAGCTCACCATTTTCTTTCATTGTTCTCTTTAGGAAATGAGAATATAGCTGAGACTAGTTGGGAAATGGAGTGATAGTCCAATATGGTGGCTATAGTAATCCTCACTATTCTATAAAATAGTGTGATAATAATTGTAATGAGAACTCTATTTGAGTTTGGATATTGTCCACGAGACAATATTCGTGTTAAAACTCACAGCTTACGTTTATCGTATTGTATTAATGAAGTTTGTATTTAAATTATGTGTCATGTATTTGGTGACTCAGAATGGGTTGTGTATACCTATTTGGGGCGTCACAGTTTTCTTATTTAATTTTTTTGAATCTATATTTTATGAAATTTTACTCGTTTTATGAAAATTTACGCATAATTAGTGAAATTGAATTAGAAATAATAATTAATTTTAAAACTTTTTAGTATTTTAAAAAAAAATTGAATTGGTGAAATTGGGGCGTGGTCAAAATGGGTCAAGTTGAAACTGGGAAAAAGGAACAAAATTGATACAAAATACTACTTTAAGGACTCAACTGACAAAATATAAAGTTTAGAGACGATTTTAAAAGTGAGTGAAAATTTGAAAATAATGGCCTTATTTCAAAATGGCTTAAGTGGAACTAGTTCCTTGTGACTCACATCTAGCTAGAATATTTTTTTGAATAATAAATTCTCGGATATAAAATTAAAGTTATTTAAACAAATAATAATTAATTAATAGTTAAAGAGTTAGAATTGTAAAAGTTATGAGGCCTAAAATACAGAAAGTCACATAATTGAAGGTATTTGATAGTGCATGCTAAAACAAAAATTAAGTCACCAAAAATCTAAAATATCCTTTTATTAAATATATATTCATTCTAACATCATAAATATTACTCTAATATTATCCACTATAATAGAGACTCTTCTCTTCATGTTTAATACGGTTTTTTTTCATTAGTTTCACTTTCAGATTAATTTATTGAATTTTATTTTTTCATTGATTATTGTGATGTGGGCGTAAGACTAGTGACTATAAAAATGCATGACCGAAGAAATTTATGTTGTAGTGTACGACACGTACTTTCAAACTAAACTAAATGTCAAATCCCCCAAACTCACGTCTTGAATTTGTGTACATAACATCATGCATGAGGCCTCACTAATTTTCTCTATAAATACATAAACTTTTATACATACATACACAAAAAAACTTTGTATATTTCATCAAATCATACACGAACTTTTATCAAAAATGAAACCGACCCTAATAATCCTCCTCATTTCAATCTCAACTTTTTCTCTAAACTTAGCACAACCTAATCCAGTTCTTGATATCGACGGTGAGATACTCCGAACAGGCGTCCACTACTACATTTTGCCCGTTTCTCGAGGAGGTGGTGGAGTCACACTAGGCAGCATAAGGAATGAAACATGCCCGCTCGACGTAGTCCAAGAACCATCCGAGCTCGAAAATGGCCTCCCCTTCACTTTCACACCCGCTGATCCCAATAACGGGGTTATAAATGAGTCAGCCGATTTAAATATAAAATTTTCTGGCGCAACAATTTGCGTGCAGTCCACGGTTTGGACGCTAGAGAATTATGAAGGTGAAAGAATTGTGACTACTGGTGGAGTTGAAGGAAACCCGGGCAGAGAAACTTTAAGCAATTGGTTTGGATTTCAAAAGTATGAAAATGACTACAAGATTTATTACTGTCCAACTGTATGTGATATATGCAGACCTGCATGTGGAGATATTGTGATTTCAGTTAAAAATGGGAATAGAAGATTGGTTGTTACACTTGATAGGGATACAGAACCTTTTCTGGTTAAGTTTAAGAAGGCTTAAAGGCTTAGTGTTGATATATATCCATATGGTCTTTATTTGAACTATTGTGGGTATAAAAAGTCTATGTTGTAGCATGTAATAAAGGAACTTTCAGTCTTCCAGAGAGTTTCAGTGGTATTGTTATAATTGGAATAAAGTAACATTCTTTTCATGTTCTGTCCGAAGAGTTCTTTTGTTCTTGTTTCCTCTATATATATAATAAGCACTCCTTTAATTCGAAATGTTTTATTATTGGCAGATGGATTTTTTCTCTGCCAATATATACATATCTAGAATCACAAATTCGAGTCTAATTTATAAGAACATATATGTCATCAATCTTTCTTCATCTATTTTGATGTAGGACTTTATTCATCACGTGGCGACTTAACAATATTTCCCAAACGTAAGTTCGGATCTCCATTCACATTGACACCAAACTCTTTCTTACAATGCAATCATACTCATTTGAGCCAAGGCTCATCACGTCTTCTAACTGATACACCAAAAATCTTTGTCAAGTCCAGCACGTGTGTTCTAACTAACAAGCTCCCCAAGAGTCGGACAAGGATCCTCTCCATTTTAAATAAATGAAGAATTTCAATTTCAGGATCCAAATTTAAAATGTGTTGGAATGTGATATCATGCTGACATGAGAGAGAAATGATTTTAAATTTAAACCATAAAATGGAAAGTCACTATTTATTTGAAATAGAAAGGATCCTAATCCCCAAGAGTCTCCGCAAAAAGAACCACTAGTTACTAAGGAGTATATAGGTCATTAGGCCTTTACGTCTCATAACTAACGAGCCTATCATCTTCACTCAGTATCTCTTATCACGTAGTCAACAAATTGAGACACTGAGAAGAGTTCACAACTTAATCAATGAGTTATATTGTTCATAATGAAGCAATACAAAGTTCATAAATCAATCTCTGATACCAGATGTTAAAGAATATATGTATAGCAGGCCAATATATCTCTTTTGCAATAATATCTTGACACAATAAAAATAAATTAAAATGTTAAGTTCTGGTCCATTAATACACGCACATACTCCATATTTTCCTTATATTATGACGTGAGACTTCATTCATCATGTGATAGGTTTCAATCCTGATTGTCATAGGCAGTTTATTGTGTTGACCAATTAGTGTTTTACTATAGAATTTCATTCTTATCCCATTCTCTAATAATTTTCTCTAAACGCTTGATCTTTCCATTCACATCGGCATTAGGCTCTCTAAAATATACAACCACACTCACTTAAGCCAGGGTTCATCATATATTCTAACTGATTCATTCAAAAATCTGTGTAACACCCCAATCTAGCTAGTATCGGAATACAAAAATAATTTGATAGCCATACAAAGTTTCAAACTACTATTAATAATTTACCTTCAGCCATGATATTTTGTTGAGTCTGTGGCAAACGCCCAACCAAATAATATTGAGACATTGAATTGGGCATAATTAGTACGTTATGATTTGATTTGGGCTGATAGTTTGAACTTTTGTTGCACTTTGTCAAGTACATAGTCTCCTAACTAACAATCCTATCTTTAATTTTAATATCTCTTGTTTGATCTCACCAAGAGTCTGTGCCAAAATAGTCCACAATAATGTGAAAATATTAAATATATAATTTTAAATGTACGTTGTCTATTCGAGATTGAAGCAAGTACATGTTGGACTTACAAAAATTAGTTATTCTTATAATCCTTAATTTATATTTCAGGTGAATTAGAATTAAAGATATGGAGCAGATGAAATTCAAAAGAAAAGTAAAAAAAAAAAATTAAACTAATTAATTAAAGATTAGAATTAAACTTGCAATGAGAAAGAAATTTACGAAATTCGAATTCACTGAGCAATAATATACATTAAAAGTGATATTCTCTTCTTTTTATAACTCAAACTATGTCATCGGCCAAGTGTAAAAAGGTTGGAGAATAAATCAATTAAAGTCTAAATTAAATTAATTATATCTTTATTCTCCATTTTCTTTGATTTTGCTATTAACTTGGGCACGTATAAGTTGTGAAAATTTAAGTTTAACAATAATCCATCAAAATTTCTTAAACAAACGTAAATTACAAAAAATTATATCTTAACAATAACATGCCAAAATTTATTCATCAATTTTAAAAATATATATGAACTGAGCATGAAGATATTTCAGTAATGAAATGTACAGGTAAAATCATCAATTCATTCAAACTCAAATAATATATATATATATATATATATATATATATATATATATATATATATATATATATATATATAGAGAGAGAGAGAGAGAGAGAGAGAGAGAGAGAGAGAGATAATAGTTACAATAAGATATTACATATATAGTTTGATCATCATCCTAAATCTAATCATTTAACCAACCATAAAAATCAATATAAAATCAAATATAAATTAATACCTTAGTTTTATAAAATAAGTTTATGTCAAGTTTTTTTAAAAAAAATTAACCTTACTTATGGAAAGATAATGCAAAAATATGATAAATGTAATTTTTTATTTAATTTGAGATTGCATAACACTATTATTATAAAATTGTAAAATAAGTATATTTTTTGACGACTAAGATTAATTGAACTTTTATTACCATAAAGTCGATAATAGACATCACCAAATCTTATGAAAATTTATATGTTCTAATAATTTTTTTATGTTCTTTAAATCCGCACGGTTGAATTTATCTAATAAAGCCAGAAAATGGACATATCCCTTTTTCGCTAAAATCAAACACTAAAAAAAAAGTCTATCAACAATGAAAAGAATCAGCGACCGCACTTGTTGTCACTAATTCCCATTTTTAGCAACTGACTATAGCTACCGGAAGGTGTAAACATCGATAAAGTTATCAGCGATTGCAATCCGTCGGTTATAAGGTCGCTGAAGTTCTTTTTGGCACCAAAAATTCCCCCCAAAGCTGGCACCAACACTAGCGACCAAAAATTCGTCGCTGTTTATTTTCGTCCGCTCGGTGAAAGTGGTCAATGAAGCTTCTGAAGACAAAAAAAAAATTATGAAAAAAGGTTTTTTTTTAAAATTAAATAAAACCAGGATCATTTTTATGGTTTTATACGAAACAACAAATATATATACCATGTATCTAAAGTACGAATTTGTTACCTAGTGTTTGGTAGGATTAGCACGATTTGAATCTTCGTAGAGTCTCTTATATCTTCAAGATCTTCCTTCCTATGACCTTATGTTGAACCTGGAGTGCGGCCTCTAAAACACCCTTCTAGAAAAACGCTAACTCTGTTTTTCCTAAGCTAAAAGAGAGAATACATATTTTTATTTTTTTCTGATAGAAAAAGTCTACTCATACGTTTCTGATCAATGATATATATAATAACATTGATATTTACCCCCTCTTAAGAAGTTGGTCCATATTAGGCTAGGAAAGGGATACTGTGACGACCCCAAAATCGGGACCAAGTTAATCCAAAATAAGGATTAATTTAATCTCGACCTTATGCGTTCAATACTATTTAAATTCAGCCTTATATCATAATTAGACGCAATATTGAATAAAAATGCGGATAAATAAAACTTTTTTATATTTTTCTTTCTTTCTTGCGTTCCTTGAATCGCAACCTTTACGATTCCCTATATTATCAAAGAAAGTGAACTATGAGAGTTCAAGTACCAATATTTAACATCTTATAAATTGATGTTTCACTTATATAATTCTACATATAATCAATCACCACAATACGTTCTCATTCTAAAACAAATATTTCTATTTATTGATCATTTCAAAATTTTGCACATTTGAATCTTGTACATCATCATCATAGCATCTAAGTTTCAAATAATGAAAAACAGTAATCCCTTGAACGTCTTCTAATCTTTATTGTCCAAATAGCAGATAATCTTTCTTTGAATTCTTAACCTGCAAAAAGTTTATTTTTGCAAATTTGAGCTCGACAGCTCAGCTAATCCAACAGTTTTCATGCATCATATAGCACATACTTTCATGCTCAGTTCATAATCATACTAAACATGCATTATAATCTTGAACAATAACATTTAGCATATCACATATCATGTCAATACTGAGTACCAAAAGTCAATCCGTTTAAGTCATAAGTTGACTCATATTTCAATTGTATAGTAGATAAATCATATTATCATGTCAAGTTCATATAGAAAATAGGAACTGGAAGACTTGCCTGGTAAGTTGATTATTATTAAAGAGCTACCCGCACTTGAAGTTTTCCTACACAATGTAATCATACATATACACATCAGTCATATTGTTTATACAACTCAGTTTACATCTATCCTAATGTATTAGCTTAGCTTGGCTTGTTTCTATCTTACTTATTGGTTTTATTTATAACCTTCGTTATTCTATCCCTTGCTTGAATTGACATAGACATTCTATGTTCGGACATGATAGACGCTTTGTGTTCCAAGTATTAAACTCATATTAAAACTATATTGAAACATATAATCAATATGAACTTGACATGATTTTATGATTTATGTTAAACGGATTGAGTTTTGGTACTCAGGATTTAGGATAATCTAGTAATAAAAAGTCTGAACATTGACTTATATATAGAGAATTATCCCAGCTTTGCTCAACACTCCATAGCTTTGCTTAGTTTTACCCTATAAGTCTTAATAGGATTACAGCTCTTGCTCCACAAATTCCTAGGTCATATTATTTGGACAGTTCTTGGTTACTTCCTCACTGACTCAGCCTAAGGCTCCCCAGCTCATGCTTTATTATACAACATACTACATAAGACTTAAATAACCCTCCGTACCAATCACATAGAAAATTATTACACATTAAATATTATACCAAAAATCTTTTCCATAAAAATGAAAATTATACATAAAATATATTTTATTTAATGCGATTATTTTATTACATTAAAATACTATATTATCGCAAACTATTTTAATACATTCTATTTAACGCATACAAGTATTTTGTATATTTTAATCAACCCTCTAAGTAAATTATTTCCCTTTTTCACTTCGAAATCATTAATAATTTTACCTTCCAAAAATAAATATATAATAAATTTATACTATCACATTATCTTCCACATATATATGATACTGCAATTATTCGAAATAGTAGTATAATAAAATAAAATAATAATTTAATATTATAAATTATTTTTCAAAATTTTATTTAGGATAAATATATAATATTATATTTATCACATTACATACCTACACACTTATTATACTACACGTATTCACATACGCAATATAATAAAACATATAATAAATAAGAAATTTATTATATTAAATTCCTATTTATTTTATCCGAAAATTTCGGATCGCTACAGATCCTAAGAGATTCCTCTTTTGACTCTAATACTTATCTAGATATTATTATCTAATAATAATATTTAAAATAAATATTAATTACAAATAATTCCACAAAATAATTGTAATTGCACTTCAGTCGAGGAATTAATTAAATAAACCCTTTACTAATAAAGTGTAATATTTCCTCTATAAATGTAAATAAATATTTCAGAATCAAATTAATATATATAACAATATTAAGTCCACTATAATTTCAAAATTAAATTTTTTTACTAATTAGTATTTATGTGAAAATATTTTATAAATAAAATATTATCACACGGTCCGTTTATTGCACACTGTTAATGCATTTGTACTTTAATTAGAAGTTCAACACCCATGATCAAGATAAATCATCTCTGGTAAAGTACTATAACCTACATGATAATATCTCCAAATTATCTTAGGTTATAAACCATTATTTCTTTATTTATATATTAATATGATTTATATCTTCTGTGTCTAACATTTATTTATACACATAAACTATAACATATATAATATGGAGATATATATAAACAAACTAAATGATCATTAATTAATGATAAATGATTTAATTTTATTAATAAATTAATGTCCAACATAAATAAATAGATAAATAGAATTTTTATAACAAAAAATCTAACAGCTTTCACGTCAGCTAGCTTAAACAAAAAACCATCAGCAACCGAAGTACGGTAGCTAATAGCGGTCGCTAACGGGCTTTTATTTCAAGCCCTAACCCGTTTCAGCAGCAGAGCAACAACAAAGAAAACAATGAAAGCGAGAGGGAGGGGGGAGGGGGGTGGGGGTGGGGGTGGGGGAGGGGGAGGGGGGGGGAACGGAGAAGTTGCCATCTATCTGCCGCCGCCCATGCCTGCTACATTCACCATAAATGGGTGGTCCAAATTCAAAACAAGTAGTGTTTCTGTCTACTAGAGATTAAAAATCTAAAGTCTGGACAGCTCGATCTCTTATAAACGGCCACAAATGTGTTTCTCTGAATAGTGTCAAAGTAAACATTTACTATATGCATCACTCCTATATATATATATATATATATATATATATATATATATATATATATATATATATATATATATATATATATATATATATATAGTTTTGAGATTCATTTCATTAATTAATCAACATGATAAAATCCAACATATTCTCGGAAAAAAAAAACAAATATTCAATTAATTGTCTCGCTTAATTGCGACAAGTAGGAAATATATGGTACGTGATGTTTGGCTGCCTTCAATTTCCTTGTTCAAGACTCAGGAGCTGGGGACCAAGGTACCAGAGAATACAGATGGATACACTAAAACATTTTATCCGACTCATATATTCTTATCCTTCCAATTTTTGACATTAGTGCAATCAATTCAAATGTACTTTTCCTAGGGAAGAATATAGACTATAGTGTTCTATTTGATAAAGCGTTTGACTATATAACATGGTTACAAATATTGGTACTACACTGGTTTGAAATAATAGTTGGATTAAATTGTCTCTTCATACCATTTTGCAATGAAATTAAAAAATTCAACTTTTTATTTAATTGTTGTTAATGTGATATACATTATTGAGCACTCTCTCTAGCAGCTTAAAACTTAAACTTTTAGATTAGTTGGTTATTTAATACTCCCTCCGTTCCTAAAAGATTATCGTTTTAGGAAGTAATTTTTGTTCCTAAAAGATTGACGTTTTGAGTTTATCAATACAAAGTAACTATTTTTTTCTCTACTTTACCCTTATTTAAAGCTTTCTCCTATTTATTTTGACTACTCCGTTGAATATCTATCATTAGAATACAAAGTAAAATTAATTGAATGGTATACTCTTTTTTGGAATCTACAAAGCTAATAATTCACCACAAAAAAAAAGGTTATCTCCGACGGATTTAATTTCGACCAAATACATTTCGTCAATGTTAATATAATTTCGACGGAATATTACGTTGATATTAATTTCGTCGAGGTTAGACTAAAGTCGACGGACATCCGTCAAAATTAAGCCCTTTACTTTGGCGCCTAGCTTTCCTGCCAGTGCGAGTTTAAGGTCGGCGGAATATGTGTTACAGTCGACCGAATTGTCCATCGATAATAGCTAAAGAGCGACATAAATAAAAGTGACAAAATTCTGTCGAGCTTATTCTTTTTTTAAAATCAGGCGTACCAGCAACCCTAATCTCTTTTCATTCTTTTCCTTTCTTCTTAGCAGCAGCGACGACAGTTCTTCTCCTTCTCATCTCCTCCATATTTCTTCCTTCTGTAAGCTCCCGCATTTGGTTCATAGCCCATTTGAGGAGGTGAATCCGACTGAGGTCAGGTGTGGTGGTGTCGACGACAACTGGGGTCTTCTTCTTCCTCCATAGTTAAGTACTTTCAATTTATAGCTTAGGGCTTAATTTTTTTGTAATCAGGTTTAAGAATTCCTAAATTGTTTTTAGCCCTAAATAAAAGAAATTAAATTATTGATTGATATGTTCCCTAAAATATTGATATTGGGTAATAATGAATTAAGGATTCATGTTGGTTTGAATATTCAGTGAAATGCATATGATTTGCCTTATAATCTGATTTTCCTTATATTCAATGAAATGAATTATCTATATTGGTTCAACATATCCATTTTGGTTTGAATTAAGGATTCATGTTGGTTTGAATAATTTGATTTGCCTTGGTTCAACAAATCCATTTTCTACCTTTTTCTGTTATATGGATTTGGTTCAATTTGGTTATACGTGAAGTGAAATGCTTGTGGGTTTGCCTTATCCATTTGGTTATATATACTGTATTTGGTTCAATTTGGTTCATATGAAATGGTTAAGCATATTCATTTTCTGCCTTTTTCTGCCTTATGGATTCTAGCATTGTGAATTGCATTATGTGAATCAATTGAAAACTTGTCTTATTTGGGTGTTGAATTATTTCCGACGGAATTTCCGTGGAAGTTATAGATGGTATTAAATAAATCAATACTTAACTATAAAAGACAATTAAGACTTAGTTTGACACTAAAATAAAGTAAAAAAAACATAACTAAGTAGCATTTACTTAGTTGACTACCACTAAAATAATATATATATATATATATATATATATATATATATATATATATATATATATAAAATTAAGTATAACATAAATAAATATTATAGTAAATATAATGTAAAACGGATACAAATAATATAATATAAAAACTAAGTAGCATTTACTTAGTTTAGTAATCCTAAAACAATTTAAAATAAAATGGCTCCTCATGTATACATGAAAAATCAATATAAAAAATAATATAATATAATACAAAATAAATTTCGATGAAAATAAAATAAAATAACTAAAATAAATAATTTAATTTATTTTTTTAAATTAAATAATTTAATTAAATTAAAATGATATAATATAAAATAAAATAACTAAAATTAATTAATTAAGGTAAATTAAATTAAATAATATTATACAAAATAAATAAAATTAAATAATATAAAATAAAATAACTAAAATAAATTAATTAATTAATTTAATTTAAATTAAATTAAATAATATAAAATAAACTAAACTAAACTAAAATGAAATGAAATGAAATAAAATGAATAAATTAAATATAATATAATATAATACAACATGGTAATGAAAAAATAGTATAATATATTCAAATAATATTTCTGATAAACTGAGTAGCACTTGCTTAGTTTATATCATTGGAAAAATAAACTAAGTAACATTTGCTTAGTTTTCCACAATTACAGTAAACTGCATATATATTTCATGTGCATGTAGTATTAATAGGAGCTTAGAAACCCATTTAACATTCATTCACTAGGAGTGACTGTCGAATAGTCCCCAGCTTGGGACTGTTAATAGATGTTATGTCTCTCACTTAAGTCGGTGCCAATTCACAAGGTGCGTATTTATAAACTTTTGAGGATTTTTCAGCTGGCGTCTCTACATGTTCTCCGAGTGCATACTTAGACTAAGTTGTCTTGATCTATTTCGTGTACTTGGAGATCATGGGGAGGTGCTACTGAATTTTTCTTAAAATAGAAGTAACGTGCTCAAGATTGGCACTAGTGAGGAGACGCATCCAGGAACGGGATAGAAGCCTAACCCCTGTAGAGTGGAGATATATAATAGATAAACTAAATACATGCATGGACCACATTCATGATTATTCTTGATCTAATTGGGTATTTTCTTCAATTAAAGATGTCAGTCGACCGGAGTTGGATGTACTGTAGGATTAAGATTGATAAGAAGGGATTAGTTGATGCGTACCGTGATGGGGTGCAAACTTATTAGTTCATTTCTAGGCTAGAACGTGAATGGGTATAGATTTAAGGTTGATGATGTGAATGAATTGACATCAGTTAACTCTAGCGTTGTTGTGTTGGGAAGTTGTTACGGAGATTCTGAGTCCAATTACTATGGAAGATTAGAGAAAGTTGTTGTGCTCAATTATCTAGGGGCCAAAAAGGTCATTACATTTAAGTGTCGCTGGTTTGATACTGCAAAGGGTGTTAGAGTTGATCGTGATAGAATCGTCACAGTATATATAAAATCCAAGTTACAGTCTGATGACGTATTTGTGTTAGCCAGCCAAGTAATTCAAGTGTACTACGCCCCTAATGTCATAAATTATAGAACTCCCTGGTATACAGTTGTGACAACGAAGACTCGGTCATTTGATGGTACTAATCTATCTGGAACGGATGACCCATTGTAAGAACAAGTTAGCAATCCCAGCCACGTATTGCTATATGATGGCGATGTGTTGGTAGTTGATGTCATTGACGTACCCGATGTTGACGAACTGGAAGAAGATGTGGTTGTCAGTCCGTACGTGTTGGTAGAAGATGACACTTAGGAAGAAATTGATATAGAAGAGGAAGAGACAGAATCAGATCGAGGATGAAAATGATTTTGATTCTAACGAGTTTGACGACGTACACTTTCTTCACTAATTGGTGCATGTTTTGTAAATATTATACAACTAAAAAAATCATTAGAATAATTGCAATGAAATTTAATTAATGTAATTTATGTCTGTTATTTCAATAGTACAGCTATGCCTAGACATAGCGGTAGAGGTGGCCGTGGTGGCGGCCGCGATGGATCGGGTGACAGCTCTCAAGGTGGGTCGTCTTCATCAGCTAGTGAGTTAAACATTCATTTACTATAATATATCAATGTCATAACTATATTAAACATACAGATGCTAGACGTCGGCGTCAGTGAGGGCCTAACCTCGGTCGATTAGGTCGTCCGCCGGCAGTTCCTGACACAGTACCCGTTGATGTCGGCTCATCAGTGTAGGTTTCAACTTTAATATATCACTTATGTTTAATTAGAATGGTATTATTATGTGATTAATAAATTAAAATATTTCATACAAATTTTGTTTTCTAGTATTATGGATCCGGTCGCTAAGGCAACCAAACACGCCATATGGTTGGCGAATCTCCCAACTGGTTGCATGCGATTTAGCCAGAACTCGCGTTACGATGCCAACTTTATGGTGATAGTGTTGCACAAGTTTCACATAAGTCGAATTACATTTATTAAATCAAGGTTCAAGTTATTTACATATTGTTCAAATAATTAATTATACGTACGTTATGTCCGTTTGATAGAGGTATTATAGATATGAGCTCGGCATCATTGAGGAGGATGGTGACGATGTTATTATTGCACACATCTCAAAGAACTATGCCAGATGGTTGTACAAGATGTGTATGAGGGTAGTCTGGGCACAGTAGAAGAATTTCTCGGGACTACTATACGACAGCATCAGCCGCCAACAGTATTAGATGCAGCATGGGCTGCCATGTGTACGTATTGGGATGATACTGCCTTCAAGACCAAGTCCGAGCAAATGAAGAAGAATCGATACCAGCTACGGGTTATACATACTTTTGGCTCGCAGTCGTTTCAAGAGGTTAAGTCAGTATGTATTTATATATAGTTTAGTTTAATATTAAACTACAACTATAGTAAAATAAGGTAATATTAATTAATGTACATGATTTAGGCCATGCGGAGTAGCTTGGGCCGACCTCCTACTATGATGGAGTTCTGGGATAGAGTCCATATGTTGAAGGATTTTACTTCGGGGTCGACGATGTCTCCAGCAGCACTAGTTATACGGGTAATACATTTACTATAATCTCTATAATTTAGGATCATATTACGTAATTTATAGGATGATACAAAGTTAACTCACATGTACATATATTAAATTACCGGACCGATTTGAGAAACTCCATAGCCAGCGTATAGCAGAGTTACAGGCTGCTAGGGGCGATGCTGAGACGGCTGATTCCACCATCCCTCCGCCCGAGATTAGTTTATCTTAGGATAAGGAGACAGCTCTTTGGGTCGCGTCTCAAGATACTCCCACTAGCACTACCGGCCGGTATCGAGTGCTGGGGTTGTAAGACCCTAACTTTTTATTAATAAAATTGAATTTCCTCTAATTATTATTGTGAATAATAAGGTGTTAATTTGATACAATGCTTTCGTTATGGGTGAAATGTTCAAATTTTACAAAATAAGTAAGTGGTTATAAAATATTTATTATTGTTGGGGAATATTCGTTTGGTCGTGGAATATTCTTGTTGTCGGAGAACATTCGTACGATGGCGCAGCCATTTGAAGGCCCCATAACGAAAAACGGTCGGATAAATGAAAATGACACGTTTGAGTTTTTATAAATAACATCGTAATTTTTACCATTAACACTGTTGGAATATCCGGTGGTTAAAATATAGTAATACGCGTGGTTGCACAGTAGCACACGGTATTGCACAATATTTTTGAATTATTGATTCTTACGTAAGAAGGCACTACTCAATAATTGTTACAATAATTACTGTTCAATATTTTATTTTATTGATTCAATAAATGCTATGTTGATATTTTATATTATTGTTGTTTCAATAATTGTCACTGCAGAGTATTTTCCATGATCAGATCAATAATTTATATTATTTGAATAATATTATTAGATAGTATTATTGGCAATGTCTAAGAAAGTTCTGTCTAGGAAAGGGGTTTGATCACCTAATTACGCGCCAGTAAGGAGAAATCCTTATCGGAAAGCCTCCTCTTTCCTGGGAATGACCTGGTTGTCATAATTATGATTCTATAATATTATTTGTGAATAATTAATTATTAATTTATATGATAAGAAAATATTTATTTTTATGCGAATATAAATGAATGAATTAATGTTTATCAGTATTTTATCGAAATGGAGGTATTAAAAATCATTCGTATGTGAATTTCAGATATTTTTTGATTGGAATTTAGAAAAACTTTCTTCTACAAAGTTGTAGAGAATTAAATTTCCTATGAAAAGGACGTAGAATTCGTATTTTTTTTATAAAAGGGCTATTTTTTATGAATTATTGAAGTTTCGAAAATAAATATTTTTATTAAAAATATGGTGGGCCCCACTTTTGGTTGGTGTGGAATTTCTAAATTTGGTGGGCCCCACTGTGGTGTGCTAAAATCTAATCAATTGTGGTGGCGTGAAAATTTTGTTATAAAATATTATTTTATTAATTTAGTCTGCTTTGGCTTTCTAAGTATTTTTGTATAAATAGGGTGCTTAGTTAGAATTGAAAATTACACCAGAATCATAAGTTTTATCTCTCTATATTATCGAGCTTATTTTGTGAGTATTTAGATACTTTGAGAGTTGCTATTCAGTGTAAGTTTTCTTTAGCCTTATACTTGAGATTTCAGCCAGAAGTACTATTCTTTTGAGGTAAGGGATATTATTTTCTTTGTAAATGATATTATTTCTTTCAATATCATTATGCTGAAATATTGGTATAAATTTTATTGTGAAATTTTTACCTTTTCATGTCGAGGTTACTATTTACGTATATGATACTATTCACGTATACGTTACTATTCATAAATACGGTACTATTCACGAGTACTATTCACGAAGTATAATTTTCTTGTGAAATTTCTACCTTTTTGTGTCGAGATTACTATTCACGTATACGGCACTATTCATAAATACGACACTATTCACAAAAAAATGAATTTTTCTCTTCTTTGTCCAAGATATCTATTATGCTTACTATCTTTGATTGTATCCATATTTTGATCTTCATTCTTGAATTTCACTCCACTATGGTTTATTATGGAGTATTTTTGAATTTAAATTATCTAGAGTACAAATTCCTAATCTTTGTCCTTTTATCTCACTGGATTCGTTTCTTTAAAATATTTTTCATCTTCCTCAGTCCTAAATGATGATATAACTTAATATCTTTGGCCTGTAGTGCAAAGATGAATGATTACCTGATGAATATCTTTAGCCCGTAGTGCAAAGATGAATATGTGTTGAGATGAACATGACCAACTAGTGATACAAATGAATATCTTTGGCCCGTAGTGCAAAGATGAATATTTGATTCAAGATGTATATTGATTGATGTTACCGGGGTAAAATATTGATGATGGACTTTTAAATTCATAGATGATAGTAGATTTCATTCTCTACTTAAATCTTCTAATGAATTGTTATTTTCGCTGCGAATATTGATCTAAAACTGTTTGTCCATATCTGATTTATTGAAGGGTAACGATAATTTGTTCTACATTATCTTAGTCATAATATTCTTTACTGGACTAGTTGAGCTCACCCTTTTTCTTTTTGTTCCATTTTTCTTCTTAGGAGGCGAAAATATAGCGGGAACTAGTCGGGGTGTGGAGTGATATTTCAAGTCAGTTGTTTTAGCAGTCCTCACTATTTTATAAATTAGTGTATCAATAATTGTAATGAGGACTTATTTGAGTGTGGATATTGTCTAGAAGACAATATTTGTATTTAAACTCACAGTATATATGTTGTCGTATTTTGCAAGACAATTATAATAATGAAGTTGTAGTTATTTTTGTACCATGTATTTGGCGACTCAGAATAAGTGATGTACACCTATTTTGGGGGCGTCACAGTTGGTATCAGAGCTTAGGGATATGGTCTTTAGCGGAGATCGGGGAATAGAACTAGGAGGAGAGAGACGAGTAAATCTTTCGCTAGTGTGTCCTACCTAAGCTTATTTGGTATTTAATTGGTCAGTTAGAATATAGGGATAATATGTGGTATATCAATTTTATTAATTATCATTTATTTTATGGCATTATTTGAGAATGACAGTTGAAAATGTTAACAATGGAGTGAATGAGACCGTGGAGACACCTTTAATCACCAACCAGGGGAACATGCAACAGGAGGGCAATATTCCTCCTGTAAACAACACTACCGAACAAACGATGAATGATGGGATATTTAGAAGTTTTTTCCAGTTCATGCAAAATTAGACGAGGGAGACTCGTATACAAAATACGGGTGGAAATGATAGCAACGTGCGGCTTGTCACAGCCAAGCAATTCAAAGATTTGGGACCACCAGAATTTTTGGGAAAGCTGGATCCGATCACGGTGGAAATGTGGGTTAAGCAAATTACCAAGATATTTGATGTCTTGGGATGCACGGAGGAACAGAAGGTTCCATTCGTCAACTTTATATTTTGTGGTGGGGCAGATTACTGGTGGGAGTCTGTGAAGCGTACCCAGCCTGCCGCACTCAACGTGTCTTGGGAAACGTTTCAAAAACTATTCAATGACAAGTACTTTCCTAAAAGTATTCGTCATATGAAGGAGGTAAAGTTTATTAGACTGGAACAGAACAACATGACTGTGTCCCAGTACGAGGTTAAGTTCGTAGAGTTATTCAAGTTTGCACCTCATTTGGTAGAGAATGAGGAACGTATGACGCGGATGTTTCTGAGAGGTCTGAAACCCGAAATTCAGCAATATCTTATTTCTCATAAATTTTCTCTATATTCAGATGTTGTGAACAGGGCTCAATTATTAAAGCGAGATAATGAGTATGTTCAACCGAGGGACCACAACCAGGGTCATACCAATGGCAGCAGTCATCGGAGCAATGACAACCAGCGGGGAGGAAAACATCTGGACAAAAGTGGTAACCACTATGGTGGTAATCGTGGCCATGTTAGTAGAAGAAGCGTGTCGGGGGGAGATTTCAAAAAGAGAAGGTACAACAATGATAACGTGAAGACGTCAGCCCCAACATCAACTGTTTCTAGGAGAAGAGAACGACCACCGATTGTATATTATAAATGCGATAAAGAGGGACACATCAGCTCAAACTGCCCACAACAATCCAAGGTGTGTTATAACTGTGGAAAGGAAGGAGCATGTCCTACGCACAAAGGTTATACCACAAGTCAAAGTCTTGTGGAGGAACCATGCTATTGAGGAAATGACCTGTGAGTTGGAATCGGAAATGAAAATGAGGTATCCTCACCTTTTCGAAACACCAGGTACGTACGTCAATTTCGAGGATGAAATTGAATAAGGAGTGGAGGTTGTAAGACCCAAACTTTTTATTAATAAAATTGAATTTTCTCTAATTATTATTGTGAATAATAAGGTGTTAATTTGATATAATATTTTGGTTATAGGTGAAATGTGCAAATTTTGCAAAATAAGCAAGTGGTTATAAAATATTCATTGTTGTCGGGTAATATTCGTTTGGTCGTGGAATATTCTCGTTGTCAGGGAATATTCGTATGATGGCGTTGTCATTTGTGAGCCCCATAACGGAAAACGGTCTGATGAAGGAAAATGACAAGTCTGAGTTTTTATAAATAACGGCGTAATTGTTACTGTTAACACTGTTAGAATATCCGGTGGTTAAAATATAGTAATAAGTGTGGTTGCACAGTAGCACACGGTATTGCACATTATTTTTGAATTATTGATTCTTACGTAAGAAGGCACTACTCAATAATTGTTGTAACAACCCGATATTTTTTATATAATTAAATCAGAAATTTTTACGTATAATTTTTTTTAATGATGAGGATTTGTACAAGATAAGGCGTATGCATATATGCGATAAATAAAATTATATTTATTACATGAATAATTAAAAATAATTTTATTTCAGAATTATTGATTATTATAAAGTATATTCTTATAATAATTAATTTTATAGTAGAAATATTTTTATTAATTATTTTCCATGAAAATATAACTATGTATTATTTAAATAATAGATGAAATGATTATAGAATTATTATTATAATTATTTAATTTTATTATATGAATTTATTTCAGATTAGTTAAGTTAATTATTTTTAACTTAATTAATAATGTTATTTATGCAAGATAAATCAGATATGGAATCCAAACCCTAATTTTGGATTTTGATCAAGTCATGAGAATAATAATGTAATACCCCAACTTTTATAAATAAAGATGAATTTTTTATAAATATCATTTTTGAATATTATGGAGTTAATTTGATATAATGTTATAGTTGTGGGTAATATTTATAAATTTTACAAAGTACGCAAGTTGTTATATAATATTCGATTGGTCGGGGAATATTCGTTTTAACAGGAAATATTCGTACAACGGCACAATCATTGGTGGACCCCACAAAAGAATTATTGTCGGATTGAAAAAACGACAAAAATATTTTATTAAAAATAATGGCGAAAGTTTTACCATTGATACTGTTGAACTACTCAGTAGTAAAAGTACAGTAATACGTGTGGTTGAATAGTAGCACACAGTATTGATTATTAATGCTTATGTGAGAAGTCACTCAGTTTGATTCAATTATTGTCAGTTAATAATATGAATTATTTAGCGATAATGAAGTTTTGTTTTATTCGTATTATTAACATAATAAAACAGAAACATCTTTTTATATAAAATAGAATACTTTATTAAAATTATTCTATAAATAGAATATAATATATTTTATTTAAAATATTTTTCTTTAAATATGGACCGTCAGATTAAAGTAATCAATCTGGACCGTTCATGGATTAGTTACTATGCATTCTATTTTTCTATAAATAGCAGCTCATTCCTTCATTATTTCTTACGAATTCACTGAACTCTAGAGAGAGAAACTATAGAAAGAAACTATAGAGAGAGAGAGAGAAGAAAAGTATTCTGCTACTTAACTACTTCCTTATTTCAGTTCTTCTTTAAAACGGTAAGGGGTGTTATTCTTTCTTATTCATGAAGAGAACTGTTGTTATTCCATTTCTTATTATTTTGTTGGAATAACCTGTATACGCGGTCTACCCTATACTTGGTGACATTCTTCTATTATTCTGTTGGAACATCCTGTCTGTGTATTTTACACCGGACCTGGTTCCGTCTTGTTATTATTTTGTTAGAACATCATGTCTGTGTGTTTTACACCGGACCTGGTTCCGTCTTGTTATTATTCTGTTGGAACATCCTGTCTGTGTGTTTTACACCGGACCTGGTTCCATTATTTATTATTCTGTCGGAATATCCTGTCTGTGCGTTTACGCCGGACCTGGTTCCATTATTTATTATTCTGTTGGAATAACATGTCTGTGCGGTATATCGCATGCCGGGTGATTTCTTTTGTTATTACATTCTTTATTATACTCAGTTGGTTAAGTTTTAACTTCTATACTCCATGAAATTAGTGGAATATCGTTGATAATTGCGGTTCATCCAGTATCTTTTCATGAAAATATTCTTCTAAGCATTCTTGAATTTTACTCCACAAAGCAGTATCATGTTGACAATTTGGACGTTGTTAATTCTTGGTTAAATTAATTCTTGAACTTGTTTTATTGAATTCTTATATCATTGTCATCATCCTCTTGTTTATAAAATGTTGAAAGTCATCTGTGGCCTGTAGTGCATAGATATACTTGGTATGATTATGACCAGGGATTATTCGGTATAATCATGACCGTAATGTTACAAATGATGTGGTAAAAGTCCTCATTAGCCCGTAGTGCATTGATGCACAGTTGTTGGCATGATCATGACCATTAATGAATACACGAATATCCTTGGCCGTAGTGCAGGGGTGATTCGATGATGTGAATTATTTTATTAAGCTGAGTCCCAGCCATAACAGTGTTGAAAAACCTTTTAAATCATAGAAGATAGTAGATTTTATTCTCTACTTGACTCTTTTAATGGATTGCTTGTTCCGCTGCAGTTAAACTTGATGTTCGTTATATTTTATCAGTTTAACACTGTTGAAGGCTAATGATAAGTTATTCTGTATTATCTTAGTCATAATATTTCTTACTGGGCTAGTTGAGCTCACCCTTTCTTTCAATGTTCTCTTCAGGAAATGAGAATATAGTTAGGATGAGTCGGGGAACGGAGTGATGGACCAGATGATAGTATTAGTAGTCCTCACTATTCTATTAAATAGTGTGACAATAATTATAATGAGGACTCCCTTTGAGTTTGTATAGTCTCTAGTAGACAATAATTGTATTCAAACTCACAGTTATGTTTTGTCGTATTGTACACGATAGTTGTATTAGTAAGTTATATTTGTATTCTGTACCATGTATCTGACGACCCAAGATGGGTGATGTATACCTAATTTTGGGGGCGTCACAGTTGGTATCAGAGCTTAGGGATATGATCCCTGGCTAAGATGTGAAAATAGAACTAGGAGGGGAGAGACGGGGAATTCCTTCGCTAGTATGACCTACCTAAGTTTATTTGCATGGTATTTAATTGGTCGCTCATAATATAAGGATAATATATGACATATCAATTAACTTTTATTTTGTGGCAGTATCTGAAAATGGCATCTGAGAATGTTGAGAATAGCAATGGAGCACAGGCGACTGTTGATTCACCACATATCAATAATCAAGATAATGTGCATCAGGAAGGTGACAATCCTCATGCAAACAACAACACTGACCAGTTGATGAATGATGGAATGTTCAGAAGCTTTATGCAGTTCATGCAACAGCAGGCGAAAGCGGCTCCTGTCCAAAATATAGGTGAAAACAATGAAAACTCTCGGACGGTCACCGCTAAACAGTTCAAGGAGCTGGGACCACCGGAGTTTAAGGGCGAGCCAAAACCACTTATAGCGGAAACATGGATAAACCAGATCACCAAGATATTTGATGTCTTGGGATGCTTCGAGGAGCAAAAGGTTCCCTTTGTCACCTTTATGTTGCGAGGAGAGGCAGATTACTGGTGGGAATCAATTAAACATACTCAACCTGCCGCACTGAAGATGTCTTGGGAGAAGTTCCAAGAGCTGTTCAATGACAAATACTTTTTTGAAAGTGTTCGTCACATGAATGAGGTGGAGTTCATCAAATTGGAGCAGAATAATATGACCGTGTCGCAGTATGAGGCTAAATTTGCTGAGTTGTCCCGATTTGCGTCCCACTTGGTGAATAATGAAGAGCGAATGACGCAAATGTTTTTGCGAGGTTTGAAACCTGAGATACGTCAACATCTTATTTCTCATAAATTGTGTATGTATTCAGATATTGTGAATAGGGCTCAGTTAGTGGAGTGCGATAACGAGTCAATGCAACCAAAAGAGAGCAGTCGACAAAATGATAATACCAGTAAAAGCAGTCATTGAAGCGGTGACAACAAGCGTGGAGGGAATCAAAAGACCAGAAAAGGTAACCATTTCGGTGGTAATCAGGGCCAAAACAATAAGAATGGTCATTTCAAGAAGAGGAGATTCAACAATGATGGAAAGACGTCAGCACCAGCACCCGTTGTTAAGGAAGGAGAACGACCACCTATCATATGTTTCAAATGCGGAGGGGAGGGGCACATCAGTCCAAACTGCGCGATGCCGTCTAAAGCATGTTATAATTGTGGAAGAGAAGGTCATTTAGCTTGATTTTGTCGTTTACCAAAAATAAGTTCAGCCAAGATGGAGACACCAAAGGCCGTCCCAGAAAAGTCAAAATCGGTAGTGCAAGGGAGAGCGTTTATTGTGACCTCCCAAAAAGCAAGGAACCCGAATGAGGTCATCACGGGTAAGCTTATCATAAACTCTAACGAAGTCTATACTTTATTTGATACCGGTTCTACCCATTCTTTTATTTCTCCTACTTGCGCTCATCGATTAAATTTGACTCCGGAGAAATTAGACTTTGACTTATCTGTTGAAACTCCATTGGGAGAAACCTTCATTACATCCATGATTTATAAGTCTTATTTGGTTCAAGTTGGTACCCACACATTACCTGTCGATCTTATTTCATTAAAAATACTTGCATTTGACGTGATTTTAGGGATTGATTGGTTAACTACTCATCATGCAAAAATTGATTGTTTTCGTAAGGTTGTTAGCTTTCATATTCCTAATCGACCTATTATGCGAATTCAAGCAATCAAACCATTAAAATCAATCGCTGTCATCTCAAGCCATAAAGCTATTCGTTTATTGAAAAACGGATGTCAAGCTTTCTTAGCTCATGTCACGGATCTAAACAAAAATACGTCAGTTTTGAATGATATTTCTATTGTTAATAAATTCCCTGACGTATTCCCTGAAGAACTTCCTGGCCTACCCCCAGAGCGTGAAATTGAATTTTATATCAACCTTGAACCCGGTACAAAACCCATTTCCAAAGCCCCATATCGAATGGCTCCTATTGAACTTCAGGAGTTAAAGATCCAACTGCAGGAATTGTTAGACATTGGCTTTATTCGTCCTAGTATCCTTGGGGTGCTCCTGTGCTATTCGTGAAGAAGAAAGATGGAAGTATGCGACTTTGTATTGATTATCGGGAGTTGAATCATGTCACCATCAAAAATAGGTACCCATTGCCACGTATTGATGACATATTTGACCAGTTGCAAGGAGCACAATTCTTTTCAAAGATCGATCTTCGTTCTGGATATCATCAGCTGAAGGTTAGAACTGAGGATATTCCAAAGACGACTTTTAGAACTTGGTACGGGCATTATGAATTCCTAGTCATGTCTTTTGGATTGACTAATGCTCCTGCTGCCTTCATGGATATGATGAACCGGGTATTCAAGGAATATTTGGATCACTTTGTGGTCGTCTTTATTGATGACATCCTTATTTATTCCAAAAGCCGTGAAGATCATGAGCAACACTTGAGGCTGGTACTCCAAAAGCTTCGTGAATACAAGCTTTATGACAAGAAGCAGAAATGCGAGTTCTGGCTGGAGCAGGTAACATTCCTTGGGCACGTAGTATCAAGTCGTGGAATATCGGTTGACCCGGCAAAGATTGAAGCTATTCAAAGCTGGGAGCAACCTAAATCAGTGACCGAAGTACGTAGCTTTCTTGGTTTAGCTGGTTATTATCGGAGATTCGTGGAAGGATTTTCTCGAATCGCTACTCCATTAACTCAGCTGACTCGGAAAGAAACAAAGTTCGGTTGGACCGAAGAATGTGAGAAGAGTTTTCAAGAACTCAAGAGGAGACTCATTTCAGCACCTGTTCTAACAATACCATCTGGCTCGGAGGGATTTTTCATCTATAGTGATGCTTCGAGCAAAGGGCTGGTATGCGTTCTCATGCAACATGGAAAAGTCATAGCCTATGTATCAAGATAACTCAAGGAATATGAGAGAAATTATCCTACTCATGATCTAGAGTTGGCAGCTGTTGTCTTTGCACTTAAAATTTGGAGGCATTATTTGTATGGGGAGAAGGTGGAGATCTTTACGGATCATAAAAGCCCCAAATATTTCTTCACTCAAAAGGAACTCAACATGCGACAACGATGTTGGCTTGAACTGTTGAAAGATTATGATCATATCATTCAATACCATCTTGGAAAAGCGGACGTGGTAGCTGACGCATTGAGTAGAAGATCATATGCAAGTACGAGTGCGATATTGTCAACACAAAGGCCCATTTTGTGTGACTTGCAAAGGATTAAGATAGAGTTAAAGACTCCAGGGACCCATGTGATGATGGCGAATATACAAGTAGAACCAGCTTTAATCCATAAAGTTAAAGCTGCTCAAACTACAGACCTGGAGCTGATGCGCATGAGGAAGAAAGTGCAAGAATGTGCTATACCGGAAGCAAGAATCGATGAAGAAGGAATACTTCGAGTCAACTCCAGACTTTGTGTTCCTAACAAACATGATTTAAAGTATGAAATCATGATGGAGGTGCACAACACACCGTTTGTAATCCATCCTAGAAGTACCAAAATGTATCATGATCTTCGTCATACATTTTGGTGGAGCAGTATGAAGAGAGAGATAGCGCTGTTTATCTCAAGGTGTCTAACTTGTCAACGAGTCAAAGCAGAGCATCAAGTACCAAAAGGTCCATTGCAACCACTTGAAATTCTAGAATGAAAGTGGGAGCACATTACCATGGATTTCGTTACCGGTCTTCCTAAGGTTTCTCAAGGTATAGATGCGATTTGGGTCATTATTGATAGATTGACCAAGTCTGCTGATTTCTTACCGATACAAAAAACTTATACACTTGAACGTCTTGCTCGTATGTACATAAACGAGATTGTAAGATTGCATGGTATGCCAGTATCCATAGTTTCTGATCGAGACCCAAGATTCACTTCACGATTTTGGGTTAGTTTACAAACAGCTATGGGCCCAGATTTACGATATAGTTCGGCATATCATCCTCAGACGGACGGACAATCAGAGAGGACTATTCAAACTCTAGAAGATTTATTAAGACTCTGTGTCCTTAACTTCAAGGGAAGTTGGGACAAGTTCTTACCATTGGTGGAGTTTTCCTACAACAACAGTTATCAAGCAAGTATTGGCATGGCTCCATTCGAAGCATTGTATGGAAGAAAATGTCGTTCTCCAGTATGCTGGGATGAGGTGGGTGAAGCAACGTTGTTGGGACCGGAGTTGGTACGTATGACTACAGAAAAGATTCAAACGATCCGACAACGTATAAAAACCTCACAAGATCGACAAAAGAGTTATGCTGATCTTCATCGAAAGGACGTGGAATTTGATATAGGAGATCATGTGTTCTTACGTGTTGCTTCATGGAAAGGAGTTACGAGATTTAGAAATAGAGGAAAGCTCAATCCACGATTCATCGGTCTATTTTTAATCCTCGATCGAGTAGGAACTGTGGCTTATAGACTCGCTTTACCGCCAAGTATGTCTCGTGTTCATAACATTTTTCACATATCCATGTTACGTAAATATGTGGAAGACCCGAACCACATTATTGAGTTAGAACCGGAAGAAATAGCAGAAGATTTGGCGTATGAAGAAGTTCCTGTTCAAATCTTGGATAAGAAGGAACATATTCTACGCTCCAAGGTTATACCTCAAGTCAAAGTTTTGTGGAGAAACCACGATATTGAGGAAATGACTTGGGAGTTAGAATCTGAAATAAAATCAAGGTATCCTTACCTCTTCGACATACCAGGTACGTACCCTAATTTCGAGAGTGAAATTTCATAAGAAGGGGAGGTTGTAAGACCCCAACTTTTATAAATAAAGATGAATTTTCTATAAATATCATTTTTGAATAATATGGAGTTAATTTGATATAATGTTATAGTTGTGGGTAGTATTTATAAATTTTGCAAAGTACGCAAGTTGTTATATAATATTCGATTGGTCGGGGAATATTCGTTTTAACAGGGAATATTCGTACAATGACACAATCATTGGTGGACCCCACAACAGAATTATTGTCGGATTGAAAAAACGACAAAAATGTTTTATTAAAAATAATGGCGGAAGTTTTACCATTGATACTGTTGAACTACTTGGTAGTAAAAGTACAATAATACGTGTGGTTGAATAGTAGCACACGGTATTGATTATTAATGCTTATGTGAGAAGTCACTCAGTTTGATTCAATTATTGTCAGTTAATAATATGAATTATTTAGTGATAATGAAGTTTTGTTTTATTCGTATTATTAACGTAATAAAACAGAAACATCTTTTTATATAAAATAGAATACTTTATTAAAGTTATTTTATAAATAGAATATAATATATTTTATTTAAAAGATTTTTCTTTAAATATGGACCGTCAGATTAAAGTAATCAATCTGGATCGTTCATGGATTAGTTACTATGCATTCTATTTTTCTATAAATAGCAGCTCATTCCTTCATTATTTCTTACGAATTCACTGAACTCCAGAGAGAGAAACTATAGAGAGGGAGAAGAAAAGTATTCTGCTACTTAACTACTTCCTTATTTTAGTTCTTCTTTAAAACGGTAAGGGGTGTTATTCTTTCTTATTCATGAAGAGAACTGTTGTTATTCCATTTCTTATTATTCTGTTGGAATAACCTGTATACGCAGTCTACCCTATACTTGGTGACATTCTTCTATTATTCTGTTGGAACATCCTATCTGTGTGTTTTACACCGGACCTGGTTCCGTTTTGTTATTATTCTGTTGGAACATCCTGTCTGTGTGTTTTACACCGGACCTGGTTCCGTCTTGTTATTATTTTGTTGGAACATTCTGTCTGTGTGTTTTACACCGGACCTGGTTCCGTTTTTATTATTATTCTTTTGGAACATCATGTCTGTGTGTTTTACACCGGACCTGGTTCCGTCTTGTTATTATTCTGTTGGAACATCCTGTCTGTGTGTTTTACACCGGACCTGGTTCCATTATTTATTATTCTGTCAGAAAATCCTGTCTGTGCGTTTACGCCGGACCCGGTTCCATTATTTATTATTCTATTAGAATAACCTGTCTGTGCGGTCTATCGAATGCCGGGTGATTTCTTTTGTTATTCCATTCTTTATTATACCCAGTTAGTTAAGTTTTAACTTCTATACTCCATGAAATTAGTGGAATATTCTTTGATAATTGCGGTTCATCCATTATCTTTTCATAAAAATATTCTTCTAAGCATTCTTTAATTTTACTGCACAAAGCAGTATCATGTTGACAATTTGGACGTTGTTAATTCTTGGATAAATTAATTCTTGAACTTGTTTTATTGAATTCTTATATCATTGTCATCATCCTCTTGTTTATAAAATGTTGAAAGTCATCTGTGGCCTGTAGTGCATAGATATACTTGGTATGATTATGTCCAGGGATTATTCGGTATAATCATGACCGTAATGTTACAAATAATATGGTAAAAGTCCTCATTGGCCCGTAGTGCATTGATGCACAGTTGTTGGCATGATCATGACCATTAATGAATACACGAATATCCTTGGCCGTAGTGCAGGGGTGATTCGATGATGTGAATTATTTTATTAAGCTGAGTCCCAGCCATAACAGTGTTGAAAAACCTTTTAAATCATAGAAGATAGTAGATTTTATTCTATACTTGACTCTTTTAATAGATTGCTTGTTCCGCTGCAGTTAAACTTGATGTTCGTTATATTTTATCAGTTTAACACTGTTGATGGCTAATGATAAGTTATTCTGCATTATCTTAGTCATAATATTTATTACTGGGCTAGTTGAGCTCACCCTTTCTTTCAATATTCTCTTCAAGAAATGAGAATATAGTTGGAACGAGTCGGGAAACGGAGTGATGGACCAGATGATAGTATTAGTAGTCCTCACTATTCAATTAAATAGTGTGACAATAATTGTAATGAGGACTCCTTTTGAGTTTGTATAGTCTCTAGTAGACAATAATTGTATTTAAACTCAAAGTTATATTTTGTCGTATTGTACACGATAGTTGTATTAGTAGGTTGTATTTGTAATCTATACCATGTATCTGACGACCCAAGATGGGTGATGTATACCTAATTTTGGAGGCGTCACAGTTGGTATCAGAGCTTAGGGATATGATCCCTGGCTAAGATGTGAGAATAGAACTAGGAGGGGAGAGACGGGGAATTCCTTCGCTAGTATGACCTACCTAAGTTTATTTGCATGGTATTTAATTGGTCGGTCATAATATAAGGATAATATATGACATATCAATTAACTATTGTTTTGTGGCAGTATCTGAAAATGACATCTGAGAATGTTGAGAATAGCAATGGAGCACAGGCGACTGTTGATTCACCACATATCAATAATCAGGATAATGTGCATCAGGAAGGTGACAATCCTCATGCAAATAACAACACTGACCAGATGATGAATGATGGAATGTTCAGAAGCTTTATGCAGTTCATACAACAGCAGGCGAGAGCGGCTCCTATCCAAAATATAGGTAGAAACACTGAAAACTCTCGGACGGTCACCGCTAAACAGTTCAAGGAGTTGGGACCACCGGAGTTTAAGGGCGAGCCAAAACCACTTATAGCGGAAACATGGATAAACCAGATCACCAAGATATTTGATGTCTTGAGATGCTCCGAGGAGCAAAAGGTTCCCTTTGCCGCCTTTATGTTGTGAGGAGAGGCAGATTACTGGTGGGAATCAATTTAGCGTACTCAACCTACCGCACTGAAGATGTCTTGGGAGAAGTTCCAAGAGCTGTTCAATGACAAATACTTTTCCGAAAGTGTTCGTCACATGAAGGAGGTGGAGTTCATCAAATTGGAGCAGAATAATATGACCGTGTCGCAGTATGAGGCTAAATTTGCTGAGTTGTCCTGATTTGCGTCCCACTTGGTGGATAATGAAGAGCGAATGACGCGAATGTTTTTGCGAGGTTTGAAACCTGAGATATGTCAACATCTTATTTCTCATAAATTGTGTTTGTATTCAGATGTTGTGAATAGGGATCAGTTAGTGGAGCGCGATAACGAGTCAATGCAACCAAAAGAGAGCAGTCGGCAAAATGATAATACCAGTGAGAGCAGTCATCGAAGCGGTGACAACAAGCGTGGAGGGAATCAACAGACCAGAAATGGTAACCACTTCGGTGGTAATCAGGACCAAAACAATAAGAATGGTCATTTCAAGAAGAGGAGATTCAACAATGATGAAAAGATGTCAGCACCAGCACCCGTTGTTAAGGAAGGAGAACGACCACCTATCATATGTTTCAAATGCGGAGGGGAGGGGCACATCAGTCCAAACTGCGCGATGCCGTCTAAAGCATGTTATAATTGTGGAAGAGAAGGTCATTTAGCTTGATTTTGTCGTTTACCAAAAATAAGTTCAGCCAAGATGGAGACACCAAAGGCCGTCCCAGAAAAGTCAAAATCGGTAGTGGACCTCCCAGAAAGCAAGGAACCCAAATGAGGTCATCACGGGTAAGCTTATCATAAACTCTAACGAAGTCTATACTTTATTTGATACCGGTTCTACCCATTCTTTTATTTCTCCTACTTGCGCTCATCGATTAAATTTGACTCCAGAGAAATTCGACTTTGACTTATCTGTTAAAACTCCATTGGGAGAAACCTTCATTACATCCACGATTTATAAGTCTTGTTTAATTCAAGTTGGTACCCACACATTACCTGTCGATCTTATTTCATTAAAAATACTTGCATTTGACGTGATTTTAGGGATTGATTGGTTAACTACTCATCATGCAAAAATTGATTATTTTCGTAAGGTTGTTAGCTTTCATATTCCTAATCGACCTATTATGCGAATTCAAGCAACCAAACCATTAAAATCAATCGCTGTCATATCAAGCCATAAAGCTATTCGTTTATTGAAAAATGGATGTCAAGCTTTCTTAGCTCATGTCACGGATCTAAACAAAAATACGTCAGTTTTGAATGATATTTCTATTGTTAATAAATTCCCTTACGTATTCCCTGAAGAACTTCCTGGCCTACCCCCAGAGCGTGAAATTAAATTTTGAATCGACCTTAAACCCGGTACAAAACCCATTTCCAAAGCCTCATATCGAATGGCTCCTATTGAACTTCAGGAGTTAAAGATCCAACTGCAGGAATTGTTAGACATTGGCTTTATTCGTCCTAGTATCCTTGGGGTGCTCCTGTGCTATTCGTGAAGAAGAAAGATGGAAGTATGCGACTTTGTATTGATTATCGGGAGTTGAATCATGTCACCATCAAAAATAGGTACCCATTGCCACGTATTGATAACATATTTGACCAGTTGCAAGGAGCACAATTCTTTTCAAAGATCGATCTTCGTTCTGGATATCATCAGCTGAAGGTTAGAACTGAGGATATTCCAAAGACGACTTTTAGAACTCGGTACGGGCATTATGAATTCCTAGTCATGTCTTTTGGATTGACTAATGCTCCTGCTGCCTTCATGGATATGATGAACCGGGTATTCAAGGAATATTTAGATCACTTTGTGGTCGTTTTTATTGATGACATCCTTATTTATTCCAAAAGCCGTGAAGATCATGAGAAACACTTGAGGCTGGTACTCCAAAAGCTTCGTGAATACAAGCTTTATGCCAAGTTGAAGAAATACGAGTTCTGGCTGGAGCAGGTAGCATTCCTTGGGCACGTAGTATCAAGTCGTGGAATATCGGTTGACCCGACAAAGATTGAAGCTATTCAAAGTTGGGAGCAACCTAAATCAGTGACCGAAGTACGTAGCTTTCTTGGTTTAGCTGGTTATTATCGGAGATTCGTGGAAGGATTTTCTCGAATCGCTACTCCATTAACTCAGCTGACGCCGAAAGATACAAAGTTCGGTTGGAGCGAAGAATGTGAGAAGAGTTTTCAAGAACTCAAGAGGAGACTCATTTCAGCACCTGTTCTAACAATACCATCTGGCTCGGAGGGATTTTTCATCTATAGTGATGCTTCGAGCAAAGGGTTGGTATGCGTTCTCATGCAACATGGAAAAGTCATAGCCTATGCATCAAGACAACTTAAGGAATATGAGAGAAATTATCCTACTCATGATCTAGAGTTGGCAGCTGTTGTCTTTGCACTTAAAATTTGGAGGCATTACTTGTATGGGGAGAAGGTGGAGATCTTTACGGATCATAAAAGCCTCAAATATTTCTTCTCTCAAAAGGAACTCAACATGCGACAACGACGTTGGCTTGAACTGTTGAAAGATTATGATCATACCATTCAATACCATCCTGGAAAAGCGAATGTGGTAGCTGACGCATTGAGTAGAAGATCATATGCAAGTACGAGTGCGATATTGTCAACACAAAGGCCCATTTTGTGTGACTTGTAAAGGATGGAGATAGAGTTAAAGACTCCAGGGACCCATGTGATGATGGCAAATATACAAGTAGAACCAGCTTTAATCCATAAAGTTAAAGCAGCTCAAACTACAGACCTGGAGCTGATGCGTATGAGGAAGAAAGTGCAAGAAGGTGCTATGCCGGAATCAAGAATCGATGAAGAATGAATACTTCGAGTCAACTCCAGACTTTGTGTTCCTAACAACCGTGATTTAAAGTATGAAATCATGATGGAGGCGCACAACACACCATTTGTAATCCATCCTAGAAGTACCAAAATGTATCATGATCTTCGTCATACATTTTGGTGGAGCAGTATGAAGAGAGAGATAGAGCTGTTTATCTCAAGGTGTCTAACTTGTCAACGAGTCAAAGCGGAGCATCAAGTACCAAAAGGTCCATTGCAACCACTTGAAATTCTAGAATGGAAGTAGGAGCACATTACCATGGATTTTGTTACCGGTCTTCCTAAGGTTTCTCAAGGTATAGATGCGATTTGGGTCATTGTTGATAGATTGACCAAGTCTGCTCAGTTCTTACCGATACAAAAAACTTATACACTTGAACGTCTTGCTCGTATGTACATAAACGAGATTGTAAGACTGCATGGTATGCCAGTATCCATAGTTTCTGATCGAAACCCAAGATTCACTTCACGATTTTGGGTTAGTTTACAAACAGCTATGGGCCCGAATTTACGATATAGTGCGGTATATCATCCTCAGACGGACGGACAATTAGAGAGGACTATTCAAACTATAGAAGATTTATTAAGACTCTGTGCCCTTGACTTCAAGGGAAGTTGGAACAAGTTCTTACAATTGGTGGAGTTTTTCTACAATAACAGTTATCAAGCAAGTATTGGCATGGCTCCATTCGAAGCATTGTATGGAAGAAAATGTCGTTCTCCAGTATACTGGGATGAGGTGGGTGAAGCAACGTTGTTGGGACCAGAGTTGGTACGTATGACTACAGAAAATATTCAAACAATCCGACAACGTATAAAAACCTCACAAGATCGACAAAAGAGTTATGCTGATCTTCATCGAAATGACGTGGAATTTGATATAGGAGATCATGTGTTCTTACGTGTTGCTCCATGGAAAGGAGTTACGAGATTTGAAAAGAGAGGAAAGCTCAATCCTCGATTCATCGGTCCATTTTTAATCCTCGATCGAGTAGGAACTGTGGCTTATAAACTCGCTTTACCGCCAAGTATATCTCGTGTTCATAACGTTTTTCACATATCCATATTACGTAAATATGTGGAAGACCCGAACCATATTATTGAGTTAGAACCGGACGAAATAGCAGAAGATTTGGCGTATGAAGAAGTTCCTGTTCAAATCTTGGATAAGAAGGAACATATTCTACGCTCCAAGGTTATACCTCAAGTCAAAGTTTTGTGGAGAAACCACGATGTTGAGGAAATGACTTGGGAGTTAGAATCTGAAATGAAATCAAGATATCCTTACCTCTTCGACATACCAGGTACGTACCCTAATTTCGAGGACAAAATTTCATAAGGGGAGGTTGTAAGACCCCAACTTTTATAAATAAAGATGAATTTTCTATAAATATCATTTTTGAATATTATGGAGTTAATTTGATATAATGTTATAGTTGTTGGTAATATTTATTAATTTTGCAAAGTACGCAAGTTGTTATATAATATTCGATTGGTCGGGGAATATTCGTTTTAACAAGGAATATTCGTACAACGGCACAATCATTGGTGGACCCCAGAACAGAATTATTGTCGGATTGAGAAAACGACAAAAATATTTTATTAAAAATAATGGCAGAAGTTTTACCATTGATACTGTTGAACTACTCAGTAGTAAAAGTACAGTAATACGTGTGGTTGAATAGTAGCACACGGTATTGATTATTAATGTTTATGTGAGAAGTCACTCAGTTTGATTCAATTATTGTCAGTTAATAATATGAATTATTTAGCGATAATGAAGTTTTGTTTTATTCGTATTATTAACGTAATAAAACAGAAACATCTTTTTATATAAAACAGAATACTTTATTAAAATTATTCTATAAATAGAATATAATATATTTTATTTAAAAGATTTTTCTTTAAATATGGACCGTCAGATTAAAGTAATCAATCTGGACCGTTCATGGATTAGTTACTATGCATTCTATTTTTCTATAAATAGCAGCTCATTCCTTCATTATTTCTTACGAATTCACTGAACTCTAGAGAGAGAAACTATAGAGAGAAACTATAGAGAGAGAGAAGAAAAGTATTCTGCTACTTAACTACTTCCTTATTTCTGTTCTTCTTTAAAACGGTAAGGGGTGTTATGCTTTCTTATTCATGAAGAGAACTGTTGTTATTCCATTTCTTATTATTCTGTTGGAATAACCTGTATACGCGGTCTACCCTATACTTGGTGACATTCTTCTATTATTCTGTTGGAACATCCTGTCTGTGTGTTTTACACCGGACCTAGTTTCGTCTTGTTATTATTCTGTTGGAACATCCTGTCTGTGTGTTTTACACCGGACCTGGTTCCGTTTTTATTATTATTCTGTTGGAACATCATGTCTATGTGTTTTACACCGGACCTGGTTCCGTCTTGTTATTATTCTGTTGGAACATCCTGTCTGTGTGTTTTACACCGGACCTGGTTCCATTATTTATTATTCTGTCGAAATATCCTGTCTGTGCGTTTACGCCGGACCTGGTTCCATTATTTATTATTCTGTTGAAATAACCTGTCTGTGCGGTGTATCGCATGCCGGGTGATTTATTTTGTTATTACATTCTTTATTATACTCAGTTGGTTAAGTTTTAACTTCTATACTCCATGAAATTAGTGGAATATCCTTGATAATTGCGGTTCATCTAGTATCTTTTCATGAAAATATTCTTCTAAGCATTCTTGAATTTTACTCCACAAAGCAGTATCATGTTGATAATTTGGACGTTGTTAATTCTTGGATAAATTAATTCTTGAACTTTTTTTATTGAATTCTTATATCATTGTCATCATCCTCATGTTTATAAAATGTTGAAAGTCATCTATGGCCTGTAGTGCATAGATGGACTTGGTATGATTATGACCAGGGATTATTCGGTATAATCATGACCGTAATGTTACAAATGATGTGGTAAAAGTCCTCATTGGTCCGTAGTGCATTGATGGACAGTTGTTGGCATGATCATGACCATTAATGAATACACGAATATCCTTGGCCATAGTGCAAGGGTGATTCGATGATGTGGATTATTTTATTAAGTTGAGTCCCAGCGATAACAGTGTTGAAAACCCTTTTAAATCATAGAAGATAGTAGATTTTATTCTTTACTTGACTCTTTTAATGTATTGCTTGTTCCGCTGCAGTTAAACTTGATGTTCGTTATATTTTATCAGTTTAACACCGTTGAAGGCTAATGATAAGTTATTCTGCATTATCTTAGTCATAATATTTCTTACTGGGCTAGTTGAGCTCACCCTTTCTTTCACTGTTCTCTTCAGGAAATGAGAATATAGCTGGGACGAGTCAGAAAACGGAGTGATGGACCAGATGATAGTATTAGTAGTCCTCACTATTCTATTAAATAGTGTGACAATAATTTTAATGAGGACTCCGTTTGAGTTTGTATAGTCTCTAATAGACAATAATTGTATTCAAACTCACAGTTATGTTTTGTCGTATTGTACACGACAGTTATATTAGTAAGTTGTATTTATATTCTGTACCATGTATCTGACGACCCAAGATGGGTGATGTATACCTAATTTTGGGGGCGTCACAAATAATATAATATTAATTATATTTTAATTTTTCAGTGCTATGATATGTACTGTATGTACGTATTGATAATGGTTGGTCAATTATGGTGCAGTATGTGGAAACCATAGCAATATTTTTATAAGCCCTAGTTAGTAAGTCAATTAAGACTTTAAAATCTGTTAAGCCATCGTGTTATGATGTATATGATATGTATTGTAGATTTTAATGCTAATTATGGAAAATCCTAATTAGTAATTAAAAACCCTAATTTTGAAAACCCTAAATAATAGTTATAAGCCCTAATTTTTAAAATTAGCAACCCTAATTATCAAATTAGAGCCCTAATTACTAAATTAGCAAGGTTAATTATAATTAGTAAATAATTAAACCCTAATGTTCATACATAATGTAATTAGAAACCCAAATTACAAATTATTAACCCTAATTGCTAAATAGGAACCTTAATCGCTAATTAAACAAGATTAATGTTAATTAGTGAATACCTAAACCTAATTTTTTTAAGTCTATGTAATTAGGAAACCTAAACTAATTTAGTAATCCTAATTTGTGATTTTTAGAAACTAAAATTTCTATTTTTGGCCTAATTAGAAACTCTAGATAAATGATCATAATTGGCGGAACCTTAGGGTTAAACCTTAAGGGTCAAACCCTAAGGGTTTGCCAATTATCATTATTGCCATTAAAATTTCAAGGCTATTGACTATTATGCCCTTAATGCATTATTGAAGTTTACTTGTAGAACTTGGTCTAGTTGGAGTGGTTGGCCAACCCTAGGGTAGCCATGTGACTTGAATTAAAAATCTCAGCCATTTTATATCACCAATACATTTCATCTAAGGCTTATATATATAGTATTAGAGAGAGACAAGTCCATTATTTGGCCATTTGAGCACCAACTCTCTACCAAGACCATACATCTCTCTAACCCACGAAATCATAAGACAAATCAGTCCCAAATCAAAGCCCCACTAACATTTATATCAAATCAGAAGCCTTGAATCAGAACTTGATCATAGAAGGTATAAGCCCTACCCAAGAATTTGATCTTTGATCTGTTGTTAGATGTTAGTTTTTAGTGTTAAAATATGTTGTTTATGATGTAAATAGATGATCTGGGCTGCTAGATGTTAGATCCATAACATCTAGAGGCACGGATTTGCAGATTTATAAAATCTGGAAAAGTTATTTTGTGTTCTGACAACCAAATGCCAGGCCTTGTAGATCTCTGTCTGTGTTTAGTTTTTGTGTTTTAAGTGTTTGATCTTGTAGTATGTCGTGAGATCTGTGTTCTGGACCTCATAGAAGGACCAGATCATCCACAGATAGATATTCTTGGTCAAAGGTCGTTGACCGACCATGAGTGGACAAAATCTGGGTAACCTAAATTTTGCCCAGAAAGGTCTGACAAGACCTTTGTCGCCTCTGATCTTGCTAGTTGTTGTTGATTTATGTTGGTTATTATATTCAAGTGGTAGTATGATAATTATACTACACATTAATGTATTTAGATGGCTTATACTACATATATTTTGGATTCAGTGACCGGTCAAAGTAGCTCAGTTGATCACAGTTCATGTTTTCTGGGTAACCCAGAAAATGTTTGAACGTGTCCTCTGACATGATTTGGCCGGGCTATATTTTCTTGATGTGTTGTTGTTAGATGTGTTTTAGGTGTTAGATCTCTTCATTTACATGCTGACTAAAACCTGGAAGCATTAGATCACAAAATCATTTCATGAAAAGCAAGTTGTGGAAGCCCAAATATGAGCAGTCGAACTGTTCTTCATTTCTGGATAACCCAGAAAATGAAGAATAGCTCTGACAACTTGTTCAAGGATCCATATCTCTCTTATATTATGCTTGTTGGCCATGTTTGTGGTTGGATCATGTAGTCTTGCACTAGCACTACAAGATCTGATTAATAGCATGGCCAGAAACACTTTATACACTATTTTAATCTTGGTCAAACATGGTCTCTCGTTCACTGTCTTTGAAGTTTTGGGTTTGGCCAAGAACATGAAGAACACCTATAGCGACGATTTTTTCGCTATAAGCAGTCTTTAGCGACACTTTATTACAAAATTAATTATTTTTATTAAATAATTAGTATTAAATAGTTTTTAATTATAAAAAATACATAATAAATTATTAAAAATTATTTTAAAGTCTGAAAATTAGTTTTTAATTATTTTAAGTATATTTCATAAATATTTAATATTTTTAAAATATTAATGGTATTTAATTTATTTAATTATAATATTAAATAAATTAGTTAAAAATAATTTAAATACTTGAAAAATCATTTAAAATTATATTAAGGTATAAAAAATATTTTAAGTTATTTTTAATGACTTTTAATATTTTGTGATGAAATTCATTAATAAATTAATATTAATGATAATTAAGTTATTTAATAAATGAATTACTTAAATAAATTAAAAATAATTTTATTATATTAAAAATTATTTTAAAAAATAATAAGGTATTTAAAAATATTTTAAGTTATAAAATATAACTTTCAATAATTAAAGGTAAATTTCATTAATTAATGATATTAGAATTATTTAATAATTATATTAAATAAATTAGTTTAAAAATGATTTTAATATTATAAAAATTATTTTAAATGAAAACAGAGTATTTAAAAATATTTTAAGTTATAAAATATAACTTTTAATATTTAAAGGATAATTTCATTAATAAGTTAATATTAATGATATTAACTTAATATTAATGATATTAGATTTATTTAATAATTATATTAAATAAATTGTTTTAAAATGGTTTTATTAATTTAAAAATTATTTAAAAAGGATATAAATGAATTAAAAATATTTCAAGATATATTTAATGACTTTTAATATTTTGAGGGATAGTACATTAATATTTAAATATTAATGGTAATTATTTAAAAATAATTTTAAATGTTTTAAAAATCATTTAAAGGCAATGTAAATGTTTTAAAAAATAGTTTGAGTTATTATAAATAACTTTAATATTTTGGCAATGGTTTCATTAATAGTTTAATATTAATTAAATATTAATGATAATAGAATTGTTTAATATTTAAATCATTTAATAATGATTTCGATGTTTGAAAATTCATGACAAATTATAAATAAATGTTTTAAAATTAGTATAAGTCATTTAAAAATAATATGACTGATAATTACAGTTATTGAGCTACATGATAGAGTCTTAGACTCGATAATTACCCAATAAAGCCGTCAGTACACCGACATGTTTTAAAAATTGATCTGGACTTAGATATTTTGACATTATTAATATTTGTTCGTGATTCAATGACTGTTGAATATGTGTGATAATGTGATTAGGTTATATGCTGACTGCAATAAGCAGTATTATGTGCTACGATATGTTATTCTAATCAGTAAAATGATCTTATTACTGATAGGTTGTTATATAAAAGATAAAACTAAGTTGTGAGTTGTAAGCAGCGTACCAAGCAAGTATCCTGCCTTTACATTTTCTTTATGCAATGGACATGAGTAAGAAAAGTTCTGAATTATATTATTATTGTACGAGATTGTTAACCCTATTGTTATATATATTATATCTGATCATTGATTATCAACATGATATTACAGTATTATTTAGATATTTATTCTGTTCGCTAATTTCTAATTATGGTTATACAAGTGTCCCCACTTGGATAATCATTGTATTTAATCATATGTTGATATATACATATATATATATATATATATATATATATATATATACATTAAGTAAAAGTCGTCTAAGCTATTTGAGCAGCAAGACACAGATTTAGAAATATTGTTGAATATGATAAAACCTTTTTGTATCCAATCATATTATTTTGGTTCGGATTCCAGACTAAGTATGAACATCCCGAACATGAAAAAACTTTTATGCGCCCAAGGCGGACAGAGTGAACGATAATATCGTTCTTGCATGTAGTATTGATCAATACAGGACATAACGGGCTAATCACCCCCCGTGCCCATAAGTTATGACGGTTTGCAGATGAAGTTCTGCTAAACCTATTCAAAAATTAAAAACAATGTTCATAGTATGTTACCTTAACCCTATTTATAGTCAGTACGTAGTTTCAAAAATTTGATAGAGAATTGTTATGTTATTATTATCGGTTCAGATTACTTTACAACTATTGATTAGTTGTAGAAGAATAGTATAAAGAAAATATTTAATCCTTTCAGCTAATATTTATAATTATTATTACTTGCTAGGCACTCAAATGATCATCCTTGCTTAATTTAAATGTTTTCAGCTAAGTGTGAACAACCAGAAGGCTCATGCAGAAACAAATGAAAAGGAAAGCAAAGAGAATAAGATTTGTGGTATTCTATGTAATAGTTTGATATTATTAGGACAATGATATATATATATATATATATATATATATTAAGTATCATGTATTGTAATGAATGTGTAAAGGTCGCGTACCTGGTAGTAGACTCTGATGCATATGTAAATTAAGTTTAATATTTAAATTATTATTATTATTAGTATTATTTCGCCCATAAAAATGGTATCGTGAAGCACCGAGTTCGGGTTTCAAGTACCCGAATTTGGGGGCTTTACAATTGTTATAGTAATTACTGTTCAATATATTATTTTATTGATTTAATAATTGCTACGTTGATATTTTATATTATTATTATTTTAATAATTATCACTGCACAATATTTCCCATTATCAGAACAATAATTCATATTATTTGAATAATATTATTATATAGCATTATTGGCAATGTCTAAGGAAGTTCTGTCTAGAAAAGGGGTTTGGTCACCTAATTACGCGACAGTAAGAAGAAATCCTTATCGGAAAGCCTCCTCTTTCCTGGGAACTACCTGATTGTCATAATTGTGATTCTGTAATATTATTTGAGAATAATTAATTAATAATTTATATGATAAGGAAATATTTATTTTTATGTGGATATAAATGAAGGAATTAATGTTGAGGTATTTTATCAGTATTTTGTCGAAATGGAGGAATTAATTCTTATTTTTCTGATAAAAGAGCTATTTTTTATGGATTATTGAAGTTTCAGAAATAAATATTTTTATTAAAAACATGGTGGGCCCCATTTTTGGTTGGTGTGGAATTTTTGAATTTGGTGGGGCCCACTGTGGTGTGCTAAAATCTGATCAATTGTGGTGGCCGTGAAAATTTTGTTATAAAATATTATTTTATTAATTTAGTCTGTTTTGGCGTTCTAAGCATTTTTCTATAAATAGGGTGCTTAGTTACAATTGAAAATCACACTAGAATCATAAGTTTTTTTTTCTCTCTCTCTATATTATCGAGCGTATTTTGTGAATATTTAGATACTTTGAGAGTTGCTATTCAGTGCAAGTTTCTTTCAGCATTTTACCTGAGATTTCAGCCGGAAGTACTGTTCTTTTGAGGTAAGAGATGTTATTTTCTTCGTAAATGATATTATTTCTTTCAATATCATTATGCCGAAATATTGATACGAATTTTATTATGAAATTTTTACCTTTTCATGTCGAGGTTACTATTCATGTATACGGTACTATTCACATATACGATACTATTCACGAATACGGTACTATTCACAAGTACTATTCACGAAGTATGATTTTCTTATAGAATTTCTACCTTTTCGTGTCGGGATTACTATTCACGTGTACGGCACTATTCACAAATACGATACTATTCACAAAAAAAATAAAATTTTCTCTTCTTTGTCCAAGATGTTTGTTATGGTTACTATCTTTAATTGTATCCATGTTTTAATCTTCATTCTTGAATTTCACTCTACTATAGTTTATTATGAAGTATTTTTGAATTTGGATTATCTAAAGTACGAATCTCTAATCTTTGTCCTTTTATCTCACTAGATTCGTTTCTTTAAAATATTTTTCACCATCCTTAATACTAAATGATGATATAACTGAATATTTTTGGCCTGTAGTGCAAAGATGAATGATTACCTGATGAATATCTTTGGCCCGTAGTGCAAAGATGAACAGGTGTTGAGATGAACATGACCAACTGGTGATACAAATGAGTATCTTTGGCCCGTAGTATAAAGATGAATATTTGATTCAAGATGTATATTGATTGATGTTACAGGGATAAAATATTGATGATTGACTTTTAAATTCATAGATGATAGTAGATTTCATTCTCTACTTAACTCTTCTAATGAATTGTTATTACCGCTGCGAATATTGATCTAAAACTAGTTGTCCATTATATTTTATCTGATTTATTGAAGGTTAAAGATAATTTGTTCTACATTATCTTTGTCATAATATTCTTTACTGGACTAGTTGAGCCCACCCTTTTTCTTTTTGTTCCATTTTTCTTCTCAGGAGGCAAGAATATAGCGGGAACTAGTCGGGGTGTGGAGTGATGTTTCAAGTCGGTTGTTTTAGTAGTCCTCACTATTTTGTAAATTAGTGTATCAATAATTATAATGAGGACTTATTTGAGTGTGAATATTGTCTAGAAGACAATATTTGTATTTAAACTCACAGTATACGTGTTGTCGTATTTTGCACGATAATTGTAATAATAAAGTTGTAGTTGTTTCTGTACCATGTATTTGGCGACTCAGAATGGGTGATGTATACCTATTTTGGGGGCATCACAGGGGTTTCCGTGGATACCAGTATATACACTACCTGGAGGTATAATATTTTAGTTTATTTCTTATTTATGAATAAAGTAAACTTAATTATAATATTATTTATGTTATATTTATTTTTGTAGGCTCTAGCCAGCGTCTGCGTCCGAGAGCCCCCGTGGGACCATCACATTCGGGCACTGGCTTAGACGATGCTTTGTTCCAGTGGGTTGTGGCTCCATCAGCTTGTGCAGGACGTTGCAACCGGTGCCATCGTCGATAGTACGGGTATCTCTCTGGAGTACTTCGTCGCGATACGCGATGAGATTGTTCGGATGGTGGTTACCTTACTACTGGTCGCGTTTGGGCCGATGCTGAGTCAGCCCTCGACTACTCAGGTATACTATTCGTTTTAAATTTAAGTATATATTATGTATGTTATGTAATTTTTATTTAATTAGTTATCTTTAACTGTATTATATATATGGACTAATGAGTTACATTATATTGTCTCAACAGGGTGACGAGCGGGCTGACGATGCTGAGCGGTTGGACGACGATGGCCCATGACTTAGTTTTGTAGATGATTTATACATATTTACTTAGTTTTTAGCTTAATGTGATGTAAATTTTAATAGTTTAGTTGATTTTTGACGTATTGTAGTTTTTAATTATCATTACTTTAGTTTGACATATTTACGATAGTTTAAATGCATATTTGATATACTTTAATTGATTAGAACTTTTGTTTAATGTCATATTTATGTTGGCCTTGGTAATTCTTATTCATGTTGGCCATTATTGTTGGCCTTGGATTATATTTATGTTTTATGTGCTGTTCGGAAAAAAAACAAGTTTATAGGTACAAAAATTGTGGGTTATTACCCTGGATATTGCCAAAACAGTATAAATATTAAAAAAAAGGGATAACCTCGACGGAATAGGGATATCCTCGACGGAATTCCGTCGATATTAAGCCCTTCTTTTTTTATGGACTGCCACGTGGCAGGTTTAGACTCGACAAAATATAATCGATGGATATAATTCAGTCGAGAATATCTTAATATTGACCGAATATTCCGTCGAGGTTAGTCAGTCGAGGATATCTCTGACTGAAAGATCGGCGTGCTTAATTTCGGCGTGCTTATATCCGACTGAATTTCCGATCGAATATTCCGTCAGAATTAAGCATAATCTTGACGGATTATACTTAATTCCGATATTCCGTCGAAAATAAGGTTTTTTGTTGTAGTGATTGGTTGAGGCAATTATAATAAGGGTAGTATAGTATTTTTTATAAGTATTAATTACATTCCTTAATCTATGTCAATCTTTTAAGAACAGATAGAGTAATATCTTGATTGACCCTAAGATAAGTAAGGTTGAGAGTGTTACAATAATAAGAGCCACAAAAATTTTATTTAGTGTAGGCTCAATTATATATTCAAATAAAAGTGACATGCATGATTATAAGTAAATTAATCTTTTAATTTCATAAAAATTATCCATTATATTTTTTATGATTCTTCCTAGACTTTCTAAAAATAAACTTATTTAAAAAAAATTATAGGACAAAAGGAGTATTTATTTTGAGTGAAATGTTTTATAGGACGAAAGGAGTATTTATTTATTAAAAAGAATCTATATTTTATGAAACTTTACTCATTTTAAAAAAAATAAAAGTTTCTATTTTTTCTTGAAAATAATAGTTATTTTTAATTTATTTTTTAAAAAAAATTGAATTAGTTTTTTTATTTATATTTTACTATTTTTTGTATTTTAATTTCTCTTTTTAGTTTTTATTTTTAAAATTTCTAATATTAAGAATACATATAATAATGGTACAAACATATTTGCCCTTAATAAAAAGTATTGGATCAAAATGGGTCGGGTTGAATCAAAATTTGGTTGGATTACATTCAAATCTGGTAAAAAGAACGAAATCAACAAAAAATGTCACTTTAAAGACCTAATTGATGAAAATAAATGAACTTTAGATGACTTTAAAAGTGGATGACAACTTAAAGGGGACAGAAGTATCATTCAGCTAATTATTAATCAAGAATTAATCTTAATTACGACGAGGAGAAAATAAATGGTGATATTTGAGTGCCATCCATTTTCCATGTTCAAGAATGAGCATGTTGGGTATGGGTCCTCACCCATGAGATAGAATCCAAGATAGAAAAGAATTGATTTTCTTTGTGAGCAAGTAAGTGGGTTTACTTGATATTAATCTAATTAGAAATTGGGTTAATGAAAGCAATATTGGAATTAGAGATTCCATGAAAGGAATCCAACTGAAAAAATGATTTACTTGTTAGATTGGTTGGTGACCAAGACAAGGAGATGTGATCCTTAATTTGATTAGGAGAATAAATTATTTCTAATCCATAATAGGAATGGATTAAGAAGAGTACTATAAATAAGGCTATGAGAGAGTCTTATTTGACACATGAGATAAGCTTGGTAGTAAGAAGATACCAAAAGAATAAATTGAGAGAATTACAGTTTGTTGTTCGTGGGTATCCGCTGCCATCTCCGTTCAATTGAAAGCTTGAAGACTTTATTGCTTGAGGTGTTTTTGGGTGGTGAAGTTAATTAAGTTTCTCAACCTAATTAAAGGTAAAATTGTATTCTCTAAATTTATTGTGTAACCTCAAGTTTTAGGGCATAAAACTTGAGAGGATTATTGTAAGCCCATTATTAGTGATATAGTGGATCTTCGAAGTTTGACCCGTGATTTTTACCTCTTAATTTTAGAGGGTTTTCCACGTATATTTGGTGTCTTGCTTGTGGATGGTTATTTGTTATTTTTATTCTCATAATTGGTTTTGTTGATTTCATATTTAATTACACAAAGACATAAAAATAATTCCTGGGATATAGATTATTTTTTGGCATACTTTTCCTAACAATGGTATCAGAGCTTGGTTATTTTTGTGGTTTTCTTGTGCCAATTAAATGGAGGATTGGACAGCAGGTTGCATGATTAATCTCAAGGCTACAAATTATGCAATTTGGAAGCCAAGAATGGAAGATTTGCTTTACTGCAAGGATTTGTACGAGCCACTTGAGAACGATGGAGTTAAGCCCACAAACAAGAGTGACGCGCAGTGGAACAAGATGAACAGGAAGACTATTGGTCTGATCAGATCGTGGATTAATCAAAGTGTGTTTCATCATGTTGCCACAGAAACTAAAGCCTATGTTCTCTGGCAGAAATTGGAGTCCATGTATGAAAGGAATACAGCGCAAAATAAAACTTTTTTGATTAGAAAGCCTGTGAATTCTAAATTCAAAGATGAAAACTCCGTTGCAGAACACTTGAGTGATTTTCAGAGTTTGACAAATCAGTTGAGTACGATGAAGATGGTCATTGACGATGAGATGCAGGCTTTGTTGTTGTTGAGCTCTTTGCCTGATAGCTGGGAGATGCTGGTTGTATCGTTGAGTAATTCGGCTCCTAATGGCAAGCTGACTATGGATACAGTTAAGGATAGTTTATTTAACGAGGAACAGAGGCGAAGAGATACTATGGTGATTAGAGCTGAGTCACAAATTTTTGTCGCACAGAGTAGGGGCAAAAACAAAGGGAGAAAATCTCCTAAAGATGACAAATCTAGGGGAAGGTCAAGAGATAGAAAAGAAGTAATTTGTTTTCACTGCCAGAAGCCAGGTCACATAAGACGAAAGTGCAGATTTTTTAAGAAGGAGCAGTCTAAGGAAAAAGATGAGGATAAAGATTCGATTGTGTATCAATCCGACGTTGATGTAGCTATTATTTGTGATGATAAACCCAAGTGTCATGTTAATGATTGGATTATTGATTCGGGTGCTTCGTTCCATGCTACTTCGCGTAGTGAAATCTTCATATCCTACAGTAGTGGTGATTTTGGCCATGTGCGGATGGGAAACGGAAGTGCATCCAAGATTATAGGCATTGGAGATATTTGTTTGGAAGCTAACAGTGGTTGCAGGTTGAAGTTGAGAAAAGTCAGATATGTTCCGGATATTCGTTTTAATTAGATCTCTGCTGGTAAGCTTGATGAGAATGATTATAAAAGTTACTTTCGTGAAGGTCAGTGGAAGCTCACCAAAGGGTCTCTAGTGGTGACTAGAGGTAAGAAGGTAGACACTCTTTATACGATGCGGGCGCATGTGAGAGGTGTTGAAGATGGGGGAGTTAGGCAGAAAAAGGTGTGGTACAAAGCCATGCGAGATGGGAGAAAAGCCTTGCATGAGAACCACAAGAGAAAAGCTCTTTGCTTTAAATGGGTACCAAAATTGAAGAAAGAAAGTGATAGCTCGCATCCAGTGTACAAAGCGGTTGTGAATGAATTTGGCAAGCAAAAATCTGTCAAGTTTGAGTTATATCCTCCCATTGAGAAGAACCATGTCGATGAGACAAAGCCGAACATGAAGATATTTGAAAATTCCAAGAAGCTTGAGTTGAGCCAAGACTTCGTTGGAATTGACTCCGAGTAAGGAGTTGTGGTTGGTGATCCCTCCTCTCATGGGTTCGGAGGGGGAGATTGTTGGGTATGGGTCCTCACCCATGAGATAGAATCCAAGATAGAAAAGAATTGATTTTCTTTGTGAGCAAGTAAGTGGGTTTACTTGATATTAATCCAATTAGAAATTGGGTTAATAGAAGCAATATTGGAATTGGAGATTCCATGAAAGGAATCCAAGTGGAAAAAAGATTTACTTGTTAGATTGGTTGGTGACCAAGACAAGGAGATGTGATCCTTAATTTGATTAGGAGAATAAATTGTTTCTAATCCATAATAGGAATGGATTAAGAAGAGTACTATAAATAAGACTATGAGGGAGTCTTATTTGACACATGAGATAAGCTTAGTAGTAAGAAGATACCAAAAGAATAAATTGAGAGAATTACAGTTTGTTATTTGTGGGTATCCGCCGCCATCTCCGTTCAATTGAAAGCTTGAAGACTTTATTGCTTGGGGTGTTTTTGGGTGGTGAAGTTAATTAAGTTTCTCAACCTAATTAACGGTAAAATTGTATTCTCTAAATTTATTGTGTAACCTCAAGTTTTAGGGCATAAAACTTTAGAGGATTATTGTAAGCCCATTATTAGTGATATAGTGGATATTCGAAGTTTGACCCGTGGTTTTTACCTCTTAATTTTAGAGGGTTTTCCACGTATATTTGGTGTCTTGCTTGTGGATGGTTATTTCTTATTTTTGTTCTCATAATTGGTTTTGTTGATTTCATATTTAATTGCACAAAGACGGAAAAGTAATTCCTGGGATATAGATTATTTTTGGCGTACTTTTCCTAACAGAGCAGACGGATACAGTAATACATTTTATCTTACTCATATTCTTATCCTTTCAATTTTTGACTTGGTTCAAATACAATCAATCCAAATGTAATTTTCGTACAGACGAATATAGTGTTCTATTTGATAATTGGTTTGACAATACAGCGAGAGCCTCAATTAAAATTTATTTTATACTCGATAAATTTTGTAAATTAAATCTAAGCAACTCAATAATCGACTCGACTCGATTCATTTGTATGCGTATGTTTGGCCCAAAACACAATACATAAATGGACACGTTAAGTTATATAATTGATCACACATTAGAAAAACTAAACCTTGAGGCTATCACAAGAGACTTGGTAGCTTACTTGATTGATTTTATAGATTTTGAGATGGCTAATGGATACTTCTACAACTAAAAACTATATATACAATAAACTATCTATACCGAATTTCCACACATTGGATTTATTCAAAAACTTTGATGAGTAGATAAACTAAAAGAGATGAAGTCTAGGGTTCACATCTCATATCCTCTCAATTCTCATCCCTTGAAAGGAATGGCGGCAGCAGCAGGAATTTATTTACAGGAGTATATATTTCAAGTGTTCTTTTCGAACAAAATAATAATAAATTTAATTAAAATTGCGAAACTAACGTGTTGCATTTTGTAAGATTTCATTTCAATCCCTTCTATTTTAATATTACATTTGTTGATCCCCTCATGCCTCATCCATTCTCTATAAATACAACAATCTCCATTACCTTTAAATGTACCTCATCAGATAAACTATATATACATAAAAATTCTTTGTGTTGGGGCCTGATATTTCTTTCATTGGGCCTGACTAATTGGGCCCATCCGTTTAATTAGCCTAGTGGACCTTTATCACTAAGTCTTATAGTCATTGGGCCTAACATTTACTTTGCCTTTATTGTATCCCGCTAATAATGGGCTGGGTCAAGTGGCCGGCCCATAAGATCTTTTAATATCTAAGACTTTGACTGGTAATGATGAGGGGAGTAGGGCAGTTGACCAAGCGCCTGCAGATCATTAATGTGGATGGGATCTTATCCGGCCGACGGCAGGAACAGTGGAAAAAAGGTGATAACCTGCATGCAGTCGGCTGGGACAAGGGGTGACTGAGAGGGGGTGTCAGATCATGGTTGGTGGCACAAAAAATCGAGCATGAGAGTATAACCTAACAAGGGGGTCTCCTAACAAGAGGTACGCATACACTTTCTATCTAGCTAAACACACTAGACATTTTTACACCTTCCATTGTTAAACCTTGAACACCTGTATTGACTCTCACGCCGGAGCTATCCCCCGACGGTCCAGCCGTCAAGCTTTTGGTGTTGATCGTGTTTTCTGTGCAGGATTAGGGCGTCTTACGTGATTGGGACGTCATCAAAGATCTTGGCGTTAACATTGGCGCTAGAAGGAGGGCCAGTTCTAGTGTTTCAGAGCTTTCAATCACAAACATTTATTTGTTCCACGCTCTCAGGATGGGGAAGAGCAGAGCAGACACGCCTGAAGGACAACCGATGACTGTTGGTGACTCACCGCCACGAGTTTCTGTTAGAGATCGTTTGAGGCCCACACTAAGTGCTCATGCTAGCACAGCCTCCAAGCGGTCACATGGAGACTCTCGTCCAAGAGCCGTGGGCAAAGCTAAGAGAAAGTTAATCTTCACGACGGATAAGGAATCCGGCCGCGGCCGGAAACAGCTAGACCACGACGAGAAGACCTCCCGATTGGCTAAGATGGCGGAAGAGGCCGATAGGGCCATGGAGTCACTCATGAAGCAGAGGCAGGATATAGCCGAGCAGATGTCCCGGATGGAGGAGTTGAGGGATGAAGCATCGAGTTACGTCCAGTCTGAAAGGCGTGTGCATCGCAGCGGGAAGGAGCCGGTTCAGTCAGAACGTGGGTTTCAAAGCCAACATCGGGAGAGAGAAAGATCGAGGAGCCCTACTCCTCGAAGATCGAAGGAAGCATTCCGTCGTGACGTCCCTGCAGGGCAGACCCGAAGTGGTAGGAAAGGCCGATCCAGAGAACGAACTCCAGAGAGCATGGAGAGGGCACTCATTGTCACACACTCCCACCACAGTCGTCGGACCCAGAGGCGAAGCAGATCCGGGGGCCGTACACCCGAAAGTCGGGTACTTCGCTCAGAAGACCGTCGTCGCGAAAGTCCTTCGGAGGTTGGGGGTATTATGATCAACGACCGACCTACTCCGAGAAAGAGAGAGTCGTCGGAGAAGGGAGTGTCGTCGCAGCCGGAAGGAGTAGAATACCTCGTAAAAGAACTGAAGGCACTCCAGAAGCAGTTGGCCGAGGTCCAGCAGGTGAAGAATACTCCGGGAAAGAAAGCATCCCCGTTTTCCTCGGACATTCTTAAGGAGAAGGCGGACACCTCTAAGAAGTTGCCTCACATGGAAAGTTACGATGGTTCGGGAGATCCTTACGACCACAGCCAAGCATTTGACCGGTTGATGGACTACTACGATTTCGTGACGCTGCTAAGTGCCATATGTTTGTTACGACGTTGAGAAAGGACGCGAGGCAGTGGATGGGAAATTTACCGGCAGATTCAATTTCCTCATGGTCCGAACTCTGCGACAAGTTCCATGCTCGTTTTGGGAGTAACCGAAGGAGAGGGAAGCCCACGGGCTCTTTGGCACAGGTCAGGCAGTACACCGATGAGTCTTTGGGTCAGTATGTGAAGAGGTTTCGAGAAGCCGTTGGCCAGGTGTCTGATTTGAACGATCTCCAAGCCGTGGGTTTGTTTCAGAACGGTCTGGACCTAGTAAAGTCGGAGAAGCTGGTGAAAAAGTTGATGTTCAATCACCCGAAAAGCCTGGCAGAGGCATTCGACAAGGCAGAAGGTTATATCGTTGTGGAAGAGGCTATGAGTAGCTTGAAGCGTTCCTCTACGGAACAGATGAAGGAGGCAGATGCCCCTAGAACCCGGGATGATCCGAAGAAGACTGGGGGGTACAGTGATAGATCGGAGAGTCGTTCCAAGAAGTTCAACAACTCGTGGCGACAAGGAGATGCTCGTCCGCCCGCTTCGACCCCGAAGGTGAATAAGGTTTATACCAAACTGAACACGGACAGATCGGTGATTCTAGACCAAATCCGGAACCAGCCGTTCTTTGAGCCACCGAGGGACAACTATAGGACCGGGCAGGGCAACCCTCGAAAATATTGTAACTATCATCAAGCCGCAGGCCATGGCACCAATGAGTGTTGTAATCTTAAGGATTTTGTGGAAAGAAAGATCCAGAGCGGTTTGTTAGTCCAATATGTGGCCGAAAAGAGTCACCAAGGTGCCGACCGCACCGTTCAGTCAGTTCAAACAGATCCTCCTGTGCAGCCCGTCCCGAACCCGCCACCAAGGCATGTCATCGACGTAATAACAGGGGGAACGTCGGGGAAATTGGTAGGAAGAAAGAGAAGGGGGTATCTGGATTCGGTTATGTCCATATCAGGTGCCTCTCCAAAGGTGGATAGACCATTTCCCGGAACTATTATATCTTTTACAGACACGGACTATCCTTTGGAGCCCATTGATCCACATGAAGGAGCATTAGTGATCACCGCGCAAGTGGGCTCGGTAGACATGAAGCGTATGATGATAGATAACGGGTCTTCAGTGGATATTCTGTACGCCCACGCATATCAAAGAATGCATCTTGAAGGGCGAAAGATGGAAGTTGGGCAGGAGGCTCCTCTATATGGTTTCAGCAACGATCCGGTCAAAGTTGCAGGCACTATCGAACTCCCAGTGGTCTTCGGCACAGCCCCTCAGCAGGCGGAAATAATGTGTAAATTCTATGTTGTGCATGTAGATTCGGCTTACAACGCTATACTGGGAAGACCTACCCTGACGGCTCTCCAAGCCGTGACTTCCATCCCCCATTTCAAGATTAAGTTCCCCACAGCGCACGGAGTCGGAGAGGTGGCTGGGGATTTGGATCTAGCCCGACGCTGTTACCGGAATGCGTGCATCTCTTCCGGAGTAGGGGTTAGCAAACAGAAACAAACCATGGCAATCGAGATTGAGCCCTTCACTGAAAGCAGTTCCGAGCCATTGGTAACACCTGCGGGGGAGACGGAGGAGATCGAGTTGGTCCTCGGGAAAGCGGACAAGACAGTAAAAATTGGTTTGGGTCTACCAGAGCCTCTTCGGACAAATCTTATGGAACTCCTTCGCAGCTATGCGGACATTTTTGCATGGGAACCAAAGGACATGCCTGGGATTAGCAGAAGGGTTGCTGAGCACCGATTGGAGGTAGATCCCTCGAAGAAGCCTGTTCGGCAAAAGAGACGGATCTTCGCACCCGAGCGACAGAAGATAATTGACGAAGAGATCGCCAAGCTGTTGGCTGCTGATTTTATTTTTGAGATCGACTACCCACAGTGGATGGCCAATGTAGTATTGGTGCAGAAGCAGAACCAGAAATGGCGAGTTTGCATTGATTACACCGACCTAAATAAAGCTTGCCCGAAGGACTTTTATCCTTTACCCCATATTGATCAACTTATTGATGCAACTTCAGGTTATGCTCTACTAAGCTTTATGGATGCTTTTTCAGGTTATCATCAAATATCTATGTGTAGGGAAGATATCCCGAAGACAGCATTCATTACACACCGTTCGGTATACGCCTATAAGAAGATGACCTTTGGCCTTATAAATGCTGGAGCAACCTACCAAAGAATGATGAATTTTATCTTCCACAAGCAGCTGGGAAAGAATATGGAGGTTTATGTGGACGACATGATCGTTAAAAGCGGGCAGGTTCAGAAACATTTGGATGATCTGGAGGAATGTTTCCAGACTGTCCGACAGCACAAATTGAGGCTTAATCCCGCAAAATGTACCTTCGGCCTCGGTGCGGGAAAGTTCTTGGGGTATCTGGTCAGTCAGAGGGGCATCGAAGCTAATCCGGAGAAAATTCAAGCAGTCCTTGACATGAAGACTCCTCAATCATTTAAAGACGTCCAACGCCTGACCGGTAGAATTACAGCTCTGAGGAGGTTCATGTCCAAATCCGCAGAGAGGTGTCTACCATTCTTCGACACACTGAAGGGGCCGAAGAACGCTAAAACTTTCCAATGGACCTCGCCCTGTGAAGAAGCCTTCCAAGGCATAAAGACCTATCTGTCCTCTGCTCCCCTATTGGTAAAACCCACTCCGAAAGAAACCTTATATCTATACCTTGCAGCAAGTCCCTTAGCCGTTGGAGCGGTGTTGATTCGGGAGATCAGCGGAAAGCAGCACCCGGTCTATTACGTCAGTCACGTCCTACGAGACGCCGAAACCAGGTATCCAAATATTGAAAAGATTGTCTTTGCTTTAGTAATTGCTAGCCGAAAGCTTCGGCAATACTTTCAGGGTAGGCTCTTGATCGTCTACACAGATCAACCACTGAAAAAGGTAATGGGCAAGCCGGAGGTTTCGGGGAGATTGGCAGCATGGACCATGGAATTGTCCCAGTTTTTCCTCGAATACCATCCCCGAACCGCTATCAAGGGACAAGCTTTGGCCGACTTTGTGGTAGAATGTTCCTTTACCGAGGCAGATGCCGAGTCGCCGGAAACGAGGACATCTGATCGAACTGTTACACTTCTTCAGCACGGTCAGAATACATGGACACTGTATGTAGATGGGTCTTCCACAGTGAATGTCAGTGGAGCAGGGATTATTCTGACCAGTCCGGAAGGGTTCAAGGTACAACAAGCCATTAGATTCGGGTTTAAGGCGACTAACAACGAGGCCGAGTATGAAGCCGTTCTAGCTGGGGTTCGGCTGGCGAAGAGCCTAGAAGTCCAGAAATTGAGTATCTATAGTGACTCTCAGTTGGTCGTCAAGCAGTTATCAGGAGAATATGAAGCTCGGGGGACGAGGATGATCAGGTACTTGGCAGAGTTGAAAGACCGACTCCGATACTTTGCTTTTCACGAATTTCAAGGCATAGAGCGTAACGATAATTCTATTGCCGATGCCTTATCAAAGTTAGCCACTATAGATGCTGTCGTGTTCAACGGGTCAATCTATCTGGAGGTCTTACAGCAGCCTAGTGTTCAACATGACTCGGTGATGTGTATCGAGCGACCTGACTGCTGGATGACTCCCTACATCAATTATTTGGCAGACGGCGTCCTTCCTTCGGATCAGATGTTAGCAAAAAAGGTCAAATACAAAAGTGCCAACTTCGTTCTCATTGACGGGGATCTTTATCGGAGGGCATTTTCGTCACCATTATTGAAATGTCTGGTCCCGTCCGAAGCAGAGTACGCCCTTCGGGAAGTTCATGAGGGTATCTGCGGTGATCACATGGCGGCTAAGTCGCTGGCATACAAAGTTCTTCGACAGGGGTACTACTGGCCAACGATCTTCAAGGAGGCTACGGAATACGTGAAAAAGTGTGATAAATGTCAGCTCAACAGTCCGATCCCACATCAGCCACCGGAAGAGCTATACTCGATTCTATCTCCTATACCCTTCGCTGTCTGGGGGGTTGATATACTGGGTCCGTTACCGAAGGCTAAGGGGCAGGTCAGCTTCGTCATCGTCGCCATTGATTATATGACCAAATGGGTCGAGGCGAAACCACTTCGGCTGATAACGGAACAGGAGTGTCTGAAATTTATAAAAGAATTCGTAGTGTTTCGCTTCGGGATCCCTCAAGTGGTGATATCAGACAACGGACGTCAGTTTGTGGGATCAAAATTTGAAGGCTTTCTGAAGGAGCTGGGGGTTCAGCACAGGAAGACGTCAGTGGCTCATCCGCAATCGAACGGGCAGGTCGAAGTGACTAACAGAACACTCTTAAACGGGATCAAGCGCAGATTGGACGAAGCCAAAGGAAGATGGCCGGAAGAGCTGCTCAGCGTATTGTGGGCTTATAGGACTACGCCGAGGACAACAACAGGGGACTCGCCTTTCAGACTGGCCTACGGCACTGATGCCTTAGTCCCAGTTGAGATTGGATCTCCAAGCCTTCGAGTTAGTCAGTTCAGTGAGATCTACAATGACGAGGGATTAAAAGCCAACTTGGACCTGCTAGAGGAAGTCAGAGAAATGGCTATGATCAAGTTAGCAGCCTACCAAAGAAGAGTCGCCAAGCACTACAACAAAGGGGTAAAGCTCCGAAGATTCGAGGTGGGAGACCTCGTTCTCAGAGAGGCCGAAGCATCTACACCGCAGAACACTGGGAAGTTGATGCCGAACTGGGAAGGACCGTATGAAGTGGCCGAAGTACCAAAGCCCGGGACATATCGACTGAAGGCCTTGGATGGATCCGAAATTCAGAACACATGGCACGCAGGCAGGCTCCGAAAGTACTTTCAATAGAAACCAAGTCAGTCCACTGGGAGTCTGTACATAACCGTTCATCACCAATAAAAAGTCACTTTTTTCACAACTGATCTTCGCATCTGTCCTAATGTCACAGTGAAGTAAGGAGGTATGGTAGGACTCGCTGGCCATTCGATGGCAGCCAATCTATTTGATACCCCGTGTGGTAGTCAAATCCTGGATCCTATATTGTTTTTTACCAAGAGTGGTAAAATCAATGGTCACCGAAGTAAGGAGGTATGGTAGGACTCACTGGCCATTCGATGGCAGCCAATCTATTTGATACCCCGTGCGGTAGTCAAATCCTGGATCCTATATTGTTTTTTACCAAGGGTGGTAAAATCAATGGTCACCGAAGTAAGGAGGAATGGTAGGACTCGCTGGCCATTCGATGGCAGCCAATCTATTTGATACCCCGTGTGGTAGTCAAATCCTGGATCCTATATTGTTTTTTACCAAGGGTGGTAAAATCAATGGTCACCGAAGTAAGGAGGAATGGTAGGACTCGCTGGCCATTCGATGGTAGCCAATCTATTTGATACCCCGTGTGGTAGTCAAATCCTGGATCCTATATTGTTTTTTACCAAGGGTGGTAAAATCAATGGCCACCAAAGCTAAAAGGTTCGGACAGACTTGTCGACCATTTGATGATAACCGCACCGTCCGGTGATCCTAAGAACCTTATCAGGCCCTTCGGGGTAGACAAGCATCGTCATTCAAACTTCGTCCGATCCCTCGCGACATCTACCTCACACTTCGGTAACGAATAAGTATTCCTTTACTTTATTATTATTGCCTAAATCTTTCTAAGTGTTGAGTTCGGAAGGCCATGTTATTTAGCTTCGTCTTACCTGTTATACGACTTGCTTAGTTGCTAATTAACAGTTTTAAAGTTAGGCCCACGGAGGAGCTTGTATATTTTTCAAATTAAATCCATATTGAAGTGTTGGTAAACAGCGAAAAAAAAAAAAAAAAAAACCGAAGTCATAAAGGACGGTACTGATAACACTGATATTTTATTTACATAATGATGTTTACAAAGCGATAGAAGCTTTACAAAAATCCTACAGCTAAGGGAAAGAAAACCATCTTCAGTGATCGGCTTCGTCTTCCGAAGAGTCCAGGATAGTCGGTTCAACCTTGGCAGCGACAAGTCTTGCCTTGTCTTTGCTTCGGCATTCGTCGTACCCATCCGAGAACATCTGGATGATCTCCTCGTTCAACTCAGCAGATTTTCGGTATTCTTGTTGGATTTCCCTCCGGAGATCTCCGGTTAGAGGAGGACCCAAGTCTCTCAGAGCCCGAAGTTCGCGGAGCTCCTCTTCGAGTTTTGCCCGCTCCTTCAGATGTCTCAGATCCCTGGCCTCAAGGTCGTGTACTTGTACAGCCAAGCTCTTATTGGTCTTCACCATCGTCTCGTTCTTCCCAACAAGAACCTCATTCCGACGAACCAGGTCTATGTTCGTAGTAACGGTCAGCTGATGGGTGGCCTCGGATGTCTCCAACTGTTCTTTCAACTTATTTAAGTCCTTCTGAAGGCCTTCTTTATTGAAGATAGTGATACCATGGGCCCTTCTCTCCCTCTCCAGAGCAGAAGCCATAGTGGCCATCTCTCGCCTGGCCGCATCTTCTTCGGCTTCAGACTCTCTGTATCGGGGGAGAAGTCTCCCGAAGACAGCATTTGCCTGCGGACATTTAAAGTGAATTAGTAGAAGAAACAGATGATCCCTAAATATTTCGATTGAACCAACTCACCTTAGCCTGGTAACTCATGCCCTCTTCGATCAAATCCCTGATCGAACTGTTTCCGAACCGATGGTCATCGGTCTCCCGAACAAAGGAGTCAAACAGTTGAAAAGGAAAGTTCTCGTTAAAATCAGGCCATACAGTGGGAGAAGACGCAGCTTCTCGCCGGAAGGTGGAGGAAGAGGGCCTCGGCGGAGAAGGCACTGATGGTTCAGGGGGCGGTGCTGGTTGATCCTCGGAGGACTGCTTCCTTTTACGAGACAGAAGAGGAGACTCATTCAGGTTTTCGAGCTCATCTTCTGAAACGTGGATCTCCACAGGGATGACGGGGGGAGGCTCGACTGCAGCAGGACGAGGAACTCGAAGCTCATCGGCAGACAGAGGAGTCACGTGAGTCCTCCTTTTCTTTATCCGTAGAGCCTGCATTCGCTCGGTCGCAGGCAAGTCAATCAGACTCGCTGTAGAAGTTGATTGAGTTCCTTGAGGATTTGACCGGACTTTCCGAACCGCCCTCTTCTTCTGTCGAGGTCGGCTAGGCTCCTCGGCAGGTTCTGATCCACGGGAGACCTCTGCATCCTGGGCCTCCGAGGCCGGAAGTTCTTCTCGAGGAACTTCAGTGGAAGGGGATGAAGGCTTGCCAGAAAGGTACCTATCCAAGTCCCTCCGATCGGTCGAAGTCGGCTTGATGAGAGACAACTTGTGGTCATACAACCAGGCTTGTTTGCCCAAGAGGCCGAAGCTCCACTCCTTCAGGGGTATCTTCTCTATGATGCGCGTCATTTCTCTTATGCGCTCCTCGGATATGTCTCCGAAGTCTGCAGAGACGCGATCAGAAGTGGTCCAGTCAGGAACAGAAGAGATTTCGGGCCCGTTGACGAAGAACCATTTGTTATGCCATCCTCGGTTGCTCGAAGGAGTGTCCATTAGAGACCGCTTCTCGATCCTGGCATTGGGCTTGGGGGCTATCTTACTTAGCACCTTGAAACCTTTCTCCCGTGATTTCCCCACAGAGAAGAGGGTGAAGAAGGAATCCACAGCAGGAGGAACTCCTATCTCGTAGCAGAAGGCTATATAAGCCAGTATGTGGATGTACGAGTTCGGCACCAGTTGGGCAAACCCCACTCCAACAAACCCTAAGAGGGTGATCAAAAAGGCGTGAAGAGGGAACCTCACCCCCTTCTCCAGAAAGGTTGCCGGAACGGCGATCCAGCCATCGGGACGCTGATACATCCTTTCATGAGGAGCCGCTATCCGTACCCTGTGGGTATCCGGGATCTGATAGCGAGCTCTGATGTTGCAGAGCTCAGTTTCATTGACGGTGGAAGGGGTGTTGGCATGAGGAAAGTCTTCCTCGTTCTGAAAAAAATCAGATGGGTTGGGGAGTGGTTCCATGGACGGAGCTTCCTTACTCGCGGCATTGATTTGGGGGTTTGAGCCCGGGACCTCTTTGTCAGGATTGGGGTGAGGGGTCACGGTGGAGATGGGGGCGACACGAAGGGGAGAACTGGTATCGGGGTTCTGGGATGCCATTGTTGAGAACTTACAGAGAAAATGAAGAGATTTGAGGAGGAGAAGACAATAAGCTCTTATGAATTCGAAATGGCAGGGAACCCTCCAAGGAGAATGGGCAGCGGCTTTTATAGCAAGTGATTTTTTCAAAATTTGCACGAGAGCCGAGGGCGGCGCATTAATTGACTGATAATGATGAGGGAGAGGAAAGGGTAACGTCTGATTTTGGCTTTGGTGGGTTATCCAAGGTAGGCTGGCGCCCAGTGGGCCCTTTCGTCCTGTGGACTCGCGCTATTTGCAGTCAGTCTTCCACTAAACATCCTGTTTAATAAAAGACTAGGGGGCAATGTTGGGGCCTGATATTTCTTTCATTGGGCCTGACTAATTGGGCCCATCCGTTTAATTAGCCTAGTGGACCTTTATCACTAAGTCTTATAGTCATTGGGCCTAACATTTACATTGCCTTTATTGTATCCCGCTAATAATGGGCTGGGTCAAGTGGCCGGCCCATAAGATCTTTTAATATCTAAGACTTTGACTGGTAATGATGAGGGGAGTAGGGCAGTTGACCAAGCGCCTGCAGATCATTAATGTGGATGGGATCTTATCCGGCCGACGGCAGGAACAGTGGAAAAAAGGTGATAACCTGCATGCAGTCGGCTGGGACAAGGGGTGACTGAGAGGGGGTGTCAGATCATGGTTGGTGGCACAAAAAACCGAGCATGAGAGTATAACCTAGCAAGGGGGTCTCCTAACAAGAGGTACGCATACACTTTCTATCTAGCTAAACACACTAGACATTTTTACACCTTCCATTGTTAAACCTTGAACACCTGTATTGACTCTCACGCCGGAGCTATCCCCCGATGGTCCAGCTGTCAAGCTTTTGGTGTTGATCGTGTTTTCTGTGCAGGATTAGGGCGTCTTACGTGATTGGGACGTCATCAAAGATCTTGGCGTTAACACTTTGTAATTACAATGAAGACAACATTTCTATTCTTCCCAATCCTTCTCATTTCCTTACACTACAAGAAAAAGCCTTATTTTCGACGGAACATATATTTCCTCGGAAATAAGCCTATTCCGTCGGACATAGATTATTTCCGACGGGATGTTCCGTCGGAAATTCGGTCGTATATATACGGGTCGAAGATAACGTCCGTCACAAATTATGTCGTACCTATCTAATATACGACGAATTTATCTCCAACGGAATTTCGTCGAACATAAGCTATTTACGACTGAACAAATACGACAAAATAGTATTGTCAAGTATAAGATTACTTTATTTCCGACGGAAAATTCCCTAGAAAATAAGCTATTTTCACCTGAAAATTAAAATATGCTAATAATTATTAAAATTTGGATGATTATTAAATCCGACGAAATTTCCGTCGGAAATATCCTATTCCGTCAAAATTAATAATTTTTTTTAAGATGCAAATTTTAGAAGTGCAGTTTTCAGGTGTTTAAACTCATTTATGTACATGTAACCAGTTTTAACCCAATATAAACAGTAATATAAATCTGTATCTCACATTCAAATATTCAACGTAGCGCTAAAAATGATAGCAACACATCAAGCAAAACGTAATCTACTAACTGATTATCATCAACATTACTGAGCTAACAATTAAAAATATAAGTTGATGTTCCATAAATGATAAATAATATAATTTACAATACTTATACAGACGCAATTAGACACTACAATATATACAAATGTTGTACAATAACATGAATACAAATGAACTATAAACTAGTAAAAGTATCATCATCGGGCGGAGGTGAACGACGCTGCTCTGGTGTATGGAAATCAGTGTCGTCCTCCTGCTCGTCATCGCTAGTCCGCTCGCCATCGCCATCTTGTTGATAGAATCAAAAATAAAAATCATTAGTCCGTATATATGTGAGAATTAACAAGCTAGCCTTAATTGAAAAAAACATAAACAATAAGAATACCTGAGTAGGCGGGGGTGGACGAAAAACCTCCTCCAAGAGGGTAATCACCATCCAGAGTATCTCGCCACTGAAAGCGTCAATCTGCTCCTGCGGTAATCCCGTACTCTCTGCGGAGGCCCCTGCTATAATATCCTGAGCAACCTGGTAAAAACGAGAACTGATAAGCAACTGCTGACGCCGAAAGATCGAATCGGTACATAACCTATCCAACACGACCCCTATCAACCTCTGGAAGATTTCGTCATCCAAGCCAGCGCCCGTATGAGATGGTCTGACATGTGCTCTCGGACGCTGACGCTGGCTGGAGCCTACAAAAAGATACAAATTCGATTACTAATAATATTTTATATAATGTGATAAATTCTGCTAATTTCGTGAAACAAAAAAAATATTACCTCAAAGAAATGTATATGCGGGTATCCTCGACAGACCCAATACTCAATATATGTCAGTACTGCTAATAGGGGTATCCTGAGACGCGACTCATAGTCTCAGCTCCTCATCCCAATCTAATACAATATTGGGAAGGGGGTGGCGGAATCTAACAGCTCAAAACCCCTCCTAATAGCCTCCAGCTCAGCTATACACTGTAACAACCCGATATTTTAGATGATTAATAAATACTTAAATGATTGAATAAATGTTGAATAATAAGATCTAAACTGGAAATAGGTATGAATTTACAATTTTTGTGAAGAACTTATGTGGTATTGTGTATTGTGATTATATGTGTGTATAGTATGTGGTTAAGGGTTAAGTATGAATCAAGTAAAGTATAGCATTGGTAAACCCTATTGTTATGTTAAGAACTTCAATGTTAAGTTAAGCAACCCTAAAGATCGATTAAAAACCCTAATTCTAGCTTTGGAAATCCTAATTTTAGTTTTGGAAATCCTAAACCCTAACCGAGAAATTTCAAAACTCTAATTTGGGAACTCAAATGCTAAGTATAAAACCCTAAGGGTTAAAATTTATGTGATATATGTAAAAAGACCAAATTACCCTTCGAATTGTTGGGGAAATGACCAAAATACCCTTAGTAGGTGCGAAATTACCAAAATGACTTTTTACCTAACTTTTAAGTAAAAGATATCACCAAATCTTGGTGAGTCACCATTTGAGATTTGTCATGTGCTCTAAATCTCACCAATCAGTCAAAATTGAACACCTAGCATCATTCTTGACCATGGATTCAAATATTTAAAAGCTTAAAAGTAGGAAAATATCTCACTTTATTTTCTAACTTAGCCAACTCATTCTCTCTTTCTAATTTTTGAAATATTTAGAGGAACTCGGTCAAAAATAATGCCAAGAACAACCCTTAGCTAGCCAAGATCAGATTCAAGGGACAAAAATCAAAGATTTAGCATTAAAGGTATAAACCCTAGCTCTATTTAGATCCTTAAGATTTCTGTTAGTTATGTGTTTTGTTGTTTATTTGGATGTTATAAGGTGTTATTTAGTGATCTATGATGATACATCATGGATCCATAACATCTAAGAGCATGAAAATAAGAATTTTAGAAAACAGTCAAGAACCCTAAAATGAGGTCTGACAATCAAATGTCAGAGCATCTAGATCTAAACTGTTTGATGTTAGGATGGCTAAGTGTATCATTGATATTCTATGTCGTGAGGAAAGTACACTGGAAGTGGAATCAAGTTCATAGCATGTTTAGATTCCAAGTTATTCATGGTTGACCATTCACAGAAACTGGGTTCTGGAAAACCCAGAAAACCCAGAAATGTCTGACAGCCATTTTGTAGGGCTTTGATCTTGCAGTGGTTAAGTTGTTAAGCCATGAGAGTGTATAACTCTTATACCCTGACATATGGACTACAAAACCATGACACTAGAACACCTAAATCATCAACAGGATCAAAGATATTCATGGTTAAAACTGGGTTGACCAACTGCCTGTATGAACTTTCTGGAAAACCCAGAAAGCTTCATGAGCAGTTTCTGGCTGGTACTTTGACCAAGCCAGATCTTGCTTCTGTGATGTTAAGCTACCAAAGTGTATTACTTTTGTACCTTGACATACATACTACATAAGTGTGACACTTTAACACACAATCAAAGCCCATAATCCAAGTTATTAATATCCAAAGTAGGACCTTCACAATGTTCTTATTTTTCAAAAATTCTAGAAAATGAAGAACATCTTTGATAGCTATTTTGAAGGCTTATATCTTCATTATGTGATGTAGTTTGACATTGAACATTGTTGGTACATGTAGTATTACATCAATACTACATAACCAATACACTTACATGCCCAGAAACATCTTGAACAAGGAATTAAAGTTGGTCAAACTAGGCACCATGAAACTGACTTGGAATGTTCTTGAAGGCTCAAGAACACCTATAACGACAGTTTTTGTCATGATAGGCCCATTTAGCAACAGTTTGATTAAAAATAAATTATTTAATTAAAATAAAATGGAAAATAATTATGAAAATTTTATAATTAATTTGTAAAAATTATTTTAAGGTATAAAAAATTATCTTTTAATAATTGGAGATATACTTCATTAATATTTTAATTTATTTAAATATTAATGATATTTAATTTATTTAATAATTATATTAAATAAATTACTTAAAAATAATTTTAATATTTTAAAAATCATTTGAAAATATATTAAAGTGTTAGAAAATATTTGAAGTTATTTTGAATGACTTTTAATATTTTGGGATGAATTTCATTAATATTTAATATTAATGATAGTAAATTTATTTAACAATTGTATTAAATAAATTATGAAAAAATAGTTTTAATATTCTAAAAATCATTTAAAATGATTTAAAGGTTTTAAAAATGCTTTAAGTTATAATATATAACTTTTAATATTTTGATATGAAATACATTAATATTTTAATATTAATGACAGTTATTTAATAATGATTTTAAATATTTTAAAATCATTTAAAGGTGATATTAAGATATTAAAAATACTTTGAGTTATTATAAATAACTTATAATATTGGGATATGTATTTCATTAATATTTGAAATTTATTAAATATTAATGATAATGGAATTATGTGGTATTTAAATCATTTAAAAATAATATTAATGATTGAAAAATTATTATAAATGATAATAATTATTTGAAAATTATTACGAGCTTTTGAAAAATGTTATGATTAATAATTAAATTATCTAAAATTATATTGAAGTGTTTTAAGTATAGTCTTATTGAAAATAAGCTAGATAATTATCCGATTAGGCAATCGGGATGTCGAATTAGTACCCAACTCAAATCAAACTGAAATAGTTTGACTTAATATCGGGTCTTATGTATTTTAGTAACTGTTAGAGATATGTGCTTATGTGTTTAAGATATATTATGACTATAATTAACAGTAGTATATGTGATGATATTATTCTAATTGGGATATCGATATTATCAATATTAGGTCTTTCAGATGAAGCTAAAATAGATTGCGTAGCAATAACCTATGGTTCAGGCAAGTTCCTATACTTTTATTGTGCATGTTCTCAAACTCAAACTTGAGTTGTTATTTCAAAGCATGCTTGTGGTTAATCATTGCTGTTTATACCACATCTTTGATTATTGATTCGCACGTTGCGCATATTGCATATGTTCATTAGGTATGAAAGGCTGATCACCTTCATTACCATCTAGTCCAGTTAAATTGTTCATGTTCATTGTTGGCCAATCATTATTATTGACTCGGTCATTCAGTTATGAAAATTGATTCATGCTCTTTCACAATTATTATATTGTTGAAAGTTTGTCAGCCAGTTTATTATTCTTTCAATCATGATATATCTTTCTTTGAACTTAAACTTGCTGGGCAAACTTGTTGCTCACCCTTGCTATATCATGATAAACATTTCAGATTAAGACGAAACTTTGAATACATGTAAAGAAAAAGATAAGTTCCAGGATTGGAATATTGTACAGTTAAAATTGTAATAGTATTGGAGGCAAATAAAATTGTAAGTCCTATAGTATATATATGAACGTGTGTATTAAGTTAAGGTTACTGACCTTGGGAGTTATGTGTAAAGGTTATTGTATAAACAATTTATGTTTATATCTTCCGTAATAGTTATAGAAATTATGTACCAGGTTCTTGGTGATTAGTACCCAGATTTGGGGACGCTATAAGAAGTGCATATGTGGGTATCCTCGACAGTCCCAACACTCGATATCTGTCAGTACTGCTAGTAGGGAGATCTTGAGACACGACCCATAGTCTCAGCTCCTCATCCCGATCTAATACAATATCGAGAAGCGGAGTGGCAGAATCTAATGGCTCAAAACCCCTCCTAATAGCCTTCAGCTCAGCTATACGTTGGTCCCGAAGCCTCTGAAATAGGTCCTGTAATTTATTTTGTATACGTATGTTAATTAAATCATTTTATTTATGATTGAATATTACTAAAAGCTAAATAGTAAGATGAGTTTTACTCGTATAGCTAAAGTTGCCTGAGACAAAGCACGGTCGTCCTTAGGCGTGTGAGCTCAATCCCAAAACTCTAAAATGGTGGGATCTCGGCCCAAGGTCCTCCTAAAGGCCTAATAAAAATATTCATAAAACAGGTATTAAGTATTTGTGTGAGAACTTGATAACTAAACAACTAAATACAGAGAACTTACTGTCTTCGCCTCCTCGATCGACTGAGAACCAGTGGTGTGTACTATGCAGAGCTAACCACGGTTCTTCTTCGTCTGCTCAGACTTTTTCTTGAAATCATCAGCATCTCAGTGCCCACACATAGCCTCACAGGCTAAATCGGAGACTATGCCTGCCCAGGCTACCCCTCTGTCATATCTCATACAGCCAGTCAGAGAAATTCTTAGCGACATATGAAATAATCACATCTGAGAGATGCTCGCGTCAAATCTATAATAAACCTATAACAAACATTCATAAATTAGGAACAATCGATTTCGTCATCCTTATACAACTATGTAGTAATTAATACGATATGCTTAACTTACGTGAAATTCCTGCAAGACAGTCTGCATAAAGGTGGCATCATACCGCGCATACTGGCTGAACCGCATGCACCCTCTCGAGAGGTGCGTCAAACAAATCGCGTGTAAGGTGTGCTTAGGCACCGGATCTTGTGACGCCCCCAAATTCGGTTTACTTTTAACTCGAGTTTGGTGCTCACGATACTAACATAACCATTCATACTATCCTAAACCTGTCTTAAATTAAATAAATATCTTACTTAAATCTCAGGTTCTATAAACCTTTACATAACTTAAATACCAAATAATATTATAAAACATAGTACTAAAAGTATTTATTACATCAACTACTTAAGTTCATATAAGCACAAGCACTTAATAAACATTTATCCTGCCACTTTGCATTTTCCTTAATCTTTTCTAAACGTACCAGCGTTCTCGGTTTTAACTGAAAACATTATATTCAACGCAAGGGTGAGCAAAAGTTTACTCAGCAAGGAAATAAACAATTAAATATAATGGAACAGAAATATTTATAATAAGGAGAATATAAATCAATAGATACTGAACAAAACAGTTCTTTAAAAGTTTTGAGTCTAAAAATTAAGAGTTAGCATGCCGTAAGGTCAAATGACCAGTGAACTCTGTACTAGAATTGACAGTACTAACACTGCAATCCATGGATACAAATAGTTATTAAAACTGTTCTATATCCTAGAATTGTACTTTAGGAGATCAGCCTAAGTACCCTATTTGTGCACAACATAACGGTCTAATGACATATTATATATCATTCGGAATCATATGTCCGGTACAATATGCCCCTATAAAAGGGTTATTCATTCACAACATTATATATGAGTCTGCACCACAACAAAAATGGTTTGGAAAACATTGAATGAGATTTTCATGAATGAATAATATATCTCAACAGTTGTCTAGCCAAAATAATTGCATTGTCATTCTTTCAATATTATCAAAATAACTGAATTTAAAGCATTACGGTACAAATAAGTTGAATAACTTGAAAAGACCACTTTTGAGTTAAATACTGTAATATAAACTTATTTAAGATAAAAAGGTTTGATATACTGGATAACATCTTAACTATTCTCTTGAACCTGATTGGAATAAAAAGGTTATTTAACCTTGTATTATTCATAAATAATGAAAAGACAGTTTAGAATTTAGAGACCCTGTCCATATATGAAAAATCTCAGAATACTTGCTCAATAAAGAATAAGATTTAGATACTTGCCTTGTTTGTAGACTATTGTTAAGATTTCAGCTTAACTGATGTGTTCTCACAGATCCTACACAGTGATTAACATTTACAAGCATATTAGCCACATAGCCAAGTTATATAATTCGTTGCTACACCAATAGGTTGACCAAAGCTGGTACAGCAGTAGCTAACTGTTCACTACCACCGCGAATGAAAAACAGCCCTGCCTCATTTCCCCTTTTTAGTTGGTCAGCCCATGGCTACTACAACAGATTCTCTGTTGTTCTTAACACTCTATTTTATTAGCTTTGACATGTGATCTGTTGTTCTTAACACTCTATTTTATTAGCTTTGACATGTGAAAGACTAATTCCTTAACAGTTCTATACAACTACCATTTTAGGAGTTTAGAAGTTAAGCTTTATGGTTAACCTTTTACACTATGCCAAGAGCCACATATAACTGGTCCAAAGCTGTTAACACAGCAGTTGGCTAACAACTGTTGCTGCAAGTGCGCATCAGCTTTGTCTCCCCCTGCTCAATAATCAACTTCAATTATACGCCTTACTATGTTACCCTTTCGAAACATAGTGGTTAAAGTATTTCCTACTTAAATAGAATGTTAATTGAATTATTACAACTACTTATCTATACCGACTAAGAACTCAAACGAGGATCCCCAGCCTTCACTCAATGCCAATTACTGCTACTGTCAAGGCAGCAGCTCAGTGCTTGGTTTCTAAAAATTCTACTTCTCTTTTTGTTTTAAACTTTGATTCAAAGGTTAGTTTACACCTAACTCTAGGTATAATATACATGGTATATTGAAATATTTCGAGCATATATAACTCCTCTATTTCATTCATAATACACTGCCCAAAACACTACCCACAGTTGCCTTAACATGTTAAAATCTCATCTATTAGCTTTAGCCTAAGAAGTGCACTTATTAGATTCACAATATTCTTTTATGCTAATAGCCACCTAGTTGAGTTACAAACCTATTTCATTAAAAATTTAAATCTTAAAGCTAAGATGGCTTTTTAAGACAGCCGTGATTGTAGTTGTATTGCAGCCACAACACACATCCACTGTCTCTTTGTTGATGGCTGTTGCAAACTGCTGCTTCATATGGTTTTAATTTACCCAAATTCTTGATTCTTTTATCTTGCGTTTTGGGTGTTAAGTGGTTCATTCCTTCATTACTAACGTACACTAGTTGGGCAATCCTAAAAATTTACGAATATCACCTAAGAATCTAAAGGAAAAACCCAGTTAATGACAAGGATACAAACTGCTGCTGCCGTGGGCAGCAGCTCTGCCCTTCAACCAAATTTTAACTTGTAGTTAATATACTACAATACACTAAAATTTTGGAGACAAAATAAGTAATATACTTACCATCATGAATAGAATACTAACCCAGTCGTTTAAACTACTAGGCTTGCCCATTGATAACTTAAAAAGAAAAACTCTCAACCCAAACCAATTCACTGCTACTGCCATAGGCAGCAGCCATGTTCCTATCATGGCCAATTCTTTTACTTGTTACTTCAAATTAAAATGTTCATTTATATCCCTTTTTAGATATATTACACCTAACATATAGAAATAATTATAGAAATTATAGCATCACCATTTCAGTTTCAATTGGTGCACAAAACAGCCCTTACAGTGGCTTTGTTTCCTTTGGCTTATGGTTGAGTTTCGTTTCAATCAGGCATGCTTATTCACTCTGATTATAACCTCATATAGTATACCAATTTGTCCCAGCTCTTAATTCTTTCTAGTAATCGATTTTTAATCAAAACAGTCCACTTGAGACTTTTAACGAACACGTGGTGTGCAGAGTTTTGTGTTACTAGATTCATAGCTATAGGTTTACATCATAAACCCATATTATCATCCTTATTACTCCACAGCCCAACCTATCTCCTTGTCCCTAATTTCAACTCATAGCAATCAAATAGCTTAACAAAAATCATATATTGCTACACTTCACACAACCACATTAAAACATTAACATAACGGTCATAGAATTCATGTACAGCCCTCTATATCTATCCCAGACCACCAGTCCATTACAGTCTAGTTTCTTAACAAGGATGAAATGAAACAGGAATGGAAAAGGATTGGAAAGCTTACCTTAATGGCTCAAAGATTGCAATTGGCTGCTGCTCAATTTCTTCTCCTTCTCAGTCGGACTCCCTTCTCTTTCTCTGTGTGTGTTACGGTTTTGAAGCTCAGTTAGTAGTATACCAACTGAATTTTAGATACTTTGTATGGCTATATGTAGCTAAGAAAGAAAGGGCTAGCCATCATGGCTCTACTGCTGGCTTTCTTCAGCCTCTATTCGGTTATATTATGGCCTCATTCAGCCCCCTGACTCAGCCCCGTGACACAGTAGTCAGTTGGCTTATATTAATCTTAGCTAATACACCCTACTTGGCCCCTATATTAGCTACCTTACCCCTTGCCTCTTGCAACTACCTGACCCCTAATAGCCTCCTATAGCTTAGCCTAGCCTCTAACTAAGTTATTAATTGACTAACCAATTTACTAACTGTTTTCTATCTAACTGATAACTTGTTATATTTCGAGTAACTATTTGGTTTCCTTCTTCCCCCAATGGGGCTGCTGAAACGGACAATGAAATGGGTTGAGTATGGATTTTTAAATTGGGCTTCATGTATTATTCTAATAGTAAAATCCATACCTCTAGAAAAATTATGAAGGAGGCTTGCAAGCATATATAATATAATTTGGTTAGCCCAATTTATATATCATGGACTTTTAAATAAAGTGTGGGTCCAAAATCTTAAAACCAATGTAAAATATTGGCAAGCATACTTAGCAAAATTTAATCAGGCCCAATATTTCAATATGGACTCATATTAAATTTAAAACACATGAGTTTTATCTATCACATTCACTTAAGCTAGCAAATTTAGTTAGCACACATTATTAAAATAATGGTTCCATGCCATTTATGGTTGTATCCCATTTCTTTATTTGCTATTAAATAACACTTTCTATCATATCTCAATATAATTAAATCTTTGAATACAAAGATAGCTTCATATCAAGAATCTCTCTCAATCAAGCCATGTTGGCTTTTTTATCATTCTTGATATTTATATAATATTATATGAATGTATATCATCATCTCTTTCTTTACCATTCATAATCTAAGATACTTAATAAACTATTAAGTAATAAATAATTATAATGTCACAATAAATAAATAAATAAATAATTATACGCAAAAATTGACATTATAATAACTGAATATTACATAGAATTTTCTGAGTCATTACAGGTCTAGTATACTACAGAAAAATATAACTATGTGTTATGTGAATTGTGTGTTGCAATAAATGACAGAAATATTCATGAATATATTAACACTTACTGTCCAGAAGCGACATCCACCGGTAATGTAAGTGGAACTACCGGCGGACGACCAAAGATACCGAGGTTCATCCCTCGGTGTCGTCGACGAGGTGCATCTGTAATAATTGTATTTAACTGAGTCAATAAATATAAACTAATGCAGCTCAAGATATATTTAAATCCTAGTTAAGACAACTTACAAGCTCCTGAAGACGAGCCTCCCTCGTGGCTACCGTCTCTCGTACCGGATCGCCCACCACCTCGGCGACCTCCACCGCTATGTCTAGCCATGAATATCCTACTGCAATAACCAAGTTGGTAGAATAATTATGAATATGTAAGGTTTAACAATATGTCGTATTTACTAATATGAATGATCATTTTCAATTACGTACGTCATCAAACCCATCAGAATCAACGTGTATATCATTCTCGGATTCAGTATTTTCCTCATCCTCGGTTTCGAGATCAGTTTCGTCATCGTTATCATCCTCAACGACTATATAATCATTCACGACGACGTTTTCCTCGACATCCTCGTCGTCATGTACGTCAATGACATCAGTACTCATCACATCTTCAGCATTTAACACTACGAAAATAATCATCCTATTTATATGAGAATGGCAGGGCACTATTTAAGAAAATAATCATGGACGCACAGTAACAATTTCACGGGCGAAGAATTCGGCGAAAATTTGATTTCACTATTCATCACTGTGCAATAAAATATTCTAATAAAATAAAAACTTTTTATAAAATATTCTAATTATAATTATATTCTAATAAAACAAATAACTTTATATATAATATAAAAAGTAATCTGTTTTATATAAAAAGTTTTCTATTTTATTACTATTATAATAATAATAAAACCAAATTGAGATAACTTTCTACCGGCGATTTTGAAAAATGAGTAAGTGAGGGTCCATGTAATAAGCCAAATTTACAACAAATACTTCATGACAAACCCCTCTATTTATATCAAAAATTGAATAAATATTTACCACAAATCACTTATCTTCAATCAATCCATTTTTAATCTTTCAACAATTATTCATCATTAATATTATAACTCACAATATTGATAACCAGATCATTCCCAGAAAAGAGGGGGCTTTCCGATAAGAATTTTTTCTTATTGGCATGCAATTAAATAACCTAATCCCTTTTCTCGACAGAACTTTCTAGACATTTTTAATAATGTAAATAATAATATGAATAATTGTGTCGTCTCAATTATTGATTTAATAAAATATTGTGCAGATGATATTGTGACAACAATTGAATCAATAATATGATATACTATGCAGCAACTACTATTGCAATAATTGAATAAAACTGAGTGACTTCTTACGTAAGCATCAATAATATTCATAGATATTGTGCAATACCATGTGCTACTGTGTAACAACGCGTATTACTATACTTTTATCACCGAGTATCTCAACAGTTTAATGGTAAAAGTCTTGCCGTTATTTTATAAAAATGTTATTTTTGTTGCTTTTTATATCCGAAAGTTATTCCGTTGTGGGGTCCACCAATGATTGCGCCGTCGTACGAATATTCCCCAACAAAAAGAATATTCCCCGACCAACCAAATATTTTATGACAACTTGCTTGCTTTGCAAAATTTGCGCATATCATCCATAACTATAACATTATATCAAATCAACACCTTATTATTCAAAATAATATTTAGAGAAAATTAAATTTTTATTCATAAAAAATTGAGGTCTTACATCCTCCCCTCCTTATGAAATTTCGTCCTCGAAATTGGTATACGTACATGGTATGTCGAATAGGTGAGGATACCTTATTTTTATTTCAGATTCTAACTCCCAGGTCATTTCCTTAATATCATGGTTTCTCCATAAAACTTTTACTTGAGGTATAATGTAATACCCGGTAAAAATTAATTAATAAATAAACATTAAATAATAAAAATTATTTTATTTTAAAACATACTAATTGGACTTTGTTTTTAGTTGGGTCAAATTGTATTTAAGTTATGTGGACTAAAATAGGTAAGAGACATTAATTTGGGCTTAAAGTAATTGGGTCTAATTTATAATTGTGTAAAATTTTTAAAACCTATTAAATTTGGAGAGTTAATAAATATATTATATTAATTACTAAAATCTGTTTTTATGTAAATAAATAACTAAACCTAATCTTATTTTCCTTATATAACCTGAGAAAGAGAAAGAGGAGTCAAGCCGCCTTATTATATTTGTGAGAGAAGTTGCGTGCGAAGTAATAAGAAAAGGAACATCAGGTTTGTTTATTTTCTTTTTCCGTTTTGGTGCCTTGTGTATATCAATGATATTGCTGACTTCTTTTAGTTCACAATTAAAATTAAAATAGTATACATGATTGATTGATTTGACCGGATGTGTATATATGTGTTGCCGAATTATTATGTAGGAACAAAGACAGTAGACTATATATATATATATATATATATATATATATATATATATATATATATATATATATATATATATATATATATATATATATAACCTGCAAAAAGAAAAAAAGAAAAAGAGATGATTTGATTTTGAGGCAAAAGCTGCTGAAAGTAATTAATAAGGAGTACTATACCTTGCGTGGGAATTTGGATGGCTTGCAGCACTTGCTGCAGGCGAAATTTATTTATATATATAGAGATTATATTTTGATAATTTAAGTATGTTTCGTTAATTTAGGTTATATATATTATTATATGTTAATAAACTTTTGGCCATGAATTTATAAATCAGAATTGGTAAATCAATTTGAAGTTATGTATATTAATTTAAATTAATTAATTTTGCCGGCATAGTTGTAAAAATTTTAATAATAAATTTAATATTATTATGTTATTAATGATTTGATTGTAATAAAATTTTATTAAATTATTTATATTGAACGGAGAGAGTCTAAGCGAGTCAAATTTGGAGTATATATTTTGGGTATTACATTACTTAATCCAGGTACGGATTTCGTACTCTTTCAGCGAGACTCTTTTGTTATTAATTTGTTCGTTTCGTTATTCGTTTCGAAATTTAGTTTTGCCTCGCATAATTGTTCCTTCTTAAATTCGTGAGAATGTTTCATTTTGGCATTAGTATTTGAAACTAGTATTTGTACTCTTTGGTCTAGTGTGTCATGGTTAATATTTATTTCGATCTTTGTAGGAAGTACATGTTAATATATTTGGAGACTTTGTGTTGATATTTCGTTTCAGTTTAACATGTACATGTTAGAACCCCTTTGTTGTGTCGCATGTGTTGTGACATTATATTTTGTTAGAATACTGTAGGGTATACCTGAGCTATAACAACCTGTGGGGGTACCACAGTCATGTCCTCTTGGCACCGAGGCATGACACCTTCCGTGACGGTGTGATCAGTCCACGACGTCTCCGTTCTGTGCTCCGGTGGGAGTTGGCCATTTGGTGATTTGTTGTGGGAGGCGTATGGGTCGACCCTAGTTTTCTGTTCTGTTCTGCGGATTGGTGATGCTTGTACCAAACACACCTTCCGATTTTACATGCATTGGATTCGCGGTCCAATGTGTGTGACTTGCCTGTGTGGTATTATTTGATTTGCCTATGTGGCATTATTTGACTTGCTTGTGTGGCAAGGTGTATTCTGTTTTGTTCTAAGCTCGGTATGAAATAACACCCAGCCATTTAATTCAGCCTATTATTTCGTTGTGTTAGTTTTGTTCATTTTGTTTCAGTTTGTTTCGTCTCTTTTCATTTAATTGAGTTAGTTAATTTGGTTCATTATTTGTATTCTATATCCGTACTGGGCATTTGGCTCATGCTATTTTTTTTTCTTCCGGCAGGTAATCAGGGGAATCAAGGACAAGTGTGACGAGAGCTCCCTTCTATCCAATAGTTTTGATATATTTTGTTAGGCTATGAAACATTGACTTATTTAGAGTTGTAATAGTTATTTCAGATTGTGGTTTGAGCCAGTGTGACATTTATTATGGTTTGTTTTAAGACATTTTATCAGTATGAGATTATTCTTTTTTTAGATTAGGGTTTTGTTATATTTTCATCATTTTGTTATGTTTTGGGTAACCTCTCTTTCTATTTCGGAAATGGGGTGTTACAGAGTTGGTATCAGAGCTTAGGTTCTTTCTTGTAGAAAACCTATTTAGGTTTGACCTGTGAGTGATGGGTAGACTTCTGGGTTAGGTTTTGTTCTGTTTAATTTTCTGTTCAGCTATCATATCAGTTATATTCGAATCTGTCTCTAATCTATTTTGTTATCTATTCGTTGATCTCTTTGTTAGATTGCTCGTAGATCCGCCAGAGTTGTTGGGAGGCGAGGTAACAATAGGGGAAGAGGTGAGGGTCAGCCCAATGAGCAACCTAATGATCAGATGAATGCTCAGTTGGGTACCTTGGTGAATCAGGCAGTGAATCAGGCATTACCTCAGTTGGTGGCACAGGTAGTACAGGCAATGCAGCAGCCACCACAAGAAATTCCTGAGCAAGGGAATCCGGGAAATAATGGTCAGCAAGCAAATATTGAAGAAGGGAATACAGATGGTCTTGATCAGCAGGTGGTTCCGATGTATGTATGGTTGGAGAGGTTTTAAAAGTAGAAACCACATGCATTCAGTTCAGCTCCGACTCCAATTGATGCAGAGAATTGGATTGCTCACCTAGAGAAGATTTTTTATGTGCTGGGGTGCTCGGATAATCAGAAAGTATTGCTAGCTGCTTACAAGCTGGAAGGGGATGCGCAGAGGTGGTGGAAAGCGTTGAAAATAACAAAGGGTGATGGTTATGTTGAGGCACTTAGCTGGGCAGAGTTTTGTGAGGTCTTTTATCAGCAGTACTTCCCAGCTATTGATAAAGAGGCCTATGCTAGAGACTATCTGTCCATTCGACAGAAAGATGATGAGTCCATTACAGATTTCATGACGAGGTTCACCAGGTTGGCAGGCTTTGCGGGAACTTCTGCAGGGACTGCAGCAGAACAGGCAGAGAAGTTTAAGTGGAGGATTCATTATAGGTATCAACAACATCTCATTAACAACAAGTTTGCAGATGTGTCGGCTGTGGCAAATGCAGCCAAAAATATTGAGATGGAGCGACAGGACTTTCGGTCTTCTAAACCGGATGGGAGTCGAAAGAGGGACAGATATGACCAGCAGGGTTAAACTTCAGTTCAGCATGGGAGAAACCAGGGTGGTCAGTGGAACAGGAACCATGGTGGTCAACAGGGGCAGTGGCGTGGCCAGAATCAAAATAGGGGTTATCAGCAGATGCCTCAACAAGGGCAGAATCGTCAGCTGTAACTACCTTGGAATGGTCAGAATCGTCCGCAGTGGCAGAATCGTCAGCAGGGACAGAATCAGGGTCGTTATCCGGGACCAGCTGGTGGGGGTAACCCAAATCTTATCCCGATAGCTCCTTGTGCTACTTGTGGGGCTAATCATCCGGGGAGGCAGTGTCACAGACTCATAGGTGCATGTTTTTTGTGTGGACAGATGGGTCATATGGCTAGAGATTGTACCGGGCCACGTGGAAATGGTGGAGGTGGCGATAATGGTGGTAATGGAGGTCAGCGTTGTGACGCCCCTAAAATAGGTATACAACACCCATTCTGAGTCGCCAAAATACATGGTACAAAAACAACTACATCTTTATTATTACAACACAAGAACTGTGAGTTTAAATACAAATATTGTCATTTAGACAATATCCACACTCAAATAAGTCCTCATTACAATTATTGATACATTATTTCACAAAAATGGTGAGGACTACTAAAGTAACTTCTAGAACCATCATTCCATACCCCGACTAGTACTCGCTACATTCTCGCCTCTTGAGAAAAATAGAACAAAAAGGAAAAGAGTGAGCTCAACTAGCCCAGTAAAGAACATTATGACTAAGATAATACAGAACAAATTATCGTTAGTCTTCAACAGGGAAAAATCTAATAGAATACAATAGACAACAAGTTTTAAATCAATAACTGCAGCGGAAACAGCAAACCATTAGAAGAGTCAAGTAGAGAATGAGTTCTACTATCTTCTAAGATTTAAAAGTCCATCATCAATATTTTATCCCTGTAACAACAATCAATAACCATCTTTAATCAAATATTCATCGTTGCACTACAGGCCAAAGATATTCATTTGTATCACCAGTCAGTCATGTTCATCTCAACACCTGTTCATCTTTGCACTACGGGCCAAAGATATTCATCAGTTAATCATTCATCTTTGCACTACGGGCCAAAGATATTCAGTAATATCATCATTTAGGACTGAGGATGATGAAAAATATCTTAAAGAAAACGAATCCAGTGAAACAAAATAACAAATATTAAGGATTCGTATTTCGATTTATCCATGTCCAAAAATACCTTATAATTATTCATAGTGAAGTAGAATTCAAGAATGATCAAAACATGGATACAATCAAAGCTAGTACCCAGAATAGATATTTTAGACGAAAAGAAGAAAATTTTATTTTTTGGTGAATAGTAACTCGTGAATAGTAACTCATGAATAGTAACCCCGACGTGAAAAGTTCCAAATTTGATAAAAATTTCTAACCAATATTTCGACATAATGATATTGAAGAAATAATATCATTTTTGAATAAAATAACATCCCTTACCTCGTAAAGACAGTACTTCTGGTCGGAATACCGGTATAAGGCTGAAAGACACTTGCTCTGATGAATAGAAACTCTCAAATTATCTAAATACTCACAAAATACACTCAATAATCTAGAGAGAGAAAGAGAGAAAACTTGTTTCTGGTGTGATTTTCAATTCTAACTTAGCCCTCTATTTATAGGAAAATGTTAGCACGCCGAAGCAGACTTAACCTGCAACCTGATGGCTTTACCTGCTACTATTCCCACCCACCACATTTGAATAAATATCTCAGCACATTTCTTCACCAACCAAGAGTGGGGCCCACCAATTCTAGAATTTTCTACCAAAATGATTAACTCCGAAAATTCAATAATTTCTGAACCAGTCATCTCGTAAAATTCATAATAAATCATACGTTCATTTTTAACGGTTCAAAATTTGTGGACATATACTCAACTTATATATGTATAACATATCCAAAAATTACCACGATCCAACGGTCGGATTAAAAATTATAACCCTCGTAAAATATCTCAAAAACCCTGATTTTTAATACCTCCATTCCGACAAAAATACTGATAAAAACCTCAACATTAACTCCTTCATTTTTAACCACAAAAATATATCCCTCATTTATATCCACAAAAATAAATATTTTCTTATCATATGAATCAATAATTAATTATTCACAAATAATATTACAGAATCACATTTATGACAACCGGGCCGTTCCCAGGAAAGAGGGGGCTTTCCAATAAGGATTTCTTCTTACTGGCGCGCAATTAGATGACCAAACCTCTCCTTAGACAGAACTTTCTAGACATTGCCAATAATGTTATCTAATAATATTATTCAAATAATATGAATTATTGATCTGATAATGGGAAATACTGTGTAGTGACAATTATTGAAACAACAGTAATATAAAATATCAATGCAGCAATTATTGAATCAATAAAATAAAATACTGAACAGTAATTATTGTAACCATTATTGAGTAGTGCCTTCTTACGTAAGAATCAATAATTGGTGCAATACAGTGTGCTACTGTGTAACAACGCGTATTACTGTGTTTTAACCACCGGGTATTCCAACAGTATTAACGGTAACAACTACGCCGTTATTAATAAATAACATATACTTGTCGTTTTCTTCATCCAATCGCTTTTCGTTATGGGGCCCACAAAAGACTGCGCCGTCGTACGAATATTCCCCGACAGGAAGAATATTCCACGACCAAACGAATATTCCCCGACAACAATGAATATTTTATAAACACCTGCTTATTTGAAATATTTACGCATTTTACCCATAACTAACCTCATTAATCAATTTAACACTTACTATTTCAAAATAATAAATAGAGGGAATTTAAATTTTATTTATTAATAATTTGGGGTCTTACAAGCGTCAAGGTGGTCGAGTGTTTGCCTTGACATATAACCAGGCGGCAGGTGCACCAGGTACTATTTCTGGTACTCTTTTAGTTGGCAATCGTGAAGCATCTATTTTGTTTGATACGGGTTCTACTCATTCCGTTGTTGCTCAGTCTTTTGTTCAGCACCTGGGGGTGCCATCTCAGTTATTAGATTTTGTTATGTCTATTGATACCCCGATGGGGACTTCTGTCGTTATTTCTGATTTGTATCGAGGGTGTCCGATCAGTTTTAGGGATAGGATTTGTAGGGCTAATCTTCTCCCGATGAGTATGCACGATTTTGATGTCATTCTTGGGATGGACTGGTTGGATAAGCACCAGGCCACTATCGATTGTCAGGCGAAGAAGGTTATATTTGGAGATGTGAAATCTCCAGATTTCGTGTTTCAGGGTTCACAACCGAGTAGAGTGGTGAAGTTAATTTCAGCCTTGAAGGCTGGAAAGTTGGTGGCAAAGGGTTGTGAGGTGTATTTGGCGTTTGTGAAAGATACCTCTAAGAGTGAGTCTCATATTGAAGATGTTCCAATTGTTCGTGACTTTTTCGATGTGTTTCCTGAGGAGTTGTCAGGGTTGCCACCGCAGCGGGAAGTGGAGTTTGCTATTGAGCTTGTTCCTGGTACGGAGCCTATTTCTAAGGCGCCGTATCGGATGGCACCGTTGGAGTTACAGGAGTTGAAGAAGCAGTTGCAGGAATTGTTAGATCGTGGTGTGATTCGGCCGAGTGTTTCGCCGTGGGGTGCTCCGGTCTTATCTGTGAAGAAGAAGAATGGGTCTATGAGGTTGTGTATAGACTACAGGGAGTTAAACAAGATTACCATCAGGAATCGGTATCCATTGCCGAGGATTGATTACTTGTTTGACCAACTTCAGGGGGCAAAATATTTTTCAAAGATAGACTTGAGGTCGGGCTACCATCAGTTGAGGGTGAGGGATGAGGATATTGCTAAGACGGCCTTTCACACTCGATATGGGCATTACGAGTTTTTGGTGATGCCATTCGGGTTGACTAATGCTCTGACGGTGTTTATGAATTTAATGAATCGGGTGTTCAGGGAGTACTTGGACCAATTTGTCATTGTCTTTATTGATGACATTTTGGTTTACTCCAAGTCTAAGGAAGAGCATGAAGAGCATCTTCGCACAGTGTTGGGGATTTTGCAAAAAGAGAAATTGTATGCTAAATTCTCTAAATGCGAGTTTTGGTTGGAGCAGGTCGCATTTTTGGGACATGTTGTTTCTGCTGAGGGCATTAAGGTGGATCCTGCGAAGGTTGAGGCTATCACTAAATGGCCGAGACCTACTTCAGTGATAGAGATTAGGAGTTTCTTGGGTTTGGCAGGGTATTATAGGCAGTTTGTGGAAGGGTTTTCTTTGCTTGCCTTACCATTGACTCAGTTGATGAGAAAGGGCGTGAAGTTTGTGTGGAATGAGGAGTGTGAGAAGAGTTTCGAGGAATTAAAGAAACGACTAGTGACAGCTCCTATACTTGCATTGCCGTTGGGGACATGAGGTTACCAGATTTATAGTTATGCTTCTAAAAAGGGCTTGGGGTGTGTTTTGATGCAACACGGTAAGGTGATTGCTTATGCTTCTAGGCAGCTTAAACCTTATGAGGTGAACTACCCCACACATGATTTGGAGTTGGCAGCGGTGATCTTTGCCCTAAAGATTTGGAGGCATTATTTGTATGGAGAGACTTGTGATATCTTCACCGATCACAAAAGTCTTAAATACATCTTCACTCAAAAAGAGCTCAACATGAGCCAAAGGCATTGGTTGGAGCTTCTAAAAGATTATGATGCTAGAATTCAGTATCACCCGGGGAAGGCAAACGTGGTTGTAGATGCTCTTAGCCGGAAGACTTCAGGGAGTGTAGCATCCCTTATTACACAATCTCAGCTTATTTCGGATATGGAGCGGATAGAGTTGGAGTTGTATGTACGAGGTTCAGATGGGCATCTGGCGGGTATGAGAGTGGAGCCTTCTCTTATCTCGCAGGTCAAAGAAGCTCAAAAAGAAGATGGAGAGTTGTGGAGTATGACGCAGAATTTAGGGGAGGGCAAGCAGCCCGAGTTTTGTATTGATGACCATGGTGTGATTTGGTTGGGTGAGCGGTTGTGTGTACCGTCCGATCCAATCATTTGGGAGGCGGTGTTGGCTGAGGCTCATAGTTCGCCATTTTCTATTCATCCAGGTTCTACGAAGATGTATAGGGATTTGAAGAAGAATTTTTGGTGGAATGGGATGAAACGAGACGTGGCTGAATATGTTGGGAAGTGCCTCACTTGTCAACAAGTGAAGATAGAACATCAACGAGCTAGTGGTTTGCTACAACAGTTAGACATTCCAGTGTGGAAGTGGGAGGATATCACGATGGATTTTGTGACTGGTTTGCCGAAGACTTTCAGGAAGAATGATGCCATATGGGTAGTAGTGGACCGGTTGACCAAATCGGCACACTTTTTGGCTATCCATGAGGGATACTCGGTGGATAGGTTGGCACAAATCTTTCAGCAGGAGATTGTTAGACTTCATGGTGCTCCGGTGTCTATTGTTTCAGATCGGGACCCACGGTTCACTTCACGATTTTAAAAAGGGTTCCAACGAGCTTGGGGTACTCGACTCAACTTTAGTACTTCTTTCCATCCGCAAACTGATGGGCAATCCGAACGGACTATTCAGACGTTGGAGGATATGTTGAGGTCTTGTGCACTTGAATGGTCAGGTAATTGGGATGATTATTTGAGCCTAGTTGAGTTTGCTTACAACAACAGCTGGCATGCAAGTATTGGAATGGCTCCGTTTGAGGCATTGTATGGTAGAAAATGTCGGGCACCAACTTGTTGGGATGAGGTTGGCGAAAGGGCCATAGAAGGGCCTGAGTTAGTTTAAATCACTTCGGAGAAGGTAGCGGTGGCTAAGGAGAAATTGAAGTCGGCTCGATCACGACAGAAGTGTTATGCTGATAAGCATATGAGGACTTTAGAGTTTGAACCTGGTGAACATGTGTTTCTAAAAGTTTCTCCTTGGAAGGGCATTCGGCGATTTGGGTTGAAAGGAAAACTTAGTCCGCGTTATATTGGCCCATTTGAGATTCTGGAGAGGGTTGGTGAGGTTGCATATCGGTTAGCTTTGCCTCCACAGCTAGCTCATGTGCACAATGTATTCCATGTGTCAGCATTGAGGAGTTATCAATATCATCCGTTGCATGTGGTGCAATATCCATTCGATAAGATTCGGGAGGATCTTACTTGTGAGAAGAAAGTTGAGGCGATTTTGGATCGTCAAGAAAGGATTATGAGGAGGAAGACTATTCCGTTTGTTAAGGTTCTGTGAAGGAACCACTCGGAGCGAGAAGCCACTTGGGAGCTTGAGGAGTCTATTCGAGCGGAATATCCGCATCTTTTTGATTATTAGGTACGTTCTATTCTTTTGATTCCGGGGACGAAATTCTTTTAAGGGGTAGGTGATGTAATACCCGGTAAAAATTAATTAATAAATAAACATTAAATAATAAAAATTATTTTATTTTAAAACATACTAATTGGACTTTGTTTTTAGTTGGGTCAAATTGTATTTAAGTTATGTGGACTAAAATAGGTAAGAGACATTAATTTGGGCTTAAAGTAATTGGGTCTAATTTATAATTGTGTAAAATTTTTAAAACCTATTAAATTTGGAGAGTTAATAAATATATTATATTAATTACTAAAATCTGTTTTTATGTAAATTAATAACTAAACCTAATCTTATTTTCCTTATATAACCTGAGAAAGAGAAAGAGGAGTCAAGCCGCCTTATTATATTTGTGAGAGAAGTTGCGTGCGAAGTAATAAGAAAAGGAACATCAGGTTTGTTTGTTTTCTTTTTCCGTTTTGGTGCCTTGTGTATATCAATGATATTGCTGACTTCTTTTAGTTCACAATTAAAATTAAAATAGTATACATGATTGATTGATTTGACCGGATGTGTATATATGTGTTGCCGAATTATTATGTAGGAACAAAGACAGTAGACTACATGAATATATATATATATATATATATATATATATATATATATATATATATATATATGCGTAACCTGCAAAAAAAAGAAAAAAAGGAAAAAGTGGTGATTTGATTTTGAGGCAAAAGCGGCTGAAAGTAATTAATAAGGAGTACTATACCTTGCGTGGGAATTTGGATGGCTTGCAGCACTTGCTGCAGGCGAAATTTATTTATATATATAGAGATTATATTTTGATAATTTAAGTATGTTTCGTTAATTTAGGTTATATATATTATTATATGTTAATAAACTTTTGGCCATGAATTTATAAATCAGAATTGGTAAATCAAATTGAAGTTATGTATATTAATTTAAATTAATTAATTTTGTCGGCATAGTTGTAAAAATTTTAATAATAAATTTAATATTATTATGTTATTAATGATTTGATTGTAATAAAAGTTTATTAAATTATTTAGATTGAACGGAGAGAGTCTAAGCGAGTCAAATTTGGAGTATATATTTTGGGTATTACATTACTTAATCCAGGTACGGATTCCGTACTCTTTCAGCGAGACTCTTTTGTTTTTAATTTGTTCGTTTCGTTATTCGTTTCGAAATTTAGTTTTGCCTCGCATAATTGTTCCTTCTTAAATTCGTGAATATTTTTCATTTTGTCATTAGTATTTGAAACTAGTATTTGTACTCTTTGGTCTAGTGTGTCATGGTTAATATTTATTTCGATCTTTGTAGGAAGTACATGTTAATATATTTGGAGATTTTGTGTTGATATTTCGTTTCAGTTTAACATGTACATGTTAGAACCCCTTTGTTGTGTCGCATGTGTTGTGACATTATATTTTGTTAGAATACCGTAGGGTATACCTGAGCTATAACCACCTGTGGGGGTACCACATGCATGTCCTCTTGGCACCGAGGCATGACACCTTCCGTGACGGTGTGATCAGTCAACGGCGTCTCCGTTTTGTGCTCCGGTGGGAGTTGGCCATTTGGTGATTTGTTGTGGGAGGCGTATGGGTCGACCCTAGTTTTCTGTTCTGTTCTGCGGATTGGTGATGTTTGTACCAAACACACCTTCCGATTTTACATGCATTGGATTCGCTGTCCAATGTGCGTGACTTGCCTGTGTGGCATTATTTGATTTGCCTATGTGGCATTATTTGACTTGCTTGTGTGGCAAGGTGTATTCTGTTTTGTTCTGAGCTCGGTATGAAATAACACCCAGCCATTTAATTCAGCCTATTATTTCGTTGTGATAGTTTTGTTTGTTTTGTTTCAGTTCGTTTCATCTCTTTTCATTTAATTGAGTTAGTTAATTTGGTTCATTATTTGTATTCTATATCCGTACTGGGCATTTGGCTCATGCTGTTTTTTTTTCTTCCGGCAGGTAATCAGGGGAATCAAGGGCAAGTATGACGAGAGCTCCCTTCTATCCAATAGTTTTGATATATTTTGTTAGGCTATGAAACATTGACTTATTTAGAGTTGTAATAGTTATTTCAGATTGTAGTTTGAGCCAGTGTGACATTTATTATGGTTTGTTCTAAGACATTTTATCAGTATGAGATTATTCTTTTGTAGATTTGGGTTTTGTTATATTTTCATCATTTTGTTATGTTTTGGGTAATCTCTCTTTCTATTTCGGAAAGGGGGTATTACATATAACCTTTGAGAGTAGAATCTGCTCCTTCTTATCCAAGATATTCCACTATCTCATCTGGTTCTAATTCAATAATGTGGTTGGGGTCTTCCACATATTTACGAAACACAGATTTGTGAAAAATATTATGAACACGAGACATACTTGGCGATAAGGCGAGTCTATAGGCCACAGTTCCTACTCGGTCGAGGATTTTAAATGGACCAATAAATCTAGTGTTGAGACTCTCTTCGTCGATTCTTGCTTCTGAAATAACACTTTCTTGTACTATATTCTTTATACGCATCAGCTCCGGGTCTGTAGTTTGAGCACCTTTAACTTAATCGATTAAAGTCGATTTTACGCGTATATTTGTCATCTTTATGTGGGTCCCTGGAGTTTTTGACTCTATCTCCATCCGTTGTAGGTCATATAAAATGGGCATTTGTGTTGATATAATATCGCACTTGTACCCACATATGATCTTCTACTCAATGCGTCAGCTACCACGTTTGTTTTTCCAAGATGGTATTGAATGGTATGGTTGTAATCTTTCAACAGCTCGAACTAACGTCTTTAGCCCATGTTAATTTTATTTTGGGTGAAGAAATATTTAAGAGTTTTGGAGTATATTAGGATGTCATCAATAAAGACAACCACGAAATGATTCAAATATTTTTTGAATATTCGGTTCATTATGCCCATGAAGGCAACATGGGCGTTGGTCAATCCGAAAGACATGACTAGAAATTCGAAATGCCCGTATCGAGTTTTAAAAGCAGTCTTTGGAATGTCATCAGTTTTAATCATTAAATAATGATATCCAGAGTGATGATCGATCTTTGAGAAGTATTTAGCACCTTGCAACTAGTCAAACAGGTCATTAATGTGAGGTAATGGGTAGGGGTGTTAAAAAAATGGTATATTCAATTTTTAGGGAAACCGATCTGGTTCGAACCGGTCGGTTCGGTGCAAAGATGAACCGGTTAGGTACCGTACACGAAACCGATACATACCGAATTTTTAGTACCGATTTCGATAGGGTGTTTGGCTTAGTCGGGATATACCGAACCGAACCGATTGTACCGATTTATTAAATATAATATTAAAAAATAACTTGAAAGTCCATTTTTTAGACTTTTTTGCCTAACCATGTAAAATTAACTTGAAAGTCTCCTCTATTTATAGAATAGAGATAAGACAAGAGATGGCATACTAGACAATGTGGGATGTATTTGAAATTTGGTGTGGTTTCATTACATGCAGTAGTGGTCATTCAATGTGGGACTTATTAAACAAGAGATGACATACTACATTATTACCAAATGAAGCCCTTAGTATTTGGTTGTCTCCAAGTCCCATATTGGTTAAATTGGTAAAACTTTTGAGGAAATTTTCCTTATAAATTGATTACCATGTAATAATGAATTCAAGATAATAAGTAATCAAAACATTATTACTTAATATAGGGATACTTAATATAGGGATTGTCTCCAAATCCCATATTGGTTAAATTGGTAAAACTTTAAGGAAAATTTTCTTATAAATTGATTACCATGTAATAATGAATTCAAGATAATAAGTAATCAAAGCATTATTACTTAATATAGGGATGTAAATACCAATTTAAACTCTCATGAAATCCTCTGTAATGACACTTAATGAATGCCAAGGAAATCACAATGACACTTAATGAATGCCAAGGAAATCACATAAGGGTACTTATGGCACCATCTCACATAACTTGTTTCTAAGTCCCACATTGATTAGATTATAAAAATTTAAGAAAGTTTTCTTTATAAAAACACTACCAATAGTCAAGTCCCACATTGGTTATTTTATAAAAGTCTAAGAAAGTTTTCCTTATAAAAGACTATCAAGTGCGACTTTAATAGTCAAGTCCCACATTAGTTATTTTATAAAGGTATAAGGAAGTTTTCCTTATAAAAAGACTATCAAGTATCAAGTAAAGTTTTTTTTTTTTATAAAAATAGTATCAAGGGAAACATTAATAGTTGGTGCTTTACAAGTTCTATATTGATTAAATTGTTTAAAGTAAAAGAAATTAGATAAACTTAAATTATTTATCAATAAGTTGGGAAAGATCTGCTCCAAAGTTAGAATAAAAGTCTTGTTTGCAATTTAAGGAAGGCCTTAATACTTGGTGGTCTCCAAGTCCCACATTGGCTAATTTATAAAAAGTCTAAGGAAGTTTTCTTATAAAAAAACTACAAGTTAGACATTAATAGTCAAGTCCCACATTGGTTATTTTATAAAAGTCTAAGGAAGTTTTCCTTATAAAAATACTACCAACTGAGATTTTAACAGCTAAGCCCCACATTGGTTATTTTATAAAAGTCTAAGGAAGTTTTCCTTCTTAGAAGACATATGACCTTAATAGCTAAATCCCACATTGGTTATTTTATAAAAGTCTAAGGAATTTTCTTATAAAAATACTTCCAAGTCTTTTATTTTTTATATTGGGCCGAATTTTGGCTTACAAGTCTTGGGTTGCTTGACCTTGGGCCAAATTTTAACTTAAAAGCAAGTCTTGGACTGCTATTTCTTGGGCCGATTTTGGTTTAAAATTGGGCTGAGTTTTGGTTTAAATTGGGGCCAGTTCTAACAAGGTAAAAACCTGTACCAAAACGGCTAATCGGTCTGGTATACCGGTTCAACCGGTATCGGTACCATATTTTGGAAACTATCGGTATTCGATCCGGTTCGGTCCGATTTTTTACCGATGAACACCCTTAGTAATGAGTACCTATTTTTTATGGTGACATGATTCAACTCCCGATAGTCAATGCAAAGTCGCATACTCCCATCTTTCTTTTTTATGAATAAAACAGGAGCACTCCAAGGAGATATACTAGGACGAATGAAACCAATGTCTAACAACTCATATAGTTGGGTTTTTAATTCCTGAAGTTCAATAGGAGCCATTCAATATGGGGTTTTGGAAATGGGATTTGTATTGGGTTCAAAGTCAATACAAAATTCGATTTCACACTCCAGGGGTAGGTCAGGAAGTTTTTTGGGGAATACGTCAAAAAATTTATTAACAATAGAAATATCATTCAAATCTGACGTATTTTTGTTTAAATCCGTAACATGGGTTAAGAAAGCTTGACATCCGTTTTCCAATAAACGAATGGCTTTATGGCTTGATATGACAGTGATTGACTTTAGTGATTTAGTTGCTTGAATTCGCATAATAGGTTGGTTAGGAATATGAAAACTAACAATATTATGAAAATAATCAATTTTAGCATGATGAGTAGTTAACCAATCAATCCCTAAAATCACATCAAATACAAGTATTTTCAAAAAGATGAGATCAACAGGTAATGTGAAAGTGTCGATTTGAATCAAACAAGATTTATAAATAGTTGATTTAATGAAGGTTTCTCCCAATGGAGTTTCAACAGATAAGTCAAAGTCTAACTTCTCCGGAGTCAAGTTCAAACGTTGAGCACAATTAGGTGAAATAAAAGAGCGGGTAAAACCGGTATCGAATAAGGTATAGACTTCGTAAGAGTTTATAATTAGCTTACCCGTGATAACATCATTAAGGTTCCTCGCTTTTTGGGAATTCACGACAAACGCTCTCCCTTGAACCACCAACTTTGACTTATCTGGGACAGCCTTTGGTGTCATCATTATCATTGGACTTGACTTTGCTGCATGAAAAAATCGAGCTAAGGGATCTTTCTTTCCGTAATTGTAACACACTTTGGGTTGCTACGTACAGTTTGGACTGATGTGTCCCTCCTGTCCGCATTTGTAGCATACGACCGGTGGTCGTTCTCCTTCCTTAGAAACGGGTTTTGGTGCTGCTGCCGATGTCTTTCCATTTTCATTGTTGAATCTTCTCTTCTTAAAGTTGTTCCCACTTAGTTCAACTCTCCTATTATCTTGACCATGATTACCACCGAAATGGTTACCATTTCTGGCATGATAATTTCCTCCACGATGGTTATCATTGTTCCGATGGCCATTGCCACCGGTACGATTATTATCATGTTGTTGGTCGTTATCTTTTGGTTGAAAAGCCTCATTATCTCGCTCTAATAATTGAGCCATATTCACAATATTTGAATACAAACAAAGTTTATGAAAAATGAGGTATTGACGAATTTCAGGTTTCAAACCTCTCAGAAACATTCGTGTTATTCGCTTCTCATTATCCACCAAATGGGATGCAAACCGGGATAACTCCATAAACTTGGACTCGTATTGTGATACAGTCATATTATTTTATTCCAGTTTGATGAATTCCACCTCCTTCATGTGACGATTACTTTCTGGAAAATACTTGCCGTTGAACAATTCTTGGAACTTCTCCCAAGACATCTTAACTGCAGAAAGATGAGTGCGTTTTACAAATTTTCACCAATAATGTACCTCTTTACGCAACATAAAGGTGAAGAAGGGAACCTTTTGCTTCTCTGTGCATCCCAAGATATCAAATATCTTGGTGATCTGCTTAATCTATGCTTCTGCCTTAAGTGGCTTCGGCTTTTCCAAAAACTTTGGCGGTCCCAACTCCTTGAATTGCTTAGCAGTGACCAGCCGTGAGTTGTCATTATTTCCACCTGTATTTTGAATATGAGTCTCTCTCGTTTGGTGTTGCATGAATTGTAGAAAGCTCCTAAACATCCCATCGTTCATCATTTGGCCAGTGTTGATGTTTACAAGAGGATTATTGCCTTCTTGATGCACATTATCATGGTTATTGATTGGCGATGACTCAATGGTCGCATGTGCTCCATTTCTTATCTCAAAATTTTTAGATGTCATTCTCAAATACTGTCACAAAACAATGGTTAATTAAAGAAATCAACATGTCACATATTATCCTTACACTCTGACCAACCAATTAAATAACAAATAAGCTTAGGTAGGACACACTAGTGAAGGTACTCATTTCTTCCCTCCTAGTTCTAATCCCAAATCTCCACTAGAGATCATATCCCTAAGCACTGATACTAAATGTGAGTCTCATCCCAACCTTGGATAGCACCTCACAGTGATACCTATCAGCTTGCCACCGTTATTCACGGCGTCCCCTACGGAGAGTTTAACTTCGGTGTTTCCCACACAAGGAAGTCTCCAGTGAGAGGCTAGGGCCTCTTTACTTGTAGCTCGATACCAACTGTGACGCCCCCAAAATAGGTCCACACAACCCATTCCGAGTCCCCAAATACATGGTACAGAATTTAAATACAAACTTCATTTATACAACTATTAATTATCGTGTAAAATACGACAAAATATACGCTGTGAATTTTAATACAAATATTGTCTCTTAGAAAATATCCAAACTCAAATAAAATCCTCATTACAATTAAAGACACAATTTTTCAAAATAGTGAGGATTACTAAAATAACCATCTTGGACCATTACTCCACTCCCCAACTAGTCTCAGCTACATTCTCGCCTCCTGAGGAAAAGAGTGAGCTCAACTAGTCTAGTAAAGAATATTATGACTAAGATAATGTAGAACAAATTATCCTTAGTCCTCAACAGGGAAAATCAACAACTAAATTGAAAATAGCAATCCATTAGAAGAGTCAAATAGAGCATGATGTCTACTATCTTCTATGATTTAAAAGTCCATCATCAATATTTTATCCCTGTAACACTAATCAATAAATATTTCAAATCAACGAATTATCTATGCACTACGGGCCAATGATATTTGTTAGTATCACCAGTGGTCATGATCATGCTAAACAACTGTCCATCTATGCACTACGGGCCAAAGAGGACTTTCACCACAACATTTGTCTGTAACATTGCAGGTCATAATTATACCAATACACAATTTCTGGTCATAATCATATCAATCAACAGTCTATCTATGCACTACGGGCCAAAGATGACTTTTACCACAATATAAACATGAGGATGATGATAATGATATAATGAATCAATCAAGTGAGATCAAGGATAAATATTTAAGATTTATAATTCAATTTATCCAGAGTTCAAGAATGTCCAAATTGCCAACATGATAACTAATTATGGAGTAAAATTTAAGAATGATATTCATATATCAAAAATAATTTAGACAGAAAAAAATTAATTTTCTCGTGAATAGTACCCCGAGTGAATAGTACCCTGTGAATAGTACCCCGAAAAAAAATATTAAAATTTAATAAGAAAGTTCATACCAATATTCCAATGAAACGATACTAGATGAAGCGCAAAGCTCAAGGATATTCTACTAATTTCAAGGATTATAGAAGCAATAATTATCAAAGTAAGTGTAGATTTATGAATATGAAACGAAATAATATCACTTACAAACTATAGAGTATGGAAGAAAATAATATTCCTTACAAATATTGAACGAAAATAATATCCATTACCTTAATTAGTAGGAGACTAAATTTAACTGGTATAGCGGACATAATCTTGAGGAAAATTTGCACTATTTGCTACACTCAAAGTATCCTTATACTCAAAAGAAATACACACAATATTATAGAAGAAGAATGTGACGCCCCCAAAATTAGGTGTACATCACCCATCTTGAGTCGCCAGATACATGGTACAAAATTCAAATATAACTTAATAATACAACTGTCGTGTACAATACGACAACATAAACGGTGAGTTTGAATATAATTATTGTCTACTAGAGAGTATAAAAACTCAAAAGGAGTCGTCCTTATTATAATTATTATCACACTATTTCACAGAATAGTGAGAACTACTAATGCACCATCTAGAACCATCACTCTGTTCCTCGACTCGTCCCAGCTATATTCTCATCTCCTGAAGAGAACAGTGAAAGAAAGGGTGAGCTTAACTAGCCCAGTAAAAATATTATGACTAAAATAATGAAGAATAAATTATCATTAGCCTTCAACAGCTTAAAACTGATAAAATATAACAAACATCAAGTTTAACTGCAGCAGAACAAGCAATCTATTAAAAGAGTCAAGTAGAGAATAAAATCTACTATCTTTTATGATTTAAAAGGTTTTTCATCACTTTTATAGCTGGGACTCAGCTTAATAAATAATCCACATCATCCCTGCACTACGGCCAAGGATATTCATTAGTATCACAACCACAAATTATCCATGCACTACGGGCCAAGGATATTCGTGTATTCATCAATGGTCATGATCATGCCAACAACTGTCCATCAATGCACTACGGGTCAATGAGCATTTTTACCACATCATTTGTAATATTACGGTCATGATTACACCGAATAATTCCTGGTCATAATCATACCAAGTCCATCTATGCACTACAGGCCACATATGACTTTCAACATAATATAAACATGAGGATGATGACAATGATATAAGAATTCAATAAAACAAGTTCAAGAATTAATTTATTCAGGAACTAATAACGTTCAAATTGTCAACATGATACTGCTTTGTGAAGTAAAATTCAAGAATGCTCAGAAGAATATTTCCATAAAAAGATACTAGATGAAGCGCAAATATCAAGGATATTCCACTAATTTCATGGAGTATAAAAGTCAAAACTTTAACCAAATAAGTATAATAACGAATGGAATAACAAAAAAAATCACCATGCATGCGGTACTTCGCATAGACTGGTTATTCCAACAGAATAATAAGTAACGAAACCAGGTCAGGCGAAATTTATACCGACAGGATATTCCAACAAAATAATAAAGACGGAACTAGGTCCGGCGTAAAACGCACAGACAGGATATTCCAACAGAATAATAAAGAATGGAATAACAGAAGAATTTCACCAAGTATAGGGTAGCCCGCGTATACAGGTTATTCCAACAGAATAATAAACAATGGAATAACAGAAGTTCTCTTCATGAATACAAAAGAAATAATACCCCTTACGAGTACAACAAATGATATCTCTTACCGTAAAAGAAACTGGATATAAGAGTAGGGAAGTAGCAGAATACTTTTCTATAATTTCTCTCTCTAGAGTTTCAGTGAATTCGTAAGAAATAATGAAGGAATGAGCTTCTATTTATAAAAGAATGGACTGAATAGTAACTAATTCATGAACGGTCCAGATTGATTTACTTTTAATCGGACGGTCCATATTTAAAGCAAAATCTTTTAAATAAAATATAATATATTATATATTATATATATATAACATGTTCAGAGAAAAAGAAATCACGGGTGAACATTTAATAATTAGACGAAGTTCACGAGCAGAACAATTACCAGGTCACGGATGAATTAATTCGCATGCAAGCTATATACATATAATCCCACTAACATTATATATATATATATATATATATATATATATATATATATATATATATATATATATATATATTAATCATACCATACCAATCCCTCCCGACAATTCAATTCCTCCCGACAATTCAATTCTTCCTTCTCCTTAAGTCAATCTTCACATGCTAAATATATATATATATATATATATATATATATATATATATATATATATATATATATATATATATATATATATATATATAATATTACAACACCTATCAAATTCTCCACCACTCAAAATCAATTTATAAGAAAACAACCAACATTAACTATCAAACATTCCACTTTCCACCAAAACCCACTACCACACACACACTCCTACACACACGTCAAATATATATATATATATATATATATATATATATATATATATATTCTTTATAACTTCCTTCCGAAAATTTTGAAAAATGAGTGAGTGGGAATCTAAATAATAAGTAACAAAATACCTCATAAATAATTACCTCAATATTTTTAACAACATTTATCATCATTATATAATTCACAATATTAATCGACCAGGTCGTTCCCAAAAAAGAGGGGGCTTTCCAATAAGGATTTTTTTCCCTATTGGAGCGCAATTAGGTGACCAAACCTCTCCTTGACAGAACTTCTAGACATCGTTAATATTGTAAATAATAATATTAATAACTCTGTCATCTCAATTATTGATCTCGTAATATATAAAATATCTACAATAATTGAATCAAATAACGTGAGATATTATGCAGCAATTACTGTAACAATAATTGAACAAAACTGAGTGACTTCTCACGTAAGCATCAATAATAATACCGTGTGCTACTGTACAACTGTGCGTATTACTGTACTTTTAACACCGAGTGTTTCAACATTAAACGGTAAAACTTCCGCCGTTATTTTTATAAAAAAAATTTTGTCGTTTTCTCAATCCGATAATCATTCCGTTGCGGGGTCCACCAATGATTGTGCCGTCGTACGGATATTCTCCGACAAAAAGAATATTCTCCGACCAATCGAATATTATATAACAACTTGCATACTTTGCAAAATTTATAAATACTACCCACAACTATAACATTATCTCAAATACACACTATAATATTCAAAAAAAAATTATTTCGAGAAAATTTAATATTTATTCATAAAATTTGGGGTCTCACAATCTCCCCTCCTTATAGAATTTTGCCCTCAAAATTTACGTACGTACCTGGTATGCCGAACAGGTGAGGATACCTTGACTTTACTTCAAATTCTAACTCTTGAGGTATAATCTTTGAGCGTCGAATATGATCCTTTTTATCCAAGCTTTTAACACGTATCTCCCCATATGTTAAATCTTCTGCTATCTCGTCCGGTTCTAATTTAATAATGTGGTTCGGGTCGTCCACATATTTATGTAACGTCGATACGTAAAAAAAATATTATGAACACGCAACATACTTGGCGGTAAAATGAATCTATAAGCCACAGTTCCTACTTGATCGAGGATTTAAAATGGGTCAATTAAATCGAGAGTTGAGATTTCCTCTATTTGTCGATTCTTACTTCTAGAATATCGCAATCTTGAACCTTCTTCTTCACATTCATCAGCTCTGAGTATGTAGCTTGAGTGGCTTTAACTTTATCGATTAAAGTCGATTCTAATCGTATATTCATTATCTTCACGTGGGTTCGTATATTCGCACTTATAACCGCATACGATCTTCTACTCAACGCGTCAGCTACCTCGTTCGCTTTTCCAAGATAGTATGGTACGATCATAATCTTTAACAGCTCGAGCCAACGTCTTTGGCGCATGTTACGTTCGCTTTAGTTAGATAAATGTTTAAGGATTTTTTTAGAAATGGGTTTTGTACTGGGGTCAATACAAAATTCAATTTCACGCTCTAGGGGTAGGTTAAGAAGTCTTCAAGAATACGTCAGGAAATTTATTAATAATAGAAATATCATTCAAAATTGTGACCCTCATCAAAGACTTGGATAACACGTCACATTGATACCTATCAACTTGCCACTGTCATTCACAACGTCTCCTACGGAAAGTCTGGCTTCGGTGCATTCCACATAAGGAAGTCATCAGCAAAAGGCTCGGGGCTCTTTACTTATGGCTTGATATGACAATGATTGACTTTAGTGGTTTGGTTACTTGAATTCGCATAATAGGTTGGTTAGGAATATGAAAGCTAACAACCTTATGAAAAGCATGATGAGCAGTTAACCAATCGTTTTCAAAAATCACATCAATGCAAGTATTTTCAAAGAGATAAGATCGACAGGTAACGTGAAAGTGTTGATTTGAACAAGATTTATAAATAGTGGAGGTAACAAAGGTTTCTCCCAACTGAGTTTAAACAGATATATCAAAGTCTAACTTCTCTGGAGTTAACTTCAAACATTGAACACAACTAAGTGCAATAAAAGAGTGAGTAGAACCGGTATCTAACACGGTATAGACTTCGCAAGAGTTTATGACTAACATACCCGTGATAATTTTATTCAGTTTCCTCGTCATGAAAAAAAATGCTCTCTCTTAAACTACTGGCTTTGGCTTGTCTGGGGACATCCTTTGGTGCCTCCATCCTAGCTGAACTTGTCTTCGGTGAATGATAAAATCGAGCTAAGTGACCTTCTCTTCCATAATTATAGCATGCTTTGGACGACATCGCGTAGTTTGGACTGATGTGTCTCTCCCCTCCGTATTTGAAGCATATGATAGGTGGTCGTTCTCCTTCCTTAACAATGGGTGCTGGTGCTAACGTCTTTCCATCATTGTTGAATCTCCTCTTCTTGAAATGTCCATTCTTATTGTTTTGACCATGATTACCACCGAAGTGGTTACCATTTCTGGCATGTTGATTCCCTCCATGCTTGTTGTCACCGCTTCGATGACTGCTCTCATTGGTATTATCATTTTGCCGGCTGCTCTCTTTTGGTTGCGTTGACTCATTATCGCTCTCTACTAACTGAGCCCTATTTATAACATCTGAATACAAACACAGTTTATGAGAAATACGATGTTGACGTATCTCCGGCTTTAAACCTCTTAAAAATATTCGCGTCATTCTTTCTTCATTATCAACCAAGTGGGATGTAAATCGGGACAACTCGGCAAACTTGGTTTCGTACTGCGACACGGTCATGTTGTTTTGCTCTAACTTGATAAATTCCACCTCCTTCATGTGACAAATGCTTTCAGGAAAGTACTTGTCATTGAACAGCTCTTGGAACTTCTCCCAAGACATCTTGAGTGCGTCAGGCTGGGTACGTTTTACAGATTCCCACCAGTGATCTGCCTCTTCACGCAACATAAAGGTGGCAAAGGGAACCTTTTGCTCCTCGGAGCATCCCAAGACATCAAATATCTTAGTGATCTGCTTTAACCACGTCTCCGCCTTAAGTGGTTCTGGCTTTCCCAAAAACTCCGGTGGTCCCAGCTCCTTGAATTGCTTAGCGGTGACCAACCGTGGGTTGTCATTGTTTCCTCCTGTATTATGAACAGGAGCCGCCTTCGCCTGATGTTGCATGAATTCTAAAAAGCTCTTAAACGTACCGTCGTTCGTCAATTGATCAGTGTTGTTGTTTACAAGAGGATTATCGCCATCCTGTTGCACATTGTCCTGATTATTGATCTGTGGAGACTCAACGGTCTCCTGTGCTCCATTGCTTATCTCAATATTTTCAGATGTCATTTTTAAATACTGCCACAAAACAAGGGTTAATTAACATATTAAATATTATCTCTATACTCTGTCCGACCAATTAAATAACAAGTAAACTTAGGTAGGTCATACTAGCGAAGGAATTCTCCGTCTCTCCCCTCCTAGTTCTTGTCTGACATTTCAACTAGGGATCACATCCCTAAGCTTTGATACCAACTGTGACGCCCCTAAAATTAGGTATACATCACCCATCTTGAGTCACCAGATACATGGTACAAAATTCAAATATAACTTAACAATACAACTGTCGTGTACAATACGACAACATAAATTGTGAGTTTGAATACAATTATTATCTACTAGAGAGTATAAAAACTCAAAAGGAGTCCTTATTACAATTATTATCACACTATTTCACATAATAGTGAGGACTACTAATGCACCATCTAGGACCATCACTCTGTTCTCCGACTCGTCCCAGCTATATTCTCATCTCCTGAAGAGAACAGTGAAAGAAAGGGTGAGCTCAACTAGCCCAGTAAGAAATATTATGACTAAGATAATGCAGAATAAATTATCATTAGCCTTCAACAATGTTAAACTGATAAAATATAACAAACATCAAGTTTAACTACAGCAGAACACGCAATCCATTAAAAGAGTCAAGTAGAGAATAAAATCTACTATCTTTTATGATTTAAAAGGTTTTTCATCACTTTTATCGCTGGGACTCAGCTTAATAAATAATCCACGTCATCCCTGCACTACGGCCAATGATATTCATTACTATCACAACCACAAATTATCCATGCACTACGGGCCAAGGATATTCGTGTATTCATCAATGGTCATGATCATGGCAACAACTGTCCATCAATGCACTACGGGCCAATGAGGATTTTTACCACATCATTTGTAACATTACGGTCATGATTACACCGAATAATTCCTGGTCATAATCATACCAAGTCTATCTATGCACTACAGGCCACAGATGACTTTCAACATAATATAAACATAAGGATGATGACAATGATATAAGAATTCAATAAAACAAGTTCAAGAATTAATTTATCCAAGAACCAATAACGTCCAAATTGTCAACATGATACTGCTTTGTGGAGTAAAATTGAAGAATGCTCAGAAGAATATTTCTATGAAAAGATACTGGATGAAGCGCAAATATCAAGGATATTCTACTAATTTCATGGAGTATAAAAGTCAAAACTTTAACCAAATGAGTATAATAAATAATGGAATAACAAAAGAAATCACCATGCATGCGGTACTTGGCATAGACAGGTTATTCCAACAGAATAATAAGTAACGGAACCAGGTCAGGCGAAATTCGCACCGACAGGATATTCCAACAGAATAATAAAGACGGAACCAGGTCCGGCGTAAAACGCACAGACAGGATATTCCAATAGAATAATAAAGAATGGAATAACAGAAGAATTTCATCAAGTATAAGGTAGCCCGCGTATACAGGTTATTCCAACAGAATAATAAATAATGGAATAACAGAAGTTCTCTTCATGAATACAAAAGAAATAATACCCCTTACGAGTACAACAAATAATATCCCTTACCGTAAAAGAAACTGGATATAAGAGTAGGGAAGTAGCAGAATATTTTTCTATAGTTTCTCTATAATTTCTCTCTCTAGAGTTTCAGTGAATTCGTAAGAAATAATGAAGGAATGAGCTTCTATTTATAGAAGAATGGACTGAATAGTAACTAATTCATGAACGGTCCAGATTGATTTACTTTTAATCGGACGATCCATATTTAAAGCAAAATCTTTTAAATAAAATATAATATATATATATATATATATATATATATATATATATATATTACAACACCTATCAAATTCTCCACCACTCAAAATCAATTTATAATAAAACAACCAACATTAACTATCAAACATTCCACTTTTCCACCAAAACCTACTACCACACACACACTCCTACACACACGTCAAATATATATATATATATATATATATATATATATATATATATATATATATATATATATATATATACTTTATAACTTCCTTCCGATAATTTTAAAAAATGAGTGAGTGAGAATCTAAATAATAAGTAACAAAATACCTCATAAATAATTACCTCAATATTTTTAACAACATTTATCATCATTATTATAATTCACAATATTAATCAACCAGGTCGTTCCTAGGAAAGAGGGGGCTTTCCAATAAGAATTTTTTTTCCCTATTAGCGCGCAATTAGGTGACCAAATCTCTCCTTAACAGAACTTCTAGACATCGTTAATATTGCAAATAATAATATTAATAACTCTGTCATCTCAATTATTGATCTAGTAATATATAAAATATTGACAATAATTGAATCAAATAACGTGAGATATTATGCAATAATTACTGTAACAATAATTGAACAAAACTGAGTGATTTTTCACGTAAGCATCAATAATAAATACCGTGTGCTACTGTGCAACTACGCGTATTACTGTACTTTTAACACCGGGTGTTTCAACAGTAAACGGTAAAACTTTCGCCGTTATTTTCATAAAAATATTTTTGTCATTTTCTCAATCCGATAATCATTCTGTTGCGGGGTCCACCAATGATTGTATCGTCGTACGGATATTCCACGACAAAAAGAATATTCCCCGACCAATCGAATATTATATAACAACTTGCATACTTTGTAAAATTTATAAATACTACCCACAACTATAACATTATCTCAAATCCACACTATAATATTCAAAAAAAATAAATTTATTTCGAAAAAATTTAATATTTATTCATAAAATTTGGGGTCTCACAAAGAATTCTCTGATTCTGGTGTGATTTTTATTTCTTAACTAAGCATCCTATTTATAGGAGAATGGCATGGAACTATTTAAAAAATAATCACGGACGCACAGTAACAATTTTACGGGCAAAAATTTGATTTCACTATTCATCACTGTGCAATAAAATATTCTAATAATACAAAAAATTTATATAAAATATAATATATTCTAATTATAATCTAATAAAATAAATAAATTTATATATAATATAAAAATTATTCTATTTTATATAAAAAAAATTCTATTTTATTACTATTATAATAATAATAAAACAAAACCGAAACAACTTTCTACCGGCGATTTTGAAAAATGAGTAAGTGAGGATCCATGTAATAAGCCAAACTTGTAAGAAATACTTCATGGCAAACCCCTCTATTTATATCAAAAATTGAATAAATATTTACCACAAATCACTTATCTTCAGTCAACCCATTTTTAATCTTTCAATAATTATTCATTATTGATATTATAACTCACAATATTGACAACCAGATCATTTTCAGGAAAGAGGGGGCTTTCCGATAAGAATTTCTCCTTATTGGCGCGCAATTAAATAATCTAACCCCTTTCCTCGACAAAAATTTCTAGACATTGTCAATAATATAAATAATAATATGAATTATTGTACATGTCATCTCAATTATTGATTTAATAAAATATTGTACAGATGATATTGTGACATTAGTTGAATCAATAATATGAGATACTATGCAGCAACTACTGTTGCAATAATTGAATAAAACTGAGTGACTTCTTATGTAAGCATCAATAATCAGAGATACTGTGTGTGACAATCCAAAAATTTAGACAATCTTAAATGATTAAATTAAAGGTTAAAGTTTAAAACTTAGAGTGAAAATAGTTGATTTATTTAAAAAATTTAAGAAAAAAATCTAAGGAAATGGTACGTTGAAATGATTCAACGAGAAGGTTACGAGATAGAATAAGATCTAAACCGATTAAGAATGATTCGGTATTGTGATTTCGTTGACGAAATCCTTATAAGGGGAAAAGAATGTGATAACCCAAATTTTTAGGTAATATTAAAATAAGAATTAAATAAATAAAATTCTTATTAGATAATATATTGTATGATATTATATTGCATAAGTGGGTATGAGTTATGCAATATGTGATGCTTATGCTTAATAAATATATTGGTATTATATATTTATTATATGTAAATAAATTGTAGGGACAATTTATTAAAGGAAATGAGATGGGTATAATTAAAATGATTTATAATATTAAATTATTTTAATGTGGTGAATTGGTGGCATTAAATATATAATTAATGTATAACCACCCTTTTATTGAAAAATCATGTATTACATTATTGGATGTAATGTATATATGTTTTTAATGTTGTAAGTATATTATTATATTTATTACAGTTAAATTGTTGAAAACAATTTATAGAATGGAAAAGAAAGTAATTAGTATACAAGAATTATTGTATACTTTAAATAAATGATATTAAAATAAATTCTAGAGTTGAATTATTTTAATAAAGAAAAGATATTATTTTAATTATAATATCTTATTTACTGAATAAATTTCCATTTATAAGGTAAATATATTAAGTTATACTTACTATATATAAATAAATTGATATAAATAATTTATAAGGTGAGAGAATAAATTTATTATTTATTTTCTATATGTGATGTGAGTACATGTGCATTATAAAGAATATTTGCAAGGTAATAAATATAAATATATATTTATTATACGCAGGGAAATAAAATTATTGGGAAAATTGTGCGAGTTACGAAAATCTTAGGGTTGAAAACCTAATATTTAAAACTTATAAAAATATCTTAAGGAATATGCTAAGGAATAAAGAATATTCTGAGAATATGTCAAGGGGTGATTTGCAAGCTTTTAAAGACGAGGGGAAAGACTAGAGAAGACTTAAGTTGGGTGACCAACTTATAAGAAATTGAAAGTAGCTTTTATATAAGTAAAATCAAAATTTACCTATATTTATTTTTAGCCAAATTGGCTAAGTTTAGAGAGAGAAAAGAGAAAAGAGAAGGTGGCTTAGTTTAAGTAAGTAATTAGAATGACTCAGCTAAGTATAACATGAGTTGTCCGTGTATATGAGTATTATCAGTCCTCATGCTCTGTTCCATTCCATCTCTTGTTCGCTTAAAAAAAATTAATTATCACCAAGCTAAGATAGATTCCTTCTTCTTTCCTTTTGGTTTCGGAACTGTGTACTTCAAAGCTTGTGTCAAAATCTTCTTAGGCTCCGATGTAATCATCAAATTAATCGAGTAAATCAAATTGAAGGGATAGAAGTAGAATCAATTGATCTTCAAAGGAGGATTTCAGGGCTTTGACATCAAGGAATTTGAATTAGAAAGCAAATAAGGAGGTAAGTTATGAGATTATTTTACAATTTCAGTAATGGAATATGCAAATATGAGCTAAAATAATGTTAAATGAAAAATTGAACTGTGATAAGTAATTGTTGTTGTTATATGAATTAGAAAAAAGAAAGGGGATTAGTAATTGTTGTGCTGAGAATTAAGGCTGGAGGATTTCCATGGTGAAATCCTAGCCAAACCATAAACAAATGGCTATGAAAATCTGAAAATTAAGAGATGCACACTAATTGTTTGATAAAATGCCCAAATAAGGTTTCCAAGCTTAAAAATGAATAATTACGTGAAGCTTGGAACTAGAAGACATTTGAATAGGTGGTATAAGGTTTCCTACGTCCATTAGTGGAACCAAAACAAGTTTGAAAAGTAATAGAATGAAATTAAATCAAATGAAATTTTCTTAAAAAGGGTACGAACACTGAGTTTTGAGCTTTTAATTAAGTGTCTTAATAATGTTGTTAGAGACCAAACTTGGATAAAAAATGTTCCTTATAACAAGGTCTCAAAGTAGGAACAAATTTCAAGTCATTTGAACTTGTATAGCAAAAGTTACGCTAACCGTTAGGAGGCATGAAGAAACAAAATTCGAAAAGTTAGTGGACTGCTGACCTTAAAAGAAAAATTCGGGGATAGCTAGATTGTTCAAAAAAAATTGGGCTTTTGGTATGTTATATTACACTGAATAAGTTTTCCATAGACCGAAACGGACAAATTCTGACTTCGGAGCAAAGAGTTATGATCATTCAATTCGGTTCGTTTACAGCCATATATATATATATATATATATATATATATATATATATATATATATATATATATATATATATATATATATATATATATATATATATACGGTAAGGATCAAGAGCATTCTCCTTAAATAGCATTCCCCCTTAATAAGCATTCTTTTATTAAAACGACGTCGTTTTGGAGGGACACGGTGGCATTTTTGTAAATACAATGTCACCGCGTATTTACAAAAATGCCACCGCGTCCTTCCAAAACAACGTAGTTTTAATAAAAGAATGCTATTTAAGGAGGAATGCTATTGAAAGAGAATACTCTTGATCCTAACCGTGTGTGTGTGTATGTGTGTATATATATATATATATATATATATATATATATATATATATATATATTCTTGTAACAATAAAAATTGAAAACAAAAAGAAAAATAATTAGATTTCTGCAGTATATTTCCTTTTTTTTCACTATACTGCAGTTAAGAAATATATATACAAAATACGAACAAAAATCAAAAACCCTAATCTTCAAATTACTGAAATTCTGTAATTAAGCATACCTAGAGGGGGGGTGAATAGGTGTAAATATCCAAAGTGATCTACATTGGTCAATTTTTAAAGTTTACTATTATAGGCTATAATAGGACGGTCTAACATTGTCCATATTAGTTATGTTCTTCGTCTATTATAAACGGACAACTAATATATGTCTGTTTTAGTATAAATTTTGGCCACGACTTTAAATCAAAAACTCCAGAATATTAAAGCTTAAAACATAAACAAAAGAACATTAAATCACACCAAGATTTTTACGTGGTTCAGCTCCTATCCTCTAGTCTAGTAGCCTAATCCACATCCAATATCAATTGGTATTGGAGACTCTTTTTATTAAACTTTAATACTCAATTAAGTACAAATAAAAAGAACTCCTTGTTCAAAGTATAGCTTCACACTGATAGACACCACTTCCCCCTTGCGCCTCTGTAATTTTTCTTACCACTGAGACCTTTGCACCTCTGTAACCTTGAAAGCTCTCTTTGAACAAACTCTATCCACTACTGGATCAATCAAGCCAAACTAGAGTTGAGCTCAGATTTGGTTACAAAAAATATATTATTACAAAGAATTCTTATTTCCAGCTAACAAAGAATTAATACTAAAATAAGACTCGCTGGAAATAAACTTTGATAGCTCTCTATGGAAGTATCTTTGTTTAATACTGATTTTTGCTTTGATTCCACTGAACTGATGTATACTTCCTTTGTCTTATTATATCCCTGTTTTAGCTAAGAAGATATATATATATATATATATATATATATATATATATATATACAAACAGCTATAAAACTTTGTTAGCTTAAATATCTCAACAAATGTTGAAAAATATACTTGAGACCAACGGATATATAATAATTGTTAGCATGAATATCTTATATCACAATTGGTATAGAGGTAGGATTTCAACAAATAATATATGCCAACGAATATATATATTAATTTAAAAGATTTGAAATCCAAGTCAAATTAAAAAAGATTATATCAAGGAATAAAAGATAATATCTGATAAGATTATATTCATTCCAAAACAGTTCATATTTAAAACAAATTCCATATAAGACTCCTTTTCAATTTGAATAACATAATATAAGAAGAGAAATAGTCTAAGTGAAATACTCAACAGATTGCTCAATCGGGTTGGTTAGTTACCTTAATAAACTCAGATTGCATACCTTTATTTTAATTGGCCAATCGAGAAATATCTTTCCAAAATAGCAAGTCAACAAATATATTAATAAACCAACCTAAAAATAAGGAGCAACATGAAATGAAAGATAGAGTCCACGCTCTATACAAGAGTTCTAACCCAATTAATAAACATGCTTAGCTAAACCAACTCCATAATATATTCCGATTCAAATATTAAAATGACATGTTAACATAATAACAACTTGAACAAAATATAAACAATACAATCATGTAGATAATATCAATTTAAATAATATAAAATGGGTCACCATACAAAACAACGAATTATATTATTTAATAAACACATTATCCCAAAAGATAATCCATGCAAAAAGACCATTACATAAACCTAAATATATTGTCATTATTAAAATCACAAAAGATATAAACCAACAATTACACCATATAGAGAGAGACACATGAACTACGCATACTCAACTACATACGTATCAAATAAATTAATTTAATTACACCATATGTAGGGTAAAAAAGCAAAAAGTAGGATTACCTGATCATTTTGGCGGCCTGGGCTTGGTCGGTGGTGCAGCGGCGTCTCCTTCTCTTCCCTCTACTCCCGTTTCTCCCTCTTCTCCCAAAGCTCTTCTTTTTCTTTTTCTTTCGCCTCCTGGTATGCTCGATCGACTGTCTGGTTCTTATATTTAAAAGAATCAGCGACCGTTTTTTACGACTGCATGCGGTCGTTGATTTTAAATGACTTTGATGTATTAGCGATTGTAGTTCGGCGCAGTAAAATTAAATTAGCGACCGATTAGCGACCGCAGGCGGTCGCTGATAATAACTAGCGACTGAATTAACTCACGGTCCCTAATAGCGGTCGCTACAAATACAAATAGCGACCGAAAATGCCAGTCGCAAATACTTTTGGTTGTAGTTGGACCATTTTCACAATAAACTGAGAGAATACAAAATTACCTTTAATTAGCTAGGTTGAGTAACCTAATTACCTTCACCGCTGAAAACACCCCAAAAGAATAAAGTTTTCAAGCTTTCAGTTAAATGGAGATGGCGACGAAAACCCACGAGCAACAAATTGTAATATTCTCAATTTATTCTTTTGACACCATTTTCTAATTGTTATAATAAGATTCCCTCATAACTCTAGTTATAAAAAAAAATTAATTCATTTTTATCATGAATTGAAAACTACTTATTCACCTAATTAAATTAAAGATCACATTTATTTGTCTTAGTCACTAATTAAATTAACAAGTAAATATTTTTTCAACTTTAATTGCTTTCATGGGTGAGAGTACCCAACCAAACATTATATATACCCTCATGAAGCCCTCTTGTGCAATATTGATCCAGGTATTTAAAGCTAGCTAGTCATAAAAAGAATTAGGATCCTCTCCCTTTTAGAGTCCATTTCAGAGTCCAGACTAATTAAAATGTATTGTAATGTGAAATCATGATAATGAAAGAGAGATGATAATAAAAAATATATAAAAAATAGAAAGTTCCTCTTGTCCCTACATATTCACACTAGTATCTTTCTTCTAATATCGCTGAACTCGCACCTCAAATACTTTATATTGCTAACATAATTGAAACTACTTTATTTTCAATGTACTTTTTCAAAATCTTCAGCTTATGATTAACGCCTTCCTTAGTCTTATTAATTAACACAATATTAATTATCAACAAACAAACAAACAAAACAAAAAAAGGAAAGGGAAAAAAAAAAGACATCTCGTTCTGAATATATTGTGTTAGGCAAAAAGGGGTGTGATTGTCGACTTTTTAGCACCACTAATTTTTTATAAAAATGCAATTAATGAATTGAATTAATTTATTATTATGCCATTGCACCATTCTTGTCAAATTTATTGAACGACCGTTAAATTGAGCTGCAAAATTTTATATGTGCTAGTGGGGAAAAAAAGGAAAAAGAAAATTTATTAAAGTGGACAGTCCACGTAAAGTTGGCTGATAGGGGAGTTTTTTTGTTTTTTTTTTAAAATTTTTTTTTTGATTTTTTCTCCTTGTCTTCTCCCTTTTTTTTCATTCTAGTTTTAAGCACTAAATCTTTCATCTCACCATCTTTTACCCTTACAAAACCTAAATCTATAATCTTCTTCTGCACGTGTTCCTGTTTTCAATTGTGGTTTGGAATCCGTAGAACGATGACGTCGGACGCGGCAAATTAAAAAGGCGAGCACGTGAGTGATGAATTCCTTCTCGTCAGAAGTTAGGGTTTCCCACGGTGTCATGTGACAGATCAACTTCTTCGACGACGAACTTATCTCCTGTGAAATTGGAGCTCCTACTAAAATCCTAGTTGTAGATCCATATATAACATACATGTATGGATGAGATGAGATGAGATGAGAAGAAGAATGCTACTTCTTTGGATGAGCAGAGAAGATGTTGGATGACTTGTGGGGTGAAGAAATTAATGAAGAAATCGGATGAAGAAGAAGAAAAATTGAAGAAAAAGGAATCCAAATGAGTAATTTTTGATTTTGTTTTTATTTATTTGTGGGCCCAAGTACAAATTAGGGTTGATCTAATTGAATGTATAAATTAGGGTTCATATGACCTAATTTAATGAAGACGAAAAAGTCAAAAATAAATGTGTTAGACCTGAAAGATCGAAGCCTTCACGTGTTCTGAGGCAGAAGGCTTGTGGAGGCGGCTTCTTTTGGGAATTGATTGAGAAATTTGATTAATGGCTGGAAGAACAGGACGATATTGGCATTATTGGCATTATTCTAATGACTAAAGGTATTTATGGATTTTTCTTGAAAATATGTGTCTGACACGTGACTACTTAATATTCAGGAAACTCTATAAATACCCCTCTTTGGACTTTGGGCTTGTACATTCTCTCAACTTGAAGCACTCAAGACTTGGATATTCTCTCAACTCGAATCACTCAAGACTTGGATATTACCTCAACTCGAAACATTCAAGAAGGCTCTTGGAATCTCTGCTACCCTAATAAGGTTTCTGGATTCTGAGAGTTCTGCCACGCGTCATTGGAGTAACTGCTGGTCTGTTCTTCCTCCTTATTCAATTAATCGATCAATTCCGTGATCTTCGTGGATTTCTCTCCTCCTCAGCCAACACGAAACCCTAACCCTAGCAAGACATGATTTCCTTATCCACATTATTCAACCTTTTTTCCAGATCAGCAATGTTTTCATTTTATTTTATTTAAATTTCTTTCAAGCATCTTTTTTTTAATTTTTTCCACCTAAGCAATATTATTTATTTTACATAGACAGATAGATAATAATTAAACTTTCGTCCAATTAATTTCATGAAATGTATAATTTAAATTTTTTAATGAATTCAATTGTCTAATTATATATATATATTTAAAGTTTAATGGTTAAATGCCAAATTTGACAACTACAACTACACTGGGATAATACGTATTCCTTAGGTTGTGTCTGATAAACCCGTGAATTAAGATCTGAATGATTATGATGTCTTAATAAATTAGATCATCCGAATGGTTATGATGTCTGAATCTAAAAATTTGTTTGATAACTAAAAAATAAGCTGTCTCTTAATGACACTATTTTACCATTTTAAAGGATTAAATTTTAATTAATAATTTTAAATATTCAATTTAATAAAAGTGAGTGCATAATATTGTTGAATATATTTATATAAAAAAAATTATCAAAAAAATTTCATTAAGAGGTACCTCTTAATTATTAAGATTTCATTTTCTGTCTTACCGATTAAGAGGCATTCAGAGGTAACAAAAAAAACAGCATCATGCCTCTTAGCGAATAAGTGACAGTCCATTAAGAGGCAATCAGATGTAAACAAACAACACCTTAGTCTTATGAATTAACACAATATTAAGTGTTATCTCATTCATAACTAAAGCAAATTAAGAGGAATTAGAATTCTCTCTATTTCAAATAAAATGGAGAGTCTTCATTTCATGATCTAGAAATATTATGACTAAGATAATGTAGAATAAATTATCGTTAGCCTTCAACAGTGTTAAACTGATAAAATATAATAAATATCAAATTTAACTGCAGCGGAACAAGTAATCCATTAGAAGAGTCAAGTAGAACATGAAATCTACTATCTTCTATGATGTAAGAGTTTATCATCAATTTTATCACTGAGACTCAGCTTAATTTATAATCCATATCACTAAATTATCCATGTACTACGGGCCAAGGATATTCATTAGTATCACGTCCATGAATTATCCAAGCACTACGGGCCAAAGATATTCGTGTTATCACCAATGGTCATGATCATTCCAAAAACGGTCCATCAATGCACTACGGGCTAATGAGGACTTTTAGCACATCATTTGTAATGTTACGGTCATGATTATACTGAATAATCCATAGTCATAATCATACCAATCAACAGTCCATCTATGCACGTAAGCCAACGATGACTTTTATCACAATATAAGCATGAAGATGATGACAATGATATAAGAATTCAATTAAATAAAAGTAAAGGATAAACTTTAAAGATTTATAATTTAATTTATCCAGAATTCAAAAAGTCCAAATTGTCAACATGATACTGCTTTGTGGAGTAAAATTCAAGAGTAATATTGTATCAAAAATGATTTGGACCGAAACGAAATCGCTTTTTATCATGAATAGTATCCCGGGTGAATAGTAACCGAGTGAATAGTATCTCGTGAATAGTACTTTGAGAATAGTACCCCGTAAATAGTACCCCGGCATGAAAAAGTTAAAACTTATCAAGAATGCTCAAAATAATATTTCTATGAAAAGATACTGGATGAAGCACAAATTTTAAGGATATTCTACTAATTTCATAGAGTATAGAAGCAATACTTATCAACATAAGTGTAGAATTAGGAATATGAAACGAAATAATATTACTTACATACTACAGAGTATGAAAAAAAATATTATTTCTTACGAATATTGAACAAGAATAATATCACTTACGAATACGAAAGAAATAATACCCCTTACCTTAGTAAGAGATTGGATACTGCAATAGTGTAGTAACAGAATACTCTTCTTCTTTCTCTCTTATTCTCTCTATACTTTCTCTCTATATAGCTTGAATGAATTGGTGAAAAATAATAAAGAAATGAGCTTCTATTTATAGGCTTGACAGAGTAAGGGTAAAATAGTCTTTTCGCCATAATTTATGACATCATCGCTTACATTATCGTCCGATAACATCATCGCTTACCTCATCGTCCGATGACATCATCGCTTACATCATAAGAATTCAGATTCAATTTGTTCTCTTTCACCTCCTTTTACTTTTATACCATGAATTTACTATAATAATGTTACCATTCAAATTATAAAAAACATATTATTATATAATCACATCATACTACTATAATGTAATATTATAATAATATATTTGAATGAATTATTTTATCGAAAAAGATAAAATACCAACTTTCAACAAATGTCACATGCTAAAAATTCCTCCGTTTAAATTCACATTGAATAAATATTTTCTTATCATATATATCAATAATTAATTATTCACAAATAATATTACAAAATTATAATATTGACAACCAGGTTGTTCCCAAGAAAGAGGGGACTTTTCGATAAGGATTTCTCCCTATTGGCGCGCAATTAGGTGACCAAACCCTTTCCTCGACAGAACTTTATAGACATTGTCAATAATGTAAATAATATTATTCAAATAATATGAATTATTGATTTGATAATTTAAAATACTGTGCAATGACAATTATTGAATCAATAATATAAAATATCAACGTAGCAATTATTGAATCAATAAAATAAAATATTGAACAATAATTACTGTAACAATTATTGAGTAGTGACTTCTTACGTAATCAATAATCAAAGATACTGTACAATACCGTGTGCTATTATGCAACCACGCGTATTACTGTACTTTTATTACCGGGTATTTCAACAGTTAACGGTAAAACTTTTGTCGTTATTTTATAAAAAATGATATTTTTGTCGCTTTCTATATCCGACAGTTATTCCGTTGTGGGGTCCACTAATGATCGTGTCGTCGTACGGATATTCCCCGACAAAAAGAATATTCCCTGACCAATCGAATATTTTATAACCACTTGCTTACTTTATAAAATTTGTAAATATTACCCACAATTATAATATTATATCAAATTCTACACCATAATATTCAAAAATATATTTCGAGAAAATTAATCTTTTTTCATAAAAATTGGAGCCTTACAGAATCCCTGCTACCCTAATAAGGTTTTTGGATTCTGAGAGTTTTGCCACGTGTAGGGTAACTGCTCGTCTGTTCTTCCCCCCTATTCAATCAATCAATCAATCAATCATTTCCTTGTCCACATTATTCAACCTTATCAGTAATGTTTTCATTTTATTTTATTTAAATTTCTTTCAAGCATCTTTTTTTTTTAAATTTTTTTCCACGTAAGCAATATTATTTATTTATTTTACATAGACAGGTAGATAATAATTAAACTTTCGTCCAATTAATTTCATGAAATGTATAATTTAAAAATTTTAATGAATTCAATTGTCTAATTATATATATATATATATATATATATATATATATATATATATATATATATATATATATATATATATATATATATATATATATATAGGGGGCAGATCCAGTCCGGACGTCCGGACGGAGCTACCGTCCGGACTTTTTTTTTTTTTTGCTTTTTTTTAAAACAACTAAAAAAAATAAAATAAAAAATTATGGAATTAAAATTTTTTCATAATAAAGTGTTTTGGGCGTGATTTGGGTACGTATAACAAAATATGGTGGTACAGTCTGTGCAGACTGTACCACTACTTTTTGGTATAGGTATTCAAAACACACCCAAAATATTATATTATGAAAAAATTTCAGTTCCATAAAATATTAAATTTTTTTTTTAGTTGTTTTTTAAAAAAAAGCAAAAAAAAAAAGGTCCGGATTTTAAGAAAATTCGGACTCCCGGACTGGATCGGTTTTGTATATATATATATATATATATATATATATATATATATATATATATATATATATATATTTAAAGTTTAATGATTAAATGCCAAATTCGACAACTATAACTACACTGGGATAATACGCATTCCTTAGTCTTATTAATTAACACAATATTAAGCGTTATCTCATTCATAACTAAAGCAAATTAAGAGGAATTAAAATCCTCTCCATTTCAAATAAAATGAAGAGTTTTCATTTCATGATCTAGATTTAAAAGAAATAAAATTCTCAATTTCATTTAAAATAAAGAGGATCCTAATTTGTACTCCTATTGTGTTGGAAAGAGTCACTAGATATGGCATCATATATGCTTTTAATCACATCAATATATTTCATACTCTTTAATCTTTATCACATCAATATACTTCATATACACATTTTTCTTCTCAAGATCCACCAAAGATCCTTAATTCTGGGAACCCTTTTGTAGCGCCCGATTTTTTGTTTATAAACTAATTAATTGTTAGATATAAGTAAAAGTGATTGAAGCAACAGACTTGGTGTTTATTGAATAAAAGCAGCTACATATATATAGCTTTACAACTGAGAAAGAAAAGTTGCTCACGTTCAGTACTAACTGATGTGAGTAATACATGGAAAGAAAGAGTCAAACTCCTAAACTTACTCCCTAATAACAGAGACTTATTAATGGAACCAAATGACCAAGTCAAAGTCATAACAAACTTCAACATTTCCTCCCTTAAACTGATTACATATACAAATCAGTTTAGAGTAGGATTTTTACATACTCCCATCATGGTGCGCAATTTCTCAAAAGAGTCCAGCTTAAGAGGTTTTGTTAAGATATCAGCAATTTGCTCCTGAGATCCACAATGTATTAACTTCACTACTCCATCCTTGCTTAGATCTCGAAGAAAGTGGAACCTCGCGTCTATATGCTTACTTCGACCATGTAAAACTGGATTTTTAGAAAGTTTAATAGCTGAACTATTGTCACAGTAAATTATCGTGGACTCTTCTTGAACATGATTCAACTCTTCTAGCAGCCTTCTAAGCCACACAGCTTGGCAAGTACATGAAGACACTGCAACAAATTCAGCTTCAGTGGTTGATAACGTGACTACCGGTTGTTTCCTTGAAGACCACGACACAGCTCCTGAACTTAACACAAACAAATATCCCGATCTGCTCTTTCGATCTCCTAAATCGCCGGCATAATCACTATCCGTGAATGCTATAAGTTTTGTGTTTCCTCCCTTGCTATAGAAGATACCGTAGTCCATTGTTCCCTTCAAATATCTGAGCATTTGCTTAGTTGCTTGTAGGTACAAATCTGTTGGGCGTTCCATGTATCTACTAAGCAAGCTGACAACAAACATGAGATCAGGTCTGGTGGCTGTTAGATACATGAGACTCCCAATCATCTGTTTGAACAAAGTGTTGTCTACGGATTCTCCATTGCTGTCTTTCCCAAGCTTAGCCCCAGGAACTATGGGATTGAGCACTGAATTGGACTCTGTCATTCCAAACCTGTCCAGAATTTCTTGGAGATATTTTTTTTGATGATTGAAGATTCCATTGTCTTGATGCAATACTTCTATACCCAAAAAATATCTCATCTTTCCCAAATCAGTCATATCAAATTCCTTTTTCATAGATTTTTTAAAAGCCATGAACATGTCTTCATTGTTGCCAGTAAAAATTAAATCATCAACATAGAGGCAAACAATTAGAAATTTACCTCATGGCAAGGTCTTGGTGAATAGGGTATGCTCATAGGGACAGTTAGTAAATCCTTCCTTCTCAAAATAAGACTCTATTTTGCTGTACCATGCCCGTGGAGCCTGTCGTAATCCATACAATGCCTTTTTCAGCTTGTACACTTTCTGCTCATTGCCCTTTTTTTAATATCCAGGTGGTTGTGCAACATATACCTCTTCATCAATTTCACCATACAAAAACGCTGACTTTACATCTAGCTGAAAGATTTTCCAGTGCTTTTGTGCCGCAAGAGAAATCACAAGCCTGATGGTATCAAGCCTGGCTACGGGTGCAAACACTTCTGAAAAATCAACCCCATGTTGTTGGACATAACCCTTTGCGACGAGTCTCGCCTTATGTTTATCGATTTCACCATGCTCATTTAACTTTGTTTTGAAGACCCACTTAACGCCAATTTTCTTTCCTCCAACCGGAAGATCAATTAATTCCCATGTATAATTCCTTTCAATGGCAGCAATCTCAGCATCCATGGCCACTCTCCACTTCTTACTCCTAATGGCTTCTTCGAAAGATAACGGGTCCTTATCAATGAACAAAGCCAAGAGAGAGTTCTCACCTTCACCTTCTAAGTTGTCTAATTCAGTGACATAATCTCTCATCCAGGTTGGTTGTTTCCGTGCTCTTCTTCTATTTGAAGTAGAAGACTCTCCAATAGATAGATCTCCAACAACATCAAGATCTTGCACTGTTACCTCTGGCGTTGTTGCCTCATCATCCTCGTGTTGCTCAATGACTGCATCCTCAACAATACTGTCATCTTCCCATACTTGACTATCATTTTCCATATCATTCCAGTGTAGTTCAGTTACAAGACCGTCTTGATTCTCAGCCCAATTCCATCCATTGCCCTCCTTGAAAATTACATCTCTGCTAACAATGATTTTTTTTGAAACAGGATCATAAAGGCGATAGGCCTTTGATTCTTCGCTAACTCCCAGCATTACGCACCGCAAACTTTTTTCTTCCAACTTGGCGTGTTGATGATCAGGTACATGGGCATAACAAATACAACCAAAGATGCAAAAATGGGCAACTGATGGTCTCGACCCACTCCAGGCCTCCTCAGGTGTTATGTTGCGCACGACAAAAGTTGGACTTCGATTGAGAATGTAAGCAGTCCACCGAACAGCTTCTGGCCAGAAAGTCCTAGGAATTTGTCTTCCCCGGAGCATACAGCGTACCATGTTCATGATTGTACGGTTCTTGCGTTCCGCCACGCCGTTTTGTTGGGGATTGTAAGCACTTGTGAGTTGTCTTTTTATGCCATTAGAGGAACAGAAGGTGACAAACTCATTTGATAAAAACTCTCCTCCGCGATCTGTTCTTAGACCTCTAATGCAAGCATTCTTCTCCTTTTCAACTAGACTTTTGAATAGCTTGAATGTAATAAAGGCCTCGAATTTCTCCACCAGAAAATACACCTAAACCTTACGACTAAAGTCATCAATGAAAGTCAGGATGTACCTTTTGTTGCCATTGGGGGTAGGAGAAATCGGTCCACAAATGTCAGCATGAATAAGTTGAAGGATCTCCGTAGCTCGCCATTTGCTTTGCCTTGGAAAAGGATTTCTTGAGTGTTTTCCCATAACGCAATCTTCACAGACTACTTCAGAATCTTTAAGTTGAGGTAGACCTATCACCATCTGCTTCCCATAGAGTGTCTTGAGTCCTCCAAAACTGAGATGACCATACTGACAGTGCCAAAGATAATCCAAGTTGTCGGTGATAGAGTGAAAACACTATGAAGATAGAATTTTTGATAAAAAGATGAACATACGATTTTGAGACATATTGGTTTGCATAATGAGGCCTCTTTCTGGATGATAGATCTTGTACATGTTGTTTTGAAAAAGAATGGCTAGGCCCTTTTCTTGCAATTGTCCAATGCTCAATAGGTTGTTCTTCAGCTGGGGAACATAATATGCTTCAGTAATAATATGTGTAACGTCTCCGATTTGCATTCGAATACTTCCTCTGCCCATGACATTGAGAGAAGTATTGTTCCCAAGCTTTACTGAATCTCGAAAGTCTTCATTCAGAGTATTAAAAAATTCCTTCTTACCACACATGTGGTTACTACATCCTGAATCCAAAAACCAAGCTTCTTCACTGGGATCTTTCTGTACGTCGATATATGCCATAAGAAGCATTTCTTCACTTGTTTCTGTCAAGTGTGCCCTTGACTCCTTGTCTTTCTTTGGACACTCATACTGAAAATGTCCTAGATCATGGCAATGATAACATTCAACAATGGATTTATTGAAAGCTGATCTGCCACGACCTCTGCCCCTGCCTCTGCCTCGATATGTACCACGTCCACGACCTCTTCTTTCTGTGTCATCAGCGTACTCCACTTGCAAAGTGTGCTCCTCCACAACATGATTGTTCATCCTTTGTTCATGAACCAAAAGACTGCTTTGGAGCTCATCAGTTGTCATGTTGTCTAAGTCATTAGATTCCTCAATGGAGCAAACAACATAATCAAATTTGGAAGTCATAGATCGTAGTATCTTTTCAATCACAACATCTTCCATTTTTTCCCCATGAATTCGCATTTTATTAACTACAGTGAGAGTTCGAGCAAAATACTCATTCACACTTTCTCCTTCCTTCATGTGGAGAATCTCGAACTCCTTTCTCAGTGCTTGGAGTTGTGCTCGTTTGATACGATCTGTCCCTTGATACTTCTTCTTTAAAGAGTCCCAAATATCTTTTGAGGTGTCTTTCTTCAAGATGGTCTCCAAAATCGAACGATCAATGGCTTGGAAGAGGTAATTCTTGGCCTTTAGGTCTTTCAGTTTTTGTTCTTCAAGTGTCTTCGTCTGTACAGCGGCTGGAGCTGCCCCTGTGACTTCTTCGGGAAGACCATTCTCCACCACACTCCAATATTCTTTGGAACGCAAAAAGTTTTCCATAAGCATGGACCAGTGATCATAATGGCCGTCAAGAAGAGGAATTGCTGGCTGCACATAATTTCCGTCTGATGCCATTGTTGTTGCTGCTGCTGCTGCAAGTAAGGAAGCTGCTGCTGTGGCTCTGATACCAAATGTTAGATATAAGTAAAAGTGATTGAAGCAACAGACTTGGTGTTTATTAAATGAAAGCAGCTACATATATATAGCCTTACAACTGAGAAAGAAAAGCTGCTCACGTTCAGTACTAACTGATGTGAGTAATACATGGAAAGAAAGAGTCAAACTCCTAAACTTACTCCCTAATAACAGAGACTTATTAACGGAACCAAATGACCAAGTCAAAGTCATAACAAACTTCAACATTAATTAGTAATGTTTTTGCGAAAGTTAATTAATTTTAATAAAATTAAGAGAGCCAAAACTACCGAATTCACATGTTAATAAATATTAAAAGGGATGTATCACCTCACTTGATTTTGATTTATTGAAAATAATGATTCTTTTATGATGACTCCTTAACTTGATCTGCATATAGAAGTTCGGGTTCTACTTAAACGAGAAGATGTTAAGCACATACTCTAATAAATTAATTTAAAAAATGAAAAAGGAACAACAAGCTATACATGCAATGTACTTTCTCCGTTGTCGTTTTAGAAGAAAAAAAAATTTCAAAAAATTTGTCGTTTACAACTTTCGAGAAAAATAAATTATTTACTTTCCTATATTACCCCTACTTTCTCTTATTGTCCCAAGAAAGTTTCTTCCTTGTATTAATAGTTTTTAACTTTCCATAAAGGTGTAGTGATGGAATTTCAAACAAATTTTAGTTAGTAAATGATACTTTCTTAATCTATGTGTCAAAACCTTAAACGACAATCTTTTAAAAACGGAAGTAGTACTACATTAGCAGGCGTTATGGGTAAGAACAAATTATTGTCAACGCGCACATGCATCTTCCTAAGATAACTCCGAAGCCATCCAACTCGGCTACTTTCAATTACTTGCATGCCATCCAACTACTTAAGTTGTATAGGCAAGCAAATTGGACGAGTCATATATAAATTAACCTTGTTTATACTAGTCCGATACTTCAACAACTTAAAATTATGCAATAAACTAGCTATATATATAATGAGTTTTCAGATACTCCCTCTGCATGTCTTCAAAATGATAATTAAAGTGATCGATAAAAAAAATTATCCTCAAAAGTATGAGGAAAGCAAACAAGTCAACTACATAAATTTGTACAAAGAATAACTTACCCTTGAATGAGTGATTCACATTAATTTTGTCTCTTTCTAAACCCAAAATTCAAGGATAAATTGAGAAGAAAATTAATACTATATTTTAGTTTTTTAACTATTTTAAATTGTATGAAAATTGTCCTTTTGTCAATTTTTTGGGGAGGGGGAGAGTATAACGTGTTGGATTTATTCATAAATTTTGATGAGTAGATAAGAAAAGACAACTAGTCTAGGATTCACTTCTTCTCTCGGTTCTAATCCCTTAAAAGAAAAAGGCAGCCTAAAAAGTATATAATATACTGTGTCTCACATGTGTTTTTTCAAACAAAATAATAAATTTAATTAAAACTGCCAAATCGACTTACGTGTTTCATTTTGTAAGAGTTCAGTCCCCTATTTTTTAATCTTTTAAATATTACACATAAAATTAAAAAGAGCTAATATATCCCCTTATCCATTCTCTATAAATACAACCACCTCTAGTATTTTCTACATGTACCTCACCACATAAATCAAATACCTAAAAAACTTTGCCAATTACAATGAAGACAACATTTCTATTCTTCCCAATCCTTCTCCTTTTCTTATCAACTTACTCTATTTATTCTTCAGCTGATGCATCACCTGACGCCGTGCGCGATATGGACGGAGATTTACTCCGGACAGGCGTTGAATACTACATTTTGCCCGGATTCCGAGGCATGGGCGGGGGAGTAACCCTAGCAAGCACCAGGAACGAATCTTGCCCCCTAGACGTAGTCCAAGCCCAACTCGAGACCGATAATGGCAATCTGCCGTTGACTTTTACACCGGTGGACCCTAAAAAAGGTGTTATACGCGAATCAACTGATTTAAATATCGAGTTCCAAGGGGCTACAACTTGTATCCAGTCATTGGTTTGGAAGTTAGACTATTATGACGGAGAATATATTGTGAGTTCTAGGGGTACTAAAGGAAATCCGGGTATTGAAACCCTAGATAGTTGGTTTAAGATTGAAAAATATTTGAATAACTATAAGTTTGTTTTCTGCCCAACGGTGTGTAATACATGCAAGCCGGTTTGTGGAGATATTGGGATTTCTATTAGGGATGGATTTAGAAGATTGGTTCTTAGTGATAAACCTTTTATGGTTAAGTTCTTGAAGGCCTAGAGGGTTTCTTGGTGAAAAAGGAAAATGTTTGCCTTGTGTTTAAATTATGAAAATGTAATAAGGAACTTGAACCGTTCCGCTGATTATTATGGAAATAAATAAAGCTACTAGCTGTGCTTTCTGATGTTATAAAGAATATTGTTCTAGTTGTTTTCCATTGATTTATAAATAGTTTGTGTATGTTTCCACTGCTTTTTCTACTATAGATTTTCATATATAAATTTGTAGTTTAAAATGTTACTTACCTGTTTAAAATATTATTTGCTGATATTTATTCGTAAACTATATAGAAAACGAAATTTAACTGCGGTTTGTGTTACTTTTTGAGGTTCTAATTAATGTTTTCTTTCTCAACCTAACTAAACAATTAAAGATGTTTTTTTAATCTCAAGTTAATTAGTATAGACTGAAAATGAATCCCACGTGAGTAATAGCAAATCAAAAGGAAAGAAACAAAGGAAAAGAAAAGTAGTAAAGAAATGCAATATGAGATAAAAACAAACATTATAGTCTTACATGCTGGCTATACTACTTCCATCATATATATATAATTATCCTACTCCTTTCCTCTCGCACCTTAAATATTCACCCTGATAAAGTATAGATCCTCACATGGTGCGTCTATAGAACGATATATCAATGTTGTATAGGATCAAATCATCTCAACCAGGGTCGTTCTTGAGTACGGACGGGAGGGTCGACTACCCTGACCCCAGATCAGAGCGGCCCCAAATTTTATATATATATATATATATATATATGTGTGTGTGTGTGTGTGTGTGATTTTGAACATTTGATTGAAAGTTTTGACTCTATGAATACTAGAAGAATTATCTTTTAATGAATGTATCCTCATATATTGTGTTGTACTCGAACTATTTAGTCGAAGTTCTCATATATTTTGTTGTAGTCGAACTATTATATTTTAAGTTTCAAAAAGACACTTTTTTTATACAACTTTTACTTTTTATTTATTTATTTTTATATTTTTAATTTTCTATGAAGACAACATTTCAAAAATGATCTCATTTTTATTTCGCCCTGAGCCATCAAAATCTCGAGAATAGGAATTTTGTCCTTCGTTGTATTCTCACACATTCACCCTTTAATTTTTCAATAAGTATATTATAATTTTTTTTTTCTTTCCTTCACTTTAATTTTCTAAATTTGAGCCAAATAAATATAAACAAATAAAATAAAAAATAGAAAATAGAAAATAGAAAATAGACATTATAGCAGCGTCAAGAGTTAGGACATGAGTCAAATAAAATAATTAATTGGGAAAAAGAAAAAAGAGAATGGAAAAACAAACCTACAAGTACGACATGCATTAATTGTAGTACGTTTTGGCCTTGTGGGTGTGCATTATTGGGAAAGGACAAATTCTTGCAACGAGCACGTGCATGCTAGTAGATTATACTACGAAACCATCTACCATGGTTACTTTCAATTACTTAAATCTTACGCTACAAGTTTCTTGCATGCTATCTCCGACTCCATATGATGTAAATGAATAGACATTCATTACTCAACCTTGTTCAGACCAATCTGAGTATTATAGTAGTACACGTGCAGAATAAATTTTGTAGTAATTTTAATATAAAGTATTAAAATCATGTGAAATCTTTTCTTTTAGATTAAAATACACAATTATCCTATGTGTATGTGCTTGTGTAATGTTTTCATCTTTGAATTTGACTAACTAGTAAAATAATGTTGAGGGTCATAATTTTTTTATCTCAAAACGTATATGATGTGTCATCATTACATTAATTTAGTAAATATATTGTGATATGCTTTAATATAAAGCATGATTAAAATAATTAATAACACATCATTTGACCAAAAATGTTACTCATACAATTATCGGTGCAAAAACGTGCAAATCTGATCCATATATAATGTACAATATTGCACTATTAATTATACCAAGAGTTAGTGATTTGTAATATCTAAAGTACTCCTGTTCTATATCTTCATCAAAAAGATAAACTTAGGTACAATTTTGCATCTTAATATAATCCCTCTCTAATCACGTTGGTGATGAGAGATTGAATGATTATCGAAGAGATATATAGGATTTAAATCATCCTTTGGAAAGGGTGACAAATGATGCTAAAAAATCATTTGTTGGGTATAAATAATAATACCGGCCCTAAATTTAATCTTAGTTTTAAAAATAAACTTTAAATAACTTTGTAGCTATAAATAAATTTGTTATCAAGATCATGGACTTTGTTAATTATGAGGAAGAATTGATGATACGTTGCAGCTATTCAATCCATATATAACGAGTTAAATTATTACTAGTAGTATTTTGTTTTGGATTTAACACTCAACAGCCGCCCTACTGATCATTTAATCTTATCCTTCTAATTAATGTTGACTGAGTTTATATTCAGTTTCATATAATCATATGGAATGAGATTGTATACCATTTGCTGAGTCGTTTGACAGTATTCTAATGTGTACGTTGTTATCATCATTAATATATATAATAAAAAATTTACTTCATAGTCGCGTGGTAATTGATAACTACCACGCATAAAAAACTCAAGTAATTGATAGCGTCTACATAATGTGTCCGTTGTTATTCATGGTCAAATTTACTTCATGAGGCGGTGATAACGTCTACATAATATTACCTCCATCTCATAATTTTTTTCCCAATTTATTTATCGTTTATAACTTTCTAGGAGAATAAATTATTTATTTTTCTATATTACCCCTACCTTCTCTTATTATCCCAAGAAATTTTCTCCCTTGTATTAATAGTTTTCAACTTCCCATAAAGGGGTAGTAATAAAATTTCACACCAATTTTAATTAATAAATAGTAACACTAAATGACTTTCTTAATCCATATGCATCAAGCTAAAATGACATTTATTATGGGATGGAGAGAGTAGTAACATTCAAGCTAGCTACTTAAAACCTTAATACCCATAATTTAAAATAAATAATAAAAAATTTAAAAAAAAAAAGAGAAGAAGAAATAAAGAATGAGTGTGTTGCATATACGAAAATATTTAATGTATTATATAAGTTTATTTTATTTTTATTTTTTTTAAATGCAACCATTATCTTAAGATGTGCACTGAATAAATACTCACAAACAATACCCACCAACCACGTACAACTATTAGTCCCATATATAGTAAACTATGTACATTGTATCATTTTATATATATATTCTCTCCTATTCAGATTAAATGATATTTTAGGGAGTTTAATTTTATTCTATATAAGTGTCGTTTTAGAATTTCTATACAATATTACACTATTTTTTCCTAATTTACCCCTCTATTTAATATGCTTAGTAAATGCAATTGTCTTTATCTTTGTGGAGAGAAAAATAATTAATTAGGGATACAAAAGACATTTTGTGTTATTTCTTAATAAGTGTGTTTAACTCTAAAACGTCATTTAATCTGAATAGAAGAGCGTATAAAACGTAACAAGTTTAAAATTCATATTTTATTTCATTCTCATCCTTGGAAGAAACAAGTAGCCGCACCAAGTTTATCCTATATTTTCAACATGTCTTCAACATATCAAAACCTACCAAACTTGCGTGTTACATTTTGTAACATCTCAAGTTTATCCTCCTATATTCGCTATAAATACAAGCAACCAAAAAATAATTAATTCATACAAGCAACAAGCTCTTGCATTTGTATTCCATTCCACATTGCTAGAAAACTTGAACCAAAATGAAGATTACACCTAAAAGGGGTGAACAGGTGTTTAAGTTAAAAGTGATAAACGGTGAAATTTTTTTGAAAATTTTTACAACAGGTTTAAATCAGACAGTTACGCATGCGTGCTTTAGTGTCTGTTTTACCTTATGTTCTTCGTTAATTATTATTAGACAGCTAAACATGTCTGCTTTAGTGTCTGGATTAGTATATCTTCAAACGAATAAAGCAAAATATCCAGAAATTAAACAAACAGAAAAGAGAAGTGCAGAACATAAAAGATACTAAGATTTTTATGTGGTTCAGCTCCTATTCTCTCTATCTAGTGTCCTAATCCATGTCCAATCCCAATTGGGATTAGAGACTCTTTTTATTACGATTTAAACCTCAAAAATAACTTCCTGTTACAAAGAACTTTTAATTCTGACGTTGGACACCAATGCCCCTTTTGCACCTCTGCAACTTGTACACCTCTGCACATGTTCTCACCTCTGAGACCTTTGAAGCTTCTTTTAAACAAACCATTTCCACTACTGGATCAATCAAGCCAAACAAGCTTGAACTAGAATTTAATATCATTAATATTTGATTACAATAGGCTCTTAATTTCCAACTGAAAGAAATTAACAATATAATGAGTAGCTGAAAACAGCTTTTAAAGGCCCTTGATTAATCTGTGTAAGATGTCTTTGTAAACTCTAAGTCTGCTGCACTGATACAAGCTTTAAGTGTGCTGCTTTCTGTTGTCAATCATGATGAATATATATAGAGTAGTAAGCAACGACTATATCAGATAGATATCAATATCTTTAACGGCTATAATATTTTCTAAAACCAACAAGTTAAAGAAATATTAATAACTCTGGCTAAAATAAAGGAGCAAAAGAATATTCAAGATAAGGCTGTTAGAGTCCTTTCTTTAAACAACAACAATAACAAATCAATTACCTTAATAGTCTCCTATTCAAATTAAAACAGCCTGTATATTGCATTTCAAAAACTAATTCCATAGTTAACCAAATTCTTTAATAAAATTCAATCCAAAATATGTTTTGACATAGTATATTAAGGAAATGATTTCCAACTGTAATGAATTTTAAAGTATATGGAGTTATGCAATATTATATCAAATAGACTTATATCCATAGAGGCCCATCATGATAATAACTCATTATATCATTCTAAATAAATAACCCAAACAAACTCAATTAAGTCCATTTTCACATCTCACAACAATTAATGGATTGTTAATCAAATATGGGTCAACAAAGAAATCAACTTAAAAATTAAATTAACGAAATTAACTTATAAATTAAATTAACCCAAACAATTTAAATCAAATTCATTAATTAAACTGAATATAAACTCAATAATATTGTCATCATTAAAATCAAAAATGAACATTCTCCCCCTTTTTAATGATGACAATACATAATGCCATTTAATTTATATGCTCCCCCTAAATCTATTCCCATAAAGAGAATCATGATCACATGACTATTATGTTAGAAAGCAAAACAAATGCATACATTATTCCATAAAACCATAACAACCAATATCCTAAATATGATATATATATCAAATATAATCAATAGATAATATCTCTCCTCCTTTGTCATTATCAAAAAGAAATAAGACCATGCATAATAATCATTAAGTTATCTATCCCGCTTTGACATCAACAAAAATAAACGCAAAGATTAAGAAGGAAATTAATGCAAGCTTAGAAAAATATCACATATAGCAAGAAAACAAATAAGCATACCTTTGTATTTTGTTACCTGTATATCAACATTCTTGTTACCATTAGTAAGCTTGATAGATGTGCTCTGTAGCTTTCGATTTTGGATTTTCATGATCAAATCTCTTCAAAAAGCACTTCTTTTGGTCATCCTAATATTGAGGTCTTTAAAAACTCAAGTAGGGAGGATGATTTTTAACAGTTCTGAATGATGTAGGAAGCCTTGCTGCAGTCATTTGTTCTTTAGGTTCAGCCTCGGGAATATCAGTTTTTGCATCAGAATATTCATCTGATTTGCCTTCTAAAACAGACGGGTCGAGCTGTCTGGATTTAGCTGTCTGCATGTTTTCCTGGTTCATCTGTTTTTCTTTCTGATACAGACGACTTAGGTTGTCCAGATTGAGTTGTCTATTTTCCACTAATTAGATTATCTTTTCCTGCAAAAATCTCTCAGTGTAAAGTATCATCCATCTCCTTTTTGATCTTGAGACACTTACAAAACAAAAAAAATAGTCTCTGTCTTTTTGGTACCCAAGTCTTCTTGGGTCTTTTTGGGTTAGTAGCATATAAATTACATTTCTTTACCCAAATTTCTTTTATTTTTATTTTATTACAATCAAAATGACCTTTAAAACCACATTTTTACAAGTAACAAACGGTGAATAATAAAATGGCTTAAACCTCGGTTTACTATTAATTATTCTAATATTATCATTAGTTTTATTTTTTACATTTTTAATAGGATTATACTCAATTCCTTGTTTATCAAGACGTACTAGACATTTGTGGCCCTAACATAACATTTAGGTTCTCTTTTCCTTGCACAAATTTAGCAAGATTATTTTTTAAAGATGTTATTTCTGCATTTATTACATTATCATCATGTTGCATATTCATCATTTTTCCATCATTAAAAGCATCTATGCATACATCTCTCATTTTTAAATTTTCTTTTAAAAGTTTGTTTTCATTTTTAAGATATTAATTTTCTTTTCTTTCTTCAATAAGTAACTCAACTTCATTCATTAGCTCATTTACGCAATTCTTAAAATAAGCAGTTTTTGTTTTAAGCTTTTGATTTTCATTTTGTAAAGCAAGATAATCCGATGTAGATATTTTAAAAATTTCATGAAAATTTGTTACCTCAATTTGATCATCATCTTCTAATCCCGTAAAACATAATTAGCCAATCTCTTCAACTTGTTCTATTTTGGACTTACTCATTGGAGTTGAGCTACTTTTTTTTATTCTTTCTTTGTTTCTTTCTTTGAAGTAGTCTCTCGAGTTTTCTTGAGAGCATTTGAATTTATTCATCAAAATCTTCGTGCTCAGTTTCATTGTTGCTCTCGACTTGAAGTGCAAATGTCTTCTTTATTGGTGTTTCATCTTCTTCATCATACCTTCTTAGCTAATTTTCAAATTCTTCAAGCTCTCCAAATAAAGTGAGAGTTTCCATTGTACTGATTGTGGTTGAATCTTGAAGAGTTGTAACCTTTGGTGCGAATCGTTTAGGCATGACTCTAAGTATCTTTCTGTTTATCTCCCTTTGATCAATTTTTCGTCCAAGCATACTTAGAGAGTTCATTAGAGTGAGAAATCTCTCTTGAGCTTCATTAATTGTTTCATCCTTTTCTAACTTGAATAGCTCATAGTCTTGCATTAGCATACTAAACTTCACCTCTTTGACTTTTGGAGTACATTCATGACACATCAAGACAGTGTCCCACATTTCTTTTGTTGTATTGCACGATGATACTTTATCAATTTCAACTTGGACCATTCCACTTTGTAAGGTGTTCATAGCTCTTGAGTTAAAGGAAAACATATAGCTTTCGTTTGCATCCATCTCCATGAGAGCCTTTGGTTTGCCATCATCATGTCTAGGAATGATAGGTCTATTTTCAACAACACACCATTCCCATACGTCTCTTTTAAGAAAATTCTTCATTCTGAACTTCCAAAAGTTGAAGTTTTCACTTTCGAATAAAAAAGGTGGTCGGCTTGTGGATTGGCCTTCTTGAAAGTTTAGGTGTGCCATAGGATCTTCCCCTATGACTTGCAACAATCAATATTAGTAGAGCCTCGCTTTGATATCATATGTAATTTAGTAAATAAGCACACCTAGAGGGGGGTGAATTGGTATTTAAGCTAAAAATAATAAATTGTGAAATCTTTTTGAAATTTTCTACAACAGGTTTAAATCAGACAGCTACGCCTGTCTGCTTTAGTGTCTGCTTTAGCTTATGTTATTCGTTTATTATAACTAGACAGCTAGACTTGTCTGCTTTAGTGTCTGGATTAGTATATCTTCAAACAAATGAAGAAAAATATCCAAAAATTAAACAAACAGAAAAGAGAAGTGCATAATAGTAAAGACACCAAGATTTTTACGTTATTCAGCCCTTATCCTCTATCTAGTGGCCTAATCCACATCCAATCCCAATTGGGATTGGAGACTCTTTTTATTATGATTTAAACCTAAAAAATAACTCCCTATTACAAAAAAGCTTTAATTCTGATGTTGGACACCAATATCCCATTTGCACCTCTGCAACTTGTACACCTCTACATATCCACTACTGGATCGATCAAGTCAAACAAGCTTGAACTAGAATTTAATACAATTAATATTTGATTACAATAGCCCCTTAATTTTCAGCTGAAAGAAATTAACAATACAATGAGTAGCTAAAAATAGCCTTTAAAGACCATTGATTAATCTGTGTAAGATGGCTTGGTAAACTCTAAGTCTACTGCACTGATATAAGCTTTAAGTGTGCTGCTTTCTTTTGTCAGGCATAATGAATATATATAGAGAAGTAAGCAACGGCTATATATCATATAGATATCAATAACTTTAACGGCTATAATATTTTCTAAAACAAGCAAGTCAAAGAAATATTAATAACTCTGGCTAAAATAAAGGAGCTAAAGAATATTCAAGATAAGGTTGTTAGAGTCCTTTCTCTAAAAAACAACAATAACAAACCAATTATCTTAATAGTTCTCCTATTCAAATTAGAACAGCATGTATATTGCATTTCAAAAAGTGATTTCATAGTTAACCAAATTCCTAAATAAAATTCAATCCAAAAACTGTTTTGACATAATATATTAAGAAAATGATTTCCAACCGTAATGAATTTTAAAGTATATAGACTCATTCAATATTAGACGTACAACCATAGAGGCCCATCATGATAATAACTCATTATATCATTCTAAATAAATAGCCCAAAAAAACTCAATTAAGTCCATTTTCACATCTCACAACAATAAACATATAGAAGCATATTTATATTTCATTCAAAACAGGATATATATATTAAGGGAAAATTCAACAATAATAATATCTTTTTATCAATTAATGGATTGTTAATCAAATATAGGCCAACAAAGAAATTAACCTATAAATTAAATTAACCAAACAATTTAAATCAAATTCATTAAACTGAATATAAACTCAATAATATTTTCATCATTAAAATCAAAAATCAACAAAGAGAACACTATTATACCTTCCATTCCTTCTCATTTCCATCTCAACTTATTCTCTTGGCGCAGAACAATTTGATACCGTGCGCGACATCAACGGTGAGATCCTCTGATCAGTCATTGAGTACTACACTGCCCGTTTTTCGTGGCCAAGGCGGTGGAGTCACACTAGCTACCACAAAGAACGAAACATGCCCGCTCGATGTAGTCCAAGAGCCATTCGAGCTCGAAAAAGGTGTCCCCTTCACTTTCACACCAGTAAACCCTAAAAAAGGCGTAATATGTGAAACAACTGATTTAAATATCAAAATTTTTGGGGTAACAATTTGTGCTCAGTCCACGGTTTGGAAGCTAGCTAGACAATTATGATGGAGAAAATATTGTGACCACTGGTGGAGTTGAAGGAAACCCTGGCCGTGAAACTTTGAGTAACTGGTTTAGGTTTAAAAGGTTTGAGAATGATTATAAGATTATGTTTTGTCCAAATGTATGTTTTACATGTGGTAGGCCTATTTGTGGGGATATTGGCATTTCATTTAAGAATGAAGCTAGGAGGTTAACACTTAACAGTGTACCTTTCAAGGTTAAATTCAGGAAGGCCTAGAGGTATTATTTAAAAAGTTAATATAGATAATAAAATGTATATGCTCCATATTTGTATTATGTTTGTGTAATAAGGGTCTCAGAACAGTTTTCTAATAAACCAATTCTGTTGTCTTATTCCGTGTTTTGTTTGTTATCTCAATGCTATATATTGTAGCCATCTATTCTTAATTAATTATGTATCTCCAATTAATTTTAAAACTTAGTAACGAATACATAGAGAGCGATACATGGGGTAATACAGGGAATGAGACAATTGATTTAAATTCGTTTTGAATATTTTGTTCTTACTATTGTATGTTATCAATCCATGAAATTTTATCTTTCAACTATATAGTACTTTTGCTTCAATCAGTGGTGCAAGTCTTTTTGCAGAACCTTGTGATGTAGAAAGTGGGAGGAATTGGTAGAATTAAGGAAATCTTGTGCTTCCTACAGCTACCAATTCTATTGTCCTTTTTACACAAGCTGTTTCTCAAGCTCAGTTGTCTTGTGGCGTGATAGACTAGGTCATTCTCCTTCATCCATACTCACAAACATTGATGAACTAGCTATTTCTTCCTATAAACATGTATTTCATTGTAGTGTGTGTCCTCATTCTAAGCAAGCTAGGGTACCTTTTCCTGATAGCAACAATGTAATTAGCAAGGCATTTGAGCTAATTCATTGTGATTTGTGGGGCCGGACTCTATAAGCATAAAACCTATACTGCTTGTACTTATTTCTTAACAATCCATCCGCTACAATAATTCATCCGAGCCATTTATTTCAAAATAAATTTCAAAATTACCATTTTTCCCCCAATCTTAAAAATCTATAAATAGAAGGCCTTTCTTTCATTTTCAATTTGTCAATTCACTTGAAAAGAAAAGCTTACTCCTTGCCTACATACTCTCTCTCTCTCTCTTTAAGCTTTCTATCTCTTCTTGTCAAAGTTCTGATTATTTGAGAAAAGAAAATTAGTCCAAGTAATTGAGATAAGTTATTTGATTTAGTTTATTTGAATTATCTCTTACTTGTTTATATTTATAGATATACGAATAAAAATTGTTATACACAATCATATATATCTATATTTCATCTATTTATCAAATAAAAAGTTATACTTAGACGCCGAAAGTGTGACGCCCCCAAAATAGGAATACATCACCAATTCTGAGTCGCCAAATATATGATACAAAATACAAATATAAACTTAATTATACAACATGAGCTGAGAGTTTTTACACGAATATTGTCTTATAGACAGTATCCAAACTCAAATTCAATCCTTATTTATTATCACACTATTTCATAGAATAGTACGGACTACTACAGCCACCAACTCGGATCATTACTCCGTTCTCCGACTAGTCCCGGCTACGTTCTCATTTCCTGAAGAGAACAACAAAAGCAAAAGGGTTAACTCAATTATCCCAGTAAAGAATATTATGACTAAGATAATGCAGAATAAATTATCGTTAGCCTCCAACAGTGTTAAACTAATAAAATACAATAAACATCAAGTTTAACTGCAGCGGAATAAGCAATCCATTAGAAGAGTCAAGTAGAGCATGATATCTACTATCTTCTATGATTTAAAAGTTCATCGTCAATTTTATCGCTGAGACTGAGCTTAATAAATAATTTATATCACTGAATTATCCCTACACTACGGGCCAAGGATATTCATTAGTATCACATCTACGAATTATCCATGCACTACGGGCCAAGGATATTCGTGTAATCACCAATGGTCATGATCATGCCAACAACTGTCCATCAATGCACTACGAGCCAACGATGACTTTTACCACATCATTTGTAACATTATAGGTCATGATTATATCGAATAATCCCTGGTCATAATCATACCGATCAACAGTCCATCTATGCACTACGGGCCAAAGATGACTTTCATAACAATATAAGCATGAGGATAATGACAATGATATAAGAATTCAATTAAATGAAAGCAAAGGATAAATTTTTAAATATTTATAATTTAATTTATCCAGAATTCAAAAACATCCAAATTGTCAACATGATACTGCTTTGTGGAGTAAAATTCAAGAATAATATTGTATCAAAAATGATTTGGACCGAAAAAAATTAATTTTTATCATGAATAGTACTCCGAGTGAATAGTACCTGAGTGAATAGTACCCCGTGAATACTACTTCAAGAATAGTACCCCATGAATAGTAAAGGTTAAAACTTATCATGAATACACAGAATAATATTTTTATGAAAAGATATTGGATGAAGCGCAAATTTCAAGGATATTCTACTAATTTCAAGAATTATAGAAGCAATACTTACCATAGTAAGTTTAATTTAGGAATATGAAATGAAATAATATCTCTTCCATAATATGGAGTATGAAAAAAATAATATTTCTTACGAGTATTGAAATAAAAATAATATCATTTACCTTACTAGAAACTGGATTTGACTGGAATATCAGATATTATTCTGAGAAAATCTTTCACAAAACTGCGCTCAAAGTATTCTTATACTCAAAAGAAATCCTCACAATACTATAGTAAAAATGCTTGAGATTTTTGGTGTGATTTAGGATGGAGGGTTGCCCTCCTTTTATAGTGCAATACGGAAGGAGAAAAATTAACTGCATGTGCCTAACTTTTCCTTATCTGCCAAACTCCTCATTTTTCAATGCCTAACATCTTAATTTCAATATGGGTGGGGGCCACCCTTTGAAACAATCTTTGCAGGCCTAATTTCTCCACCAACCATTTCCACCAATCAAAACAATGTTATAAACTGCTTTTTTGAAAACAAAGTAATCATATACATTTTGTTTACTTCCGTTCCTTAACCACATGCTTATATATTATAATAATATTATTATTAAACAATTATAATATATATGAATGAATATTTTATCGGAGGAGATAATTATAATTTCATAGAAAATATGTTAAACTTTCAACAAATGCAAAATTCCTTCATTAATATTAAAATTGAACTAATATCCACCACATAATAATTATTCATAAATAATATTATAAGCTCACAATATTAATAACCAGATAATTTTCAGGAAAGAGAGGACTTTTCGATAAGAATTTATCCTTATTGGCGCACAATTAGATAACCTAACCCCTTTTCTCGACAGAATTTTCTAGACATTGCCAATAATACTAACTAATAATATGAATAGTTGTGTCGTGTCGTGTCAATTATTGATTTAATAATATAAAATATTGTGCAGATGATTCTGTGACAATAATTTAATCAATAATATGAGATACTGTGCAACGATTATTGTGGCAATTATTGAATAAAACTGAGTGACTTCTCACGTAAGCATCAATAATCAAAGATACTGCACAATACCGTGTACTACTATGCAACCACGCGTATTACTTTACTTTTATCAATGGGTATTTCAACAGTTAACGGTAAAACTTTCGCCGTTATTTTTATAAAAAGATATTTCTGTCGTTTTCTAACTCCGACAATAATTTTCATTGTGGGGTCCACCAATGATTATGTCGTCGTACGAATATTTTCTGATAAAACGAATATTCCCCGACCAATCGAATATTTTATGACAACTTGCTTACTTTACAAAATTTATAAATATTACCCACAACTATAACATTATAACAAATTCACACCGTAATATTCAAAAATGATATTTAGAAAAATTATTCATCTTTATTTATAAAAGTTGGGGTCTTACAACCTCCCCTTCTTATAAAATTTTGTCCTCGAAATTGGGGTACGTAATTGGTATGTCGAAGAGGATACCTTGATTTCATTTCAGATTCCAACTCCCAGGTCATTTCCTCAACATCGTGATTTCTACACAAAACTTTGACTTAAGGTATAACCTTGGAGCGTAGAATATGTTCATTCTTTTTTAAGATTTTAATAGGTACCTCTTCATACGTTAAATCTTCCGCTATTTTCTTCCGGTTCTAAATCAATAATGTGGTTCGGGTTTTCCACATATTTACGTAACATGGATATGTGAAAAACGTTTTGAACGCGAGACATACTTGGTGGTAAAGCGAGTCTATAGGCCACAGTTCCTATTCGGTCAAGTATTTCAAATGGGCCAATGAATCGGGGATTGAGCTTTCCTCTCTTTCCAAATCTCTTAACTCCTTTCCATGGTTCCATACGCAACAGCACATGCTCTCCAACATTGAATTCCACATCCTTTCGATGAAGATCAACATAACTCTTTTGTCGATCTTGTGAGGTTTTTATACGTTACTGGATCATTTAAATCTTTTTCGTTGTCATGCGTACCAATTTCAGTCCTAACAACGTTGCTTCACCCACCTCATCCCAGCATACTGGAGAACGACACTTGCGTCCATACAACGCCTGGAATGGAGCCATGCCAATACTTGCTTGATAACTGTTGTTGTAGGAGAATTCCACTAATGGCAAGAACTTGTCCTAACTTCCTTTGAAATCAAGGACACAGAGTCTTAATATATCATCAAGAGTTTGAATAGTTCTCTCCGACTGCCCGTCCGTGTGAGGGTGATATGTTGAACTGAATCGTAAATTCGTGTCCATTACTTTTTGCAAACTAACCCAAAATCGTGAACTGAATCTTGGGTCTCGATCAAAAACTAAGGATACTAGCATACCATGCAGTCTTACAATCTCATTTATGTATATACGAGCAAGACGTTCAAGTGAATAAGTTTCTCGTATAGGTAAGAAATGAGCAGACTTGGTCAATCTATCAACAATGACCCAAATTGCATCTATGCCTTGAGAAACCTTGGGAAGTCCAGTAACGAAATTCATGGTAATGTGCTCCCACTTCCATTCTGGAATTTCAAATGGTTGCAATGGACCTTTTGGCACTTGATGCTCCGTCTTGACTCGTTGACACGTTAAACACCTTGAGATAAAGTCCGCGATCTCTCTTTTCATATTGCTCTACCAAAATGTATGTTAAAGATCACAATACATTTTGGTACTTCCAAGATGGATTACAAACGGTGTGTTATGTGCCTCTATCATGATTTTATACTTCAGGGTCGTTAGGAACACAAAGTCGGGAGTTCACTCGAAGTATTTCTTCTTCATCGATTCTTGCTTCTGGAATAGCACCTTCTTGCACTTTCTTCTTCATACGCATCAGCTCCAGGTTTGTGGTTTGAGCAGCTTTAATTTTATTGATTAAAATCGATTCTACTCGCATATTTGACATCATCACGTGGGTCCCTAGAGTCTTTAACTCTATCTCCATCCTTTGCAAGTCATGCAAAATGGGCCTTTGCGTTGACAATATCGCACTCGTACTCGCATATGATCTTCTACTCAACGCGTTCGCTACCACATTCGCTTTTTCAGGTTGGTATTGAATGGTATGATCGTAATCTTTCAACAGCTCGAGCTAACGTCGTTGCTGCATGTGGAGATCCTTTTAGGTGAAGAAATATTTGAGACTTTTATGATCCGTATAGATCTCCACCTTCTCCCCATACAGGTAATGCCTCCAGATCTTTAGCGCAAAAACGACTGCTGCCAACTCTAGATCATGAGTAGGATAATTCCTCTCATATTCTTTGAGTTGTCATGAGGCATAGGCTATGACTTTCACATGTTGCATGAGAACACATCCTAAACCTTTGCCTGAAGCATCGCTGTATATGACAAATCCCTTTGAACCAGATGGTATTGTCAGGACAGGTGCTAAAATGAGTCTCCTCTTGAGTTCTTGAAAACTCTTCTCACATTCCTCGCTCCAACTAAATTTTGTATCTTTTTGAGTCAGCTGAGTTAATGGAGTAGCGATTCGAGTAAATCATTCTACGAATCTCCGATAATAACCAACTAATCCTAAAAAGCTACGTACTTCGGTTACTGACTTCGGTTGCTCCCAGCTTTATATTGCTTCAATCTTAGTCGGGTCAACAGATATTCTATGATTTGATATCACTGCCCAAAGAATGCTACTTTCTTAAGCCAGAACACGTATTTCTTTAACTTGGCATATAGCTTATTTTCACGAAGCTTTTGGAGTATTAGCCTCAAGTGTTGCTCATAATCTTCACAGCTTTTGGAGTATATGAGGATGTCATCAATAAAGACAACAACAAAATGATTCAAATATTCCTTGAATACTCGGTTCATCATATCCATGAAGGCAGCAGGAGTATTAGTCAATCTAAAAGACATGACTAGGAATTCGTAATGCCCGTACCAAGTTCTGAAAGCTATCTTTGGAATGTCATCAGTTTTAATCATCAATTGATGATATCCGGAACGAAGATCGATCTTTGAAAAGAATTTGGCACCTTGTAACTGGTCAAACAGGTCATCAATGCGAGGCAATGGGTACCTATTTTTGACGGTGACATAATTCAACTTCCGATAATCAATACAAAGTCGCACACTTCCATCTTTCTTCTTTACAAATAGAATAGGAGCACCTCAAGGAGACGTACTAGGACGAATGAAACTAATGTCTAACAATTCCTGCTGTTGGGTCTTTAACTCCTGAAGTTCAATAGGAGCCATTCGATATGGAGCTTTAGAAATGGGTTTTGTACCAGGTTCAAGGTCGATACAAAATTCTATTTCTCGCTCTGGGGGTAGGCCAGGAAGTTCTTCAGGGAATACGTCAGAAAATTTATTAACAATAGAAATATCATTTAAAACTGACATATTTTTGTTTAAATCCATTACATGGGCTAAGAAATCTTGACATCCGTTTTTCAATAAACGAATAGCTCTATGGCTTGATATGACAGTGATTGACTTTAGTGATTTGGTTGCTTAAATTCGCATAATAGGTTGAATAGGAATATGAAAGCTAACAACCTTACGAAAATAATCAATTTTTGCATGATGAGTAGTTAACCAATCAATCCCTAAAATCACATCAAATGCAAGTATTTTCAAAGAGATAAAATCGACAGGTAATGTGCGGTTGCCGATTTAAATCAAACGAGACTTATAAACATTGGATGTAATGAAGGTTTCTCCCAGTGGAGTTTCAACAGATAAGTCAAAGTCTAATTTCTCCGGAGTTAAATTTAAACGTTGAGAGCATGTAGGAGAAATAAAAGAAAGGGTAGAACCGGTATCAAATAAGGTATAGACTTTGCTAGAGTTTATGATTAGCTTACCCGTTATAACCTCGTTTGGATTCCTCGCTTTTTGGGAGGTCACGACAAACGCTCTCCCTTGAACTACCGGCTTTGACTTGTTTGGGACGGCCTTTGGTACCTCCATCCCAGCTGGACTTGACTTCCATGCACGACAAAATTGGGTCAGGTGACCTTCTCTTCCGCTATTATAACATGTTTGGGATTGCTGCGTGCAATTTGAACTGATGTCTCCCTCCTTTCCTTAACAACGGGTACTGGTGCTAATGTCTTTCCATCATATTGAATCTTTTCTTCTTGAAATTTCCACTTCTATTATCTTGGCCAGAATTACTGTAAGACCCCGAATTTTATGAAATAAAAGTATTCAATTTTTCTTATAATTACTACTCAGTAAATGGTTAAATTGATAAAAGTTTAAAGTTATGGGTGAAATATGATTTTTTTTCAGAATAAGCAAGTGGTTATAAAATAATCATTGTTGTCGGGGAATATTCGCTTGATCGTGGAATATTCTTTCTGTCGGGGAATATTCGTACGACGGCGCAGCTATTTGTGGGCCCCATAACGAATAACTGTCGGGTGAAGAAAACGACAAATTTGAGTTCTTACAAATAACGGCGTAGTTGTTACCGTTAACACTATTGGAATACCTGGTGGTTAAAATACAGTAATACGCGTTATTGCACAGTAGCACACGGTATTGCATAGTATTTTTGAAATTATTGATTCTTACGTAAGAAGGCACTACTCAATAATTGTTACAGTAGTTACTGTTCAATATTTTATTTTATTGATTCAATAATTGTTGCGTTGATATTTTATATTATTGTTGTTTCAATAATTGTTGCTGCACAGTATTTTCTATTATCAGATCAATAATTCATATTATTTGAATAGTATTATTAGATAACATTATTGACAATGTCTAGAAAGTTCTGTCTAAGGAGAGGTTTGGTCATTTAATTGCGCGCCAGTAAGGAAAAATTCTTATTGGAAAGCCCCCTCTTTCCTGGGAACGGCCTGGTTGTCATAAATGTGATTCTGTAATATTATTTGTGAATAATTAATTATTGATTCATATGATAAGAAAATATTTATTTTATGTGGATATAAATGAGGGATATATTTTTGTGGTTAAAATTGAAGGAGTTAATGTTGAGGTTTTTATCAGTATTTTTGTCGGAATGGATGTATTAAAAATCAGGATTTTTGAGATATTTTACGGGGGTTATAATTTTTAATCCGACCGTTGGATCGTGGTAATTTTTGGATATGTTATACATATATAAGTTGAGTATATGTCCATAAATTTTGAACCGTTAAAAATGAACGTATGATTTGTTATGAATTTTAAGAGGTGGCTGATTCGGAAATCAGGTTATAAATCATTTTTGGTGGAAAATTCTAGAATTGGTGGACCCCACTTGTGGTTGGTGAAGAAATGTGCTGAATTATATTTCAAATGTGGTGGGTGGGAATAGTAGCAGGTAAAGTCATCAGGTTACAGGTCAAACCTACCAAAATTTTCCTATAAATAGAGGGCTAAGTTAGAATTGAAAATCACACCAAAAACATAAGCTTTCTCTCTTTCTCTCTCTATATTATGAAGCATATTTTGTGAGTTTTTAGATACTTGGTGAGTTGCTATTCATCAGTGCAAGTTTCCTTCAGCATCATATCCGATATCCAGTCAGAAGTACTGCTCTTTTGAGGTAAGAGATAGTAAGGGATATTAAGGGATTTTAAGGGTTGTTATGATTTTCAGTTTCGTAATTTTTCTGATCTTCAAAAATTCTGGAAAAATTTGAAATGATATTTTGATGAGTTTTCTTGATTGTGTCCAAAAATAGTGATTTTTGGATGTATAGAGTGAGAGTTATGAATTTTATGAGAAAAGACTATTTTAAAAGTAACCGCTTATAATTCCTTGTGGTTAACTCCAAAATTGGTGAAATTTTTATTGGGAGTACATGTATATGATAGAAGTATACTTTGTGAATTTCAAAATTTTTAGATAAAAGTACAATTTTTGATAAATATCTAAATATTCGGCTGTTTTGGTCATATGAAAAATAGTAAATGACTTTTAAAAATTCTGGAAAAAAATATATGTTCACTATGGGACTATATTATGCTAAATCTCAGAAAAGAAATATTTTTGGAACTGATTTGGTATTTTTCATGAAAATGGTCTAGTTGTGAGTAAATGAATTAAATATGTTATGTGAAGTAAGAAAATTGAAAAATAGGATTTTATGGCTTGAGAATTCTATATGAGGTATATGCAGATTTTTGATGAGGGTTTTGATTATTGGTGATAAAATCTTATGAGTTTGATATTTTAGAATGATTAAATGCATTATTTAGTAAAGTGTAAACAATTTAAATAAATTGTTTATAAGCTTAAGAAATATTATTCTTTCAATATCATTATACCGAAATACTGGTATAGATTTTATTGTGGAATTTTTACCTTTTTGTGTCGAGTTTACTATTTATGAGTAACTATTCACGAGTTACTATTCATGAGTTACTATTCACGAGTTACTATTCACGATAAAAATTGGTTTCTTTTTCTAACCAAATTATAGTTGATTTACGAATATTACTCTTGAGATTAAAACTAGATATTGATCATATTATTTTTATTATTATATATAACGTTTTTATAATCCTAATGATGATATTTCTCTTTGACTTGAGTGTAAAGATGGGTAGATTTTTGGTATGATCATGACTATGGGTTATCTTTGGCCAGTAGTGCAAAGTTGAATCGTTGATTGGTATGATCATGACCATTAAATTTATAAGTGAATATCTTTAGCTTAAGTGCAAAGGTGAATTGATCAACATGGTTATAATTATTGTTTATATAAATTCTGAAATGATTATATATTTCTTTGAGATATTAATATAGTTGGCCTGTAGTGCAAATATGAACTGTTGATGAATATATTTGGCCGTAGTGCAAATATGAACTGTTGAGGAATATCTTTGGCCTGTAGTGCAAAGATGAATTGTTGATGAATATCTTTGGCCCGTAGTGCAAAGATGACATGTTGTTGAATATCTTTGGTCAGTAGTGCAAAGATGAACAGATGTTGAGATGAACATGACCAACTAGTGATAAAAATGAATATCTTTGGCCGTAGTGCAAAGATGAAGTTATTAGTATGATTATGAACAGGAAATGTGATTTGGTGTAACCATGATCTTTGATGTTTCAGGTAAAGATAGGTGATGAAAATTATCTTCGTCTTGGATGAGAAGAGGAATTTAGAACTACAGTTATGATTATGAATTATTTATATGATTGTGGACCAGAACTGTTGATTGATGTTACAGGGATAAAACATTGTTGGTGGATTTTTAACATGGAGAAGATAATAGACTTTATGGTCTATTTGACTCTTCTAATGGATTGCTCGTTCCGCTGCAACTATGGTTGAAATTTTTATCATCTACCATATGTTCTAAATCTCTGATTTATTATTGATGAAGGCTATTGATAATTTAATTATCTTTAGTCATGATATTCTTTACTGAGCTAGTTGTGCTCACCCTTTTGCTTCACAATTTCTTTCAGGTAATAAGAGTGTATCTGGGTCGAGCGAGGGTAACGGGGAAATAGAACGGTGGTCTCTAGCTGTGGATGTTCTCCCGAAACAGTATAGAAAAGTTCATTTAGTAGTTATATTTGGTGAAGAAAATAGGGTGAGGCGAACCCAACGTTGGAAGGGTGTTTTGTCACTATCATACAAGATGTCTAATGACATACAACCTCGTGTCATCATAAGACAGGGTTGTGCTCATCTACTTGCTGAGTATATCTACGAGCACTACCTATATAATCTTGGTGTTTGTTTGAAGTATAATTCTCAATTAGAGACAGTGGAGATAATGATAAGTCAAGAGAAGACTCACCATTGGGAAGAATATGATAGTAATCTTCTCGTTTTTCTTTGGGGTTTATTGGGTCAACCAATGATAATTCTGTGGCCATATTATATCTATCATAACCTAGACGCATGGCCTCCCATGTACGAAGGTTTCCTTGAGCACTTCCCAAAGATTCTAATTTCTAAAACAGTTTTTGACTATACCTTTATGTAAGGTGTCATTGTGAGGTGATGTCCACGGTTGGAACATGAGTCACATTTGGTATATATTTGTATCCAAACTCACAGCATATGTGTTGTTGTATTTTGCACGACAATTGTTGTAATAAAGTTGTAGTTATTTTCTGTACCATGTATTTGGCGACTCAGAATAGGTTGGATGGAATGGACCTATTTTGGGGTTGTCAAAGGTGGTATCAGAGCTATAAGTAAAGAGCCCCGAGCCTCTCGCTGGTGACTTCCTGTTGATGGGGAATGCACCGAAGCCAGACTCTCCGTAGGGGACGCCGTTCTGCGGTGGCAAACTGATAGGTACCACTGTGAGGTGCTGTCCACTGATGGGACATTTGTCACAGGTGGTATCAGAGCTTAGGGATATGATCTCTGGCGGAGATCGGGGAATAGAACTAGGAGGGGAGAGATGAGTAAATCCTTCGCTAGTGTGTCCTACCTAAGCTTATTTGTTGGTCAGTCATAATATCGGGATATTATGTGATATGTTAATTTGTTCAATTAACCTTTGTTTTGAAGCTGTATTCTAGAAATATATCTGAAATACAGGAGATGAGCAATGGAGAAATCATGATGATAAGGAAGATGGAATCTGAAATGAAAGCAAGGTATTCTCAACTCTTTGAAATACCAGGTACGTAAATTTCGAGGACGAAATTTCATAAGGAGGGGAGATTGTAAGACCCCGAATTTTATGAAATAAAAGTATTCAATTTTTCTTATAATTACTACTCAGTAAATGGTTAAATTGATAAAAGTTTAAAGTTATGGGTGAAATATGATTTTTTTTCAGAATAAGCAAGTGGTTATAAAATAATCATTGTTGTCGGGAAATATTCGCTTGATCGTGGAATATTCTTTCTGTCGGGGAATATTCGTACGACGGCGCAGCTATTTGTGGGCCCCATAACGAATAACTGTCGGGTGAAGAAAATGACAAATTTGAGTTTACAAATAACGGCGTAGTTGTTACCGTTAACACTATTGGAATACCCGGTGGTTAAAATACAGTAATACGCGTTATTGGACAGTAGCACACGGTATTGCATAGTATTTTTGAAATTATTGATTCTTACGTAAGAAGGCACTACTCAATAATTGTTACAGTAGTTACTGTTCAATATTTTATTTTATTGATTCAATAATTGTTGCGTTGATATTTTATATTATTGTTGTTTCAATAATTGTTGCTGCACAGTATTTTCTATTATCAGATCAATAATTCATATTATTTGAATAGTATTATTAGATAACATTATTGACAATGTCTAGAAAGTTCTGTCTAAGGAGAGGTTTGGTCATTTAATTGCGCGCCAGTAAGGAAAAATTCTTATTGGAAAGCCCCCTCTTTCCTGGGAACGGCCTGGTTGTCATAAATGTGATTCTGTAATATTATTTGTGAATAATTAATTATTGATTCATATGATAAGAAAATATTTATTTTATGTGGATATAAATGAGGGATATATTTTTGTGATTAAAATTGAAGGAGTTAATGTTGAGGTTTTTATCAGTATTTTTGTCGGAATGGAGGTATTAAAAATCAGGATTTTTGAGATATTTTGCGGGGGTTATAATTTTTAATCCGACCGTTGGATCGTGGTAATTTTTGGATATGTTATACATATATAAGTTGAGTATATGTCCATAAATTTTGAACCGTTAAAAATGAACGTATGATTTGTTATGAATTTTAAGAGGTGGCTGATTCAGAAATCAGGTTATAAATCATTTTTGGTGGAAAATTCTAGAATTGGTGGGCCCCACTTGTGGTTGGTGAAGAAATGTGCTGAATTATATTTCAAATGTGGTGGGTGGGAATAGTAGCAGGTAAAGCCATCAGGTTACAGGTCAAACCTACCAAAATTTTCCTATAAATAGAGGGCTAAGTTAGAATTGAAAATCACACCAAAAACATAAGCTTTCTCTCTTTCTCTCTCTATATTATGAAGCATATTTTGTGAGTTTTTAGATACTTGGTGAGTTGCTATTCATCAGTGCAAGTTTCCTTCAGCATCATATCCGATATCCAGTCAGAAGTACTGCTCTTTTGAGGTAAGGGATAGTAAGGGATAGTAAGGGATATTAAGGGATTTTAAGGGTTGTTATGATTTTCAGTTTCGTAATTTTTCTGATCTTCAAAAATTCTGGAAAAATTTGAAATGATATTTTGATGAGTTTTCTTGATTGTGTCCAAAAATAGTGATTTTTGGATGTATAGATTGAGAGTTATGAATTTTATGAGAAAAGACTATTTTAAAAGTAACCGCTTATAATTCCTTGTGGTTAACTCCAAAATTGGTGAAATTTTTATTGGGAGTACATGTATATGATAGAAGTATACTCTGTGAATTTCAAAATTTTTAGATAAAAGTACAATTTTTGATAAATATCTAAATATTCGGCTGTTTTGGTCATATGAAAAATAGTAAATGACTTTTAAAAATTCTGAAAAAAATATATGTTCACTATGGGACTATATTATGCTAAATCTCAGAAAAGAAATATTTTTGGAACTGATTTGATATTTTTCATGAAAATGGTCTAGTTGTGAGTAAAGGAATTAAATATGTTATGTGAAGTAAGAAAATTGAAAAATAGGATTTTATGGCTTGAGAATTCTATATGAGGTATATGCAGATTTTTGATGAGGGTTTTGATTATTGGTGATAAAATCTTATGAGTTTGATATTTTAGAATGATTAAATGCATTATTTAGTAAAGTGTAAACAATTTAAATAAATTGTTTATAAGCTTAAGAAATATTATTCTTTCAATATCATTATACCGAAATACTGGTATAGATTTTATTGTGGAATTTCTACCTTTTTGTGTCGAGTTTACTATTTATGAGTAACTATTCACGAGTTACTATTCATGAGTTACTATTCACGAGTTACTATTCACGATAAAAATTGGTTTTTTTTTTCTAACCAAATTATAGTTGATTTACGAATATTACTCTTGAGATTAAAACTAGATATTGATCATATTATTTTTATTATTATATATAACGTTTTTATAACCCTAATGATGATATTTCTCTTTGACTTGAGTGTAAAGATGGATAGATTTTTGGTATGATCATGACTATGGGTTATCTTTGGCCAGTAGTGCAAAGTTGAATCGTTGATTGGTATGATCATGACCATTAAATTTATAAGTGAATATCTTTAGCTTAAGTGCAAAGGTGAATTGATCAACATGGTTATAATTATTGTTTATATAAATTCTGAAATGATTATATATTTCTTTGAGATATTAATATAGTTGGCCTGTAGTGCAAATATGAACTGTTGATGAATATATTTGGCCGTAGTGCAAATATGAACTGTTGAGGAATATCTTTGGCCTGTAGTGCAAAGATGAATTGTTGATGAATATCTTTGGCCCGTAGTGCAAAGATGACATGTTGTTGAATATCTTTGGCCAGTAGTACAAAGATGAACAGATGTTGAGATGAACATGACCAACTAGTGATAAAAATGAATATCTTTGGCCGTAGTGCAAAGATGAAGTTATTAGTATGATTATGAACAGGAAATGTGATTTGGTGTAACCATGATCTTTGATGTTTCAGGTAAAGATAGGTGATGAAAATTATCTTCGTCTTGGATGAGAAGAGGAATTTAGAACTACAGTTATGATTATGAATTATTTATATGATTGTGGACCAGAACTGTTGATTGATGTTACAGGGATAAAACATTGTTGGTGGATTTTTAACATGGAGAAGATAATAGACTTTATGGTCTATTTGACTCTTCTAATGGATTGCTCGTTCCGCTGCAACTATGGTTGAAATTTTTATCATCTACCATATGTTCTAAATCTCTGATTTATTATTGATGAAGGCTATTGATAATTTAATTATTTTTAGTCATGATATTCTTTACTGAGCTAGTTGTGCTCACCCTTTTGCTTCACAATTTCTTTCAGGTAATAAGAGTGTATCTGGGTCGAGCGAGGGTAACGGGAAAATAGAACGGTGGTCTCTAGCTGTGGATGTTCTCCCGAAACAGTATAGAAAAGTTCATTTAGTAGTTATATTTGGTGAAGAAAATAGGGTGAGGCGAACCCAACGTTGGAAGGGTGTTTTGTCACTATCATACAAGATGTCTAATGACATACAACCTCGTGTCATCATAAAACAGGGTTGTGCTCATCTACTTGCTGAGTATATCTACGAGCACTACCTATATAATCTTGGTGTTTGTTTGAAGTATAATTCTCAATTAGAGACAGTGGAGATAATGATAAGTCAAGAGAAGACTCGCCATTGGGAAGAATATGATAGTAATCTTCTCGTTTTTCTTTGGGGTTTATTGGGTCAACCAATGATAATTCTGCGGCCATATGATATCTATCATAACCTAGACGCATGGCCTCCCATGTACGAAGGTTTCCTTGAGCACTTCCCAAAGATTCTAATTTCTAAAACAGTTTTTGACTATACCTTTATGTAAGGTGTCATTGTGAGGTGATGTCCACGGTTGGAACATGAGTCACATTTGGTATATATTTGTATCCAAACTCACAGCATATGTGTTGTTGTATTTTGCACGACAATTGTTGTAATAAAGTTGTAGTTATTTTCTGTACCATGTATTTGGCGACTCAGAATAGGTTGGATGGAATGGACCTATTTTGGGGTTGTCACAATTACCACCGAAGTGGTTACCATTTCTGGCATGTTGATTTACTCCACGTTTGTTGTCACTTCTTCGATGACTGCTACTGCTGGTATTATCATTTTACCGACTGCTCTCTCTTGGTTGGGCTGACTCATAATCGTGTTCCAATAGCTGAGCCCTATTTACAACATCTAAATATAAACACAGTTTGTAAGAAATGTGGTATTGACGTATTTCGAGTTTCAAATCTCACAGAAATATTCGCGTCATTCTCTCCTCATTATCAACTAAGTGGGACGCAAACTGGGACAACTTGGCAAACTTAGCATCGTACTGCGATACGGTCACATTGTTTTTCTCCATCTTGATGAACTCTACCTCATTTATGTGATGAATACTTTCGGGAAAGTACTTATCGTTGAACAGTTCTTGGAACTTCTCCCAAGACATCTTTAGTGCGGCAGGTTGGGTACGCTTTACAGATTCCCACCAGTAATTTGCCTTTCCTCGCAACATGAAGGTGGCAAAGGGAACCTTTTACTCATCGGAGCATCCCAAGATATCAAATATCTTTGTGATCTATTTTATCCACGTCTCTGCCTTAAGTGGTTTTGGCTTTCCCAAAAACTCCGGTGGTCCCAGCTCCTTGAACTGCTTAGCGGTGACTATCCGAGATTTACCAGTGTTTTCACCTATATTTTGAACATGAGTCATTCTCGCCTGATGTTGCATGAATTGCATAAAGCCTCAGAACATTCCATCGTTCATCATTTGGTCGGTGTTGTTGTTTTCCTGAGGATTATTTCCTTCCTGATGCATATTATCCTGGGTATTGATCGTTGGTGACTCAATGGTCTCATATGCTCCATTGCTTATCTCAACATTCTCGGATGTCACTTTCAAACACTGTCACAAAACAAGGGTTAATTAACTTACCACATATTATCCCTATACTTTGACCGACCAATTAAATAACAAATAAACTTAGGTAGGTCATACTAGCGAAGGATTTATCCGTCTCTCCCCTCCTAGTTCTAGTCTCACATCTCAGTTAGGGATTATATCCCTAAGCTTTTATACCAACTATGACGCCCCCAAAATAGGTATACATCACCCATTTTGAGTCGCCAAATACATTATAAGACCCCAACTTTTATAAATAAAGATGAATTTTCTATAAATATCATTTTTGAATATTATGAAGTTAATTTGATATAATGTTATAGTTGTGGGTAATATTTATAAATTTTGCAAAGTAAGCAAGTTGTTATAAAATATTCGTTTGGTCGGGGAATATTCTTTTTGTCGGGGAATATTCGTACGACGGCACAATCATTGGTGGACCCCACAACGGAATTATTGTCGGATTGAGAAAACGACAAAATTATCTTTCTATAAAAATAACAGCCGAGGTGTTACCGTTAAAATCGTTAAAACTGTTGAACTACTTGGTAGTAAAAGTACAGTAATACACGTGGTTGCATAGTAGCACACGGTATTGATTATTGATGCTTACGTGAGAAGTCACTCAGCTATACTCAATTATTGCTACAGTAATTGCTGCATCATATCTCTTAAATTATTGTCATAGTATCATCTGTATAATATGTTATATTATTGAGACGTTGTGGTAAGTTTGGTTATTTTATGGGGGGCCATATGTCATCATCTAAGAGTCTCTTCGTCAATAGTAATTACCTTCGTCAATAGTATTTACCTTGGTTAATAGTAATTACCTTCGTCAATAGTATTTACCTTGGTCAATAGTATTTACCTTGGTCAATAGTAATTACCTTCGTCAATAGTATTTACCTTGGTCAATAGTAATTACTTTCGTCAATAGTAGTTGTCCCTTCAAAATTACCAAGAGTCATTTGACCCTTCGTTAAGACCAAGAGTCATTTGACCCTTCGTTAAGACCAAGAGCCACCCTCAGTTTTTCTATAAATAGAGGCCTAGGGCTTCATTATTTTTCACGAATTCATTCAAGCTATAGAGAGAGAAAGTATAGAGAGAATAAGAGAGAGAGAGACTAAAAGTATTCTGCTACATCACTTTTCCAATATCCAGTTCTTTTAAGGTAGGGAATATTATTTCTTTTATATTCATGAAGAGAACTTCTGTTATTCCATTCGTTATTATTCTGTTGGAATAACCAGTATACGCGGTCTACCCTATACTTGGTGACATTCTTCTATTATTCTGTTGGAACATCCTGTCTGTGTGTTTTACACCGGACCTGGTTCCGTTTATTATTCTGTTGGAACATCCTGTCTGTGTGTTTTACACCGGACCTGGTTCCGTTTTTATTATTATTCTGTTGGAACATCCTGTCTGTGTGTTTTACACCGGACCTGGTTCCATTATTTATTATTCTGTCGGAATATCCTGTCTGTGCGTTTACGCCGGACCTGGTTCCATTATTTATTATTCTGTCGGAATATCATGTCTGTGCGTTTACGCCGGACCTGGTTCCATTATTTATTATTCTGTTGGAATAACCTGTCTGTGCGGTCTATCGCATGCATGGTGATTTCTTTTGTTATTCCATTCTTTATTGTACTCAGTTGGTTAAGTTTTGACTTCTATACTCCATGAAATTTGTGGAATATCCTTGATAATTGCGGTTCATCCAGTATCTTTTCATGAAAATATTCTTCTAAGTATTCTTGAATTTTACTCCACAAAGCAATATCATGTTGACAATTTGGACGTTGTTAATTCTTGGATAAATTAATTCTTGAACTTGTTTTATTGAATTCTTATATCATTGTCATCATCCTCATGTTTATAAAATGTTGAAAGTCATCTGTGGCCTGTAGTGCATAGATGGACTTGGTATGATTATGACCAGGGATTATTCGGTATAATCATGACCGTAATGTTACAAATGATGTGGTAAAAGTCCTCATTGGCCCGTAGTGCATTGATGGACAGTTGTTGGCATGATCATGACCATTAATGAATACACGAATATCATTGGCCGTAGTGCAGGGGTGATTCGATGATGTGGATTATTTTATTAAGCTGAGTCTCAGCGATCACAGTGTTGAAAAACTTTTTAAATCATAAAAGATAGTAGAGTTTATTTTCTACTTGACTCTTTTAATGGATTGCTTGTTCCGCTACAGTTAAACTTGATGTCTATTATATTTTATCAGTTTAACATTGTTGAAGGCTAATGATAATTTATTCTGCATTATCTTAGTCATAATATTTCTTACTGGGCTAGTTGAGCTCACCCTTTCTTTCACTGTTCTCTTCAGGAAATGAGAACGTAGCTGGGACAAGTCGGGGTACGGAGTGATGGTCCGAATGATAGTATTAGTTAGTAGTCCTCACTATTCTATGTAATGGTGTGTTAATAAATGTAATGAGGACTCCTTTTGAGTATGAATACTCTCTAGAAGATAATATTTGTATTCAAACTCACAGTTTATGTTTTGTCGTATTGTACACGACAGATGTATTAATCAGTTGTATTTGTATTCTGTACTATGTATCTGACGACCCAAGATGGGTGATGTATACCTAATTTTGGGGGCGTCACAGTTGGTATCAGAGCTTAGGGATATGATCCCTGGCTAAGATGTGAGAATAGAACTAGGAGGGGAGAGACGGGGAATTCCTTCGCTAGTATGGCATACCTAAGTTTATTTGCATGGTATTTAATTGGTCGGTCATAATATAAGGATAATATATGACATATCAATTAATTTTTATTTTGTGACAGTATCTGAAAATGGCATCTGAGAATGTTGAGAATAGCAATGGAGCACAGACGACTGTTGATTCACCACATATCAATAATCAGGATAATGTGCATCAGGAAGGTGTCAATCCTCATGCAAACAACAACACTGACCAAATGATGAATGATCAAATGTTCAGAGGCTTTATGCAATTCATGCAACAACAGGTGAAAGCGGCTCCTGTCCACAACGTAGGTGGAAATACTGGAAACTCTCAGGCGGTCACCGCTAAACAGTTTAAGGAGCTGGGACCACCGGAGTTTAAGGGAGAACCCAAACCACTTGTAGCTAAAACATGGATAAAGCAGATCACCAAGATATTTGATGTCTTGGGTTGCTCCGAGGAGCAAAAGGTTCCCTTTGCCGCCTTTATGTTGCGAGGAGAGGCAGATTACTGGTGGGAATCGATAAAGCGTACTCAACCTGCCGCACTGAAAATGTCTTGGGAGAAGTTTCAAGATCTGTTTAACGACAAATACTTTCCCGAGAGTATTCGTCACATGAAGGAGGTGGAGTTCATCAAATTGGAGCAGAATAATATGACCGTGTCGCAGTACGAGGCAAAATTTGCGGAGTTATCCCGGTTTGCGTCCCACCTGGTGGATAATGAAGAAAGAATGACGCGGATGTTTTTAAGAGGTTTGAAGCCGGAGATACGTTAACATTTTGTTTCTCATAAACTGTGTTTGTATTCAGATGTTGTAAATAGGGCTCAGTTGGTGGAGCGCGATAACGAGACAACGCAACCAAAAGAGAGCAGCCGGCAAAATGATAATACCAGTGAGAGCAGTCATCGAAGCGGTGACAACAAGCGTGGAGGGAATCAACAGGCCAGAAATGGTAACCACTTCGGTGGTAATCAGGGCCAAAACAATAAGAATGGACATTTCAAGAAGAGGAGATTCAACAATGATGGAAAGACGTCAGCACCAGCACCTGTCGTTAAGGAAGGAGAACGACCACCTATCATATGTTTCAAATGCGGAGGGGAGGGACACATCAGTCCAAACTGCGCGATGCCGTCCAAAGCATGTTATAATTGTGGAAGAGAAGGTCATTTAGCCCGATTTTGTCGTTTACCAAAAACAAATTCAGCTAGGATGGAGGCACCAAAAGCCGTCCCAGAAAAGTCAAAACCGGTTGTGCAAGGGAGAGCGTTTGTTGTGAACTCCCAGAGAGCAAGGAACCCGAATGAGGTCATCACGGGTAAGCTTATCATAAACTCTAAAGAAGTTTATACTTTATTTGATACCGGTTCAACCCATTCTTTTATTTCTCCTACTTGCGCTCATCGATTAAATTTGATTCCGGAGAAATTAGACTTTGACTTATCTGTGGAAACTCCGTTGGGAGAAACCTTCATTACCTCCACTGGTTATAAGTCTTGTTTGGTTCAAGTTGGTTCCCACACATTACCTATCGATCTGATTTCATTAAAAATACTTGCATTTGACGTGATTCTAGGGATTGATTGGTTAACTACTCATTATGCAAAAATTGATTGTTTTCGTAAGGTTGTTAGCTTTCATATTCCTAATCGACCTATTATGCGAATTCAAGCAACCAAACCATTAAAATCAATCGCTGTCATCTCAAGCCATAAAGCTATTCGTTTATTGAAAAACGGATGTCAAGCTTTCTTAGCTCATGTCACAGATCTAAACAAAAATACGTCAGCTTTGAATGATATTTCTGTTGTTAATAAATTTCCTGACGTATTTCCCGAAGAACTTCCTGGCCTACCCCCAGAGCGTGAAATTGAATTTTGTATCGACCTTGAACCCGGTACAAAACCCATTTCCAAAGCTCCATATCGAATGGCTCCTATTGAACTTCAGGAGTTAAAGACCCAACTGCAGGAATTGTTAGACATTGGTTTTATTCGTCCTAGTACTTCTCCTTGGGGTGCTCCTGTTCTGTTCGTGAAGAAGAAAGATGGGAGTATGCGACTTTGTATTGATTATCGGGAGTTGAATCATGTCACCATCAAAAATAGGTACCCATTGCCACGTATTGATGACCTGTTTGACCAGTTGCAAGGAGCACAATTCTTTTCAAAGATCGATCTTCGTTCTGGATATCATCAGCTGAAGGTTAGAACTGAGGATATTCCAAAGACTGCCTTCAGAACTCGGTATGGGCATTATGAATTCTTAGTTATGTCTTTTGGATTGACTAATGCTCCTGCTGCCTTCATGGATATGATGAACAGGGTATTTAAGGAATATTTGGATCACTTTGTGGTCGTCTTTATCGATGACATCCTTGTTTATTCCAAAAGCCGTGAAGATCATGAGCAACACTTGAGGCTGGTACTCCAAAAGCTTCGTGAATACAAACTTTATGCCAAGTTGAAGAAATGCGAGTTCTGGCTGGAAGAGGTAGCATTCCTTGGGCACGTAGTATCAAGTCGTGGAATATCGGTTGACCCGGCAAAGATTGAAGCTATTCAAAGCTGGGAGCAACCTAAATCAGTAACCGAAGTACGTAGCTTTCTCGGTCTAGCTGGTTATTATCGGAGATTCGTGGAAGGATTTTCTCGAATCGCTACTCCGTTAACTCAGCTGACTCGAAAAGATACAAAGTTCGGTTGGAGCGAAGAATGTGAGCAGAGTTTTCAAGAACTCAAGAGGAGACTCATTTCAGCACCTGTTCTAACAATACCATCTGGCTCGGAGGGATTTGTCATCTACAGTGATGCTTCGAGCAAAGGGTTGGGATGTGTTCTCATGCAACATGGAAAAGTCATAGCCTATGCATCAAGACAACTCAAGGAATATGAGAGGAATTATCCTACTCATGATCTAGAGTTGGCAGCTGTTGTCTTTGCACTTAAAATTTGGAGGCATTACTTGTATGGGGAGAAGGTGGAGATCTTTACGGATCATAAAAGTCTCAAATATTTCTTCACTCAAAAGGAACTCAACATGCGACAACGACGTTGGCTTGAACTGTTGAAAGATTATGATCATACCATTCAATATCATCCTGGAAAAGCGAACGTGGTAGCTGACGCATTGAGTAGAAGATCATATGCAAGTACGAGTGCGATATTGTCAACACAAAGACCCATTTTGTGTGATTTGCAAAGGATGGAGATAGAGTTAAAGACTCCAGGGACCCATGTGATGATGGCGAATATACGAGTAGAACCGACTTTAATCGATAAAGTTAAAGCTGCTCAAGCTACAGACCTGGAGCTGATGCGTATGAAGAAGAAAGTGCAAGAAGGTGTTATACCGGAAGCAAGAATCGATGAAGAAGGAATACTTCGAGTCAACTCCAGACTTTGTGTTCCTAACAACCCTGATTTAAAGTATGAAATCATGATGGAGGCGCACAACACACCGTTTGCAATCCATCCTGGAAGTACCAAAATGTATCATGATCTTCGTCATACATTTTGGTGGAGCAATATGAAGAGAGAGATAGCGTTGTTTATCTCAAGGTGTCTAACTTGTCAACGAGTCAAAGCGGAGCATCAAGTACCAAAAGGTCCATTGCAACCACTTGAAATTCCAGAATGGAAGTGGGAGCACATTACCATGGATTTCGTTACCGGTCTTCCTAGGGTTTCTCAAGGTATTGATGCGATTTGGGTCATTGTTGATAGATTGACCAAGTCTGCTCATTTTTTACCGATACGAGAAACTTATACACTTGAACGTCTTGCTCGTATGTACATAAACGAGATTGTAAGACTGCATGGTATGTCAGTATCCATAGTTTCTGACCGAGACCCAAGATTCACTTCACGATTTTGGGTTAGTTTACAAAAAGCTATGGGCACGGAGTTACGATTTAGTTCAGCATATCATCCTCAGACGGACGGACAATCAGAGAGGACTATTCAAACTCTTGAAGATCTATTAAGACTCTGTGTCTTTGACTTCAAAGGAAGTTGGGACAAGTTCTTACCATTGGTGGAGTTTTCCTACAATAACAGTTATCAAGCAAGTATTGGCATGGCTCCATTCGAAGCATTGTATGGAAGAAAATGTCATTCTCCAGTATGTTGGGATGAGGTGGGCGAAGCAACGTTGTTGGGACCGGAGTTGGTACGTATGACTACAGAAAAGATTCAAACGATCCGACAACGTATAAAAACCTCACAAGATCGACAAAAGAGTTATGCTGATCTTCATCGAAAGGACGTGGAATTTGATGTAGGAGATCATGTGTTCTTACGTGTTGCTCCATGGAAAGGAGTTACGAGATTTGGAAAGAGAGGAAAGCTAAATCCTCGATTCATCGGTCCATTTTTAATCCTCGATCGAGTAGGAACTGTGGCTTATAGACTCGCTTTACCGCCAAGTATGTCTCGTGTTCATAACGTTTTCCACATATCCATGTTACGCAAATATGTGGAAGACCCGAACCACATTATTGAGTTAGAACCGGACAAAATAGCGGAGGATTTGACGTATGAAGAAGTTCCTGTTCAAATCTTGGATAAGAAGGAACATATTCTACGCTCCAAGGTTATACCTCAAGTTAAAGTTTTGTGGAGAAACCACGATGTTGAGGAAATGACTTGGGAGTTAGAATCAGAAATGAAATCAAGGTATCCTTACCTCTTCGACATACCAGGTACGTACCCTAATTTCGAGGGCGAAATTTCATAAGAAGGGGAGGTTGTAAGACCCCAACTTTTATAAATAAAGATGAATTTTCTATAAATATCATTTTTGAATATTATGAAGTTAATTTGATATAATGTTATAGTTGTGGGTAATATTTATAAATTTTGCAAAGTAAGCAAGTTGTTATAAAATATTCGTTTGGTCGGGGAATATTCTTTTTGTCGGGGAATATTCGTACGACGGCACAATCATTGGTGGACCCCACAACGGAATTATTGTCGGATTGAGAAAACGACAAAATTATCTTTCTATAAAAATAACAGCCGAGGTGTTACCGTTAAAATCGTTAAAACTGTTGAACTACTTGGTAGTAAAAGTACAGTAATACGCGTGGTTGCATAGTAGCACACGGTATTGATTATTGATGCTTACGTGAGAAGTCACTCAGCTATACTCAATTATTGCTACAGTAATTGCTGCATCATATCTCTTAAATTATTGTCATAGTATCATCTGTATAATATGTTATATTATTGAGACGTTGTGGTAAGTTTGGTTATTTTATGGGGGGCCATATGTCATCATCTAAGAGTCTCTTCGTCAATAGTAATTACCTTCGTCAATAGTATTTACCTTGGTCAATAGTAATTACCTTCGTCAATAGTATTTACCTTGGTCAATAGTATTTACCTTGGTCAATAGTAATTACCTTCGTCAATAGTATTTACCTTGGTCAATAGTAATTACTTTCGTCAATAGTAGTTGTCCCTTCAAAATTACCAAGAGTCATTTGACCTTTCGTTAAGACCAAGAGTCATTTGACCCTTCGTTAAGACCAAGAGCCACCCTCAGTTTTTCTATAAATAGAGGCCTAGGGCTTCATTATTTTTCACGAATTCATTCAAGCTATAGAGAGAGAAAGTATAGAGAGAATAAGAGAGAGAGAGAGACTAAAAGTATTCTGCTACATCACTTTTTCAATATCCAGTTCTTTTAAGGTAGGGAATATTATTTCTTTTATATTCATGAAGAGAACTTCTGTTATTCCATTCGTTATTATTCTGTTGGAATAACCAGTATACGCGGTCTACCCTATACTTGGTGACATTCTTCTATTATTCTGTTGGAACATCCTGTCTGTGTGTTTTACACCGGACCTGGTTCCGTTTATTATTCTGTTGGAACATCCTGTCTGTGTGTTTTACACCGGACCTGGTTCCGTTTTTATTATTATTCTGTTGGAACATCCTGTCTGTGTGTTTTACACCGGACCTGGTTCCATTATTTATTATTCTGTCGGAATATCCTGTCTGTGCGTTTACGCCGGACCTGGTTCCATTATTTATTATTCTGTCGGAATATCATGTCTGTGCGTTTACGCCGGACCTGGTTCCATTATTTATTATTCTGTTGGAATAACCTGTCTGTGCGGTCTATCGCATGCATGGTGATTTCTTTTGTTATTCCATTCTTTATTGTACTCAGTTGGTTAAGTTTTGACTTCTATACTCCATGAAATTTGTGGAATATCCTTGATAATTGCGGTTCATCCAGTATCTTTTCATGAAAATATTCTTCTAAGTATTCTTGAATTTTACTCCACAAAGCAATATCATGTTGACAATTTGGACGTTATTAATTCTTGGATAAATTAATTCTTGAACTTGTTTTATTGAATTCTTATATTATTGTCATCATCCTCATGTTTATAAAATGTTGAAAGTCATCTGTGGCATGTAGTGCATAGATGGACTTGGTATGATTATAATCAGGGATTATTCGGTGTAATCATGACCGTAATGTTACAAATGATGTGGTAAAAGTCCTCATTGGCCCGTAGTGCATTGATGGACAATTGTTGGCATGATCATGACCATTAATGAATACACGAATATCCTTGGCCGTAGTGCAGGGGTGATTCGATGATGTGGATTATTTTATTAAGCTGAGTCTCAGCGATCACAGTGTTGAAAAACTTTTTAAATCATAAAAGATAGTAGAGTTTATTTTCTACTTGACTCTTTTAATGGATTGCTTGTTCCGCTACAGTTAAACTTGATGTCTATTATATTTTATCAGTTTAACATTGTTGAAGGCTAATGATAATTTATTCTGCATTATCTTAGTCATAATATTTCTTACTGGGCTAGTTGAGCTTACCCTTTCTTTCACTGTTCTCTTCAGGAAATGAGAACGTAGCTGGGACAAGTCGGGGTACGGAGTGATGGTCCGAATGATAGTATTAGTTAGTAGTCCTCACTATTCTATGTAATGGTGTGTTAATAAATGTAATGAGGACTCCTTTTGAGTATGAATACTCTCTAGAAGATAATATTTGTATTCAAACTCACAGTTTATGTTTTGTCGTATTGTACACGACAGATGTATTAATCAGTTGTATTTGTATTCTGTACTATGTATCTGACGACCCAAGATGGGTGATGTATACCTAATTTTGGGGGCGTCACATACATGGTACAAAATACAAATACAAACTTAATTATACAACATGAGCTGAGAGTTTTTACACGAATATTGTCTTATAGGCAGTATCCAAACTCAAATTCAATCCTTATTTATTATCACACTATTTCATAGAATAGTGCGGACTACTACAGCCACCAACTCGGATCATCATTTCGTTCTCCGACTAATCCCAGCTACGTTCTCATTTCCTGAAGAGAACAATGAAAGCAAAAGGGTGAGCTCAACTAGCCCAGTAAAGAATATTATGACTAAGATAATGCAGAATAAATTATCGTTAGCCTCCAACAGTGTTAAACTGATAAAATACAATAAATATCAAGTTTAACTATAGCAGAATAAGCAATCCATTAGAAGAGTCAAGTAGAGCATGATATCTACTATCTTCTATGATTTAAAAAGTGTATCATTAATTTTATCGCTGAGACTCAGCTTAATAAATAATTTACATCACTGAATTATCCCTGCACTACGGGCCAATGCAAGGATATTCATTAGTATCACATCCACGAATTATCCATACACTACGGGCCAAGGATATTCGTGTAATCACCAATGGTCATGATCATGCCAACAACTGTCCATCAATGCACTACGGGCCAATGAGGACTTTTACCACATCATTTGTAACATTACAGGTCATGATTATAACGAATAATCCCTGGTCATAATCATACCGATCAACAGTCCATCTATGCACTACGGGCCAAAGATGACTTTCATAACAATATAAGCATGACGATGATGACAATGATATAAGAATTCAGTTAAATGAAAGTAAAGGATAAATTTTTAAAGATTTATAATTAATTTATCCAGAATTTAAAAATGTTCAAATTGTCAACATGATACCGCTTTGTGGAGTAAAATTCAAGAATAATATTGTATCAAAAATGATTTGGACAGAAAAGAAAAATTAATTTTTGTCATGAATAGTACTCCAGGTGAATAGTACTGAGTGAATAGTATCTCGTAAATAGTACTTCGGGAATAGTACCCCGCGAATAGTACTCTGGCATGAAAAGGTTAAAACTTATCAAGAATACTTAGAATAATATTTCCATGAAAAGATACTGGATGAAACGCAAATTTCAAGGATATTCTACTAATTTCAAGAATTATAGAAGCAATACTTATCATAGTAAGTTTAATTTAGGAATATGAAATGAAATAATATCTCTTTCATAATATGGAGTATGAAAGAAAATAATATTTCTTACGTGTATTGAAATAAAAATAATATCCTTTATCTTAGTAGAAACTAGATTTGACTGGAATATCGGATATTATTCTGAGAAAATCTTGCACAAAACTATGCTCAAAGTATTCTTATACTCAAAAGAAATACTCACAATACTATAGTAAAAATGCTTGAGATTTTTGGTGTGATTTATAGGATGGAGGGTTGCCCTCCCTTTATAGTGCAACACGGAAGGAGAAAAATCAACTGCATGTGCCTAACTTTTCCTTATCTGCCAAACTCCTCATCTTTCAATGCCTAACATCTTAGTTTCAATATGGGTGGGAGCCACCCTTTGAAACAATCTTTGCAGGCCTAATTTCTCCACCAACCATTTCCACCAATCAAAACAATGTTATAAACTGCTTTTTTGAAAACAAAGTATTCATATACATTTTGTTTACTCATGTTCCTTATCCACATGCTTATATATTATAATAATACTATTATTAAACAATTATAATATATATGAATGAATATTTTATCGGAGGAGATAATTATAATTTCACAGAAAATATGTCAAATTTCAACAAATGCAAAATTCCTTCATTAATATTAAAATTGAACTAATATCCACCACATAATAATTATTCATAAATAATATTATAAGCTCATAATATTAACAACCAGATCATTCCCAAGAAAGAGGGGGCTTTCCGATAAGGATTTATCCTTATTGGCAAACAATTAGATAACCTAACCCCTTTTCTCGACAGAATTTTCTAGACATTGCCAATAATGCTAACTAATAATATGAATAGTTGTGTCATGTCAATTATTGATTTAATAATATAATATATTGTGCAGATGATACTGTGACAATAATTTAATCAATAATATGAGATACTGTGCAATAATTACTGTGGCAATTATTGAATAAAACTGAGTGACTTCTCACGTAAGCATCAATAATCAAAGATACTGCACAATACTGTGTGCTACTATGCAACCACGCGTATTACTGTACTTTTATCAACGGGTATTTCAACAGTTAACGGTAAAACTTTTGCCGTTATTTTTATAAAAAGATATTTCTGTCGTTTTTTAACTCTGAAAATAATTTTCGTTGTGGGGTCCACCCATGATTGTGCCGTCGTACGAATATTCCCTGATAAAATGAATATTTCCCAACCAATCGAATATTTTATGACAACTTGCTTACTTTGCAAAATTTATAAATATTACCCACAACTATAACATTATAACAAATTTACATCGTAATGTTCAAAAATGATATTTAAAAAAATTATTCATCTTTATTTATAAAAGTTGGAGTCTTACAGAAAGGCTATACGGAGATATTCCTCTAAGGTGAAGAAATCGAACCGTACGATTCCTTATAGTACTAAGTGACTTTTTATTGATATTATTTATAAAATATTATAAAATAGATATACACTTGATAGTTCAAGACGACACTGAGATATTCCTCCAAAAAGAGTGAATCATCCGAACTGAATTTGAAAATCTAAGTGATCTATCGAAAATATTTATATAAATATTAATTTTGAAACTATAAATTCTGTCATACTTAGACGCCGAAAGGCTACGGAGATATTCCTCTTAAGTGAGATAATCGAACCGTACGATTCTTTATAGTACTAACTGACTTTATTTATAACATGTCACATAATAGATAAAATATTATCATATATTCTTTGAGTTAAACAAATATATTTGTTATATCAAGTATTGCTTAACTAATTTTTTATTATACTTGATATCTGTCATCACAAGTATTTGATCATAAATTCATTTATTCATAAAATACTTGTTGCATAATATAAAAGTTATTTAAACTTTTATGTCACAAACCTAAGTGAATATATCTGCTTAAATAGAAGCATATTTGATTCAAAAACTTAAAATAACTTATCTGCTAACTCAGAAATATTTTCACTCTAAATATAAAAGTTATTTAAACTTTTATATTTAAACTTAAAGTGACTTTTCTTTAATCCATAAGGAATAAATAATTCTTTATAAATTTGCATTAAACTATATATCTGCTTATATAGAAGCATTTTTGAGCTAAAGCTAAAATTAATCTATTTGCTTATTCAAGAAGCACTTTTCACACAAAATATAAAAGTTATTTAAACTTTTAAAATAGTGCATAAATTACATATTTGCTTACATAGAAACATTATTTAATCAAAGCATAAATTACTATCTGCTTACAAAGAAGCATATTTTTTTCTCAAGTATAAAAGTATTTGAACTTTTATAAATATATCTACTCTTTAACTGATATATGGTTATTTGAGAAGCCTTAAATATAAAATTTATTTAAACTTTTATATATCTGTACTAAATTGTATCTGCTTATTTTAGAAGCAAAATTCTGTTAAACTCTTTGTAAAAAAGGAAAAGATTAGAGTTGGTTTATTTTATGTACCTGTGAGAAAGACGAGTAATTCTTCGACCAAGACCAGAGTCTTAGAGAGGTTAGCTGGGAGTTGTGTCTCTAATGAACTTGTGAGGTGAGTAAGAGGTTGTTGTTTTAAGACCAGATCATAGAATAGAACTAAACTCAAAAAGAAGTGCAACTAAGCTTGAGGAAAGAGTTGGGAGCTTGCTGTCCAAGATAGATTAGTTGGGAATTGTTGAAAGTTTATCTATAAAACTTTGTAAAGGTTTCTCTGCCTGTTGAAGGAGTTTTTTTTATTATTATTACAAGAAGTAATAGGATCTCAAGTCCCGGAGAGGAGCTTGAGATTGGACTTAGCAGCATACCCGGGATGCATGTTGTGAACCAGACAAATCTATGTGTATTGTGTGATTGGATTTTTACTATCTTGCATATTAATTTCTAACACTACAAATTAATTATCCAAAAATTCAAAAAGGCGTAAGATAATTGTTTAATTTGTAATAATCTATTCAACCTCCCTTCTAGATTATTATTGGACTTTCAATAACCACTGAAAACTAGACTATCAGGCCTCAGCTAGTCTGAAAGACGTAGATCTATGGGATAAAGTTATGAGTTCTAGGAGATGTTGGGACGGTATCACTTTCTTAGCATCATGCCTTTTATTTTCCATGCATGTAAAGATTGAAAAAATCAAAAAAGAAAAAAAAAGAAATCAAAAATCAAACAAATCAGGTCTCAGTCAAGCTTGAACTACGAAAGACCTATTCTCCCCCCACTAATGGGAGTACATAGGTAGCCCTCTATAGTGCGGTCAAACTAAAAAAAAATCCAAAAACCCCAAACCAAGCTCAAACCCAAATAAACACTTTTCAACCCTCTAGGCCAAGCCTGAACTATGAAAGACCTGATCTCCCCTCATCCACAAGAGTATGTATGCAGCCATCTATGGTGCGGCCAAACTAGAAAAAATTCCAAAAAACCCTTAAAACTAAACCAAAAATTCATAAAATCCACTCAAACCAATCAAAACAAACACTTTTCAAATCCCCAAAATACTCCACTCCAGAATACTAGTTTCTAACCATTCAGGCCAAGCCTGAATTACAAAAGACCTAATCTCCCCTCATCAATGGGAGTACGTAGACAACCATCTATGGTACGGTCTAACCCTTAAAAGAAAAAATCAAACACTCTACCTCTCAACCCAAAATCCAACCCAAATATAAACCCAAAGACCACTCTTAATGTAAAATCCCAACTTTTATTAATAAAGATTAATTTTCTCTAAATATCATTTTGAATATTATGGTGTGGATTTGATATAATGTTATAGTTGTGAGTAATTTTTACAAATTTTGTAAAGTAAGCAAGTTGTCATCAAGTATTCGTTTGGTCGAGGAATATTCGATTTATCAGGGAATATTCGTACGACAACATAATCATTGGTGGACTCCACAACGAAATTACTGTCGGAGTTAGAAAACGACAGAAATAACTTTTTATAAAAATAACGGCAAAGGTTTTATCGTTAACTGTTGAAATACTCGGTGGTAAAAGTAAAGTAATACGCGTGGTTGCATAGTAGCACGCGGTATTGTAAAGTATCTTTGATTATTGATGCTTACGTGAGAAGTCACTTAGTTTTATTCAATTATTGCCACATTAATTATTGCATAGTATCTCACATTATTGATTCAATTATTGTCATAGTATCATCTGCATAATATTTTATATTATTAAATCAATAATTGAGACGACAAAGTTATTCATATTATTATTTACATTATTGACGATGTCTAGAAAGTTCTGTCGAGGAAAGGGGTTTGGTCACCTAATTGTGCGCCAATAAGGAGAAGCCCTTATCAGAAATTTCCCTCTTTCCTGGGAATGATCTGTTTGTTAATATTGTGAGTTATAAATGATGAATAAATATTATAAAAATATGTTTTGTGAAGCCAAGTGAATTGAGATAAATAGAGGAGATTTTTATGAATTATTTGTTGTAAATTTGGCATATTGTATGGACCTTACTTACTCATTTTTCAAAATTATCCATAGAAAGTTATCTAAGGTATATATATATATATACACACACACACAAGTTTTGTTTTTTATATAAAATAGAGTATATTATATTTTGTTGTGCACAGTACTGCAAAGTGTTGTATAGTACTGCATAGAGTGTGCATAGTGCACCATAGTAAAATCAAAAATTCTCTTTCGATTTCCCATGAACTTTACCCATGAATTTTTCTTACTGTGCGTTCGTGATTTTCTAAATTCAAATAGTATCATGTCATTCTCCTATAAATAGGATGCTTAGTTTAGAAATGAAAATCACATCAGAATCAAAGAATTCTTCTTCTATAATATTGAGCGTAATTATTTAGAGTTTAAGGAAGTTTTGTGTGTAGAAAACAGTACAAGTATTCTTCAAGAATATTCCCGTTATACCAGTCGGAAGTAATCTCCTTTTAAGGTAAGGGATATTATTTTTGTTCAATATTCGTATGAAATAATATTTTTTTTCCATACTATGTAGTATGTAAGTAATATTATTTCGTTTCAGATTCTGAATTCTACACTCATTTTGTTAAATATTGCTTCTATACTCCTTAAAATTAGTAGAATATCCTTAAAATTTGCGCTTCATCTATAATCTTTTCACAAGAATAATTTTCTGAATATTCTTGTTAAATTTTGATCTTTTTATGTCGAGGTACTATTCACAAAGTACTATTCACAGGGTACTATTCACTCGGGTACTATTCATCCAGGGTACTATTCATGACAAAAATTGATTTTTTTTCTGGCCAAATTATTTTTACATGAATATTATTCTTGAATTTTACTCCACAAAGCAGTTATCATGTTGATAATTTGGACATTTTTAAACTCTGGATAAATTAAAAATATTTAATATTTATCCTTGATTTCGTTTGGTTGATACTTATATCATTGTCATCATCCTCATGCTTATATTATGATAAAAGTTTTCTTTGGCCCATAGTGCATAGATGGACTGTTGATTGGTATGATTATGACTATGTATCGGTATAATCATGACCTGTAATATTTCAAATGATGTGGTAAAAGTCCTCATTAGCCCGTAGTGCATTGATGGACAGTTATTGGCATGATCATGACCACTGGTGATAATAACGAATATCCTTGGCTTCGGTGCATAGATAATTCGTGAATGTGATAATAATGAATATCCTTGGCCCGTAGTGCATGGATAATTCACGGATGTGATACTAACGAATATCCTTGACCCGTAGTGCATGGATAATTTGATGATGTGAATTATTTATTGAGCTATGTTACCGCGATAAAATATTGATGATGAACTTTTAAATCATAGAAGATAGTAGATATCATGCTCTACTTGACTCTTCTAATGGATTATTTGTTCCGCTGTAATTAAACTTATTGTCTATTGTATTCTATCAGTTTTACACTATTGAAGGCTAACGATAATTTATTTTTGCATTATCTTAGTCATAATATTCTTTACTGGGCTAGTTGAGCTCACCTTTTGCTTTTATTGTTCTCTTCAGGAAATGAGAATATAGCTGGTACTAGTCGGGAAACGGAGTGATGGCCCGAGATGGTGGCTATAATAGTCTTTACTATTATATGAAATAGTGTGATAATAATTATAATGAGGACTCCATTTGAGTTTGGATATTATCTACGAGACAATATTCGTGTTAAAACTCTCATCTACGTATTTTTCTTATTGTATTAATGAAGTTTATATTTAAATCTTGTACCATGTATTTGGCGACTCAGAAGAACTTGTGTATATCTATTTTAGGGGCGTCACACTTAAGACACCAAATCAAACCTTAAAGCCTACACCCAAGAAAACCCCTCAAAGCCCGCGACCTATGTTGAAAAGACCCAACGACACCTCAATATCATTCCATGAAATCTGGCACAAGTCCTGGAAAGGAGGAGATAGCGATACATGAAGACAACCAGTAACAGGGATGAAATGGCCATCCTCATAAGATGCAACTCGTTAGCAACTTATCACTCCTGAAGTGCGAGAAGACTTGATCTCTTTTGACATAAGCAGTACATGGGCAACCGTTCTGACAAAGTCTATCTTATACCCGACGACTTGTTCCCCCAGATCAAGACCACAAATCAAACCTTGCAAATTCAATCAAACTCGGGTGAAGTCATTACCAACCAAGCTGAGATCTTAGGGCCAATTCAATGGAGTCTGAATGCCTCTCGACATCAATCATCAAAGTTAAAAAATAACACAGCGATATATCAAGCATGATCATAAGTAAGGAACTTCAAAGAGCTAACATCCTCCATCTGAAGCCTTCATCAAATTAGAAGAAGAAAATTAGGAAAGCCAATTGCGCCTACAAGTCAAAAACAAGGATTGGGGCAAACCAAGCATCAAAGCTCAAATCCATTGCCTATTCACCATATGGGTCCAGAGGTAAAACACTCTTCCAATCTCGGCATCCTATCAGCCCATCTGTCAAAATAACTACCCCAGACAACAAGCAAGACTGGGGCAATTTCAGAATCAACGACAACCCGATAATGGGACCCTTACATCAAACAATACTGGGGCAATGTCGAAAACAGAGACAAATTAACACTAGGGCATTCATCGACCATCCTAAAAAGGAAAATGCACCAGTTAGCATCATCAACATGGTCCATCATCATCAGAGCTTCTCTCATATCATCTCACTGGCGATCCGGTATGATCATGTGGTCTTTTCCAATCATACTTTTCTTAGAATAAATAATCCACATGTGAGGTATGACTATTTAATCTCTTTATGTTCTTTCAGTCTCCATTTACATGCATTAGTGATAATATACATGTTAATTATACTTAGAAAAAGGTTTTAAAATAGAAAACTTTTGCTTAACTTGTTATGAATGAGATTAATTCTAATAAGCGTCCGTGGAGTAAGAATCACGGGAACGATCAGAGAATTAAGATTATTCAACCCTTTTGATTAGGCACGACATCCTAGTTCAAAGCGCTTTAGGAATAGACTTGACCTCATATGCATGTCTGGACTTTGAGATTTCCCTGAATCTTAGTTATGGGGTATAAAGCTATGGCGAAAACAATAACAATTAATGAGAAAATAAGTAACCAACCTAATGTCTCGAATCGTGGCCTAGATTATTTGAGTTATTAAGCCTAAGGGGTGTCTTTACAGCTGGTGCCCTAAAGCCGTCTGGTTTGGGAGTCACCGGCCCAATGCTCGTTACATGGGTAACTTAACACCTAAGAAAACGAGCATTGAAAAAAGGAAAAGGTAAAACCTGAGCAGATTCGAATCGTAGCCTAGGTTATTCGAGTAATTAAGCCCGAGGGGTGTCTTTACACTTGGTACCATCACTTCCTTTGAACTGTCTGTCTCGAGTAGGAATCTTAAGCTCTTTATTTCTCTTTCACCATTTCTGGTCATGGGGATTTCTATCTTCAGATATCTACTTTCAATGATATTCTAGATTTTATGCTTCAAAGTCCAGCAGTCCTGAGTGCCATGCCCCGGTGAGTTAGAATGGTAGAGACATATCTTAGTGGGATTAAATTGCCTTCCTTTGGGATCAGCAAGTGGAGCGAGCTCAGTGATCCTTTTTTGCGCAACCAACAGTGCTAACACATTTTCCAACGAGTCCCCCAAAGGCATAAATACCCTTCTTCGCTTATTCTCTCCAACTCTCGGTGCCGTAGGATTTTGGGGGTTTGCAAGTGTCTGTAATTCGCATTCCTTCGGGCGATTATTCCACTGGCGAGATCTCTTAGTAACTTTATCATTATACTTTTCATGCCTTTTCAGCCCACTTTGACCTTCTTCAGTCAGCTGGATCATTTTGGTGGGATATAGGCTTGCATTCTGGCTAACCTCTTCCTTCTCGGGATTTCTTGATGATTGAGTGGAAATCTTCCTTATAGCCTGATGTGGCGCCCTAATAGCTTGGCTAGCAAAGTTACCTGATGCTGGATCGTTTCTAATTTTTCTCTTACTGTCATACACTCCTCCTGATTTATCCACTCTATGACATTTTTTCTGCTCCTTTGGGGGTATTCCTCAATCCTTCGTATGTACTTATGATTTGGATCCATTTCGGTGCTTCCCGACCCGATCATGTTCATTCCCTCCGTATTGTGCTGCAGCAGAAGGTTGGTATTGACATTTGGCTGGTCGGGTTGTTTGATAACAATATCGCCACTTTCGATCAGATTTTGGATTTTATGTTTTAAGGACCAACAATTTTGAGTATCGTGTCCTGGAGCTCCAGAATGATACGTACACTTCTCATTGGGATCATATATTTTGTTCTTTGGATCCAAAGGTGGAGACAATTCGGTAATTTTCTTCTGGATAATGCCAATACATTTTTGAGGGAATCGCCTAGTGGAGTGAACACCCGTTTTTCTATTCTTTCAAATTTTCTCTATCTGTCCTGGCTTTGGTTGAGTACGGCATGTTGTTGCTATGGCAGATCACCTCCCTTTATCCAGGTAGAGGGATTATTGTTAGGTCAAATAGATTGCCCCTGCGAAACGAGAGATACATCTTCATTGCCCTTCCTTTGACTTCTTTTGGCAACACTACCATAATCTTCGGATTGAAGGTTTTTAGCTACTGCTTCTAAGGCTGTGAGATCTTTTATCTTGCCGAACTTTATGCCCATTTCAGCCATTTCCTCGTGTTTGATCATTTTGGAGAAGGATTCGTCTATTCCTGCTATGACTCGCTTGTAATATGGGGCTTATTGGATGTCAATAAAAGTCATTACCATTTCACCTTCATCCATTAGCGGGCTAACTTGGGCTGTCATACGCCTCCACCTCTGCGTGTACTCCCTGAACGATTCATTGCTCAGTTTATTAACTTTGGTCACTTGGTAACGGTCAAGTTTATTAACTTTGGTTACTTGGTAACGGTCAAGTGCCATCTGGGATTGGAAGCTATACTGGTTGAGGAAAGCTCGTGGGCTAGATCCTCTCAACCATGGACCTTGGAGTTATCAATCCGGGCATACCAAGTTCGAGCTTCACCAGTAAGACTCTTTTGGAACAACTACATTTAGAGGTTCTCATCCTCGGCATATGATCCAAGCTCGCCGATGTAGACTTTTCAATGGGTATAGGGGTCACCCAATCCATTATATTTCTCAAATTTCGGGACTTGAAATTCATCAGGAAATTTGGCCCTTGGAAAAATATAGAGGTCGGAGTAGTTAACACTTCCGTGGGACCTTGTCCCCTTGATAGATCGGATAGCTTCCTCCAATAGTCTGACCTTCTTTCGGATGTCCCCAATTTCCTTGTCTTCGCTAAGGTTTATAATTTCCTTCATGGAGCTTTTACTCGCAACCTCTTTGGCAGATCCACCATCGGTTTAGGATATTGAAGTGGGTACTAGTATCTCATTGGCTTTTCTCGGTACTCGTATATCTCCTTGTGCAGAGGATTCAGTTGGATTTTTCAGTTTGGGTTTCTGAGTTACATTACACTGTTCTCTTAACAGGGCGGTTATCTCATCAATCTGTTTCTTAAACTCTTCACACTCTTCTCAAGATACGGGAACAGGTTCTGATGAACTGCCCTCGACTATTTTGGCTGGAACTGATCCTGCCTTCTTGGCTTGGAATCGAGTTCTAGGACCAATCTGCACAAAACAATTATCTAGTTTAGTCTTGATATTGGCAGATGATATGGATGCATGATATTCTATGCATCAGTTTAGGGTTTTTTAATATTTTCCTGCAAAACAAGGGGTTAATCGTCTTGATGGCAGGATAAGAATGATATACAAATGACAATTTTAAGATGAATGACATTTATATATTCAGGAATTTAATAAGACATGAAGAAACAACATGCACATTTGGTTTATCAGAGGCTGGCCTATCTTAGGTTACTCTCACAGACTTTTTGAAAATTGGTTCCCAGATCTTCGCAATTTACTCGATGAAAACATTAATTTTTCAATTGGAGCGGATCTGAGTTGTGTCTTTCTTTAGCCTCACAATGAAAACATCCATAGGAGTCCAGTAATAAACAACCAATGGTTTTGCCTATGGACGGAGGTACCACACAACATACATTAATACATCCATCGTCCTCAGCGAATGCAATATGATGACATTTTGCGAGGCATTAATATATTGTGCGAGGCACTAATATAAAGCACTTAAAGTTTTGAGACATTCATCACACACAAAGATCATTCACACAAGAATGCACATGCAAAATGGAAATAAAAAAAATGAAAGTGACTTAAGCCCTCTATAATCCCCAGTAGAGTTGCCACCTGTCAAACCTGTGACGCCCCCAAAATAGGTATTCATCACCCATCTTAAGTTGCCAAATACATGGTACAAAATTCAAATACAACTTAATAATACAACTGTCATGTAAAATACGACAAAACATAAACTGGGAGTTTTCATACGAATATTATCTTCTAGACAGTATTCAACTCAAATGGAGTCCTCAATACATTTATTATCACACTATTCCATAGAATAGTGAGGACTACTAATGCTATCATCTGGACCGTCACTCCGTTCCCCGACTAGTCCCGGCTACGTTTTCATTTCGTGAAGAGAACAATGAAAGCAAAAAGGTGAGCTCAACTAGCCTAGTAAGAAATATTATGACTAAGATAATGCAGAATAATTTATCGTTAGCCTTCAACCATGTTAAACTGATAAAATATAACAAACATCAAGTTTAACTGCAGCGGAACAAGCAATCCATTGGAAGAGTCAAGTAGAGAATAAAATCTACTATCTTCTATGATTTAAAAGGTTTTTTTATCACTTTTATCGCTGAGACTTAGCTTAATAAATAATCCACATCTTCCCTGCACTACGGCCAAGGATATTCATTAGTATCACGACCACAAATTATCCATGTACTACGGGCCAAGGATATTCGTGTTTTCATCAATGGTCATGATCATGCCAACAACTGTCCATCAATGCACTACGGGCCAATGAGGACTTTTACCACATCATTTGTAACATTACGGTCATGATTATACCGAATAATCCCTGGTCATAATCATACCAAGTCCATCTATACACTACAGGCCACAGATGACTTTCAACATAATATAAACATGAGGATGATGACAATGATATAAGAATTCAATAAAACTAGTTCAAGGATAAATTTTTAAATATTTATAATTTAATTTATCCAGAAATCAATAACGTCCAAATTATCAACATGATACTGCTTTGTGGAGTAAAACTCAAGAATAATATTGTATCAAAAATAATTTGGACCAAAAATGAATTAATTTTTATCATGAATAGTACCCCGGGTAAATAGTAGTCGAGTGAATAGTACCCTGTGAATAGTACTTCGAGAATAATAACCCCGTGAATAGTTCTTCGGCATAAAAAAGTTAAAACTTATCAAGAATGCTCAGAATAATATTTCTATAAAAAGATCCTAGATGAAGCACAAATATCAACGATATTCAACTAATTTCATGGTGTTTAGGAGCCAAAACTTTAACAAAACGAGTATAGAATACAAAATCTGAAACCAAATAATATTACTTACATACTACAGAGTATGGAAGAAAATATTATTTCAAGCGAATATATTTGAACAAAAATAACATCCCTTACCTTGAAAAGAAGAGTATTCCAACTAGTATAGCGGGGATATTCTTGAAGATAACTTTCACTGTTTTTTACGCTTAAAGCTTTCTAAAACTCTAAAAAAATACGCTCAAGATTATAGAAGAGGAATTCTGTGATTCTGGTGTGATTTTCAATTCTAACTTAAGCGCCTATTTATAGGAAAATATTAGAACGCCATAGGTGACTAAATAATAAAATATTATTATTATAATTATTATTTTCTACGCACCAATCAAGACCAATTCCAGCACTCCACTCTTGAACCAAAATTCGGTACATGTTTTCTAATAAAAACAAAAGTGGATCCCACCCATTTTAATAAAAAAAATTTTTTTTTCGAAACTTCAGTAATTCATAATAAATAACCCTTTTATCAGAAAAATACAAATTTTATATCTATTCCACAGGAAATCGAATTCTCTACAACTTTGTAGAAGAACATTTTTTCAAATTCCAAACAGAAAATATCTGAATTCTATAAACGGACAATTTTCAACACCTTTTAAAATTCATAACAAATCATACGTTAATTTTTAACGATTCAAAATTTGTGGACATATACTCAACTTATATATGTATAATATATCCAAAAATCACAACGATCCAATGGTCGGATTAAAATTATAACTCACGCAATAGAGCTTTAAGAACACTGATTTGATTTTAATACCTCCATTCCGACAAAAATACTGATAAAACACCTCAACATTAATTCTTTTATTTATAACCACAAAAAATAAATATTTTCCTATCCATCATATAAATTAATAATTAATTATTCACAAATAATATTAAAGAATCACAATAATGACAACTAGGCCGTTCTCAGGAAAGAGGGGGCTTTTCGATAAGGATTTCTCCTTACTGGCGCGCAATTAGGTAACCAAACCTCTCCTTGATAAAAATTTTTAGACATTGCCAACAATGCTATCTAATAATATTATTCAAATAATATGAATTATTGTAACAATTATTGAAATAACAATAATATAAAATATCAACGCAGCAATTATTGAATCAATAAAATAAAATATTGAACAGTAATTACTGTAACAATTATTGAGTAGTACATTCTTACGTAAGAATCAATAATTCAAATATAATGTGCAATACCGTGTGCTACTGTGCAACAACGCGTATTACTGTATTTTACCCACCAGATATTCTAACAGTTAACGGTAAAATTTTCGCTGTTATTTTATAAAAAGATATTTCTGTCATTTTCTCAATCCGACAATAATTCCATTGTGGGGTCTACCAATGATTGTGTCGTCGTACGAATATTCCCTGTTAAAATGAATATTTCCCGACCAATCCAAAATTATATAACAACTTGCGTACTTTGTAAAATTTATAAATATTACCCATAACTATAACATTATATCAAATCTACTCCATAATATTTAAAAATGATATTTATAGAAAATTTATCTTTAATCATAAAAGTTGTGGTCTTACAACCTCCCCTTCTTATGAAATTTTGCCCTCGAAATTAGGGTACGTACCTGGTATGTCGAAGAGGTAAGGATACCTTGATTTCATTTCAAATTCTAACTCCCAGGTCATTTCCTCAACATCATGGTTTCTCTACAAAACTTTGATTTGAGGTATAACCTTGGAGCATAAAATATGTTCTTTCTTATCCAAGATTTTAACAGGAACCTTTTCATACGTCAAATCTTCCGCTTTTTCGTCCAGTTCTAACTCAATAATGTGGTTCGGGTCTTCCACATATTTACGTAACATGGATATGTGAAAAACGTTATGAACACGAGACATACTTGGCGGTAAAGCGAGTCTATAGGCCACAGTTCCTACTCGATCGAGGATTAAAAATGGGCCAATGAATCGAGGATTGAGCTTTCCTCTTTTTCCAAATCTCATAACTCCTTTCCATAGAGCAACACGTAACAACACATGATCTCCAATATCGAATTTCACATCGTTTCGATGAAGATCAGCATAACTCTTTTGTCGATCTTGTGAGGTTTTTATACGTTGTCGGATCGTTTGAATTTTTTTCGTAGTCATACATACCAACTCCGGTCTCAACAACGTTGCTTCACCCAACTCATCCTAGCATACTGGAGAATGACACTTTCTTCCATGCAACGCCTCGAATGGAGCTATGCCAATACTTTCTTGATAACTGTTGTTGTAGAAAACCTCCACCAATGGTAAGAACTTGTCCCAACTTCCCTTGAAGTCAAGGACCATTTGAGGATGATAAGCTGAACTAAATCGTAAATATGTGCCCATAGCTCTTTGCAAACTAACCCAAAATCTTGAAGTGAATCTTGGGTCTCGATCAAAAATTATGAATATTGGCATACCATACAATCTTACATTCTCATTTATGTACATACGAGCAAGACGTTCAAGTGTATAAGTTTCTCGTATATGTAAGAAGTGAGCAGACTTGGTCAATCTATCAACAATGACCCAAATCGCATCTATGCCTTTAGAAACCTTGAGAAGACCGGTAACGAAATCCATGGTAATGTGCTCCCACTTCCATTCTGGAATTTTAAGTGGTTGTAATGGACCTTTTGGTACTTGATGCTCCGCCTTGACTCGTTGACAAGTTAGACACCTTGAGATAAAATCTACGATCTCTCTCTTCATATTGCTCCACCAAAATGTATGTCGAAGATCACGATACATTTTGGTACTCCCAGGATGGATTGCAAACGGTGTGTTGTGCTCCTCCATCATGATTTTATACTTCAAGTCAGAATCGTTAGGAACATAAAGTCTGGAGTTGACTCGAAGTATTCCTTCTTCATCGATTCTTGCTTCTGGGATAGCACCTTCTTGCACTTTCTTTCGCATACGCATCAGCTCTAGGTCTATAGCTTGAACAACTTTAACTTTATCGATTAAAGTCGGTTCTACTCGTATATTTGCCATCATCACATGGGTCCCTGGAGTCTTTACTTCTATCTCCATCCTTTGTAAGTCATACAAAATGGGCCTTTGCGTGGACAATATCGCACTCGTACCCGCATATGATCTTCTACTCAATGCGTCAGCTACTACGTTCGCTTTACTAGGATGGTATTGAATGGTATGATCATAATCTTTTAATAGTTCAAGCCAACGTCATTGTCGCATGTTGAGTTCCTTTTGGGTGAAGAAATATTTGAGGCTTTTATGATCCGTAAAGATCTCCACTTTCTCCCCATACAAGTAATGCCTCCAAATTTTAAGTGTGAAGACAACAACTACCAACTCTAGATCATGAGCAGAATATTTCTTCTCATATTCTTTGAGTTGCCGAGAGGCATAGGCTATGACTTTCCCATGTTGCATGAGAATACATCCTAACCCTTTGCCCGAAGTATCACTGTAGATGACAAATCCCTCCGAGCTAGATGGTATTGTCAGAACAGGTGCTGAAATGAGTCTCCTCTTGAGTTCTTGGAAATTCTTCTCACATTCCACGCTCCAACCGAATTTTATATCTTTCCGAGTCAACTGAGTTAATGGAGTAGCGATTCGAGAAAACACTTCTACGAATCTCCGATAATAACCAGTTAAGCCGAGAAAGCTACGTACTTCGGTCACTGATTTAGGTTGCAACCAGCTTTGAATAGCTTCAATCTTTTTCGGGTCAACAGATATTCCATGACTTGATACTACGTGCCCAAGGAATGCTATTTCCTCAAGCCAGAACTTGCATTTGTTCAATTTGGTATAAAGCTTGTTTTCATGAAGCTTTTGGAGTATCAGCCTCAAGTGTTGCTCATGATCTTCATGGCTTTTGGAACATATGAGAATGTCATCAATAAAGACAACCACAAAATGATCCAAATATTCCTTGAATACTCAGTTCATCATATCCATGAAGGCAGCAGGAGCATTAGTCAATCTAAAAGACATGACTGGAAATTCATAATGCCCGTACTGAGTTCTGAAAGCCGTCTTTGGAATGTCATCGGTTCTAATCTTTAACTGATGATATCCGAAACGAAGATCGATCTTTGAAAAGAATTTGGCGCCTTACAACTGGTCAAACAGGTCATCAATACGTGGCAATGGGTACCTATTCTTGATAGTGACATGATTCAACTCCCGATAATCAATACAAAGTCGCATACTCCCATCTTTCTTCTTCACAAATAGAACAGGAGCACCCCAAGGAGACGTATTAGGACGAATGAAACCGATGTCTAATAATTGCAACAATTGGGTCTTTAATGTAAGACCCTAACATATTAATAAATAAAATTAAATTTTCTCTATTTATTATTTTGAAATAGAAATGGTTGATTTGATTAATGTGGTTAGTTATGGGTAAAATATGCAAACGTTACAAAATAAGCAAGTGGTTATAAAATATTCATTTTGTCGGAGAATATTCGTTTGGTCGTGGAATATTCTTGCTATCGGGAAATATTCGTACGACAGCTCAGCCTTGTGTGGGCCCCATAACGAAAAGCGATTGGATGAAGATAACGACAAAAATAACGGCATAGTTGTTACCGTTAATACTGTTGGAATACCCGGTGGTTAAAATACAGTAGCACACGGTATTACACCAATTATTGATTCTTACGTAAGAAGGCACTACTCAATAATTGTTACAGTAGTTATTATTCAATATTTTATTTTATTGATTCAATAATTGCTGCGTTGATATTTTATATTATTGTTGTTTCAATAATTGCTGCTGCACAGTATTTTCTTTTATCAGATCAATAATTCATATTATTTGAATAATATTATTAGATAACATTATTGGCAATGTCTAGAAAATTCTGTCTAAGGAGAGGTTTGGTCATCTAATTGCGCGCCAGTAAGGAGAAATCTTTATTGGAAAGCCCCCTCTTTTCTGAGAACGGTCTGGTTGTCATAAATGTGATTCTGTAATATTATTTGTGAATAATTAATTATTGATTCATATGATAAGGAAATATTTATTTTATGTGGATATAAATGAGGGATATATTTTTGTGGTTAAAAATGAAGGAGTTGATGTTGAGGTTTTTATCAGTATTTTTGTCGGAATGGAGGTATTAAAAATCAGGGTTTTGAGATATATTTTGCGGGGGTTATAATTTTTAATACGACCGTTGGATCGTGACAATTTTTGGATATGTTATACATATATAAGTTGAGTATATGTCCACAAATTTTGAACCGTTAAAAATGAACGTATGATTTATTATGAATTTTACGAGATGACTGGTTCAGAAATTGTTGAATTTTCAGAGTTAATCATTTTGGTGGAAAATTCTAGAATTGGTGGGCCCCACTCTTGGTTGGTGAAGAAATATGCTGAGATTTTTATTCAAATGTGGTGGGTGGGAATAGTAGCAGGTAAAGCCATCAGGTTACAGGTTAAGTCTGCTTCGGCGTGCTAACATTTTCCTATAAATAGAGGGCTAAGTTAGAATTAAAAATCACACCAGAAACAAGTTTTCTCTCTTTCTCTCTCTAGATTATTGAGTGTATTTTATGAGTATTTAGATACTTTTTGAGTTTCTATTCATCAGTGCAAGTTTCCTTCAGCCTTATACTGATATTCCGATCAGAAGTACGGATATTTTGAGGTAAGAGGTATTATTTTCTTCAATATCATTATGCTGAAATATTGATATGAAATTTTTATCAAATTTGAAACTTTTTGTGTCGGGGTTACTATTCACGAATACGTTACTATTCACGTATACGGCACTATTCACGAATACAACACTATTCACCGAAAAATAAAATTTTTTCTTTTTGTCCAAGATGTCTATTATGGTTACTATCTTTGATTGTATCCATGTTTTGATCTTTATTTTTGAATTCTGCTTCACAATTGATTATTATGAAGTATTATTGATCTTGGATAAACTGTTATACGAATCCCTACTATTTGTCATTCTGTCTCACTAGATTCGTTCTCTTTAAGATATTTTTCATCATCCTCAGTCCTAAATGATGATATTACTGAATATCTTTGGCCTGTAGTGCAAAGATGTATGATTACTTGATGAATATCTTTGGCCTATAGTGCAAAGATGAACAGGTGTTGAGATGAACATGACTGACAGGTGATACAAATGAATATCTTTGGCCTATAGTGCAAAGATGAATATTTGGTTAAAGATGATTATTGATTGATGTTACAGGGATAAAATATTGATAATGGACTTTTAAATCTTAGAAGATAGTAGAATTCTTTCTCTACTTGACTCTTCTAATGGTTTGCTATTTCCGCTGCAGTTGTTGATCTAAAACTTGTTGTCGATTATATTCTATCAAATTTTTCCCTGTTGAATACTAATAATAATTTGTTGTATATTATCTTAGTCATAATATTCTTTACTGGGCTAGTTGAGCTCACCCTTTTCTTTTTTGTTCCATTTTTCTTCTCAGGAGGTGAGAACATAGCAGGATCTAGTCGGGGTATGGAGTGATGGTTCTAGAAAGATGTTTTAGTTGTCCTCACTATTTCTGTAAAATAGTGTTTGAATAATTGTATTGAGGACTTATTTGAGTGTGGATATTGTCTAGAAGACAATATTTGTATTTAAACTCACAGTATGTGTTGTCGTATTTTGCACGACAATTGAATTATTGAAGTTGTAGTTTGCTTTTTGTACCATGTATTTGGCGACTCAGAATGTGTGTTGTATACCTATTTTGGGGGCGTCACATTTAACTCCTGAAGTTCAATAGGAGTCATTCGATATGGGGCTTTGGAAATGAGTTTTGCATCAGGTTCAAGGTCGATACAAAATTTAATTTCTCGCTCTGGGGGTAGGCCAGGAAGTTCTTCAGGGAATACGTCAGGAAATTTATTAACAATAAAAATATCATTCAAAATTGACGTATTTTTGTTTAAATCCGTGACATGAGCTAAGAAAGTTTGACATCCGTTTTTTAATAAACAAATAGCTTTATGGCTTGAGATGACAGTGATTGATTTTAATGGTTTGGTTGCTAGAATTCGAATAATAGGTTGGTTAGAAATATGAAAGCTAACAACCTTACGAAAATTATCAATTTTTGCATAATGAGTAGTTAACCAATCAATCCCTAGAATTACGTCAAATGTAAGTATTTTCAAGGAAATAAGATCGACAGGTAATGTGAGGGTACCGATTTGAACAAAATAAGACTTATAAACAGTGGATGTAATGAAAGTTTCTCCCAACGGAGTTTCAACAGATAAGTCAAGTCTAATTTCTCCGGAGTCAATTTTAAACGTTAAGCGCAAGTAGGAGAAATAAAAGAATGGGTAGAATCGGTATCAAATAAGGTATAGACTTTGCTAGTGTTTATGATAAGCTTACCCGTGATGACCTTGTTCGGGTTCCTTGCTTTCTGGGAGGTCACGGCAAACGCTCTCCCTTGAACTACCGGTTTTGACTTTTTTGGGATGGCCTTTGGTGCCTCCATCCCAGCTGGACTTGTCTTTGGTGCACGACAAAATCGGGCTAGGTTACCTTCTCTTCCACAATTATAACAAGCTTTGGACTGCATCGTACAGTTTGGACTGATGTGTCCCTCCCCTCCGCATTTGAAGCATATGATAGGTGGTCGTTCTCCTTCCTTAACAACGGGTGCTGATGCTGACGTCTTTCCATCATTGTTGAATCTCCTCTTCTTGAAATGTCCATTTTTATTGTCATGGCCATGATTACCATCGAAGTGGTTATCATTTCTGGCATGTTGATTCCCTCCACATTTGTTGTCACCGCTTTGATGACTGCAACCACTGGTATTATCATTTTGCTAGCTGCTTTCTCTTGGTTGGGTTGACTCGTTATCGCACTCCTATAACTGAGCCCTATTTACAACATCTAAATACAAACACAATTTATGAGAAATTAGATATTGACGTATCTCGGGTTTCAAACCTCTTAGAAACATCTGCGTCATTCTCTCCTCATTATCAACCAAGTGAGACGCAAACCAGGACAACTCGGCAAACTTAGCTTTGTACTGCGAAACTGTCATTTTGTTCTGCTCTAACTTGATGAACTCTACCTCTTTCATGTGACGAATACTTTCAGGAAAGTACTTGTCGTTAAATAGTTCTTGGAACTTCTCCCAAGACATCTTCAGTGCGACAGGTTGAGTACAGTTTATAGATTCTCACCAGTAATCTGCTTCTGCCCGCAATATGAAGGTGGCAAAGGGGACCTTTTGCTCCTCGGAGCATCCCAAGACATCAAATATTTTGTTGATCTGCTTTATCCACGTCTCCGCCTTAAGTGGTTTTGGCTCTCCAAAAAACTCCGGTGGCCCCAGCTCCTTGAACTGTTTAGCGATGACCGTCTGAGAGTTTCCAATGTTTCCACCAACATTTTGGACAAGAGCCGCTCTCGCCTGATGTTGCATGAATTGCATAAAGTCTCTGAACATTCCATCGTTCATCATTTGATCGTTGTTGTTTACTTGAGGATTATTGTCTTCCTGTTGCACATTATCCTGGGTATTGATCTATGGTGACTCAACTGTCTCCTGTGCTCCATTGCTATTCTCAATATTCTCGGATGTCATTTTCAAATACTGCAATAAAACAAGGGTTAATTGACATGCAACATATTATTTCTATACTCTGACCGACCAATTAAATACCAAATAAACTTAGGTAGGTCATACTAGCGAAGGAATTCCCCGTCTCTCCCCTCCTAGTTCTAGTCTCACATCTTAACCAGGGATCATATCCCAAAGCTTTGATATTAACTGTGACACCCCCAAAATAGGTATACATCACCCATCTTGAGTCGCCAAATACATGGTACAAAATTTAAATACAACTATCGTGTAAAATACGACAAAACATAAACTGAGAGTTTTCATACTAATATTGTCTTCTAGACAGTATTCAACCCAAATGGAGTCCTCAATACATTTATTATCACACTATTTCATAGAATAGTGAGGACTACTAATGCTATCTGTGACGCCCCCAAAATTAGGTATACATCACCCATCTTGGGTGGCCAGATACATGGTACAGAATTCAAATACAACTTACTAATACAACTATCATGTACAATACGACAAAACATAACTTTGAGTTTGAATACAAATATTATCTACTAGAGAGTATCCATACTCAAAAGGAGTCCTCATTACAATTATTGCCACACTATTTCACAGAATAGTGAGGACTACTAATGCTATCCTCTGGACCATCACTCCGTTCCCTGACTCGTCCCAGCTATATTCTCATTTCCTGAAGAGAACAGTGAAAGAAAAGGTGAGCTCAACTAGCCCAGTAAGAAATATTATGACAAAGATAATGCAGAATAAATTATCATTAGTCTCCAACAATGTTAAACTGATAAAATAATAGACATCAAGTTTAACTGCAGCGGAACAAGCAATCCATTAAAAGAGTCAAGTAGAGAATAAAATCTACTATCTTCTATGATTTAAAAGGTTTTTTAACACTGTTATCGCTGGGACTCAGCTCAATAAAATAATCCACATTATCGAATCACCCCTGCACTACGGCCAAGGATATTCTTTAGTATCACGACCACAATTATCCATGCACTACGGGTCAAGAATATTTGTGTACTCATTAATGGTCATGATCATGCCAACAACTGTCCATCAATGTACTGCGGGCCAATGAGGACTTTTACCACATCATTACGGTCATGATTATACCGAATAATCCTCGGTCATAATCATACCAAGTCCATCTATGCACTACAGGCCACAGATGACTTTCAACATTTTATAAACATGAGGATGATGACAATGATATAAGAATTCAATAAAACAAGTTCAAGAATTAACAACGTCCAAATTGTCAACATGATACTGCTTTGTGGAGTAAAATTCAAGAATACTTAGAAGAATATTTTCATGAAAAGATACTAGATGAAACGCAATTATCAAGGATATTCCACAAATTTCATGGAGTATAAAAGTCAAAACTTAACCAACTGAGTATAATAAAGAATGGAATAACAAAAGAAATCACCATACATGTGATAGACCGCACAGACAGGTTATTCCAATAGAATAATAAATAATGGAACCAGGTCCGACGTAAAACGCACAGACAGGATATTCCAACAGAATAATAATAAAGACGGAACCAGGTCCAGCGTAAACGCACAAACAGGATATTCCGACAGAATAATAACAAGACGGAACCAGGTCCGGTGTAAAATACACAGACAGGATGTTCTAACAGAATAATAATAAGACGGAACCAGGTCCGGTGTAAAACACACAGACAGGATGTTCCAACAGAATAATAACAAGACGGAACCAGGTCCGGTGTAAAACACACAGACAGGATGTTCCAACAGAATAATAGAAGAATGTCACCAAGTATAGGGTAGACCACGTATACAGGTTATTCCAACAGAATAATAAGAAATGGAATAATAACAGTTCTCTTCATGAATAAGAAAGAATAACACCCCTTACCATTTTAAAGAAGAACTGAAATAAGAAAGTAGTTAAGTAGCAGAATACTTTTCTTCTATCTCTCTATAGTTTCTCTCTCTAGAGTTCAGTGAATTCGTAAGAAATAATGAAGGAATGAGCTGCTATTTATAGAAAAATGGAATGCATAGTAACTAATCTATGAACGATCCAAATTGATTACTTTAATCTAACGGTCCATATTTAAAGAAATTTTTTTTAAATAAAATATAATATATTCTATTTATAGAATAACTTTAATAAAGTATTATGTTTTATATAAAAAGATGTTTCTGTTTTATTACGTTAATAATACGAATAAAACAAAACTTCATTATCGCTAAATAATTCATATTATTAATTGACAATAATTGAATCAAACTGAGTGACTTCTCACATAAGCATTAATAACCAATACCGTATGCTACTATGCAACCACACGTATTACTGTACTTTTACTACCGAGTAGTTCAACAGTATCAATGGTAAAACTTCCGCCGTTATTTTTAATAAAATATTTTTGTCGTTTTCTCAATTCGATAATAATTCTGTTGTGGGGTCCACCAATGATTGTGCCGTTGTACGAATATTCCCTGTTAAAACGAATATTCCCCGACCAATCGAATATTATATAATAACTTACGTACTTTGTAAAATTTATAAATATTACCCATAACTATAACATTATATCAAATTAACTCCATAATATTCAAAAATGATATTTATAGAAAATTCATCTTTATTTATAAAAGTTGGGGTCTTACAACCTCCACTTCTTATGAAATTTCGCCCTCGAAATTAGGGTACGTACCTGGTATGTCGAAGAGGTAAGGATACCTTGATTTCATTTTAGATTCTAACTCCTAAGTTATTTCCTCAACATCGTGATTTCTCCACAAAACTTTGACTTGAGGTATAACCTTGGAGCGTACAATATGTTCCTTCTTATCCAAGATTTGATTAGGAACTTCTTCATACGTCAAATCCTTCGCTATTTAGGTTTTTAACTCAATAATGTGATTCGGGTCTTCCACATATTTGCGTAACATGGATATGTGAAAAACGTTATGAACACGAGACATACTTGGCGGTAAAGCGAGTCTATAAGTCACAGTTACTACTCGATCGAGGATTAAAAATTGACCGATGAATCGAGGATTGAGCTTTCCTCTCTTTCCAAATCTTGTAACTCTTTTCCATGGAGCAACACGTAAGAACACATGATCTCCTATATCAAATTCCACGTCCTTTCGATGAAGATAAGCATAACTCTTTTGTCGATCTTGTGAGGTTTTTATACTTTGTCGGATCGCTTGAATCTTTTCTGTAGTCATACGTACCAACTCCGGTCCCAACAACGTTGCTTCACCCACCTCATCCCAGCATACTGGAGAACGATATTTTCTTCCATACAATGCTTCGAATGGAGCCATGCCAATACTTGCTTGATAACTGTTGTTGTAGGAAAACTCCACCAATGGTAAGAACTTTTCCCAACTTCCCTTGAAATCAAGGACACAGAGTCTTAATAGATCTTCAAGTGTTTGAATAGTCCTCTCTGATTGTCCGTCCGTCTGAGGATGATATGCCGAACTAAATCGTAAATCCGTGCCCATAGGTTTTTGTAAACTAACCCAAAATCGTGTAGTGAATCTTGGGTCTCGATCAAAAACTATGGATACTGGCATACCATGCAGTCTTACAATCTCGTTTATGTACATACGAGCAAGACGTTCAAGTGTATAAGTTTCTCGTATCGGTAAAAAATGAGTAGACTTGGTCAATCTATCAACAATGACCCAAATCGCATCTATACCTTGAGAAACCTTAGGAAGACCGGTAACGAAATCCATGGTAATGTACTCTCACTTCCATTCTGGAATTTCAAGTGGTTGCAATGGACCTTTTGGTACTTGATGCTCCACTTTAACTCGTTGACAAGTTAAACACCTTGAGATAAACAGCGCTATCTCTCTCTTCATATTTCTCCACCAAAATATATGACGAAAATCATGATACATTTTGGTACTTCCAGGATGGATTGCAAACGGTGTGTTGTGCGCCTCCATCATGATTTCATACTTTAAATCAGGGTTGTTAGGAACACAAAGTCTGGAGTTGACTCGAAGTATTCCTTCTTCATCGATTCTTGCTTCCGACATAACACCTTCTTGCACTTTCTTCCTCATACGCATCAGCTCCAGGTCTGTAGCTTGAGCAACTTTAACTTTATCGATTAAAGTTGGTTCTACTCGTATATTCGCCATCATCATATGGGTCCCTGGAGTCTTTAACTCTATCTCCATCCTTTGCAAGTCACACAAAATGGGCCTTTGAGTTGACAATATCGCACTCGTACTTGCATATGATTTTCTACTCAATGCGTCAGCTACCACATTCGCTTTTCCAGGATAGTTTTGAATGGTATGATCATAATCTTTCAACAATTCAAGCCAACGTTGTTGTCGCATGTTGAGTTCCTTTTGAGTGAAGAAATATTTGAGACTTTTATGATCCGTAAAGATCTCCACCTTCTCACCATACAAGTAATGCCTCCAAATTTTAAGTGCAAAGACAACAGCTGCCAACTCTAGATCATGAGTAGGATAATTCCTCTCATATTCTTTGAGTTGTCTTGATGCATAGGCTATGACTTTTCCATGTTGCATGAGAACGCATCCCAACCCTTTGCTCGAAGCATCGCTGTAGATGATAAATCCCTCCGAGCCAGATGGTATTATTAGAACAGGTGCTGAAATGAGTCTCCTCTTGAGTTCTTGAAAACTCTTCTCACATTCTTCGCTCCAACCGAACTTTGTATCTTTCCGAGTCAGCTGAGTTAATGGAGTAGCGATTCTAGAAAATCCTTCCACGAATCTCCGATAATAACCAGCTAAACCAAGAAAGCTACGTATTTCGGTCACTAATTTAGGTTACTCCCAGCTTTGAATAGCTTCAATCTTTGCCGGGTCAACAGATATTCCACGACTTGATACTACGTGCTCAAGGAATGCTACCTCCTCCAGCCAGAACTCACATTTCTTCAACTTGGCATAAAGCTTGTATTCACGAAGCTTTTGGAGTACTATCCTCAAGTGTTGCTCATGATCTTCACGGCTTTTGGAATAAATAAGGATGTCATCAATAAAGACGACCACAAAGTGATCCAAATATTCCTTGAATACCCGGTTCATCATATCCATGAAGGCAGCAGGAACATTAGTCAATCCAAAGGGCATGAATAGGAATTCATAATGCCGGTACCGAGTTCTGAAAGCCGTCTTTGGAATATTCTCAGTTCTAACCTTCAGCTGATGATATCCAGAATGAAGATCGATCTTTGAAAAGAATTGTGCTCCTTGCAATTGGTCAAACAGGTCATCAATACGTGGCAATAGGTACCTATTTTTTATGGTGACATGATTCAACTCCCGATAATCAATACAAAGTCGCATACTTCCATCTTTCTTCTTCACGAATAGAACAGGAGCACTCCAAGGAGAAGTACTAGGACGAATAAAGCCAATGTCTAACAATTCCTGCAGTTGGATCTTTAACTCTTGAAGTTCAATAGGAGCCATTCGATATAGGGCTTTGGAAATGGGTTTTGTACCGGGTTCAAGGTCGATACAAAATTTAATTTCACGCTCTGGGGGTAGGCCAGGAAGTTCTTCATGGAATACGTTAGGAAATTTATTAACAATAGAAATATCTTTCAAAACTGACGTATTTTTGTTTAGATCCGTGACATGAGCTAAGAAAACTTGACATCCGTTTTTTAATAAACAAATAGCTTTATGGTTTGAGATGACAGCGATTGATTTTAATGGTTTGGTTGCTTGAATTCGCATAATAGGTCGATTAGGAATATGAAAGCTAACAACCTTACGAAAACAATCAATTTTTGCATGATGAGTAGTTAACCAATCAATCCCTAGAATCACGTCAAATGCAAGTATTTTTAATAAAATAAGATCGACAGGTAATGTGTGGGTACCAACTTGAACCAAACAAGCTTATAAACCGTGGATGTAATGAAGGTTTCTCCCAATGGAGTTTCAACAGATAAGTCAAAGTCTAATTTCTCCGGAGTCAAATTTAATCGATGAGCGCAAGTAGGAGAAATAAAAGAATGGGTAGAACCGGTATCAAATAAAGTATAGACTTCGTTAGAGTTTATGATAAGCTTACCCGTGATGACCTCATTCGGGTTCCTTGCTTTCTGGGAGGTCACAACAAACGCTCTCCCTTGTACTACCGGTTTTGACTTTTCTGGGACGGCCTTTGGTGTCTCCATCCTGGCTGAACTTATTTTTGGTAAACGATAAAATTGAGATAAATGACCTTCTCTTCAATAATTATAACATGCTTTAGATGGCATCGCGCAGTTTGGATTGATGTGCCCCTCCCCTCCGCATTTGAAACATATGATAGGTGGTCGTTCTCCTTCCTTAACAACGGGTGCTGGTGCTAACGTCTTTCCATTATTGTTGAATCTCCTCTTCTTGAAATGACCATTCTTATTGTTTTGGCCCTGATTACCACCGAAGTGGTTACCATTTCTAGCCTGTTGATTCCCTCCACGCTTGTTGTCACCGCTTTGATGACTGCTCTCACTGGTATTATCATTTTGCCGACTGCTCTCTTTTGGTTGCATTGACTCGTTATCGCGCTCCACTAACTGGGCCCTATTCACAGCATCTGAATACAAACACAGTTTATGAGAAATAAGATGTTGACGTATCTCAGGTTTTAAACCTCAGAAAAACATTCGCGTCATTCGCTCTTCATTATCCACCAAGTGGGATGCAAACCGGGACAACTCAGCAAATTTAGCCTCATACTGCGACACGGTCATATTATTCTGCTCCAATTTGATGAACTCTACCTCCTTCATGTGACGAACACTTTCGGAAAAGTATTTGTCATTGAACAGCTCTTAGAACTTCTTCCAAGACATCTTCAGTGCGGCAGGTTGAGTACACTTAATAGATTCCCACCAGTAATCTGCCTCTCTTTGCAACATAAAGGTGGCAAAGGGAACTTTTTGCTGAAGTAAGGAAGTAGTTAAGTAGCAGAATACTTTTCTTCTCTCTCTCTATAGTTTTTCTCTATAGTTTCTCTCTCTAGAGTTCAGTGAATTCGTAAGAAATAATGAAGGAATGAGCTGCTATTTATAAAAAAATGAAATGCATAGTAACTAATCCATGAACGATCCAAATTGATTACTTTAATCCGACGGTCCATATTTAAAGAAAAATCTTTTAAATAAAATATAATATATTCTATTTATAGAATAACTTTAATAAAGTATTCTGTTTTATATAAAAAGATGTTTCTGTTTTATTATGTTAATAATACGAATAAAAAAAACTTCATTATCGCTAAATAATTCATATTATTAATTGACAATAATTGAATCAAACTGAGTGACTTCTCACATAAGTATTAATAATCAATACCGTGTGCTACTATGCAACCACACGTATTACTGTACTTTTACTACCGAGTAGTTCAACAGTATCAATGGTAAAACTTCCGCCGTTATTTTTAATAAAATATTTTTGTCATTTTCTCAATTCGACAATAATTCTGTTGTGGAGTCCACCAATGATTATGCCGTTGTACGAATATTCCCTGTTAAAACGAATATTTTCCGACCAATCGAATATTATATAACAACTTGCGTACTTTGTAAAATTTATAAATATTACCCACAACTATAACATTATATCAAATTAACTCCATAATATTCAAAAATGATATTTATAGAAAATTCATCTTTATTTATCAAAGTTGGGGTCTTACACTATCATTTGGACCGTCGCTTCGTTTCCCGACTAGTTCCGACTACGTTCTCATTTCCTAAAAGGAACAATGAAAGCAAAAGGGTGAGCTTAACTAACTCAGTAAGAAATATTATGACTAAGATAATGCAGAATATTTTATCGTTAGCCTTCAACCGTGTTAAAATGATAAAATATAACAAACATCAAGTTTAACTACAGCGAAACAAGCAATCCATTAGAAGAGTCAAGTAGAGAATAAAATCTACTATCATCTATGATTTAAAAGATTTTTCATCACTTTTATCGCTGAGACTCAGCTTAATAAATAATCCACATCATCCCTACACTACGGCCAAGGATATTCATTAGTATCACGACCACAAATTATCCATGCACTACGGGCCAAGGATATTCATGTTTTCATCAATGCTCATGATCATGTCAACAACTGTCTATCAATGCACTACGGGCCAATGAGGACTTTTACCACATCATTTGTAACATTACGGTCATGATTATACCGAATAAACCCTAGTCATAATCATACCAAGTTCATCTATACACTACAGGCCACAGATGACTTTCAACATAATATAAATATGAGGATGATGACAATGATATAAGAATTCAATAAAACAAGTTCAAGGATAAATTTCTAAAAATTTATAATTTAATTTATCCAGAAATCATTAACGTCCAAATTGTCAACATGATACTGCTTTGTGGAGTAAAATTCAAGAATAATATTGTACCAAAAATAATTTGGACCGAAAACAAATTAATTTTTATCATGAATAGTACCCCGGGTGAATAGTACTCGAGTGAATAGTATCCCGCAAATAGTATTTTGGGAATAGTGTAAGATCCAAACTTTTATAAATAAAGATGAATTTTCTATAAATATCATTTTTGAATATTATGGAGTTAATTTGATATAATGTTATAGTTGTGGGTAATATTTATAAATTTTGCAAAATACGCAAGTTGTTATATAATATTCGATTGGTCGAAGAATATTCGTTTTAACAGGGAATATTCTTACAACGACACAATCATTGGTGGACTCCACAACGAAATTATTGTCGGATTGAGAAAATGACAAAAATATTTTATTAAAAATAACGACGGAAGTTTTACCATTGTTACTGTTGAACTACTCGGTAGTAAAAGTACAGTAATACGTGTGGTTGCATAGTAGCACACGGTATTGATTATTAATGCTTATAGGAGAAGTCACTCAGTTTGATTCAATTATTGTCAGTTAATAATATGAATTATTTAGCGATAATGACGTTTTGTTTTATTCGTATTATTAACGTAATAAAACAGAAACATCTTTTTATATAAAACAGAATACTTTATTAAAGTTATTCTATAAATAGAATATATTATATTTTATTTAAAAGATTTTTCTTTAAATATGGACCGTCAGATTAAAATAATCAATCTAGACCGTTCATGGATTAGTTACTATGCATTCTATTTTTCTATAAATAGCAGCTCATTCCTTCATTATTTCTTACGAATTCACTGAACTCTAGAGAGAGAAGCTATAGAGAGAAACTATAGAGAGAGAGAAGAAGAGTATTCTGCTACTTAACTACTTCCTTACTTCAGCTCTTCTTTAAAACGGTAAGGGGTGTTATTCTTTCTTATTCATGAAGAGAACTGTTGTTATTCCATTTCTTATTATTATGTTGGAATAACCTATATACGCGGAATACTCTATACTTGGTGACATCCTTATATTATTCTGTTGGAACTTCCTGTCTGTGTGTTTTACACCGGACCTGGTTCCGTTGTTATTATTATTCTGTTGGAACATCCTGTCTGTGTGTTTTACACCGGACCTGGTTCCGTCTTTATTATTCCTTCTTTATTATTCTGTTGGAATATCCTGTCTGTGTGTTTTACACCAGACCTGGTTCTGTCTTCATTATTCTGTATTTATTATTCTGTCGGAACATCCTGTCGGTGTGATTTTCACCTGACCTGGTTCCATTCTCTATTATTCTATTGGAATAACCTGCTGCGCGGTCTATCGCATGCATGGTGATTTCTTCTGTTATTCCATTCTCTATTGTACTAAGTTGGTTAAAACTTTGACTTCTATACCCCATGAAATTAGTGGAATATCCTTGATATTTGCACTTCATCTAGTATCTTTTCATGAAAATATTCTTCTGATCATTCTTGAATTTTACTCCACAATGCAGTATCATGTTGACAATTTGGACGTTGTTAATTCTTGGATAAATTAATTCTTGAACTTGTTTTATTGAATTCTTATATCATTGTCATCATCCTCATGTTTATAAAATGTTGAAAGTCATCTGTAGCCTGTAGTGCATAGATGGACTTGGTATGATTATGATCAGGGATTATTCGGTATAATCATGACCGTAATGTTACAAATGATGTGGTAAAAGTCCTCATTGGCCCGTAGTGAATTGATGGACAGTTGTTGGCATGATCATGACCATTAATGAATACACGAATATCCTTGGCCATAGTGCAGGGGTGATTCGATGATGTGGATTATTTTATTAAGCTGAGTCACAGCGATAACAGTGTTGAAAAACCTTTTAAATCATAAAAGATAGTAGAGTTTATTTTCTACTTGACTCTTTTAATGGATTGCTTGTTCCGCTGCAGTTAAACTTGATGTCTATTATATTTTATCAGTTTAATATTGTTGAAGGCTAATAATGATAATTTATTCTGCATTATCTTAGTCATAATATTTCTTACTGGGCTAGTTGAGCTCACCCTTTCTTTCACTGTTCTCTTCAGGAAATGAGAACGTAGCTGGGGCAAGTCGGGAAACGGAGTGATGGTTCGAATGATAGTATTAGTTAGTAGTCCTCACTATTCTATGTAATAGTGTGTTAATAAATGTAATGAGGACTCCCTTTGAGTATGAATACTCTCTAGAAGATAATATTTGTATTCAAACTCACAGTTTATGTTTTGTCGTATTGTACACGACAGTTGTATTAGTAAGTTGTATTTGTATTCTGTACTATGTATCTGACGACCCAAGATGGGTGATGTATACCTATTTTTGGGGGCGTCACAAATAGTAACCCCGTGAATAGTATTCCGGCCTGAAAAAATTAAAACTTATCAAGAATGCTCAGAATAATATTTTCATGAAAAGATACTGGATGAAACGCAAATATTAAGGATATTCAACTAATTTCATGGAGTTTAGAAGCCAAAACTTTAACAAAACGAGTATAGAATTCGATCTGAAACGAAATAATATTACTAACATATTACAGAGTATGGAAGAAAATATTATTTCAAGCGAATATTGAACAAAAATAGCATCCCTTATCTTGAAAAGAAGAGTATTTCAATTGGTATAGCGGGGATATTCTTGAAGAAAACTTTCACTGTTTTCTACGCTCAAAGCTTTCAAAAACTATAAAGAAATACGCTCAAGATTATAGAAGAAGAATTCTCTTATTCTGGTGTGATTTTCAATTCTAACTTAAGCGTCTATTTATAGGAAAATGCTAGAACGCCATAGGAGACTAAATAATAAAATATTATTATTATAATTATTATTTTCTACGCACCAACCAAGACCAATTCCAGCACTCCACTCTTGAACCAAAATTCAGCACATGTTTTCTAATAAAAACAAAAGTGGGTCACACCCATTTTAATAAAAATTATTTTATTTTTCGAAACTTCAGTAATTCATAATAAATAGCCCTTTTATCAGAAAAATACGAATTTTATATCCATTCCACACGAAATCGGATTCTCTACAACTTTGCAGAAGAAATTTTTTCTAAATTCCAAACAGAAAATATCCGAATTTCATAAACGGACAATTTTCAACACTTAAAATTCATAACAAATCATACGTTAATTTTTAACGGTTCAAAATTTGTGGACATATACTCAACTTATATATGTATAATATATCCAAAAATCACAACGATCCAACAGTCGGATTAAAATTATAACTCACGCAATAGAGCTTTAAGAACACTGATTTGATTTTTAATACCTCCATTCTGAAAAAAATACTGATAAAACACCTCAACATTAATTCCTTCATTTATAACCACATAAAATAAATATTTTCCTATCCATCATATAAATCAATAATTAATTATTCACAAATAATGTTACAGAATCACAATAATGACAACCAGGCCGTTCCCAGGAAAGAGGGGGCTTTCAGATAAGGATTTTTCCTTACTGGCGCGCAATTAGGTGACCAAACCTCTCCTTGACAGAACTTTCTAGACATTGCCAATAATGCTATCTAATAATATTATTCAAATAATATGAATTATTGATTTGATAACGGGAAATACTGTGCAGTGACAATTATTAAAACAACAATAATATAAAATATCAACGCAGCAATTATTGAATCAATAAAATAAAATATTGAACAGTAATTACTGTAACAATTATTGAGAAGTGTCTTCTTACGTAAAAATTAATAATTCAAAAATACTGTGCAATACCGTGTGATACTGTGCAACAACGCGTATTACTGTATTTTAACTACCAGGTATTCTAACAGTTAACGGTAAAACTTTCGCCGTTATTTTATAAAAAGATATTTTTGTTATTTTCTCAATCCGACAATAATTCCGTTGTGGGGTCTACCAATGATTGTGTCGTCGTACGAATATTCCCTGTTAAAACGAATATTCCCCGACCAATCGAATATTATATAACAACTTGCGTACTTTGCAAAATTTATAAATATTATCCACAACTATAACATTATATCAAATTCACTCCGTAATATTTAAAAATGATATTTATAGAAAATTTATCTTTATTCATAAAAGTTGGGGTCTTACAGAACCCGGGAAAATTTTTTCTCTTGTTGATTATCTTATCTTAAGTCTTTTGTTTGATTTTTCTTGTTTTCCTTGTTTCTACCTTTCATCCTTCGATGTGTCAATTGATTTATTAAAAGGTGATTTTTAAGGAAAAGAACGACATTTAGTCGACTTATTTTACCAAAATTTGATTTTTATGATTGGGTCGAATGAGATAGAGTTGCCAGTTGATATGGTTTAAATGGATGTACCAACTCATCCAGAATTGAAAGTTTTTTAATATGGCCCAATATGTGACTCCGTAGCATAGGTCTGAAATCGAGATTCTTAAAATTCAGGGGCTTTCTTAAGCGAGGGGAATGTGCTAGCACCCTCCGATTTCCGTGAAAACACGGTTACCGCATATTATTAATTTTCTATGCATAAAGTGTGTGTGTGTGTGTGTGTGTGTTTATTTTAAACGAGAATTTATTTTAAGTTATTTGGAAGTAGTGTTGTACCTCTTTTGCACCTAGGTACGAAGGATTTGATATAACAAAAGGTTCAATTTTCAACAAGATATGGAAATTGAAATGATCTTTTGAAAAAGGGTTTTCAAATCCTTTGCCCGACTAGAAATTAAGGACTTCGATACTTCCTTTTATTATCTTTATATTTATTAGATGATATACCCAAATTGCTTTATCTGCATGAAAGCTCTTTGTAATTCTATTGGAAAATCGTTTTGAGTGATAATGCATGCAATAAAGCGCCAAAAAGAGGTTGGATCATCATCGGGCATGAAAGCCATCTCGATGAATCCATACACTCACAAAAATGATTTTCACTATCATGGGATCTTAAATTCGAATTCTTGGGACGAACCCCTCGAACTCGTTTTAAGATCCAATATTACATGTACAACGATTTGCAGTATTTAAACATTACATTTAAACCAAAAAGTCCATTATGGGAATCTAGATAAGATCCATTCAGTAGATCTCAACCCCAGAATTTCTAGGCTCACATTGATATGCTTAAATATATATACAACATCCTAAACTTGATATTAGGTGATTTCATCGGTTGAAATTCCCATATCTAGCCATTAGGACCTCCTCACCTCTAGATACAAATCTAGGGCTCTATGGAGTGAGTGGGACTTACCAAAAGCAATAAAACATCTAAAGCTTCATAACCGCTCAAAATGCTAGATTTGGCTAGATCTATGCAAATCTAGTCAAATAATTGATTTACAATTGAATATTCACCAAATAATCGGTAGAAACTCAATGTCTACCCACTAATACACAATATTTATGTAAAACAACAAATTTAATTGGTAGAAAATGCTATATCTACGTAGATATAGTATTTCTAACAACATTTACAAAGAAAGTGGCTAAAAATGAGTGTTTTTCATCTTGGGGGACACGTGAACCAACTTCTTTTGGCTTAGATTCACCTTATATCACTCTTAACTTACAATATATATGATATATAAGATCGAACAATTCAAATATGGTAAAAAGATGCAAGACCTGAGCCCTTTTTCCCTCTAGCTTCCTATTCTTGCATATGTTGATTATGAGCTTCTGCTGCTACTTAAGGCCATTCGAAAGCAACCGCAGGTGTACCTACGGCTGGAGCAGCTACACCTGAGGTTGGGTCCTGCTATCTCAAAATTCGTGCCCTTTGGTCCCGGTCCGATGAAAGTTGAGTGTTGTACCTAAAAATCTCAGAAACTCTTTGTGGGAGGCTGCGAAATGCGGTCGATTCTGACTGATTAGGAGTCCGGAAAGATGATGAAATTAGCTAAAATATATCTTTCGGCTCCCGAGGGTCGTCAATCGGCTCATCTTTGATAGCTTGCAGTTCATTAGTTGTTGCGATGACTTCTTGTGGCCGCATCCTCAACTTTGTGATCCTTATTCAGTTCGCATCGTGTCTGGGCATCGTTGTACCTTGATCTCTCCTCGGGGTTGTCGTCGGGGTGAAATGATGCTTTTTCCCTACCTCGGGGTTGTTTCTGAAGTAAAATGACATTTTTGCCCTCATGTAGGGTTAGTCAAGAAAAAGCAAAATTTCAAGTGTTTACAGGTAACGTTCAACAAAAAATTTGGGAACCAATTAAATAATCAAAATGTTAAAAAATTGACTTAATCAATGCATTTAATTCAATAAAACAGGAAAAAGATTTTTTGCAAAACATTAGGCTACCTGGGCACACACGTGAGGCCACGCATTAAGGTTTTATGGCGAAAATCCAAGATCTAAGCTTAGCCCAACACAATTCCTTAGCCCACCTAATGTGTGCAATCCCAATTCTTTCTCAAACTATGTTATTAAGCCCACCAAGTGAATGTACATATATAATCAAAAAGGATTTACAAAGTGAGCAATGTGGCACTTTGTTTTACACATGAAATTTTGAAACATTACTAATAATCCCCCACATGATTCAAAATTTTTCATTAAAAAAAATTACAAAAGAAGTAAAATGGGCAATGGATTTTAGATACATAACGTCGAGACTTTGTGGGTTTAAATATATACTTAGTGAAACAAGCTCATGATTGCAGATTATAAGTGAACTATATTCTTGATCCTACTTTCTTTAGTACAACTAGTTGAACTTGCTCACATACCACAAATCTCGAATCCACACAAATTTGCGGTTGGGCACATTCTCGGCCATGTGTCATAATCCTATATTTTCATAAAGACTCTAAAGAGTTTACCACAAGCTCTCATAGGAAGCGGTCACCACCTCCATCTTTATATAAGTAAATCCATCAAATGTAAACTAATATACACCACTATAGGAAGAGGCATAAACAACTGTAGTACCATAACCTAAGTGATTCTGTGACTTCTTGTTACTCATTGAACCTAATTCATGGGATCTCAAATCATATGGGTTGGGTTTCCATCATGACCTACTTACTCAAGATGTTAGCAAGAGTCTCGTCCCTCTTAATGCCTCTTGGACAACTTTTCTAATCAACCCTTTTGTGAACGGATCCGTCAAATTCTTTTCAGATCTCACGAATTCTATAGAAATAATATTGGTGTTGATCAGCAGCAACAATACATAATTGTTTTTGTGAGAGAATTTTAGGAATTGTTTTGTATTGTAAACAATGAAAGCTAAAACGACTTTATAGACTTTTACGTTGCAGAAAGAGGTTGGTGGAAAACTAGTAGCAAAAAAACGTGGTTAACGTTCAACAAAAAATCTGGGAAGCGACTGGATAATCAAAACGTTAAAAAATTGAATTAATCAACGCACTTAATTAAATAAAATAGGAAAAAGATTTTTTGCAAAATATTGGGCTACCTTGGTGCACACGTGAGTCCACACATTAAGGTTTTCTAGCTGAAAGTCCAATATCCAAACTTGACCCAACACAATTCCTTTACCAACCACATATGCACACGAACCCACTTCTTTTCTCAAACCATGTTGCCCAACAACTGAATGTACATATATATACTCAAAACTCAAAAACTAGTTACAAAGTGAGCAATGTGAAACTTTGCTTTGCACATGAAATTTTGTAGTATATATTACTAACAATTTATTTTAAGACAAAGAGTACTACTAACTAATAAATAAGTTCCACCAAGTTTCTCTTCTTGATATTCTATACTATCGAAGTGAGATCTACCCCCATATGACAAGTTCCCATGGGCATTTCATAATAGTTTACCTAAAGAGTATTGTGCCAAATTTGTATTGAGTTACAATTATGAAACATATCAATATATGAGATTGGATAGAACTATAAGAGTCTCTCATTTATTACACATTTCTCTAAAAAAGTTATCACTAATACTTATTCAGATAATTAGCAATCAAAAAATCAACATAAATATTCGCAATATATATTATTTTCCTTAGTAGAAAAAGAATTGCTCGGTATGCTTATGTATAGATCATGTGTTTTATATACCATAGTGACTATAATCTTCTTAACTAGAGAACTCACATATAATTTATTATGGTATTACTAATGTGCTTAATTGTTTATCGGTGTATTATTGTGTGTAGCAGATGATTATATTTAATACTGATTTTTGGTAGTGATCAAGTGTGTGTTGTGATTAAAAAAATAGCTGAGTTTGGATTACCAAACTACTAGTTGATAGTCCGTGCAATATACAGGCTAGTTTGATTTACGATTGTATAATTTTCTAAAATTACAATGAAAAAGATATTTTTTAATAATATTTTTTTCCATATAAACTTTTCGATACTTTTTGCATGACATAGCAATTACATGTGTAAATATGTTGATATTGGTATATTATTGCTTCCACTTTTACTGCGATACTCCATTTTATTTAAGGTCATTCAGTTGTTGCTCCATTTTATAAATCTCTTTTCCATGGCTTCGATCTCTATTTATAACGTAACAATAGTTTTTTCGATCCTTGCATTCTTGGCATATCCATAACCTTCAAATTGGCCACTGTCACTACTACTATCATCGCTTATTTTACTTATTTGGCGTTTGTTCTGCACTTTGTTTTTATTCTCTAAAGATCTATAAATAAATGAAAGCACATAATTTTAGAAAAATAACATGCAAAATTGGAAGAATATATTAGTTAAGAAAATCATACTAATTACTTTACCTGGTATCCATTGTTTAGTACTCCCTCCGTCTCAGGATAAAAATCATGGTTGACTTTTTACGCATATTAAGAAGATGAATAAAATGACAAAATTGCCCATAATAATATGTCATTAATTATTTTCAATGTAGGTGAGAGAGTGACTTTCTAGCTTTTCAAATATTCAAAATATTTTCAGCACATAACTAACTATGCTTATTAAATATGGAGAGAGAAATATAATAAGAAAAGTATGAGATATTTAATGATACGGGTATAATAGGAAAAAATGTGTAAAAGTTTGGTTATTAAAGGAAAGTAGACATTTAACATGGGACTATCCAAAATAGTAATAAAAACTTTTATCATGGGACGGAGGGAGTAATTCGTATGTTACTGTTTGAGTCTTTCATTTTTTGTTTATTTGATAGTGGTATTTATAGGTGTTTTATATTTAATGAGTATTTATTTTTTTTGTCATCAATGGTCATCCGTTATATTTTATAAATGCTTATAGAATATTGTTCAAATAATTTAAGTTCTTTTCCTTGGGGAGTGTTGGGGTCTTATTTATTAACAAATTCAATGCACAATTCTGTAACTTTTTTCTGTATTCATAGTTTTATTATTATCCATTGTATGTGGGATTTGGAATTAAGAATACAAAATGATGAAACCCATCCGCTCAAAGATACGTGAAAGTGAATCGATCTATTTAAAATTTAATGAAATTTGATCAACTGGATTTCAAATTAATTGAGTTAACTCGTGTTGGAATTCAAATTGAAAGGCATCTGAATTTCAAATTAAGTGAGTTGACTCACCCAATTCTCAAATTAAAAAGATCGGTGTTGATGCCTTTATATATAAGAATTGATTATACTACAAACTAAATATTTAAAGATAACAGGAAAAAGGACTCTCTAAGTCGGGATCGCTAATTAACACTCTTTGCGTTCCGAAATATAATATCAATATTAATTTTTAAAAGTCAATTTTAGACATTTTTAAATTTAAAATTAATATGATTCATTTAAATTTTAATAATAATAATTTATATAATTAGTAGTACTTTTTAAGTAACTTCTGAACTTCATAAATGTATTGACAAAAACTACGTACATGAATTAATATCAATTTTGAATTTGAAATGTTTAGAACTTACTTTTGAAAAAGTCAATATGGATATTATAATTTGAAACGGGGTGATTATTAATCTAATTTAATAAAAATCACTAATATAATATAAAATAACGATCTTTTCTATTTATTTTTTTGATTTCGTTCGATCTAATATAAACATTCCTTTAATACAACATAAGTTATCGTTAGGATCACGAAGACCCACTAAAGTAGAGCTGAGTAAGTAACCAAATTGGAACCGAAACCGCACCAAAAACCGCACGAACCGCACCAATTAAAACTACACCAACGGTTCCGGCGTATATAGCGGTTTTAGGTGGGTTGAATAACCAAATCTACGGTTCCGGTTTGGTTACTAGTCAAAACCGCACGCATAAAATCGAAACCGCACCATGTATGTGTATGTATGTATTATCTCTAGTAAATTCTAAAGTTACTTTTCACTTGAACACGCTCAGAGAAAACCCCAGTACTCTTATATTGTCATTTTTTCACCAATTAAAAGAAGATTGTTAGATGTTATAGAGTCAAAAATTAAGCAATTAAGTTTTGGAATTTCGAATTTGTTTGATGCGTTATTGGAGGGGTTTATAGCTGAGGGTCAAATTCGTTGGTTCAAGCATTTGATGCATTGGTTAAGGTCAATGCTATAATAGTAATAGTCTAATAGATTATTTTTTAAATTAGGTATATTTAGGATTATATTTTATAAGTCCTCCCTGCAATATATAAGATAGAATATATGGTCTTCGTTGTTTTATATAGCGTATATTTTAGTTTTAAAACATCATTCCTTTATTATAAACTAAAACTATTTTACGTGTCTCACTGTTCTATTCCCATTGCCAACTATGTCACTAACTTAATTGCTCGATACAAGTTTTATGTTAAATTTTATTGAAGGCTTAGACTTTTTTGTTGTTTCAATTGGTTTTGGAACAGAAATTACACCAATTAAAACCACACCGCACACTTTAAAATCGCACATCACCAATCACAAGCGGTTTTGTGTGAGGTTTTGAATTTTTCAAACCGCACCTAAGCGATTTCGGGTGCGGTTTGGACTTCAAACTGCACCAAACCGCACCATGTTCACCCCTACACTAAAGCACAAAAGCTGAAAATATTTTTAAATTTATAAGTTTTACAAATATAACTCTTTATGTGAAACAATATTAAGTTCAAGAAACTAAATCTAATAAATATATGTTCCTTTTTAATTAAAATTAATTTAATACTTTTAAACTTCTTCTACTAATAGAAACTAAATCTAACCTATCAATAAAAAAAAATAAACATACCTAAATCTAATAAACTTCCCTTTCATCTTATATTTTCATCTTATCTAAATTCTAAAATCACTAAAAAATCCACCACCTATAAATTAGTGTAATAAAATATTAATAATCATTACTATTATGAATCTAGATTATAATATTTTTTGTTTTCTTCCCTTTATTCTCATTTTTATTAAATAGCACAATTATTCTTATTGAATTCAAAACGATATTCATACTTCATTAATGAATAAAACTTTATGATATTATATAAATAACTTAAAATGGTAAATTAAAAGTTGAATCCATATCGTAAGTTAAAAAACTATTAAAATGTATTCATATTTCACACAACTATTCAGAAAAGTCTTACAATTCCACAAATAAATATCTATATATAAATATTAGAACAAGTCGTAATAAGTATTTATTGATAATTTTTCACATACCTATAATATTATACAGCAAAAATAAAACACTATACATTAATAGTTATTCCATCCTTCTAACAATTATCGAAACACTTTTTCTTTTTTTATGACACAGAGTTTAAGATGAATCAAAAGTATAGTTAGATATTATATTTTTATGTATGTATATATGTATATATATATATGTATATATATATATGAAAAAAATGTATGTACACATCTGTCTATTACACAGTCGGCTATAACGAAGATTTTCTGGGCTATAGTGACGGTTTCACCCAAAATCGTCGCTATAGGTATTCTGGGCTATGGCGAAGGAGGAACTGTCGTCATAGCCCAAAAAATCCGTCTCTACAGCCCTACTGTGTAATATACAGTTGTGTATATACATATAGCCTTATATATATATATATATATATATATATATATATATATATATATATATATATATATATATATATATATATATACGGTCCGGATCTTAAGCTCACCCCTTATCCAACTCACCCGAGCTCACCTCCCCTTTAGCGACGGACCCGGCGATGGTTCGGTCATACAACCGTCGTCTATACTTTTAGCGACGTTATATGATGTCCGTCGCTAAAAGTATAGACGACGGTTGTATAACCGAACCGTCGCCGGGTCCGTCGCTAAAGGGGGGTGAGCTCGGTTGAGTTGGATAAGGGGTGAGCTTAAGATCCGGACTATATATATATATATATATATATATATATATATATATATATATATATATATATATATATATATATATATATATATATGCATGTTTTGATATATTTAGATGTTAAGTTTTTATTTATATTACAAAACTTTTAAGGCTGAATGACACTTTTGTCCCTCTAAGTTGTCACCCACTTTTAATATCATCCCTAAAACTCATTTTTTGACAATTAGGTCATTAAAATGACATTTTTTTTTCGATTCCATTCCTTTTATCCGATTTGACTATAACCCGGCCAAATTTTGATCCAACCCAACCTAACTCGACCCATTTTGACCCTACACAAATCAATTTTTTTATGAACGCTGGCGGCATGTTTAACACATGCAAGTCGGATGGAAAGTGATGTTTCTAGTGGCAGACGGATGAATAACGAGTAAGACCCTGCCATTGAGAAGGGAATAACAACTAGAAACGACTGCTAATGTAAGGCCCCAACTTTTTATAAATGAAGATTTAAATTTCTCTAATTATTATTTTGAAATAGTAAGGGGTTGATTTGATTAATATGGTTAGTTATGGGTAAAATGCGCAAATATTTTTAAATAAGCAAGTGATTATAAAATATTTATTGTTGTCGGGAAATATTCGTTTTGTCGTGAAATATTCTTACTGTCGGAGAATATTCGTACGACGGTGTAGCCTTGTGTGGGCCCCATAACGAAAAGCGATTGGATGAAGAAAACGACAAGTATAAGTTATTTATAAATAACGGCATAGTTTTTACCGTTAATACTGTTGGAATACCCGGTGGTTAAAATACAGTAATACGCGTTGTTGCACAGTAGCACACGGTATTGCACCAAATATTGATTCTTACGTAAGAAGGCACTACTCAATAATTGTTACAATAATTACTGTTCAGTATTGTATTTTATTGATTCAATAATTGCTGCGTTGATATTTTATATTACTGTTGTTTCAATAATTGTCACTACACAATATTTTCTATTATCGAAGCAATAATTCATATTATCTGAATAATATTATTAGATAACATTATTGGCAATGTCTAGAAAGTTCTGTCTAAGGAGAGGTTTGGTCACCTAATTGCACGCCAGTAAGGAGAGATCCTTATTGGAAAGCCCCCTCTTTCCTGGGAACGGCCTAGTTGCCAGTACTGTGATTCTATAATATTATTTGTGAATAATTAATTATTGATTTATATGATGAGAAAAATATTAATTTTATATGGATATAGATGGAGAAAATTTTTTAAAGTGACAATTGTTGAAAATCGGTATTTTATCTTTTCTGATAAAATAATATTTTATTATATTATTATAATATAATAATGATGATATTTTTATAATGAATGTGAGATATATGAGTATATGAGGAGAAAGAGTATTTTTGTTGCAAAAGTTATTTAAAACATGTTAAACATGTCTGTGGGCCCATTTCTTGACTGAAATTTGATTATAGCATGTAAAATTGTCCGTTTATGGATTTCGGTCAATTTCTGTTTGGAATTTGGAAAAACTTTCTTCTGCAAAGTTGTAGAGAATTGAATTTTCTATAAAAAGACGCGAGATTCAAATTTTTTGACAAAAAGGCTATTTATTATGAATTATTGAAGTTCTGAAAAAATTGAATTTTGGAAGTTTTAATTATGTTTATCAAGAAAAACGTTTTTTGTTTGTTTTGTGGGCATCTTTCTCATGTGCAAGGTGGTTGGGATCAGTTGATAAGTGGGCGTAAGAAATTTTAATATAAATAATATTTTTTTATTAAATCTTCTGCTTTGGTGTTCTAAGCATTTTCCTATAAATAGGGTGCTTAGGTTAGAATTGAAAATCACACCAGAAACTAAAGATTTCTCTCTCTATAATATCGAGTGTATTTTGTGAGTATTTTTATACTTTAAGTATTGCTATACGGTGCAAGTTTCTTCAGCACTATATCCAGTATTCCAGTCAGAAGTACTATTCTTTCTGAGGTAAGGGATGTTATTTTCTTCATAAATAATATTATTTTTTCAATATCATTATGCCAAAATATTGGTTAAAACTTTTTATCAAATTTAGAACTTTTTCATGTCGGGGTTACTATTTACAAGTTACTATTCACGAGTTACTATTTACGAGTACTATTCACGAAACATGATGATTTTTGTGAAATTTCTATCTTTTAATGTCGGAGTTACTATTCACGTATATGGCACTATTCACGAATACGACACTATTCATAAAAAAATTAAATTTTCTTTTCTGTGTCCAAGATTGTCTGTTATGATTCCTATCTTTGATTGGATCTATGTTTTGGTCTTCATTCTTAAATTTTACTCCAATCTGATTATTTATGAAGTATTTTTAAACTTGGATTGTGTAAAGTACGAATCCTTAATATTTGTTCTTTTGTTTCACTGGATTCGTTTTTTTTTAAAATATTTTTCATCATCCTCAGTCCTAAATAATGATATAACTTAATATCTTTGGCCTGTTGTGCAAAGATGAATGACCAACTGATGAATATCTTTGGCCCGTAGTGCAAAGATGAACAGGTGTTGAGATGAACATGACCAACTGATTAATATCTTTGGCTTGTAGTGCAAAGATGACTATTTGATTCAAGATGTATATTGATTGATGTTACAGGGATAAAATATCGATGATAGACTTTTAAATTCATAGATGATAGTAGATTTCATTCTCTACTTAACTCTTCTAATGAATTGTTGTTTCTGCCGCAGTTGTTGATCTAAAACTTATTGTCTATTGTATTCTATCAGATTTTTTTTCTGTTGAGGACTAACGATAATTTGTTCTATATTATTTTAGTCATAATATTCTTTACTGGACTAGTTGAGCTCACCCTTTTCCTTTTTGTTCCATTTTTCTTCTCAAAAGGCGAGAATGTAGCGGGTACTAGTCGGGGTATGGAATGATGGTTCAAGATAGTTGTCTTAGTAGTCCTCACTATTTTGTAAAATAGTGTATCAATAATTATAATGAGGACTTATTTGAGTATGAATAATGTCTAGATGACAATATTTATATTTAAACTCACAGTATATGTGTTGTCGTATTTTGCACGACAATTGTAATAATAAAGTTGTAGTTATTTTCTGTACCATGTATTTGACGACTCAAAATGGGTTGGGTGGAATGGACCTATTTTGGGGGCGTCACAGTTGGTATCAGAACGTAGGGATATGATCTCTGGCGGAGATCGGGAAATAGAACTAGGAGGGGAAAGACGAGTAAATCCTTCGCTAGTGTGTCCTACCTAAGCTTATTTGTTGGTCGGTCATAATATAGGGGTATTATGTGACATGTTAATTTCTTTAATTAACCCTTGTTTTATGGAAGTAATTGAGAATGACAACTGAGAATGTTAACAGTGGAGTAAATGAGACCGTGGAGACACCTTTACTCACCAATGAGGAGAACGTGCAACAGGCCGATAATGTTCCACTTGTGAACAACACCACTGATCAGAAGATGAACGATGAGATGTTTAGAAGCTTTTTGCAATTCATGCAAAATCAGACGAGGGAGACTCGTGTACAAAATATCGGTGAAAATGAAAGCAACACACGGTTTGTCACAGCCAAACAGTTCAAAGAGTTGGGACCACCAGAATTCTGGGGAAAGCCGAATCCGATTAAGGCGGAGACGTGGGTCAAGCAAATTTCCAAGATATTCGATGTCTTGGGATGCACGGAAGAACAGAAGATTCCATTCGCCACTTTTATGTTTCTTAACGAGGCAGATTACTGGTGGGAATCTGTGAAGCGTACCCATCCAGCCGCACTCAGCATATCTTGGAAAACGTTTCAGAAACTGTTTAATGACAAGTACTTTCCTGAAAGTATTCGTCATATGAAGGAGGTAGAGTTTATTAGACTAGAATAGAACAACATGACGGTGTCCCAGTACGAGGCGAAGTTCGCGGAGTTATCTAGGTTTGCACCTCATTTGGTGGAGAATGAGGAATATATGACGCGGATGTTTTTGAGAGGTTTGAAACCCGACATACGTCAATATCTCATTTCTCATAAATTTTCTCTATATTCAGATGTTGTGAATAGGGCTCAGTTATTGGAGCGCGATAATGAGTTAGCTCAATCGAAGAATAATTACCTACAACTCGATGATAATCGTATCGATGGCAACAGTCATCAGAACAAGGATAACCATCGTGGAAGAAATTATCGTGCCAGAAATGGTAACCACTTCGGTGGTAATCATGGCCAAGATAATAGAAGAAATAACTCAAGTGAAAATTTCAAGAAGAGAAAGAAGAGAAGATTTAACGATGATGGGAAGATGTCGGCAGCAGCACCAGCACCAGCAACAAATTCTAGGGGAGGAGAACGACCGCCAGTTAGATGCTACAAATGCAAAAAGGAGGGACATATAAGTCCAAACTATTCACAGCCTTCCAAGGTATGTTATAATTGTTAAGAAGGTCATATCGCTCGAGATTGTACGGTAGCGAAACCCAGTCCAGCGGAGATGGTGACTCAAAAGGCTGTCCTAGAAAAGTCAAAGTCAACGGTTCCTGGAAGAGCATTTGTCGTGACGGGTCAAAATACGAAGAACCCGAACGAAGTTAGCACGGGTTAGTTAATTATAAATTCTTACAAAGTTTATACCTTATTAGATACCGGTGCTTATACTCAACGTTTAAACTTGACTCCGGAGAAAATTAGACTTTGACTTATCTGTTGAAACTCCGTTGGAGAAACTTTCGTTACATCCACTATTTATAAATCTTGTTTGATCCAAGTTGGCACCATCACATTACCTGTTGACCTTATTTCTTTAAAGATACTTACTTTTGATGTGATTTTAGGGATTGATTGATTGATTAACTACTCATCATGCCAAAATTGATTGCTTTCGTAAGGTTGTTAGTTTTCATATTCCTAAGCAACCTGTTATTCGAATTCAAGCAACCAAACCATTGAAGTCAAACACTTTCATATCAAGCCGTAAAGTCATTCGTTTATTGAAAAATGAATGTCAAGCTTTCTTAGCCCATGTTATGGATTTGAATAAAGACACATCAGATTTGAATGATATTTCTATTGTTAGTAAATTTTCTAATGTATTTCCTGAAGAATTTCTTGGCTTACTCCCAAAGTGTGATATTGAATTTTGTGTCGACTTTGAACCCGGTACAAAACCCATTTCAAAAATCTCATATCGAATGGCTCCTATTAAACTTCAGGAGTTAAAAATTCAACTATAGAATTTGGTACCCGAGCCTCTATCTGGTGACTTCCTTTGTGGAATGCACCGAAGCCAGACTCTCCGTAGGGGATGCCATATTTGTGTGATAGGTACCATTGTGGCGTGCTATCCAAGATTAGGATATGAGTCATAGTTGAGAGCAACCTAAGTTAGTAATCGAAATACGTAGCTTTCTAAGCTTAGCTGGTTATTATCAGAGATTCGTGTAAGAATTTTCTCGAATCGCTACTCTATTAACTCAGCTGACTCGAAAAGATACAAAATTCGAATGGAGCGAGGAATGTAGAACTCAACATGCGACAACGATGTTGGCTCGAGCAGTTGAAAGATTACGGCCATACCATTCAATACCATCCTGAAAAAAAATGAACGTGGTAGCTGACGTGTTGAGTAGAAAATCGTATGTGGTTAAGAGTGTGATATTGTTAACACAAAGACCCATTTCGTACGACTTACAGAAGATGGAGATAGATTTAAAGATTCCAAGAATCCGCGTGAAGATAACGAATATACGATTAGAATCGACTTTAATCGATAAAGTTAAAACCGCTCAAGCTACACACTGGAGCTGATGAATATAAAGAAGAAGGTGCAAGAAGGCGTTATTCTAGAAGTAAGAGTTGATTAAGAGAATAAATCTCAACCTTTGATTTATTAGTCCATTTGAAATCCTCGATTGAATAAAAACTATGGCCTATAGACTCGCTTTACAGCCAAGTATGACGCGTGTTCATAATATTTTTCGCGTATCGATGTTACGTAAATATGTAGACGACCCGAACCACATTATTGAGTTAGAACCAGACGATATAGCAGAAGATTTAACGTACGAGGAGGTACCAGTCAAGATCTTGGAAGGGAAGGAGCATGTCCTACGCATGTCAATTTTGAGAACGAAATTTCATAAGGAGGGGAGGTTGTAAGACCCCAACTTTTTATAAATGAAGATTTAATTTTCTCTAATTATTATTTTGAAATAGTAAGGGGTTTATTTGATTAATGTGGTTAGTTATGGGTAAAATGCGTAAATATTTTTAAATAAGCAAGTGGTTATAAAATATTTATCGTTGTCGGGAAATATTCGTTTGGTCGTGGAATATTCTTACTGTCGGAGAATATTCGTACGACGGTGTAGCCTTGTGTGGGCCCCATAACGAAAAGCGATTGGATGAAGAAAACGACAAGTATAAGTTATTTATAAATAACGGCATAGTTTTTACCGTTAATACTGTTGGAATACCCGGTGGTTAAAATACAGTAATACGCGTTGTTGCACAGTAGCACACGGTATTGCACCAAATATTGATTCTTACGTAAGAAGGCACTACTCAATAATTGTTACAATAATTACTGTTCAGTATTGTATTTTATTGATTCAATAATTGCTGCGTTGATATTTTTTATTATTGTTGTTTCAATAATTGTCACTACACAATATTTTCCATTATCGAAGCAATAATTCATATTATCTGAATATTATTAGATAACATTATTGGCAATGTCTAGAAAGTTCTGTCTAAAGAGAGGTTTGGTCACCTAATTGCACGCCAGTAAGGAGAGATCCTTATTGGAAAGCCCCCTCTTTCCTGGGAACGGCCTAGTTGCCAGTACTGTGATTCTATAATATTATTTGTGAATAATTAATTATTGATTTATATGATGAGAAAAATATTAATTTTATATGGATATAGATGGAGAAAATTTTTTAAAGTGACAATTGTTGAAAATCGGTATTTTATCTTTTCTGATAAAATAATATTTTATTATATTATTATAATATAATAATGATGATATTTTTATAATGAATGTGAGATATATGAGTATATGAGGAGAAAGAGTATTTTTGTTGCAAAAGTTATTTAAAACATGTTAAACATGTCTGTGGGCCCATTTCTTGACTGAAATTTGATTATAGCATGTAAAATTGTCCGTTTATGGATTTCGGTCAATTTCTGTTTGGAATTTGGAAAAACTTTCTTCTGCAAAGTTGTAGTTTGACGCCCCCAAAATTAGGTATACATCACCCATCTTGGGTCGCCAAATACATGGTACAGAATTCAAATACAACTTACTAATACAACTATCATGTACAATACGACAAAACATAACTTTGAGTTTGAATACAAATATTATCTACTAGAGAGTATCCATACTCAAAAGGAGTCCTCATTACAATTATTGCCACACTATTTCACAGAATAGTGAGGACTACTAATGCTATCCTCTGGACCATCACTCCGTTCCCTGACTCGTCCCAGCTATATTCTCATTTCCTGAAGAGAACAGTGAAAGAAAAGGTGAGCTCAACTAGCCCAGTAAGAAATATTATGACAAAGATAATGCAGAATAAATTATCATTAGTCTCCAACAATGTTAAACTGATAAAATAATAGACATCAAGTTTAACTGCAGCGGAATAAGCAATCCATTAAAAGAGTCAAGCAGAGAATAAAATCTACTATCTTCTATGATTTAAAAGGTTTTTCAACACTGTTATCGCTGGGACTCAGCTTAATAAAATAATCCACATCATCAAATCACCCCTGCACTACGGCCAATGATATTCTTTAGTATCACGGCCACAATTATTCATGCACTACGGGCCAAGAATATTTGTGTACTCATTAATGGTCATGATCATGCCAATAACTGTCCATCAATGCACTACGGGCCAATGAGGAATTTTACCACATCATTACGGTCATGATTATACCGAATAATCCCTGGTCATAATCATACCAAGTCCATCTATGCACTACAGGCCATAAATGACTTTCAACATTTTATAAACATGAGGATGATGACAATGATATAAGAATTCAATAAAACAAGTTCAAGAATTAATTTTTCCAAGAATTAACAACGTCCAAATTGTCAACATGATACTGCTTTATGGAGTAAAATTCAAGAATGCTTAGAAGAATATTTTCATGAAAAGATACTGGATGAAACGCAATTATCAAGGATATTCCACAAATTTTATGGAGTATAAAAGTCAAAACTTAACCAACTGAGTATAATAAAGAATGAAATAACAAAAGAAATCACCATGCATGCGATAGACCGCACAGACAGGTTATTCCAACAGAATAATAAATAATGGAACCAGGTCCGGCGTAAAATATACAGACAGGATATTCCAACAGAATAATAATAAAGACGGAACCAGGCCCAGCGTAAACGCACAGACAGGATATTCCGACAGAATAATAACAAGACGGAACCAGGTCCGGCGTAAACGCACAGACAGGATATTCCGACAGAATAATAACAAGACGGAACCAGGTCCAGTGTAAAACACACAGACAGGATGTTCCAACAGAATAATAATAAGACGGAATCAGGTCCAGTGTAAAACACACATACATGATGTTCCAACAGAATAATAACAAGACGAAACCAGGTCCAGTGTAAAACACACAGATAGGATGTTCCAACAGAATAATAGAAGAATGTAACCAAGTATAGGATAGACCGCGTATACAGGTTATTCCAACAGAATAATAAGAAATGGAATAACAACAGTTCTCTTCATGAATAAGAAAGAATAACACCCCTTACCGTTTTAAAGAAGAACTGAAATAAGGAAGTAGTTAAGTAGCAGAATATTTTTCTTCTCTCTCTCTATAGTTTCTCTCTATAGTTTCTCTCTCTAGAGTTTAGTGAATTCGTAAGAAATAATGAAGGAATGAGCTGCTATTTATAGAAAAATGGAATGCATAGTAACTAATCCTTGAACGATCCAGATTGATTACTTCAATCTGACGGTCCATATTTAAAGAAAAATCTTTTAAATAAAATATAATATATTCTATTTATAGAATAACTTTAATAAAGTATTCTGTTTTATATAAAAAGATGTTTTTGTTTTATTACGTTAATAATACGAATAAAACAAAACTTCATTATCGCTAAATAATTCATATTATTAATTGACAATAATTGAATCAAACTGAGTGACTTCTCACATAAGTATTAATAATCAATACTGTATGCTACTATGCAACCACACGTATTACTGTACTTTTACTACCGAGTAGTTCAACAGTATCAATGGTAAAACTTCCGCCGTTATTTTTAATAAAATATTTTTGTCGTTTTCTCAATCGGACAATAATTCTGTTGTGGGGTCCTCCATCAATGATTGTGTCGTTGTACGAATTTTTTTTGTTAAAACGAATATTTCCCGACCAATCGAATATTATATAACAACTTGTGTACTTTGTAAAATTTATAAATATTACCCACAACTATAACATTATATCAAATTAACTCCATAATATTCAAAAATGATATTTATTGAAAATTCATCTTTATTTATAAAAGTTGGGGTCTTACATGTAGAGAATTGAATTTCCTATTAAAAATCGCGAGATTTGAATTTTCTGACAAAAGGGCTATTTATTATGAATTATTGAAGTTTCGAAGTTCTGAAATAATTGATTTTTAGAAGTTTTAATTATGTTTATCAAGAAAAACATTTTTTGTTTGTTTTGTGGGCATCTTTATCATGTGCACGGTGGCTGAGATCAGTTGATAAGTGGGCGTAAGAAATTGTAATATAAATAATATTATTTTATTAAATTTTCTATTTTGGTATTCTTAGCATTTTCTTATAAATAGGGTGCTTAGGTTAGAATTGAAAATTACACCAGAAACTAAAGATTTCTCTCTCTATAATATCGAGTGTATTTTATGAGTATTTTTATACTTTGAGTATTGCTATACGGTGCAAGTCCTTCAGCACTATATCCAGTATTCCAGTCAGAAGTATTATTCTTTCTGAGGTAAGGGATGCTATTTTCTTCATAAATGATATTATTTCTTCAATATCATTATGCCGAAATATTGGTTGGAACTTTTTATCAAATTTGGAACTTTTTCATGTCGGGGTTACTATTCACGAGTTACTATTCACGAGTTACTAATCATGAGTTACTATTCACGAGTTACTATTTACGAGTACTATTCACGAAGCATGATAATTTTTTTTGTGAAATTTCTATCTTTTAGTGTCGGAGTTACTATTCATGTATACAGCATTATTCACGAATACGACACTATTCATAGAAAAATTAAATTTTCTTTTCTGTGTCCAAGATTGTCTGTTATGATTCTTATCTTTGATTGGATCTATGTTTTGGTCTTCATTCTTGAATTTTACTCCAATCTGACTATTTATAAAGTATTTTGAACTTGAATTGTGTAAAGTACGAATCCTTAATATTTGTTCTTTTGTTTCACTGGATTCGTTTTTCTTTAAAATATTTTTCATCATCCTCAATCCTAAATAATGATATAACTTAATATCTTTGGCCTGTAGTGCAAAGATGAATGACCAACTGATAAATATCTTTGGCCCGTAGTGCAAAGATGAACAGGTGTTGAGATGAACATGACCAACTGATTAATATCTTTGGCCTGTAGTGCAAAGATGACTATATGATTCAAGATGTATATTGATTGATGTTACAGGGATAAAATATCGATGATGGACTTTAAAATTCATAGATGATAGTAGATTTCATTCTCTACTTAACTCTTCTAATGAATTGTTGTTTCTGCCGCAGTTGTTGATCTAAAACTTATTGTCTATTGTATTCTATCAGATTTTTTTCCTGTTGAGGACTAACGATAATTTGTTCTATATTATCTTAGTCATAATATTCTTTACTGGGCTAGTTGAGCTCACCCTTTTCTTTTTTGTTCCATTTTCCTTCTCAGGAGGCGAGAATGTAGCGGGTACTAGTCGGGGTATGGAATGATGGTTCAAGATAGTTATCTTAGTAGTCCTTACTATTTTGTAAAATAGTGTATCAATAATTGTAATGCGGACTTATTTGAGTATGAATACTGTCTAGATGACAATATTTGTATTTAAACTCACAGTATATGTGTTGTCGTATTTTGCACGACAATTGTAATAATAAAGTTGTAGTTATTTTCTGTACTATGTATTTGAAGACTCAAAATGGGTTGGGTGGAATGGACCTATGTTGGGGGCGTCACAGCTAATACCCCGTAGGCTGAAGAGCAAAAGGAGGATTTTTCATTTTAGAGTTTTATAAAAAACAATCTTTAATTATAAATTTTATGTAAAACTACGTGGTTCATTGAAATTATTATATAGCTTTAAGGTGTGCCTTAATATCCTTTTATTGTAACGCCCCCAAAATAGGTCCATTCCATCCAACCTATTCTGAGTCGCCAAATACATGGTACAGAAAATAACTGTAACTTTATTACAACAATTGTCGTGCAAAATACAACAACACATATGCTGTGAGTTTGGATACAAATATATACCAAATGTGACTCATGTTCCAACCGTGGACATCACCTCACAATGACACCTTACATAAATGTATAGTCAAAAACTGTTTTGGAAATTAGAATCTTTGGGAAGTGCTCAAGGAAACCTTCGTACATGGGAGGCCATGCGTCTAGGTTATGATAGATATTATATGGCCACAGAATTATCCTTGGTTTACCCAATAGACCCCAAAGAAAAACGAGAAGATTACTATCATATTCTTCCCAATGGTGAGTCTTCTCTTGACATATCATTATCTCTACTGTCTCTAATTGAGAATTATACTTTAAACAAACACCAAGATTATATAGGTAGTGCTCGTATATATACTCAGCAAGTGGATGAGCACATCCCTGTCTTATGATGACACGAGGTTGTATGTCGTTAGACATCTTGTATGATAGAGGCAAACCACCCTTCCAACGTTGGGTACACCTTACCCTATTGGATTCACCAAATATAATTACTAAATGAACTTTTCTATACTGCTTCGGGAGAACATCCACAGCTAGAGACCACCGTTCTATTTCCCCGTTACCCTCGCTCGACCCAGCTACACTCTTATTACCTGAAAGGAATTGTGAAGCAAAAGGGTGAGCACAACTAGCTCAGTAAAGAATATCATGACTAAAGATAATTAAATTATCAATAGCCTTCATCAATAATAAATCAGAGATTTAGAACATATGGTAAATGATAAAAATTTCAACCATAGTTGCAGCAGAACGAGCAATCCATTAGAAGAGTCAAATAGACTATAAAGTCTATTATCTTCTCCATGTTAAAAATCCACCAACAATATTTTATCCATGTAACATCACTCAACAGTTCCTTTCCACAATCATATGAATAACTCATAATCATAATTGTGACTATAAATTTTTCTTCGCACCCAGGACGAAGATATTTTTCATCACCTGTCTTTACCTGAAACATCAAAGATCATGGTTATACCAAATCACAATTCCTGTTTATAATCATACTAACAAATCCATCTTTGCACTACGGGCCAAAGATATTCATCAACAAACCATCTTTGCATTACGGGCCAAAGATATTCATCAACAAACCATCTTTGCACTACGGGCCAAAGATATTCAACAACAGTTCATCTTTGCACTACAGGCCAAAGATATTCATCAACAATTCATATTTGCACTATAGGCCAAATATATTCATATCTCAAAGAAATATATAATCATTTCAGAATTTATATAAACAATAATTATAACCATGTTGATCAATTCACCTTTGCACTTAAGCTTAAGATATTCAATTATAAATTCAATGGTCATGATCATACCAGTCACAATTCAACTTTGCACTACAGGCCAAAGAGAACCCTAGTCATGATCATACCAATAATCTACCCATCTTTACACTCTAGTGAAAGAGAATTTCAACATCAGAATTATAAAAATGTTATATATGATAATTAAATCAATATAATCAATACATAGTTTTAATCTCAAGAGTAATATTCATAACTCAACTATAATTTGGTTAGAAAAAGAAACCAATTTTTATCGTGAATAGTAACTCGTGAATAGTAACTCATGAATAGTAACTCGACACAAAAAGGTAGAAATTCTACAATAAAATCCATACCAGTATTTCGGTATAATGATATTGAAAGAATAATATTTCTTAAGCTTATAAACAATTTATTTAAATTGTTTACACTTTACTAAATAATGCATTTAATCATTCTAAAATACCAAACTCATAAGATTTTATCACCAATAATCAAAATCCTCATCAAAAATCTGCATATACCTCATATAGGATTCTCAAGCCATAAAATCCTATTTTTCAATTTTCTTACTTCACATAACATATTTAATTCATTTACTCATAACTAGTCTATTTTCATGAAAAATACCAAATCAGTTCCAAAAATATTTTTTTTCTGGGATTTAGCATAATATAGTCCCATATTGAACATATATTTTTCTCAGAATTTTTAAAACTCATTTACTATTTTTCATATGGTCAAAACCACCGAATATTTAGACATTTATCAAAAATTGTACTTTTGTCCAAAAATTCTGAAATTTACAGAGTATACTTCTATCATACACATGTACTCCCAATAAAAATTTCATCAATTTTGGAGTTAACCACAAGGAATTATAAGCGGTTACTTTTAAAATAGTCTTTTCCCGTAAGATTCATAACTCTTAATCTATACATCCAAAAATCACCATTTTTGGACACAATCAATAAAACTCATCAAAATATCATTTCAAATTTTTTCATAATTTTTGAAGATCAGAAAAATTACGAAACTGAAAATCATATCAACCCTTAAAATTCATTACTATCCCTTACTATCCCTTACCTCAAAAGAGCAGTACTTCTGATCGGTATAAGGCTGAAGGAAACTTGCACTGATGAATAGCAACTCACCAAGTATCTAAATACTCACAAAATACACTCAATAATCTATAGAGAGAAAGAGAGAAAGCTTATGTTTCTGGTGTGATTTTCAATTCTAACTTAGCCCTCTATTTATAGGAAAATTTTAGTAGGTTTGACCTGCTACCTGATGGCTTTACCTGCTACTATTCCCACCCACCACATTTGAAATATAATTCAGCACATTTCTTTACCAACCACAAGTGGAGCCCACCAATTCTAGAATTTTCTACCAAAAATAATTTATAACCTGATTTCGGAATCAGCCACCTCTTAAAATTCATAACAAATCATACGTTCATTTTTAACGGTTCAAAATTTATGGACATATACTCAACTTATATATGTATAACATATCCAAAAATTACCACGATCCAACGGTCGGATTAAAAATTATAACCCCCGCAAAATATCTCAAAAATCCTGATTTTTAATACCTCCATTCCGACAAAAATACGGATAAAAACCTCAACATTATCTCCTTCATTTTTAACCACAAAAATATATCCCTCGTTTATATCCACATAATATAAATATTTCCTTATCATATGAATCAATAATTAATTATTCACAAATAATATTACAGAATCACATTTATGACAACCAGGCCGTTCTCAGGAAAGAGGGGGCTTTCCAATAAGAATTTCTCCTTACTGGCGCGCAATTAGATGACCAAACCTCTCCTTAGACAGAACTTTCTAGACATTGACAATAATGTTATTTAATAATATTATTCAAATAATATGAATTATTGATCTGATATAGGAAAATACTGTGCAGCAACAATTATTGAAACAACAATAATATAAAATATCAACGCAACAATTATTGAATCAATAAAATAAAATATTGAACAGTAACTACTGTAACAATTATTGAGTAGTGCCTTCTTACGTAAGAATCAATAATTTCAAAAATATTATGCAATACCGTGTGCTACTGTGCAATAACGCGTATTACTGTATTTTAACCACCGGGTATTCCAATAGTGTTAACGGTAACAACTACGCCGTTATTTGTAAGAACTCAAATTTATCGTTTTCTTCACCCGACAGTTATTCGTTATGGGGCCCACAAATAGCTGCGCCGTCGTACGAATATTCCCCGACAGAAAGAATATTCCACGACCAAGCGAATATTCCCCGACAACAATGATTATTTTATAACCACTTGCTTATTCTGAAAAAAAATCATATTTCACCCATAACTTTAAACTTTTATCAATTTAACCATTTACTGAGTAGTAATTATAAGAAAAATTGAATACTTTTATTTCATAAAATTCGGGGTCTTACATTTATCCATAATATATATCATTAATAAATTCCAAAACTTTCATAAATTCTCCAAAATTACAAGATATCATTAATAATAATGGGCACATTGATGAAATATTCTATCCAAAATAGATATAAAAAAATCTTATTGAATGGTTAATGTAATTTACTTATTTATATAAATATAATATATTTCAAATCAATTTGGAGTAAAGGAATTGCATAAATAATTAATGAAAAGTTATTTTGTTGTAAGATATTTAATATTATGATCATCATTTACTGATAAAAAAATTTATATAAAAATGTATTATTAAAACAGCCAAGGTAAGGGAAAACTAGAAAAATAGCAAGCTAAATGAAAGGGTATATGTAACTTGATTTTGGTCCCAAAATATCCATGAAATTAAGATATTGGGGCTGGGCAAAATATTAGTACATGCAAATCAAATATGGCAGATTTTTTAGCTTTAATGGTGGCATTGTATTAGACTCAAGGAAATGAAAGTTTATAGTATTGGGCCAAAAGTAGCCCACCTAAAGCAATAAAGACCATAAAATATAAATATAGAGCAAATGTTTAAAAATGCCCTTGACGTTTTCTCCGAAGTCCCACGTTCATCCTGAATTCTTTTTTTTTTCAAAAATACCCTTAATGTTACAAATTTCAACTCAACTGTGCCCCTGCCCCTAACGGACATGCCATGTGATGCCCCCAAAATAGGTATACAATACCCATTCTGAGTCGCCAAATACATGGTACAAAAAGCAAACTACAACTTCAATAATACAATTGTCGTGCAAAATACGACAACACATACTGTGAGTTTAAATACAAATATTATCTTCTAGACAATATCCACACTCAAATAAGTCCTCATTACAATTATTCAAACACTATTTTACAGAAATAGTGAGGACAACCAAAACATCTTTCTAGAACCATCACTCCATACCCCGACTAGATCCTGCTATGTTCTCACCTCCTGAGAAGAAAAATGGAACAAAATGGAAAAGGGTGAGCTCAACTAGTCCAGTAAAGAATATTATGACTAAGATAATATACAACAAATTATCATTAGTATTCAACAGGGAAAAATCTGATAGAATATAATCGACAACAAGTTTTAGATAACTGCAGCAGAAACGGCAAACCATTAGAAGAGTCGAGTAGAGAATGAATTCTACTATCTTCTAAGATTTAAAAGTCCATCATCAATTGTGAAACCCCGGATTTTATGAATAAAGATTTAATTTTTTCGAAATATTTTTTTAATATTATGGTGTGAATTTGAGATAATATTGTGGGTAGTATTTATAAATTTTACAAAGTATACAAGTTGTTGTATTATATTCTATTGGTCGGAGAATATTATTTTTGTCAGGAAATATTCGTACGACGGCACAATTATTGGTGGACCCCACAACGGAATTATTGTCGGATTGAGAAAACGACAAAAAATATTTTATTAAAAATAACGGCGGAAGTTTTACCGTTGATACTGTTGAACTACTCGGTAGTAAAAGTACAGTAATACGTGTGGTTGCATAGTAACACACGGTATTGATTATTAATGCTTATGTTAGAAGTCACTCAGTTTGATTCAATTATTGTCAATTAATAATATGAATTATTTAGCGATAATGAAGTTTTGTTTTATTCGTATTATTAACGTAATAAAACAGAAACATCTTTTTATATAAAATAGAACACTTTATTAAAGTTATTCTATAAATAGAATATATTATATTTTATTTAAAAGATTTTTCTTTAAATATGGACCGTCAGATTAAAGTAAATCAATCTGGACCGTTCATGGATTAGTTACTATGCATTCCATTTTCCTATAAATAGAAGCTCGTTCCTTCATTATTTTCTTACGAATTCACTGAACTCTAGAGAGAGAAACTATAGAGAGAAAGAAGAAAAATATTCTGCTACTTAACTACTTCTTTATTTCAGTTCTTCTTTAAAACGGTAAGGGATATTATTTGTTGTACCCGTAAGGGGTATTATTTCTTTTGTATTCATGAAGAGAACTTCTGTTATTCCATTATTTATTATTCTGTTGGAATAACCTGTATACGCGGTCTACCCTATACCTGGTGACATTCTTCTATTATTCTGTTGGAACATCCTGTCTGTGTATTTTACACCGGACCTGGTTCCGTCTTTATTATTATTCTGTTGGAACATCCTGTCTGTGTGTTTTACACCGGACCTGGTTCCGTCTTTATTATTATTCTGTTGGAATATCCTGTCTGTGCGTTTTACGCCGGACCTGATTCCATTATTTATTATTCTGTTGGAATAACCTGTCTGTGCGGTCTATCGCATGCATGATGATTTCTTTTGTTATTCCATTCTTTATTATACTCAGTTGGTTAAAACTTTGACTTCTATACTCCATGAAATTAGTGGAATATCTTTGATATTTGTGCTTCATCTAGTATCTTTTCATGGAAATATTCTTCTAAGAATTCTTGAATTTTACTCCACAAAGAAGTATCATATTGACAATTTGGACGTTGTTAATTCCTGGATAAATTAATTCTTGAACTTGTTTTATTGAATTTTTATATCATTGTCATCATCCTCATGTTTATATTTTATTGAAAGTCATCTATGGCCTGTAGTGCATAGATGGACTTGGTATGATTATGACCAGAGATTAATCGGTGTAATCATGACCGTAATATTACAAATGATGTGAAAAAAGTCCTTATTGGCCCATAGTGCATTGATGGACAGTTTTTGGTATGATTATGGCTATGGATTCTCTTTGGCCGTAGTGCAGAGATGAATTATTTTATGACATGATCAGGACCGTTGATGAAAACATGATTATCTTTAGCCGTAGTGCATGGATAATTCGTGGTCGTGATACTAAAGAATATCCTTGGCCGTAGTGCAGGGGTGATTCGATGATGTGGATTATTTATTAAGCTGAGTCCCAGCGATAAAAGTCATGAAAAACCTTTTAAATCATAAAAGATAGTAGATTTTATTCTCTACTTGACTCTTTTAATGGATTGCTTGATCCGCTGCAGTTAAACTTGATGTTTATTGTATTTTATTAGTTTAACATTGTTGAAGACTAATGATAATTTATTCTGCATTATCTTAGTCATAATATTTCTTACTGGGCTAGTTGAGCTCACCCTTTCTTTCACGGTTCTCTTCAGGAAATGAGAATATAGCTGGGACGAGTCGGGAAACGGAGTGATGGATCAGATGATAGCATTAGTAGTCCTCACTATTCTATGTAATAGTGTGATAATAATTATAATGAGGACTCCTTGTGAGTATGGATACTCTCTAGAAGATAATATTTGTATTCAAACTCACAGTTTATGTTTTGTCGTATTGTACACGACAGTTATATAATTAAGTTATATTTGTATTTTGTACCATATTTTTGGCGACTCAGAATAGGTGATGTATACCTAATTTTGGGGGCGACACAGTTGGTATTAGAGCTTAGGGATATGATCCCTGGCTAGGATGTGAGAATAGAACTAGGAGGGGAGAGACGGGGAATTCCTTCGCTAGTATGACCTACCTAAGTTTACTTGTTATTTAATTGGTCAGTCAGAGTATAGGGATGATATGTGATATGTTAATTAACCCTTGTTTTGTTGCAGTTTTTGATAATGACATCTGAAAATGTTGAGATAAGCAATGGAGCACAGGAGACCGTTAAGTCTCCACAGATCAATAATCAGGACAATGTGCAACAGGATGGCGATAATCCTCCTGTAAACAACAACACTGATCAATTGACGAACGACGGTACGTTTAAGAGTTTTTTAGAATTCATGCAACATCAGGCGAAGACGGCTCCTGTTCATAATGCATGAGGAAACAATGGCAACCCACGGTTGGTCACCGCTAAGCAATTCAAGGAGCTGGGACCACCGGAGTTTTTGAGAAAGCCAGAACCACTTAAGGCGGAGACGTGGTTAAAGCAGATCACCAAGATATTTGATGTCTTGGAATGCTCAGAGGAGCAAAAGGTTCCCTTTACCACCTTTATGTTGCGTGAAGAGGCAGATTACTGGTGGGAATCTATAAAACATACCCAGCCTGATGCACTCAAGATGTCTTGGGAGAAATTCCAGGAGCTGTTCAACAACAAGTACTTTCTCGAAAGCATTCATCACATGAAGGAGGTGGAATTTATCAAGTTAGAACAAAACAACATGATCGTGTCGCAGTACGAAGCCAAGTTTGATGAGTTATCCCGATTTGCGTCCCACTTGGTTGATAATGAAGAAACAATGACGCGGATGTTTTTAAGAGGTTTGAAGCCGGAGATACGTCAATATCTGATTTCTCATAAACTATGTTTGTATTCAGATGTTGTAAATAGGGCTCAGTTAGTAGAGCGCGATAATGAGTCAATGCAACCAAAAGATATCTATCGACAAAATAATAATACTGGTGCTAACAGTCATCAAAGCGGTGACAATAAGTATGGAGGGAATCAACATGCTAGAAATGGTAACCACTTCGGTGGTAATCATGGCCAAAATAATAAGAATGGACATTTCAAGAAGAGAAGGTTCAACAATGACGTGAAGACGTCGGTACCAGTACCCGTTTTAAAGGAAGAAGAACGACCACCGGTCGTATGTTTCAAATGCGGACAGGAGGGACACATCCGTCCAAACTGTACGCAGCAATCCAAAGCGTGTTTTAATTGCGGAAGAGAAGGTCACCTAGCTCGATTTTGTCGTATGGTGAAGTCAAGTCCAGCTGGGATAGTGATGCCAAAGGATGTCCCAGATAAGCCAAAGCCGGTAGTTTAAAAGAGAGCGTTTTTTTTCGTGACGAGGAACTTGAATAAAATTATCGTGGGTAAGTTAATCATAAACCTTTGCGAAGTTTGTACCTTATTCGATACTGGTTCTACCCACTCTTTTATTTCACCTAGTTGTGTTCAGTGTTTGAACTTAACTCCGGAGAAGTTAGACTTTGATATATCTGTTAAAACTCAGTTGGGAGAAACCTTCGTTACCTCCACTATTTATAAATCTTGTTCAAATCAACACTTTCACGTTACCTGTCGATCTTATCTCTTTGAAAATTCTTGTCTTTGATGTGATTTTAGGAATCGATTGGTTAACTACTCATCATATTTTTTTGTAAGGTTATTAGCTTTCATACTCCTAACCAACCTGTTATGCGAATTCAAAGTAACCAAACCACTAAAGTTAATCATTTTCATATCAAGTCATAAGTAAAGAGCCCCATTCCTTTCGTTGTTTACTTCCTTGTGTGGAATGCACCGAAGCCAGACTTTTTGTAGGTGACGTCGTGAATGACGATGGCAAGTTGATAGGTATCAATGTGACGTGTTATCCAAGTCTTGGATGAGGGTCACAGTTTTGAATGATATTTCTATTGTTAATAAATTTCCTGAAGTATTCTTGAAGACTTCTTAGCCTACCCCAGAGCATAAAATTGAATTTTGTATTGACCCCAGTACAAAACCCATTTCTTAAACCCTCAAATATTTCTTTACTTAAAACGAACGTATCATGCGCCAAAGACATTGGCTCGAGCTGTTGAAGATTACGATCGTACCATTCAATATCATCGTGGAAGTGCGAACGTGGTAGCTGACGCGTTGAGTAGAAGATCGTATGCGAGTGAGATGTTGTTAACACAAAGACCCATTTCGTATAACTTACAAATGATGAAGATAGAGTTAAAGACTCTAGGGACCCACGTGAAGATAACGAATATACGATTAGAATCGACTTTAATCGATAAAGTTAAAGCCGCTTAAGCTACATACTCAGAGCTGATGAATGTGAAGAAGAAGGTTCAAGAGGGCGTTATTCTAGAGGCAAGAATCGATGAAGAGAGGAAATCTCAACCCTCGATTTAATTGGCCCATTTAAAATCCTTGATCGAGTAGGAACGGTGGCTTATAGACTCGTTTTATCGCCAAGTATGTCGCGTGTTCATAATATTTTTTAACATATTGATGTTACGTAAATATGTGGACGATCCGAACCACATTATTGATTTAGAACCGGACGAGATAGCGGATAATTTAACGTATGAAGATGTACCTGTTAAAATCCTGGAATATATTCAACACTCAAAGGTTATACCTCAAGAGTTAGAATCTGATGAAATGTCCTCATCTGTTCGGCATACCAGGTACGTACGTAAATTTCGAGTGTGAAATTTTATAAGGAGGGAAGATTGTGAAACCCCAGATTTTATGAATAAAGATTTAATTTTTTCGAAATATTTTTTTAATATTATGGTGTGAATTTGAGATAATATTGTGGGTAGTATTTATAAATTTTACAAAGTATACAAGTTATTGTATTATATTCGATTGGTCGGGGAATATTATTTTTGTCAGAGAATATTCGTACGATGACACAATTATTGGTGGACCCCACAAGGGAATTATTATCGGATTGAGAAAACGACAAAAATATTTGATTAAAAATAACGGCGGAAGTTTTACCGTTGATACTGTTGAACTACTCGGTAGTAAAAGTACAGTAATACGTGTGGTTGCATAGTAACACACGGTATTGATTATTAATGCTTATGTGAGAAGTCACTCAGTTTGATTCAATTATTGTCAATTAATAATATGAATTATTTAGCGATAATGAAGTTTTGTTTTATTCGTATTATTAACGTAATAAAACAGAAACATCTTTTTATATAAAACAGAATACTTTATTAAAGTTATTCTATAAATTGAATATATTATATTTTATTTAAAAGATTTTTCTTTAAATATGGACCGTCAGATTAAAGTAAATCAATCTGGACCGTTCATGGATTAGTTACTATGCATTCTATTTTCTTATAAATAGAAGCTCGTTCCTTCATTATTTTCTTACGAATTCACTGAACTCTAGAGAGAGAAACTATAGAGAGAAAGAAGAAAAGTATTCTGCTACTTAACTAATTCTTTATTTCAGTTCTTCTTTAAAACGGTAAGAGATATTATTTGTTATACCCGTAAGGGGTATTATTTCTTTTGTATTCATAAAGAGAACTTCTGTTATTCCATTATTTATTATTCTGTTAGAATAACATGTATACGCGGTCTACCCTATACTTGGTAACATTCTTCTATTATTCTGTTGGAACATCCTGTCTATGTGTTTTACACCGGACCTGGTTCCGTCTTTATTATTATTCTGTTGGAACATCCTGTCTGTGTGTTTTACACCGGACATGGTTTCGTGTTTATTATTATTCTGTTGGAACATCTTGTCTGTGTGTTTTACACCGGACTTGGTTCCGTCTTTATTATTATTCTGTTGAAATATCCTGTCTGTGCGTTTTACGCCGGACCTGGTTCCATTATTTATTATTCTGTTGGAATAACATGTCTGTGCGGTCTATCGCATGCATGGTGATTTCTTTTGTTATTCTATTCTTTATTATACTCAGTTGGTTAAGTTTTGACTTCTATACTCTATGAAATTTGTGGAATATCCTTGATAATTGCGTTTCATCTAGTATCTTTTCATGGAAATATTCTTCTAAGAATTCTTAAATTTTACTCCACAAAGCAGTATCATATTGACAATTTGAACGTTGTTAATTCCTGGATAAATTAATTCTTGAACTTGTTTTATTGAATTCTTATATCATTGTCATCATCCTCATGTTTATATTTTCTTGAAAGTCATCTATGGCCTGTAGTTCATAGATGGACTTGGTATGATTATGAACAGGGATTAATCGGTGTAATCATAACCGTAATATTACAAATAATGTGGAAAAAGTCCTCATTGGCCCATAGTGCATTGATGGACAGTTTTTGGTATGATTATTGTAAGACCCCAACTTATTAATGAATAAAATAAAATTTTCTCTAAATATTTTTGTGAATAATAATGGGTTAATTTGATATAATACTTTGGTTATGGGTGAAATGTGCAAATTTTACAAAATAAACAAGTGGTTATAAAATATTCATTTTGTCGGGGAATATTCGTTTGGTCGTGGAATATTCTTGCTGTCGGAGAATATTCGTATGACGGAGCAGCCTTGTGTGGGCCCCATAACGGAAAGCGATTAGATGAAGAAAACGACAAGTATAAGTTGTTTATAAATAACGGCGTAGTTATTACCGTTAATACTGTTAGAATACCCGGTGGTTAAAATACAGTAGCACACGGTATTGCACTAATTATTGATTCTTACGTAAGAAGGCACTACTCAATAATTGTTACAGTAGTTATTGTTCAATATTTTATTTTATTGATTCAATAATTGCTGCGTTGATATTTTATATTATTGTTGTTTCAATAATTGTTGCTGAACAGTATTTTCTATTATCAGATCAATAATTCATATTGTTTGAATAATATTATTAGATAACATTATTGGTAATGTCTAGAAAGTTCTGTCTAAGGAGAGGTTTGGTAATCTAATTGCACGCCAGTAAGCAGAAATCCTTATTGGAAAGCCCCCTCTTTCCTGGGAACGGCCTGATTGTTATAAATGTGATTCTGTAATATTATTTGTGAATAATTAATTATTGATTCATATGATAAGGAAATATTTATTTTATGTGGATATAAATGAGGGATATATTTTTGTGGTTAAAAATGAAGGAGTTAATGTTGAGGTTTTTATCAGTATTTTTTGTCGGAATGGAGGTATTAAAAATCAGGGTTTTTGAGATATTTTGTAGGGGTTATAATTTTTAATCCGACCGTTGGATCGTGGTAATTTTTGGATATGTTATACATATATAAGTTGAGTATATGTCCACAAATTTTGAACCGTTAAAAATGAACGTATGATTTATTATGAATTTTACGAGATGACTGGTTTAGAAATTGTTGAATTTTTGGAGTTTATCATTTTGGTGGAAAATTCTAGAATTGGTGGGCCCCACTCTTGGTTGGTGAAGAAATGTGCTGAGAATTTTATTCAAATGTGATAGGCTTGAATAGTAGCAGGTAAAGCCATCAGGTTGCAGGTTAAGTCTGCTTCGGCGTGCTAGCATTTTCCTATAAATAGAGGACTAAGTTAGAATTAAAAATCACACCAGAAACAAGTTTTCTCTCTTTCTCTCTCTAGATTATTGAGTGTATTTTGTGAGTATTTAGATATTTTGAGAGTTTTTATTCATCAGAGCAAGTTTCTTTCAGCCTTATACCAGTATTCCGACCAGAAGTACTGATATTTTGAGGTAAGGGATATTATCTTCTTCTTAAATGATATTTTCTTCAATATCATTATGCCGAAATATTGATATGAACTTTTTATAAAATTTGGAACTTTTTGTGTCGGGGTTACTATTCACGTATACGGCACTATTCACGAATACGGCACTATTCACCGAAAAATAAAAAAAATTATCCAAGATGTCTATTATGGTTACTATCTTTGATTGTATCCATGTTTGATCTTTATTTTTGAATTCTCCTTCACAATTGGTTATTATGGAGTATTATTACACTTGGATAAACTATAATACGAATCCCTAATATTTGTCCTTCTGTCTCATTGGATTCGTTTTTTTTAAAATATTTTTCATCATCCTCAGTCCTAAATGATGATACTACTGAATATCTTTGGCCTGTAGTGCAAAGATGTATGATTACTTAATGAATATCTTTGGCCTGTAGTGCAAAGATGAACAGGTGTTGAGATGAACATGACTGACAGGTGATACAAATGAATATCTTTAGCCTGTAGTGCAAAGATGAATATTTGGATAAAGAAGATTATTAATTAATGTTACAGGGATAAAATATTGATGATGGACTTTTAAATCTTAGAAGATAGTAGAATTCATTCTCTACTTGACTCTTCTAATGGTTTGTTGTTTTCGCTGTAGTTGTTGATCTAAAACTTGTTGTCGATTATATTCTATCAGATTTTTCCCTGTTGAATACTAATGATAATTTGTTATATATTATCTTAGTCATAATATTCTTTACTGGGCTAGTTGAGCTCACCCTTTTCCTTTTTGTTCCATTTTTCTTCTCAGGAGGTGAGAACATAGCAGGATCTAGTCGGGGTATGGAGTGATGGTTCTAGAAAGATGTTTTAGCAGTCCTCACTATTTCTGTAAAATAGTGTTTGAATAATTGTAATGAGGACTTATTTGAGTGTGGATATTGTCTAGAAGATAATATTTGTATTTAAACTCACAGTATGTGTTGTCGTATTTTGCACGACAATTGTATTATTGAAGTTGTAGTTTGCTTTCTGTACCATGTATTTGGCGACTCAGAATGGGTGTTGTATACCTATTTTGGGGGCGTCACAATTGGTATCAGAGCTTAGGGATATGATCCCTGGCTGACATGTGAGACAAGAACTAGGAGGGGAGAGACGGGGAATTCCTTCGCTAGTATGACCTGACAAAGTTTATTTGGTGTTTATTTGGTCGGTCAGAGTATAGGGATAATATATGACATGACTATTAACCCTTGTTTTATGGCAGTATTTAAGAATGGCAGCTGAGAACGTTAATAATGGAGTAAATCAGACCATGGAGACACCTTTGATTATCACCCAGGGGAACGTGCAACAAGAAGGCAATATTCCTCCTATAAACAACGTTACCGAACAAACGATGAATGATGGAATGTTTAGGAGCTTTTTACAGTTCATGCAAAATCAAACGAGGGAGACTCGTGTGCAGAATACGAGTGGAAATGATAGCAACGCGCGGTTTGTCACAGCCAAGCAGTTCAAAGAATTGGGACCACTAGAATTTAAGGAAAAGCCGGATCCGATCATGGCAGAAACGTGGGTCAAGCAAATTACCTAGATATTTGATGTCTTGGGATGCACGGAGGAACAGAAGGTTCCATTCGCCACCTTTATGTTCCGCGGTGAGGCAGACTACTGGTGGGAGTCTGTGAAGCGTACCCAGCCTGACGCACTCAACATGTCCTGGGAAACATTTCAAAAACTGTTCAATAACAAGTACTTTCCTAAAAGTATTCGTCATATGAAGGAGGTGGAGTTTATCAGACTGGAACAAAACAACATGACGGTGTCCCAGTACGAGGCAAAGTTTGTAGAGTTATCCAGGTTTGCACCTCATTTGGTCAAAAATGAGGAACGAATGACATGGATGTTTCTAAGAGGTTTAAAACCCGAGACTCGGCAATATCTTATCTCTCATAAATTTTCTTTATATTCAGATGTTGTAAACAGGGCTCAATTATTAGAGCGAGATAATGAGTATGTGCAACCGAGGGACCACAACCAGGGTCATACCGGTGGCGGCAGTCATCAAAGCAATGAAAACCAGCAGGGAGGAAAACATTCGGACAAAAGCGATAACCACTCTGGTGGTAATCGTGGTCGTGATAATTGAAGGAGCGAGTCGGGAGGAGATTTCAAGAAGAGAAGGTACAACAATGATAACGTGAAGACGTCAGCACGAACATCAACTGTTTCTAGGAGAGGAGAACGACCATCGGTCGTATGTTACAAATGTGAGAAAGAGGTACATATCAGCCCAAACTGCCCATAACAATCCAAGGTATGTTATAACTGTGGAAAGGAGGGTCATATAGCTCGAGAGTGTTCTATAGCAAAACTAAGTTCAGCAGGGATGGTGACTCCAAAAGTTATTCCGGATAAGTCGAAATCAGCGGTTCCTGGAAGGGCGTTTGTCGTGACTGGCCAAAACGCGAGAAACCCAAACGAGGTGATCACGGGTAAGCAAATCTTGAATTCTTGCGAAGTTTATACTTTATTAGATACCGATTCTATCCATTCTTTTATCTCTCCTTCTTGTGCTCAACGTTTGAACTTGACTCCGGAGAAATTGACCTTTGACTTATCTGTTGAAACTCTGTTGGGAGAAACCTTTGTTACATCTACAGTTTATAAATCTTACATAATCCAAGTTGGCACAATCACATTACCTGTTGACCTTATCTCTTTAAAGATACTTATTTTTGATGTGATTTTAGGAATTGATTGGTTAACTACTCATCATGTCAAAATTGATTATTTTCGTAAGGTTGTTAGTTTTCATATTCCTAACCAACCTGTTATGCGAATTCAAGCAACCAAACCACTAAAATCAATCGTTGTCATATCAAGCCATAAAGCCATTCGTTTATTGAAAAACGGATGTCAAGCTTTCATAGCCCATGTTATGGACTTGAACAAAAACACGTCAGATTTGAATAATATTTCTGTTGTTAGTGAATTTCTTGACGTATTTCCTGAAGAACTTCCTAGTCTACCCCCAGAACGTGAAGTTAAATTCTTTATTGACCTTGAACCCGGTACAAAGCCCATTTCTAAAACCCCATACTCCTATTGAACTTCAGGAGTTAAAAGTCCAACTACAGGAATTGTTGGTCATCGGTTTTATTCGTCCAAGTACATCTCCTTGGGGTGCTCCTGTTTTATTCGTAAAGAAGAAAGACGGGAGTATGCGACTTTGTATCGACTATAGGGAATTGAACCATGTCACCATCAAGAATAGGTATCCGCTACCTCGCATTGATGACCTGTTCGACCAGTTACAAGGACCACAATTCTTTTCAAAGATCGATCTTCGTTCTGGATATCATCAGCTGAAGATTAAAACTGAGGATATTCCAAAGACTGCTTTAAGAACTCGGTACGGGCATTATGAATTCTTAGTCATGTCTTTTGGATTGACTAATGCTCCTGCTGCCTTCATGGATATGATGAACCGTGTATTCAAAGAATATTTGGATCAGTTCGTTGTTGTCTTTATTAATGACATCCTCATCTATTCCAAAAGCCGTGAATATCATGAGCGCCATTTGAAGATGATATTGCAAAGGCTTCGTGAAAACAAGCTATATGCCAAACTGAAGAAATACGAGTTCTGGCTTGAGGAAGTAACATTCCTTGGGCACGTGGTGTCAAAACTGAAAAAATCCGAGTTCTGGCTTGAGGAAGGAGGGGAGGTTGTAAGACCCCAACTTATTAATAAATTAAATTAAATTTCCTCTATTTATTATTTTAAAATAGAAAGGGTTGATTTGATTAATGTGGTTAGTTATGGGTAAAATGCGCAAATATTTTAAATAAGCAAGTGGTTATAAAATATTCATTTTTGGTCGGTGAATATTCGTTTGGTCGTGGAATATTCTTACTATCGGGGAATATTCGTACGACGGCGCAGCCTTGTGTGGGCCTCATAACGGAAAGCGATTGGATGAAGAAAACGACAAGTATAAGTTGTTTATAATTAACGGCGTAGTTGTTACCGTTAATACTGTTGGAATACCCGGTGGTTAAAACACAGTAGCACACGGTATTGCACCAATTATTGATTCTTACGTAAGAAGGCACTACTCAATAATTGTTACAGTAGTTATTGTTCAATATTTTATTTTATTAATTCAATAATTGCTGTGTTGATATTTTATATTATTGTTGTTTCAATAATTGTTGTTGCACAGTATTTTCCATTATCAGATCAATAATTCATATTATTTGAATAATATTATTAGATAGCATTATTGGCAATGTCTAGAAAATTCTGTCTAAGGAGAGGTTTGGTCATCTAATTACTCTCCAGTAATGAGAAATCCTTTTTGAAAAGTCCTCTCTTTCTTGGGAACGGCCTGGTTGTCATAATTGTGATTCTGTAATATTATTTGTGAATAATTAATTATTGATTTATATGATAAAGAAATATTTATTTGATGTGGATATAAATGATAGATTTATTTATGTGGTTATAAATGAAAGAATTAGTGTTGGGGGGTTTTATCAGTATTTTGTCGGAATAGAGGTATTTAAAAATCAAATCAGTGTTCTTAAAGCTCTATTGCGTGAGTTATAATTTAATCTGACCATTGGATTGTTGTGATTTTTGGATATATTATACATATATAAGTTGAGTATATGTCCACAAATTTTAAACCGTTAAAAATTAACGTATGATTTGTTATGAATTTTATGAGGTATTGAAAATCATCTGTTTGTGAATTTCGAATATTTTTGGTTTGGAATTTGGAAAAACTTAAAGCTACAAAGTTGTAGAGAATTCAATTTCATATGGAATGGACATGAGATTTGAATTTTTCTGATAAAATGTCTATTTTATATGAATTATTGAAGTTACTGATTATTTAAAATATTTTAAAATTTTTTAGAATTGGTAGGCCCCACTTTTGGTTGGTGAGAAATGTGCTGAAATTTTATTTCAAAAGTGGTGGGAGGGAATAGTAGCAGGTAAAGCCATCAAGTAGCAGGTTAAGTCTGCTTCGGCGTTCTAACATTTTTCTATAAATAGGGTGCTGAGTTAGAATTAAAAATCACACCAGAAACAAAAAAAATTTTCTCTCTCTCTCTATATTATCGAGCGTATTTTGTGAGTATTTAGATACTTTGAGAGTTGCTATTCAGTGCAAGTTTCTGATATTCCGGTCAGAAATATTGTATTTTGAGGTAAGGAATGTTATTTTTTTGTAAATGGTATTATTTCCTTCAATATCATTATGCCGAAATATTGGTCTGAACTTTTTATCAAATTTGAAACTTTTTTGTGTCGGGATTACTATTAACGTATACGGCACTATTCACGTATACGACACTATTCACGAATACGGCACTATTCACCGAAAAATAAAATTTTCTCTTCTTTGTCCCAGATGTCTATTATGGTTACTATATTTGATTGTATCCATATTTTGATTGTCATTCTTGAATTTTTCTCCATTATGTTTTATTATGGAGTATTTTTAAACTTGAATTATCTAAAGTACGAATCTCTAAACTTTGTCCTTTTATCGTACTGGATTCGTTCTCTAAAATATTTTTTATCATCCTCAGTCCTTAATGGTGATACTTGATGAATATCTTTGGCCTGTAGTGCAAAGATGAATGATTACCTGATGAATATCTTTAGCCCGTAGTGTAAAGATGAACAGGTGTTGAGATGAACATGACCAACTGGTGATACAAATGAATATCTTTGGCCCGTAGTGCAAAGATGAATATTTGATTCAAGATGTATATTGATTGATGTTACAGGGATAAAATATTGATGATGGACTTTTAAATTCATAGATGATAGTAGATTTCATTCTCTACTTAACTATTCTAATGAATTATTGTTTCCGCTGCAGTTGTTGATCTAAAACTTATTGTCTATTATATTTTATCAGATTTTTCCCTGTTGAAGACTAATGATAAGTTGTTGTATATTATCGTAGTCATAATATTCTTTACTGGGCTAGTTGAGCTCACCCTTTTCCTTTTTGTTCCATTTTTCTCAAGAGGCGAGAATATAGCGGGAACTAATTGGGGTGTGGAGTGATGTTTCCAGTCAGTTGTGTTAGCATTCCTCACTATTTTATAAAATAGTGTTTTAATAATTTTAGTGAGGACTTATTTGAGTGTGGATATTGTCTAGAAGATAATATTTGTATTTAAACTCACGGTATTTGTGTTGTCATATTTTGCACGATAATTACTTTAATGAAGTTGTATTTATTTCTGTACCATGTATTTGGCGATTCAAAATGGGTGATGTATACCTATTTTGGGGGCGTAACAGTTGGTATCAGAGCTTAGGGATATGGTCTCTGACGGAGATCAGGGAATAGAACTAGGAGGGGAGAGACGAGTAAATTCTTCGCTAGTGTGTCTTACCTAAGCTTATTTGTTGGTCGGTCATAATATAGGGATATTATGTGATATGTTAATTTGTTAATTAACCCTTGTTTTATGACAGTATTTAAAAATGGCTGCTGAGAACGTTAATAATAGAGTTTATGAGACCGTGAAAACACCTTTAGTCACCAATCAGGAGAATGTGCAACAGGCTGACAATGTTCCTCCTGTAAATAACACCACTGATCAGACGATGAACGATGGGATGTTTAGAAGCTTTTTGCAGTTTAAGCAAAATCAGACGAGGGAGACTCGTGTGCAGAATACGGGTGGAAATGATAGCAACGCGCAATTTGTCACAGCCAAGCAGTTCAAAGAGTTGGGACCACCAGAATTCTGGGGAAAGCCAGATCCGATTAAGGCGGTAACGTGGGTCAAGCAAATTATCAAGATATTTGATGTCTTGGGATACACGGAGGAACAGAAGGTTCCATTCGCCACTTTTATGTTCCGTAATGAGGCAGATTACTGGTGGAAATCTGTGAAACGTACCCATCCAACTGCACTCAGCATGTCTTGGAAAACATTTCAGAAACTTTTTAATGACAAGTACTTTCCTGAAAGTATTCGTCATATGAAGGAGGTAGAGTTTATTAGACTAGAACAAAACAACATGACGGTGTCCCAATACGAGGCTAAGTTCGAGGAGTTATCCAGGTTTGCACCTCATTTGGTGGAGAATGAGGAACGTATGACGAGGATATTTTTGAGAGGTCTAAAACCCGAGACTCGACAATATCTTATCTCTCATAAATTTTCTTTATATTCAGATGTTGTAAGGGCTTAATTATTAGAGCGAGATAATGAGTATGTTCAACCGAGGGACAACAACCAGGGTCAGACCGGTGATAGTAGTCATCGGAGCAATGATAACAAGCGGGGAAGAAGGAATACAGACAAAAGCGGTAATCACTCTGGTGGTAATCGTGGCCGTGAAAATAGAAGAAGCGAGTAGGGAGGAGATTTCAAGAAGAGAAGGTACAACAATGATAACGTGAAGACGTCAGCACAAACATCAACTGTTTTTAGGGGAGGAAAATGACCACCGGTCGTATGTTACAAATATAGAAAAGAGGGACACATCAGCCCAAACTGCCCACAACAATCCAAGGTATGTTATAACTGTGGAAAGGAGGGTCATATAGCTCGAGAGTGTTCTATAGCAAAATCAAGTTCAGCTGGGATGGTGACTCCAAAAGTTGTCCCGGATAAGTCGAAATCAGCGGTTCCTGGAAGAGCGTTTGTCGTGACTAGCCAAAACGCGAGAAACCCGAACGAGGTGATCACGGGTAAACTAATCTTGAATTCTTACAAAGTTTATACTTTACTAGATACCGGTTCTACCCATTCTTTTATCTCTCCTGCTTGTGCTCAACGTTTAAACTTGATTCCGGAGAAATTAGACTTTGACCTATCTGTGGAGATTCCGTTAGGAGAAACTTTCATTACATCTATAGTTTATAAACCTTGTTTAATCCAAGTTGGCACCATCACATTACCTGTTGACCTTATCTCTTTAAAGATACTTGCATTTGACGTGATTTTAGGGATTGATTGGGTAACTACTCATCATGCCAAAATTGATTGTTTTCGTAAGGTTGTTAGTTTTTATATTCCTAATCAACCTGTTATGCGAATTCAAGCAACCAAACCACTAAAATCAATCACTGTCATATCAAGCCATAAAGTCATTCGTTTATTGAAAAACGGATGTCAAGCTTTCTTAGCCCATGTTATGGATTTGAATAAAAACACGTCAGATTTGAATAAAATTTCTGTTGCTAGTGAATTTCCTGACGTATTTCCTGAAGAACTGCCTGGTCTACTCCCAGAACATGAAGTTAAATTCTTTATTGACCTTGAACTCGGTACAAAGTCCATTTTTAAAACCCCATATCGAATGGCTCCTATTGAACTTCAGGAGTTAAAAGTCCAATTACAGGAGTTGTTAGACATCGATTTCATTCGTCCTAGTACGTCTCCTTGAGGTTCTCATGTTTTATTCGTAAAAAAGAAAGACGGGAGTATACGACTTGTTTTTGACTATCGAGAATTGAACCATGTCACCATCAAGAATAGGTATCCACTACCTCGTATTGATGACATGTTCGACCAGTTGCAAGGAACACAATTCTTTTCAAAGATCGATCTTCGTTCTAGATATCATCAGCTGAAGATTAAAACTGAGGATATTCCAAAGACTACCTTCAGAACTCGGTATGGCCATTATGAATTCTTAGTCATGTCTTTTGAATTGACTAATGCTCCTGCTGCTTTCATGGATATGATGAACCGTGTATTCAAGGAATTTTTGGATCAATTCGTTGTTGTCTTTATTGATGACATCCTCATCTATTCCAAAAGCCGTGAAGATCATGAGCACCATTTGAAGCTAGTACTTTAAAGGCTTCGCGATAACAAGTTGTATGCCAAGCTGAAGAAATGTGAGTTCTGGCTTGAGGAAGTAGCATTCATTGGGCACGTGGTGTCAAAATATGGAGTATCTGTCGACCCGACGAAGATTGAAGCCATACAAAGTTGGGAGCAACCGAAGTCGGTAACTGAAGTGCGTAGCTTTCTGGGCTTAGCTAGTTATTATCGAAGATTCGTGGAAGGATTTTCTCGAATCGCTACCCCGTTAACTCAGCTGACTCGGAAAGATACAAAATTTGTATGGAGCGAAGAATGCGAGAAGAGTTTCCAAGAGCTCAAGAGGAGACTCATTTCGGCACCTGTTCTAACAATACCATCTGGTTCAGATGGATTTGTGACGCCCCCAAAATTAGGTATACATCACCCATCTTGGGTCGTCAGATACATAGTACAGAATACAAATACAACTGATTAATACATTTGTCGTGTACAATACGACAAAACATAAACTGTGAGTTTGAATACAAATATTATCTTCTAGAGAGTATTCACACTCAAAAGGAGTCCTCATTACATTTATTAACACACCATTACATAGAATAGTGAGGACTACTAACTAATACTATCATTCGGACCATCACTCCGTACCCCGACTTGTCCCAGCTACATTCTCATTTCCTGAAGAGAACAGTGAAAGAAAGGGTGAGCTCAACTAGCCCAGTAAGAAATATTATGACTAAGATAATGCAGAATAAATTATCATTAGCCTTCAACAATGTTAAACTGATAAAATATAATAGACATCAAGTTTAACTGTAGCGGAACAAGCAATCCATTAAAAGAGTCAAGTAGAAAAGAAACTCTACTATCTTTTATGATTTAAAAAGTTTTTCAACACTGTAATCGCTGAGACTCAGCTTAATAAAATAATCCACATCATCGAATCACCCCTGCACTACGGCCAAGGATATTCGTGTATTCATCAATGGTCATGATCATGCCAACAACTGTCCATCAATGCACTACGGGCCAATGAGGACTTTTACCACATCATTTGTAATATTACGGTCATGATTATACCGAATAATCCCTGGTCATAATCATACCAAGTCCATCTATGCACTACATGCCACAGATGACTTTCAACATTTTATAAACATGAGGATGATGACAATGATATAAGAATTCAATAAAACAAGTTCAAGAATTAATTTATCCAAGAATTAACAACGTCCAAATTGTCAACATGATACTGCATTGTGGAGTAAAATTCAAGAATACTTAGAAGAATATTTTCTTGAAAAGATACTGGATGAAACGCAACTATCAAGGATATTCCACAAATTTCATGGAGTATAGAAGTCAAAACTTAACCAACTGAGTACAATAAAGAATGGAATAACAAAAGAAATCACCATGCATGCGATAGACCGCACAGACAGGTTATTCCAATAGAATAATAAATAATGGAACCAGGTCCGGCGTAAACGCACAGACAGGATATTCCGACAGAATAATAAATAATGGAACCAGGTCCGGTGTAAAACACACAGACAGGATATTCTAACAGAATAATAATAAAACGGAACCAGGTCCGGTGTAAAACACACAGACAGGATGTTCCAACAGAATAATAAACGGAACCAGGTCCGGTGTAAAACACACAGACAGGATGTTCCAACAGAATAATAGAAGAATGTCACCAAGTATAGGGTAGACCGCGTATACTGGTTATTCCAACAGAATAATAACAAATGGAATAACAGAAGTTCTCTTCATGAATATAAAAGAAATAATATTCCCTACCTTAAAAGAACTGGATATTGGAAAAGTGATGTAGCAGAATACTTTTAGTCTCTCTCTCTCTTATTCTCTCTATACTTTCTCTCTCTATAGCTTGAATGAATTCGTGAAAAATAATGAAGCCCTAGGCCTCTATTTATAGAAAAACTGAGGGTGGCTCTTGGTCTTAACGAAGGGTCAAATGACTCTTGGTCTTAACGAAGGGTCAAATGACTCTTGGTAATATTGAAGGGACAACTACTATTGACGAAAGTAATTACTATTGACCAAGGTAAATACTATTGACGAAGGTAATTACTATTGACCAAGGTAAATACTATTGACGAAGGTAATTACTATTGACCAAGGTAAATACTATTGACGACGGTAATTACTATTGACGACGGTAATTACTACTGACGAAGAGACTCTTAGATGATGACATATGGCCCCCCCATAAAATAACCAAACTTACCACAGCGTCTCAATAATATAACATATTATACAGATGATACTATGACAATAATTTAAGAGATATGATGCAGCAATTACTGTAGCAATAATTGAGTATAGCTGAGTGACTTCTCACGTAAGCATCAATAATCAATACCGTGTGCTACTATGCAACCACGCGTATTACTGTACTTTTACTACCGAGTAGTTCAACAGTTTTAACGATTTTAACGTAATACCTCAGCTGTTATTTTTATAGAAAGATAATTTTGTCGTTTTCTCAATCCGACAATAATTCCGTTGTGGGGTCCACCAATGATTGTGCCGTCGTACGAATATTCCCCGACAAAAAGAATATTCTCCGACCAAACGAATATTTTATAACAACTTGCTTACTTTGCAAAATTTATAAATATTACCCACAACTATAACATTATATCAAATTAACTCCATAATATTCAAAAATGATATTTATAGAAAATTCATCTTTATTTATAAAAATTGGGGTCTTACAACCTCCCCTTCTTATGAAATTTCGCCCTCGAAATTAGGGTACGTACCTGGTATGTCGAAGAGGTAAGGATACCTTGATTTCATTTCTGATTCTAACTCCCAAGTCATTTCCTCAACATCGTGGTTTCTCCACAAAACTTTGACTTGAGGTATAACCTTGGAGCGTAGAATATGTTCCTTCTTATCCAAGATTTGAACAGGAACTTCTTCATACGTCAAATCCTCCGCTATTTCGTCCGGTTCTAACTCAATAATGTGGTTCGGGTCTTCCACATATTTGCGTAACATGGATATGTGGAAAACGTTATGAACACGAGACATACTTGGCGGTAAAGCGAGTCTATAAGCCACAGTTCCTACTCGATCGAGGATTAAAAATGGACCGATGAATCGAGGATTTAGCTTTCCTCTCTTTCCAAATCTCGTAACTCCTTTCCATGGAGCAACACGTAAGAACACATGATCTCCTACATCAAATTCCACGTCCTTTCGATGAAGATCAGCATAACTCTTTTGTCGATCTTGTGAGGTTTTTATACGTTGTCGGATCGTTTGAATCTTTTCTGTAGTCATACGTACCAACTCCGGTCCCAACAACGTTGCTTCGCCCACCTCATCCCAGCATACTGGAGAACGACATTTTCTTCCATACAATGCTTCGAATGGAGCCATGCCAATACTTGCTTGATAACTGTTGTTGTAGGAAAACTCCACCAATGGTAAGAACTTGTCCCAACTTCCTTTGAAGTCAAAGACACAGAGTCTTAATAGATCTTCAAGAGTTTGAATAGTCCTCTCTGATTGTCCGTCCGTCTGAGGATGATATGCTGAACTAAATCGTAACTCCGTGCCCATAGCTTTTTGTAAACTAACCCAAAATCGTGAAGTGAATCTTGGGTCTCGGTCAGAAATTATGGATACTGGCATACCATGCAGTCTTACAATCTCGTTTATGTACATACGAGCAAGACGTTCAAGTGTATAAGTTTCTCGTATCGGTAAGAAATGAGCAGACTTGGTCAATCTATCAACAATGACCCAAATCGCATCAATACCTTGAGAAACCCTAGGAAGACCGGTAACGAAATCCATGGTAATGTGCTCCCACTTCCATTCTGGAATTTCAAGTGGTTGCAATGGACCTTTTGGTACTTGATGCTCCGCTTTGACTCGTTGACAAGTTAGACACCTTGAGATAAACAACGCTATCTCTCTCTTCATATTGCTCCACCAAAATGTATGACGAAGATCATGATACATTTTGGTACTTCCAGGATGGATTGCAAACGGTGTGTTGTGCGCCTCCATCATGATTTCATACTTTAAATCAGGGTTGTTAGGAACACAAAGTCTGGAGTTGACTCGAAGTATTCCTTCCTCATCGATTCTTGCTTCCGGCATAACACCTTCTTGCACTTTCTTCCTCATACGCATCAGCTCCAGGTCTGTAGCTTGAGCAGCTTTAACTTTATCGATTAAAGTCGGTTCTACTCGTATATTCGCCATCATCACATGGGTCCCTGGAGTCTTCAACTCTATCTCCATCCTTTGCAAATCACACAAAATGGGCCTTTGCGTTGTTAATATTGCACTTGTACCCGCATATGATCTTCTACTCAATGCGTCAGCTACCACGTTCGCTTTTCCAGGATGGTATTGAATGGTATGATCATAATCTTTCAACAGTTCAAGCCAACGTCGTTGTCGCATGTTGAGTTCCTTTTGAGTGAAGAAATATTTGAGGCTTTTATGATCCGTAAAGATCTCCACTTTCTCCCCATACAAGTAATGCCTCCAAATTTTAAGTGCAAAGACAACAGCTGCCAACTCTAGATCATGAGTAGGATAATTCCTCTCATATTCCTTGAGTTGTCTTGATGCATAGGCTATGACTTTTCCATGTTGCATGAGAACGCATCCCAACCCTTTGCTCGAAGCATCACTGTAGATGACAAATCCCTCCGAGCCAGATGGTATTGTTAGAACAGGTGCTGAAATGAGTCTCCTCTTGAGTTCTTGAAAACTCTGCTCACATTCTTCGCTCCAACCAAACTTTGTATCTTTCCGAGTCAGCTGAGTTAATGGAGTAGCGATTCGAGAAAATCCTTCCACGAATCTCCGATAATAACCAGCTAAACCAAGAAAGCTACGTACCTCGGTCACTGATTTAGGTTGCTCCCAGCTTTGAATAGCTTCAATCTTTGCCGGGTCAACCGATATTCCACGACTTGATACTACGTGCCCAAGGAATGCTACCTCCTCCAGCCAGAACTCGCATTTCTTCAACTTGGCATAAAGCTTGTATTCACGAAGCTTTTGGAGTACCAGCCTCAAGTGTTGCTCATGATCGTCACGGCTTTTGGAATAAACAAGGATGTCATCGATAAAGACGACCACAAAGTGATCCAAATATTCCTTAAATACCCTGTTCATCATATCCATGAAGGCAGCAGGAGCATTAGTCAATCCAAAGGACATGACTAGAAATTCATAATGCCCGTACCGAGTTCTAAAAGCCGTCTTTGGAATATCCTCAGTTCTAACCTTCAGCTGATGATATCCAGAACGAAGATCGATCTTTGAAAAGAATTGTGCTCCTTGCAACTGGTCAAACAGGTCATCAATACGTGGCAATGGGTACCTATTTTTGATGGTGACATGATTCAACTCCCGATAATCAATACAAAGTCGCATACTCCCATCTTTCTTCTTCACGAACAGAACAGGAGCACCCCAAGGAGAAGTACTAGGACGAATAAAACCAATGTCTAACAATTCCTGCAGTTGGGTCTTTAACTCCTGAAGTTCAATAGGAGCCATTCGATATGGGGCTTTGGAAATGGGTTTTGTACCGGGTTCAAGGTCGATACAAAATTCAATTTCACGCTCTGGGGGTAGGCCAGGAAGTTCTTCGGGAAATACGTCAGGAAATTTATTAACAACAGAAATATCATTCAAAGCTGACGTATTTTTGTTTAGATCTGTGACATGAGCTAAGAAAGCTTGACATCCGTTTTTTAATAAACGAATAGCTTTATGGCTTGAGATGACAGCGATTGATTTTAATGGTTTGGTTGCTTGAATTCGCATAATAGGTCGATTAGGAATATGAAAGCTAACAACCTTACGAAAACAATCAATTTTTGCATAATGAGTAGTTAACCAATCAATCCCTAGAATCACGTCAAATGCAAGTATTTTTAATGAAATCAGATCGATAGGTAATGTGTGGGTACCAACTTGAACCAAACAAGACTTATAAACAGTGGAGGTAATGAAGGTTTCTCCCAACGGAGTTTTCACAGATAAGTCAAAGTCTAATTTCTCCGGAATCAAATTTAATCGATGAGCGCAAGTAGGAGAAATAAAAGAATGGGTTGAACCGGTATCAAATAAAGTATAAACTTCTTTAGAGTTTATAATAAGCTTACCCGTGATGACCTCATTCGGGTTCCTTGCTCTCTGGGAGTTCACAACAAACGCTCTCCCTTGCACAACCGGTTTTGACTTTTCTGGGACGGCTTTTGGTGCCTCCATCCTAGCTGAATTTGTTTTCGGTAAACGACAAAATCGGGCTAAATGACCTTCTCTTCCACAATTATAACATGCTTTGGACGGCATCGCGCAGTTTGGACTGATGTGCCCCTCCCCTCCGCATTTGAAACATATGATAGGTGGTCGTTCTCCTTCCTTAACGACAGGTGCTGGTGCTGACGTCTTTCCATCATTGTTGAATCTCCTCTTCTTGAAATGTCCATTCTTATTGTTTTGGCCCTGATTACCACCGAAGTGGTTACCATTTCTGGCCTGTTGATTCCCTCCACGCTTGTTGTCACCGCTTCGATGACTGCTCTCACTGGTATTATCATTTTGCCGGCTGCTCTCTTTTGGTTGCGTTGTCTCGTTATCGCGCTCCACCAACTGAGCCCTATTTACAACATCTGAATACAAACACAGTTTATGAGAAACAAGATGTTGACGTATCTCCGGCTTCAAACCTCTTAAAAACATCCGCGTCATTCTTTCTTCATTATCCACCAGGTGGGACGCAAACCGGGATAACTCCGCAAATTTTGCCTCGTACTGCGACACGGTCATATTATTCTGCTCCAATTTGATGAACTCCACCTCCTTCATGTGACGAATACTCTCGGGAAAGTATTTGTCGTTAAACAGATCTTGAAACTTCTCCCAAGACATCTTCAGTGCGGCAGGTTGAGTACGCTTTATCGATTCCCACCAGTAATCTGCCTCTCCTCGCAACATAAAGGCGGCAAAGGGAACCTTTTGCTCCTCGGAGCAACCCAAGACATCAAATATCTTGGTGATCTGCTTTATCCATGTTTCAGCTACAAGTGGTTTGGGTTCTCCCTTAAACTCCGGTGGTCCCAGCTCCTTAAACTGTTTAGCGGTGACCGCCTGAGAGTTTCCAGTATTTCCACCTACGTTGTGGACAGGAGCCGCTTTCACCTGTTGTTGCATGAATTGCATAAAGCCTCTGAACATTTGATCATTCATCATTTGGTCAGTGTTGTTGTTTGCATGAGGATTGACACCTTCCTGATGCACATTATCCTGATTATTGATATGTGGTGAATCAACAGTCGTCTGTGCTCCATTGCTATTCTCAACGTTCTCAGATGCCATTTTCAGATACTGCCACAAAATAAAAATTAATTGATATGTCATATATTATCCTTATATTATGACCGACCAATTAAATACCATGCAAATAAACTTAGGTATGTCATACTAGCGAAGGAATTCCCCGTCTCTCCCCTCCTAGTTCTATTCTCACATCTTAGCCAGGGATCATATCCCTAAGCTCTGATACCAACTGTGACGCCCCCAAAATTAGGTATACATCACCCATCTTGGGTCGTCAGATACATAGTACAGAATACAAATACAACTGATTAATACATCTGTCGTGTACAATACGACAAAACATAAACTGTGAGTTTGAATACAAATATTATCTTCTAGAGAGTATTCATACTCAAAAGGAGTCCTCATTACATTTATTAACACACCATTACATAGAATAGTGAGGACTACTAACTAATACTATCATTCGGACCATCACTCCGTACCCCGACTTGTCCCAGCTACGTTCTCATTTCCTGAAGAGAACAGTGAAAGAAAGGGTGAGCTCAACTAGCCCAGTAAGAAATATTATGACTAAGATAATGCAGAATAAATTATCATTAGCCTTCAACAATGTTAAACTGATAAAATATAATAGACATCAAGTTTAACTGTAGCGGAACAAGCAATCCATTAAAAGAGTCAAGTAGAAAATAAACTCTACTATCTTTTATGATTTAAAAAGTTTTTCAACACTGTAATCGCTGAGACTCAGCTTAATAAAATAATCCACATCATCGAATCACCCCTGCACTACGGCCAAGGATATTCGTGTATTCATTAATGGTCATGATCATGCCAACAACTGTCCATCAATGCACTACGGGCCAATGAGGACTTTTACCACATCATTTGTAACATTACGGTCATGATTATACCGAATAATCCCTGGTCATAATCATACCAAGTCCATCTATGCACTACATGCCACAGATGACTTTCAACATTTTATAAACATGAGGATGATGACAATGATATAAGAATTCAATAAAACAAGTTCAAGAATTAATTTATCCAGGAATTAACAACGTCCAAATTGTCAACATGATACTGCATTGTGGAGTAAAATTCAAGAATACTTAGAAGAATATTTTCTTGAAAAGATACTGGATGAAACGCAACTATCAAGGATATTCCACAAATTTCATGGAGTATAGAAGTCAAAACTTAACCAACTGAGTACAATAAAGAATGGAATAACAAAAGAAATCACCATGCATGCGATAGACCGCACAGACAGGTTATTCCAATAGAATAATAAATAATGGAACCAGGTCCGGCGTAAACGCACAGACAGGATATTCCGACAGAATAATAAATAATGGAACCAGGTCCGGTGTAAAACACACAGACAGGATATTCCAACAGAATAATAATAAAACGGAACGAGGTCCGGTGTAAAACACACAGACAGGATGTTCCAACAGAATAATAAACGGAACCAGGTCCGGTGTAAAACACACAGACAGGATGTTCCAACAGAATAATAGAAGAATGTCACCAAGTATAGGGTAGACCGCGTATACTGGTTATTCCAACAGAATAATAACAAATAGAATAACAGAAGTTCTCTTCATGAATATAAAAAAAATAATATTCCCTACCTTAAAAGAACTGGATATTGGAAAAGTGATGTAGCAGAATACTTTTAGTCTCTCTCTCTCTTATTCTCTCTATACTTTCTCTCTCTATAGCTTGAATGAATTCGTAAAAAATAATGAAGCCCTAGGCCTCTATTTATAGAAAAACTGAGGGTGGCTCTTGGTCTTAACGAAGGGTCAAATGACTCTTGGTCTTAACGAAGGGTCAAATGACTCTTGGTAATATTGAAGGGACAACTACTATTGACGAAAGTAATTACTATTGACCAAGGTAAATACTATTGACGAAGGTAATTACTATTGACCAAGGTAAATACTATTGACGAAGGTAATTACTATTGACCAAGGTAAATACTATTGACGACGGTAATTACTATTGACGACGGTAATTACTATTGACGAAGAGACTCTTAGATGATGACATATGGCCCCCCCATAAAATAACCAAACTTACCACAACGTCTCAATAATATAACATATTATACAGATGATACTATGACAATAATTTAAGAGATATGATGCAGCAATTACTGTAGCAATAATTGAGTATAGCTGAGTGACTTCTCACGTAAGCATCAATAATCAATACCGTGTGCTACTATACAACCACGCGTATTACTGTATTTTTACTACCGAGTAGTTCAACAGTTTTAACGATTTTAACGTAATACCTCAGCTGTTATTTTTATAGAAAGATAATTTTGTCGTTTTCTCAATCCGACAATAATTCCGTTGTGGGGTCCACCAATGATTGTGCCGTCGTACGAATATTCCCCGACAAAAAGAATATTCTCCGACCAAACGAATATTTTATAACAACTTGCTTACTTTGCAAAATTTATAAATATTACCCACAACTATAACATTATATCAAATTAACTCCATAATATTCAAAAATGATATTTATAGAAAATTCAACTTTATTTATAAAAATTGGGGTCTTACAGGATTTGTTATCTACAGCGATGCTTCAGGCAAAGGGTTAGGATGTGTTCTCATGCAACATGGAAAAGTCATAGCCTATGCCTCGTGATAACTTAAAGAATATGAGAGGAATTATCCTACTCATAATCTAGAGTTGGCAGCAGTCGTTTTCGTGCTAAAGATCTGGAGGCACTATCTATATGGGGAGAAAGTGGAGATCTATACGGATCATAAAAGCCTCAAATATTTCTTCACCCAAAAGGAACTCAACATGCGGCAACGACGTTGGATTGAGCTGTTGAAAGATTACGATCATACCATCCAATATCATCCTGGAAAAGCAAACGTAGTAGCTGACGCATTGAGTAGAAGATCGTATGCAGGTACAAGTGCAATGTTGTTAACGCAAAGACCCGTTTTGTATGACTTGCAAAAGATGGAGATAGAGGTAAAGGCTCCAAGTACCCACATGATGATATCAAATATACGAGTAAAATCGACTTTAATCGATAAAGTTCAAGCTGCTCAATCTACGGACCTGGAGCTGATGCGTATGAAGAAGAAATTGCAAGAAGGTGCTATTCCAGAAGCAAGAATCGATGAAGAAGGAATACTTAGAGTCAACTCTAAACTTTGTGTTCCTAACGACTCTGATTTGAAGTACAAGATCATGATGGAGGCACACAACACACCATTTGCAATCCATCCAGGGAGTACCAAAATGTATCATAATCTTCGACATACATTTTGGTGGAACAATATAAAGAGAGAGATCGCGGAGTTTATCTCGAGGTGTTTAACTTATCAACGAGTAAAGGCCGAACATCAAGTGTCAAAGGGTCCATTGCAACCACTTGAGATTCTGAAATGGAAGTGGGAACACATTACCATGGATTTCGTTACGGGTCTTCCCAAGGTTTCTCAAGATATAGATGCTATTTGGGTTATTATTGATAGATTAACCAAGTCTGCTCATTTCTTGCCTATACGTGAGACTTATTCCCTTGAACGTCTTGCTCGTATGTACATGAATGAGATTGTGAGATTGCATGGCATGCCAATATCCATAATTTCGGATCATGACCCAAGATTCACTTCACGATTTTGGGTTAGCTTGTAGAAAGCTATGGGAACAGATTTACGATTCAGTTCAGCATACCATCCTCAAACGGACGGGCAATTAGAAAGAACAATTCAAACTCTTAAAAATCTATTAAGACTATGTGTCCTAGATTTCAAAGAGAGTTGAGATAAGTACCAACCATTGGTGGAATTCTCCTACAACAATAATTATCAAGCAAGTATAGGCATGGCTCCATTCGAGGCGTTGTATGGAAGAAAATATCATTCTCCAGTATGCTGGGATGAGGTGGGTGAAGCAACGTTGTTGGAACCAGAATTGGTACGTATGACTACAGAGAAAATCCAAATGATCCAACAACGTATACAAACGACACAGGATCGACAAAAGAGTTATGCGGATCTTCATCGAAAGGACGTGGAATTTAATATTGGGGATCATGTATTGTTACGTATTGCCCCATGGAAGAGAGTTACAAGATTTGGGAAAAGAGAAAAGCTCAATCCAAGATTTGTTGGTCCATTTGAGATTCTTGACCGAATAGAAAATGTGGCCTATAGACTCGCATTACCTCCAAACATGTCTCGTGTTCATAATATTTTTCACATATCTATGCTTCGTAAATATGTAAAAGACCCGAACCACATAATTAAGTTAGAACCAGACGAAATAGCTGAAGAATTAATGTACGAGGAGGTACCTATTAAGATCTTGGATAGGAAAGAGCATGTCATACGCACCAAGGTTATACCACAAGTTAAGGTTTTGTGGAGGAACCATGCTATTGAGGATATGACCTGGGAGTTAGAAACGGAAATGAAGGCGAGGTATCCTCACCTTTTCGAAATATCAGGTACGTACGTCAATTTCGAGGACGAAATTTCATAATGAGGGGAGGTTATAAGACCCCGACTTATTATTAAATGAAATTAAATTTTCTCTATTTATTATTTTGAAATAGTAAAGGTTGATTTGATTAATGTGGTTAGTTATGGGTAAAATGCGCAAATATTTCAAATAAGCAATTGGTTATAAAATATTCATTTTTGTTGGTGAATATTCGTTTGGTCGTGGAATATTCTTGCTGTCGGAGAATATTCGTACGACGGCGCAGCCTTGTGTGGGCTCCATAACTGAAAGCGATTGGATGAAGAAAACGACAAATATAAGTTGTTTATAAATAACGGCATAGTTGTTACCGTTAATACTGTTGGAATACCCGGTGGTTAAAACACAGTAGCACACGGTATTGCACCAATTATTGATTCTTACGTAAGAAGCCAATACTCAATAATTGTTACAGTAATTACTGTTCAATATTTTATTTTATTGATTCAATAATTGCTACGTTGATATTTTATATTATTGTTATTTCAATAGTTGTCACTGCACAGTATTTTCCATTATCAGATCAATAATTCATATTATTTGAATAATATTATTAGATAGCATTATTGGCAATGTCTAGAAAGTTCTGTCTACGGAGAGGTTTGGTCATCTAATTGCGCTCTAGTAATGAGAAATCCTTATTAGAAAGCCCCCCCTTTCTTGGGAACGGTCTAATTGTCATAATTGTGATTCTGTAATATTATTTGTGAATATTTAATTATTGATTTATATGATAAAGAAATATTTATTTGATGTAGATATAAATAATAGATTTATTTATGTGGTTATAAATGAAGGAATTAGTGTTGGGGGGTTTTATCAGTATTTTGTCGGAATAGAGATATTTAAAAAACAAATCAGTGTTCTTAAAGCTCTATTGCGTGAGTTATAATTTTAATCCGACCATTGGATTGTTGTGATTTTTGGATATGTTATACATATATAAGTTGAGTATATGTCCACAAATTTTGAACCATTAAAAATTAACGTATGATTTGTTATGAATTTTATGAGGTATTGAAAATCATCCGTTTGTGAATTTCGAATATTTTCGGTTTGGAATTTGGAAAAATTTAAAGCTACAAAGTTGTAGAGAATTCGATTTCGTGTGGAATGGACATGAGATTCAAATTTTTCTGATAAAATGGCTATTTTATATGAATTATTGAAGTTACTGATTATTTAAAATATTTTAGAAATTTCTAGAATTGGTGGGCCCCACTTTTGGTTGGTGAGAAATGTGCTGAAATTTTATTTCAAAAGTGGTGGGCGGGAATAGTACCAGGTAAAGTCATCAGGTAGTAGGTTAAGTCTGCTTCGGCGTTCTAACATTTTCCTATAAATAGGGTGCTGAGTTAGAATTGAAAATCACACCGGAAACAAGTTTTTCTCTCTCTCTCTCTCTCTCTCTCTCTCTCTCTCTCTCTATATATATATATATATATATATATATATATATATATATATATATATATTATCGAACGTATTTTGTGAGTATTTAGATACTTTGAGAGTTGCTATTCAGTGCAAGTTTCCTTCAGCGTCAAATCCGATATTCCGGTCAGAAATACTGTATTTTGAGGTAAGGGATGTTATTTTTTTATAAATGGTATTATTTCTTTCAATATCATTATGCCGAAATATTGGTCTGAACTGTTTATCAGATTTAAAACTTTTTGTGTCGGGGTTACTATTCACGTATGTGACAACCCCAAAATAGGTTCATTTCACCCAACCTATTCTGAGTCGCCAAATACATGGTATAAAAAACAAGTACAACTTTATTATAACAATTGTCGTGCAAAATACAATAACACATATGCTGTGAGTTTTGATACAAATATATACCAACTATGACTCTCATCCCAACCTTGGATAGCACGTCACAATGGCACCTTACATAAAGGTATAGTCAAAAATTATTTTAGAAATTAAAATTTTTGGGAAGCGCTCAAGGAAACCTTCGTACATGGGAGCTCATGCTTCCAGGTTATGATAGATATCATATGTCTACAGAATTATCCTTGGTTGACCTAATAGACCCCAAAGATAAACAAGAAGATTACTATCATATTCTTTTCAATGGTGAGTCTTCTCTTGACATATCATTATCTCCACTGTCTTTAATCGTGAATTATACTTCAAACAAACACCAAGATTATATAGGTAGTGTTCGTAAATATACTCAGCAAGTGGATGTGCACAACCCTGTCTTATAATGACATGAGGTTGTATGACATTAGACATCTTGTATGATAGTGCAAAAACACCCTTCCAACGTTGGGTTCGCCTCACCCTATTGGATTCATCAAATATAACTACTAAATGATGACCACCGTTCTATTTTCCTGTTACCCCCGCTCGACCCAGCTACACTCTTATTACCTGAAAGAAATTTTAAAACAGAAGGGTGAGCACAACTAGCTCAGTAAAGAATATCATGACTAAAGACAAATAAATTATCAATAGCCTTCAACAGTAATAAATCAGAGATTTAGAACATATGGTAGATGATAAAAATTTTCAACCATAGTTGCAGCGGAACGAGCAATCCATTAGAAGAGTCAAATAGACCATAAAATTTATTATCTTCTCCATGTTAAAAGTCCACCAATAATGTTTTATCCCTGTAACATCAATCAACAATTCATGTCCACAATCACGTGTATAACTCATAATCGTAATTGTAGTTCTAAATTCCTTTTCTCATCCAAGACGAAGATAATTTTCATCGCATTTCTTTACCTGAAACATCAAAGATCATGGTTATACCAAATCACAGTTCCTGTTTATAATCATACTAACAATTTCATATTTGCACTACGGCCATAGATATTCATCAACAGACCATCTTTGCACTACAGGCTAAAGATATTCAACAACAGGTCCTCTTTGCACTACGGGCCAAAGATATTCATCAATAATTTATCTTTGCACTACAGGCCAAAGATATTCCTCAACAGTTCATATTTGCACTACAGGCCAAATATATTCATATCTCAAAGAAATATATAATCATTTCAGAATTTATATAAACAATAATTATAACCATGTTAATCAATTCATCTTTACACTTAAGCTAAAGATATTCAATTATAAATTCAATGGTCATGATCATACCAGTTAACAATTTATCTTTGCACTACAGGCCAAAGATATTCCTCAGTCACGATCATACCAATAATTTACCCATCTTTACACTCAAGTGAAAGAGAAATTCAGCATCAGGGTTATAAAAATGTTATATATGATAATAAAAATAATATGATCAACAACTACATTTATTTTCAATAGCAACAATCATAAATCAACGACAATTTGGTCAGAAAAAGAAACTAATTTTTGTCGTGAATAGTACCCGTGAATAGTAACTCGTGAATAGTAACCCGTGAATAGTAACTCATGAATAGTAACTCGTCAATAGTAACTCGTCAATAGTACTCCATATTCGTACATAGTACCGTATACGTAAATAATGTCATATACGTAAATAGTGTCATATACATGAATAGTGTCGTATACGTGAATAGTGTCGTATACGTGAATAGTAATCCCGACTCAAAAAGGTAAAAATTCCACAATAAAATCTATACCAATATTTCAGTATAATGATATTGAAAGAATAACATCATTATGAAGAATATAGCATTCCTTAATATCCCTTACTATCCCTTACCTCAAAAGAGCAGTACTTCTGACTGGATATCGGATATGACGCTAAAGGAAACTTGCACTGATGAATAGTAACTCACCAAGTATCTAAATACTCACAAAATACGCTCGATAATATAGAGAGAGAAAGAAAGAAAGCTTATGTTTCTGATATGATTTTCAATTCTAACTTAGCCCTCTATTTATAGAAAAATGTTAGCACGTCGAAGCAGACTTGACCTGCTACCTGATGGTTTTACTTGCTAATATTGCCACCCACCACATTTGAAATAAAATTCAGCACATTTCTTCACCAACCAAAAGTGGGACCCACTCAATTCTAGAATTTTCCACCAAAATCATTTATAAACCTAATTTTTGAATCAGTCACCTCTTAAAATTCATAACAAATCATACGTTCATTTTAACGGTTCAAAATTTATGGACATATACTCAACTTATATATGAATAACATATTCAAAAATCACAACAATCCAACGGTCGGATTAAAAATTATAACTAACGCAATATATCTCAAAAACACTGGTTTGATATTTTAAAACCTCCAATCCGACAAAATACTGATAAAACACCTCAACATTAATTCCTTCATTTATAATCACATAAATAAATCCATCATTTATATCCACATCAAATAAATATTTTCTTATCACATAAATCAATAATTAATTATTCACAAATAATATTACAGAATCCCAATAATGACAACCAGGCAGTTCCCAAGAAAGAGGGGCCTTTTCGATAAGGATTTCTCCTTACTGGGGCGCAATTAGGTGAATAAACCTCTCCTTGATAGAACTTTCTAGACATTGCCAATAATGTTATCTAATAATATTATTCAAATAATATGAATTATTGATCTGATAATGGAAAATATTGTGTCGTGACAATTATTGAAATAACAATAATATAAAATATCAACGCAATAATTATTGAATCAATAAAATAAAATATTGAATAGTAATTACTATAACAATTATTGAGTAGTGTCTTCTTACGTAAGAATCAGTAATTCAATACTGTGCAATACCGTGTGCTACTGTGCAACCACGCGTATTACTGTTTTTAACCACCGGATATTCCAACAGTGTTAACGGTAACAACTACGCCGTTATTTATAAAAACTCAATTTTTGTCGTTATCTTCATCCGACTGCTTTTCGTTATGGGGCCCACAAATAGTTGCGCCGTCGTACGAATATTCCCCGACAGAAAGAATATTCCACGACCAAACAAATATTCCCCGACAACAATAAATATTTTATAACCACTTGCTTACTTTGCAAAATTTTCACATTTCACCTATAACTTTAAATTTTTATCAATTTAACCATTTACTGAATAGTAATTATAAGAAAAAATTGAATACTTTTATTTCATAAAATTCGGGGTCTTACAATCTCCCCTCCTTATAAAATTTAGTCCTTGAAATTTACATACCCGGTATTTCAAAGAGTTGAGAATACCTTGCTTTCATTTCAGATTCCATCTTCCCTGTCCTCATGATCTCTCCATTGCTCATCTCCTGTATTTCAGATATCATTCTAGAATACAGCTTCAAAATAAGGGTTAATTGAACATATTAACATATCACATAATATCCCGATATTATCATTGTAAGACCCCAAATTATTAGTAAATGAAATTTAATTTTCTCTATTTATTATTTTGAAATAGTAAGGGTTGATTTGATTAATGTGGTTAGTTATGGGTAAAATGCGTAAATATTTTAAATAAGCAAGTGGTTATAAAATATTTATTGTTGTCGGGGAATATTCGCTTGGTCGTGGAATATTCTTACTGTCGGAGAATATTCGTACGACGGCGCAGTCTTTTGTGGGCCCCATAACGGAAAGCGATTGGATGAAGAAAACGACAAAAATAAGTTGTTTATAAATAACGGCGTAGTTGTTACCGTTAATACTGTTGGAATACCCGGTGGTTAAAACACGGTAATACGCGTTGTTGCACAGTAGCACACGGTATTGCACTAATTATTAATTTTTACGTAAGAAGGCACTACTCAATAATGGTTGCAGTAATTACTGTTCAATATTTTATTTTATTGATTAAATAATTGCTACGTTGATATTTTATAATTGTCACTACGCAGTATTTTCTATTATCGGAGTAATAATTCATATTATCTGAATAATATTATTAGATAACATTATTGGCAATGTCTAGAAAATTCTGTCTAAAGAGAGGTTTAGTCATCTAATTGTGCGCCAGTAAGGAGAAATCCTTATTGGAAAGCCCCCTCTTTCCCAAGAACGGCATGGTTGCCAGTACTGTGATTCTGTAATATTATTTGTGTATAATTAATTATTGATTTATATGATGAGGAAAATATTAATTTTATGTGGATATAGATGGAGAAAATTTTTATTGTGACAATTGTTGAAAATTAATATTTTATCTTTTTCTGATAAAATAATTCATTTAAATATATTATTTTAATAATATATTGATGGTGATATTTTTACAATGAATGTGGGATATATGAGTATATGAGGAGGAAGAGTATTTTTGTGGTATTAAATGATTAACACGTGTTTTGTGTGTTGGTGGACACAATTCTTGACCGGAAATTTATTATTGACTGTAAAATTGCCCGTTTGTGGATTTCGGTCGATTTCTGTTTGGAATTTGAAAAAATATTCTTCTGTAAAGTTATAGAGAATTGAATTTCCTATAAAAACTCACGAGATTCGAATTTTCTGATAAAAGGGCTATTTATTATGAATTATTGAAGTTCTAAAGTTTCGAAATAATTGATTTTTGGAAGTTTTATTTATTATTTTGAAGAAAAATGTTTTTTGGCATTTAAGTGGGCTAACATGTGATATAAATGGGCTGAGATCAGATGTCTAGAGGTGGGCTAAGGAAAATTTGATAAATATATTAATATTATATTAAATTTTCTACTTTGGTGTTTTAAGCATTTTCCTATAAATAGGGTGCTTAGGTTAGAATTGAAAATCACACCAGAAACATAAGTTTCTCTCTATTTTTCTCTCTATATCGAGCGTATTCTTGTGAGTATTTGATACTTTGAGTATTGCTATACGGTGCAAGTTTCCTTCAGCACTATATCTAGTATTCCAGTCAGAAGTATCGTCTTTCCGAGGTAAGGGATGTTATTTCTTCTTAAATGATATTATTTTCTTCAATATCATTATGCCGAAGTATTGATCTGAACTTTTTATCAAATTTAAAACTTTTCATGTAGGGGTTACTATTCATGAGTTACTATTCATGAGTTACTATTCACGAGTTACTATTCACGGAATCTTTTTGTACAAAATATCTATTCTGGATACTAGCTTTGATTATATCCATGTTTTGATCATTCTTGAATTTTACTCCACTATAATTATTTATGAAGTATTTTTGGACATGGAATAGCTGCAATACGAATCCTTAATATTTATTATTTTGTTTCACTGGATTCGTTTCCTTTAAAATATTTTTCATCATCCTCAGTCCTAAATGATGATATAATTGAATATCTTTGGCCTGTAGTGCAAAGATTAATGATTTCTGATGAATATCTTTGGCCCGTAGTGCAAAGATGAACAGGTGTTGAGATGAACATGACCAATTGATGAATATCTTTGGCCTGTAGTACAAAGATGACTATTTGATTCAAGATATTTATTGATTGATGTTACAGGGATAAAATGTTGATGATGGACTTTTAAATTCATAGATAATCGTAGATTTCATTCTCTACGTAACTCTTCTATGAATTATTATTTTCCGCTGCGAATATGGATTTAAAACTTGTTGTCTATTGTATTCTATTAGATTTTTCCCTGTTGAAGACTAACGATAATTTGTTTTATATTATCTTAGTCATAATGTTCTTTACTGGGCTAGTTGAGCTCACCCTTTTTCTTGTTGTTCCATTTTCTTCTCAGGAGGCGAGAATGTAGCAAGTACTAGTCAGGGTATGGAATGAAGGTTCTAGGAAGTTGTTTTAGTAGTCCTCACCATTTATTTTGTAAAATATTATACCAATAATTGTAATGAGGACTTATTTGAGTGTGGATATTGTCTAGATGATAATATTTGTATTTACAGTCACAGTTTTTATGTTATATTAATAAAGTTGTAGTTGTTTCTGTACCATGTTATTGACGACTCAGAATGGGTGTTGTATACCTGTTTTGGGGGCATCACAGTTGGTATCAGAGCTTAGGGATATGATCTCTGGCGGAGATCGGAGAATAGAACGAGGAGGAGAGAGACGAGTAAATCATTCGCTAGTGGGTCCTACCTAAGCTTATTTGTTGGTCGGTCATAATATAGAGATATTATGTGATTTGTTAATTTGTTAAATTAACCCTTATTTTATGGCAGTATTTGAGAATGTCGACTGAGAATGTTAACAGTGGAGTAAATGAAACCGTGGAGACACCTGTACTCACCAACGAGGAGAACGTGCAACAGGCTGGAAATGTTCCTCCTGTGAACAACACCACTGAGCAGATGATGAACGATGAGATGTTTAGAAGTTTTTTGCGGTTCATGCAAAACCAGACAAAGGAGATTCCTGTTCAAAATATAGGAAGAAACAATGGCAACGCACAGTTGGTCACAGCCAAGCAGTTCAAAGAGTTGGGACCACCAAAATTTAAGGGAAAGCCGGATTCGATCATGGCGGAAACGTGGGTCAAGCAAATTACCAAGATATTCGATGTCTTGGGATGCACGGAGGAACAGAAGGTTCCATTCGCCACCTTTATGTTCCGTGGCGAGGCAGACTACTGGTGGGAGTCTGTGAAACGTACCCATCCAGCCGCACTCAACATGTCTTGGGAGACATTTCAGAAACTGTTCAATGACAAATACTTTCCTGAAAGTGTTCGTCATGTAAAGGAAGTGGAGTTTATTAGACTGGAGCAGAACAACATGACGGTGTCCCAGTACGAGGCGAAGTTTGCAGAGTTGTCCAGGTTTGCACCTCATTTAGTGGAGAATGAGGAACGTATGACGCGGATGTTTCTGAGAGGTTTGAAACCCGGCATACGTCAATATCTCATTTCTCATAAATTTTTTCTCTATTTAGATGTTGTCAACAGGGCTCAATTATTAGAGCGAGATAACGAGTATGGTCAACCGAGGGACCACAACCAGGATCATACCGATGACAACAGTCATCAGAACAATGATAACCAGTGGAGAAAGAAAAATACAGACAAGAACGGCAACCACTCTGGTGGTAATCGTGGCCATGAAAATAGAAGAAGCGAGTCGGGAGGAGATTTTAAAAAGAGGATATTCAACAATGATAATATGAAGACGTCAGCACCAGCAGCAACTGGTTCCAAGGGAGGAGAACGACCACCGGTCATATGCTATAAATGTGGAAAATAGGGACATATCAGCCCAAACTGTCCACAACAGTTCAAAGTATGCTATAATTGTGGAAAGGAATGACATATCGCTCGAGATTGTACGGTAGCGAAACAAAGTTCAGCGGGGACGGTGACTCAAAAGGCTGCCCTAGAAAAGTCAAAGTCAACGGTTCCTGGAAGAGCGTTTGTCGTGACTGGTCAACATGCGAGGAACCCAAACGAGGTGATCACGGGTAAGCTAATCATAAATTCATGTGAAGTTTATACCTTACTAGATACCGGTGCTACCCATTCATTTATTTCTCCTGCTTGTGCTCAACGTTTAAACTTAACTCCGGAGAAATTAGACTTTGATTTATCTGTGGAGACTCCGTTAGGAGAATTTTTCATCACATCCACTGTTTATAAATCTTGTTTGATCCAAGTTGGCACCATCACCTTACCTGTTGACCTTATCTCTTTAAAGATACTTGCATTTAACGTGATTTTAGGAATTGATTGGTTAACTACTCATCATGCCAAAATTGATTATTTTCGTAAGGTGGTTAGTTTTCATATTCCTAATCAACCTGTTGTGCGAATTCAAGCAACTAAGCCATTAAAATCAATCACGGTTATATCAAGCCATAAAGCCATTCGTTTATTAAAAAATGGATGTCAAGCTTTCTTAGCCCATGTTATGGATTTGAATAAAGACACATCAAATTTGAATAATATTCCTGTTGTTAGTAACTTTCCTGACGTATTTCCTGAAGAACTTTCCGGTCTACCCCCGGAACGTGAAGTTGAATTCTTTATTGATCTTGAACCTGGTACAAAGCCTATTTCTAAAACCCCATATCGAATGGCTCCTATTGAACTTCAGGAGTTAAAAGTCCAACTACAAGAGTTGTTGGACATCGGTTTCATTCGTCCTAGTACATCTCCTTGGGGTGCTTCTGTTTTATTTGTAAAGAAGAAGGACGGGAGTATGCGACTTTGTATCGATTACCGGGAATTAAACCATGTCACTATCAAGAATAGGTATCCGCTACCTCGTATTGATGACATGTTTGACCAGTTACAAGGAGCACAATTCTTTTCAAAAATCGATCTTCGTTCTGGATATCATTAGCTGAAGGTTAAAACTGAGGATATTCCGAAGACTGTCTTCAGAACTCGGTACGGGCATTATGAATTCCTAGTCATGTCCTTTGGATTGACTAATGCTCCTGCAACTTTCATGGATATGATGAACCGAGTATTCAAGGATTATTTGGATCAATTCGTTGTTGTCTTTATTGATGACATCCTCATATATTCCAAAAGCCGTGAAGATCATGAGCACCATTTGAAGCTGGTACTCCAAAGACTGCGTGAAAATAAGTTATATGCTAAGTTGAAGAAATGTGAGTTCTGGCTTGAGGAAGTAGCATTCCTAGGGCACGTGGTGTCAAAACTTGGAGTATCTGTTGACCCGGCGAAGATTGAAGCAATACAAAGTTGGGAGCAACCAAAGACGGTGACCGAAGTACGTAGCTTTCTGGGCTTAGCTGGTTATTATCGGAGATTCGTAGAAGGGTTTTCTCGAATCGCTACCCCGTTAACTCAGCTGACTCGGAAAGATATCAAATTCGTATGGAGCGAGGAATGTGAGAAGAGTTTCCAAGAGCTTAAGAGGAGACTCATTTCGGCACCTGTTTTAACCATACCATCTGGTTCGGATGGATTTGTTATCTACAGTGATGCTTCAGGCAAAGGGTTAGGATGTGTTCTCATGCAACGTGAGAAAGTCATAGCCTATGCCTCGCGACAACTTAAAGAATATGAGAGGAATTATCCTACTCATGATCTAGAGTTGGCAGCAGTCATTTTCGCGCTAAAGATCTGGAGGCACTATCTATATGGGGAGAAAGTGGAGATATATTCAGACCATAAAAGCCTTAAATATTTCTTCACTCAAAAAGAACTCAACATGCGGCAACGACGTTGGCTCGAGCTGTTGAAAGATTATGACCACACTATTCAATACCATCCTAGAAAAGCAAACGTGGTAGCTGACGCGTTGAGTAGAAGATCATATGCAGGAACGAGTGCGATGATGTCAAGTATACGCGTAGAACCAACTTTAATCGATAAAGTTAAAGTTGTTCAAGCTACAGACCCGGAGCTGATGCGTATGAAGAAGAAAGTGCAAGAATGTGCTATTCCAGAAGCAAGAATCGATGAAGAAGCAATACTTCGAGTCCACTCCAGACTTTGTGTTCCTAACGATTTTGATTTGAAGTACAAGATCATGATGGAGGCACACAATACACCATTTGCAATCCATCCTGGAAGTACTAAAATGTATCGTGATCTTCGACATACATTTTGGTAGAACAATATGAAGAGAGAGATTGCAAAGTTTATCTCGAGGTGTTTAACTTGTCAACGTGTAAAGGCGGAGCATCAAGTACCAAAGGGTCCATTGCAACCACTTGAGATTCTGAAATGGAAGTGGGAACACATTACCATGGATTTCGTTACGGGTCTTTTCATGGTTTCTCAAGGCATAAATGCTCTTTGGGTTATAGTTGATAGATTAACCAAGTCTGCTCATTTCTTGCCGATACGGGAGACTTATTCCCTTGAACGTCTTGCTAGTATGTACGTGAATGAGATTGTAAGGTTGCATGGCATGCCAGTATCCATAGTTTCGGATCGTGACCCAAGATTCACTTCAAGATTTTGGGTTAGCTTGCAAAAAGCTATGGGCACGGATTTACGGTTCAGTTCGGCATACCATCCTCAAACGGACGGGCAATCAGAGAGGACTATTCAAACTCTTGAAGATCTATTAAGACTTTGTGTCCTAGATTTCAAAGGAAGTTAGGATAAGTACCTACCATTGGTGGAATTCTCCTACAACAACAGTTATCAGGCAAGTATAGGTGTGGCTCCCTTTGAAGCATTGTATGGACGAAAGTGTCGCACTTCAGTATGTTGGGATGAGGTGGGAGAAGCAACGTTGTTAGGACCAGAGTTGGTACGAATGACTACAGAGAAGATCCAAACGATTCGACAACGTATACAAACGGCAAAGGATCGACAAAAGAGTTATGCGGATCTTCATCGAAAGGATGTGGAATTTGACATTGGGGATCATGTATTATTACGTATAGCTCCATGGAAAGGAGTTACAAGATTTGGGAAGAGAGGAAAGCTCAATCCACGATTTATTGGTCCATTTCAGATTCTTGACCGAGTAGGAAATGTGGCCTATAGACTCGCGTTACCTCCAAGTATGTCTCGTGTTCATAATATTTTTCATATATCTGTGCATCGTAAATATGTAAAAGACCCGAACCACGTTATTGAGTTAGAACCGGATGAGATAGCCAAAGACTTAACGTACGAGGAGGTACCTGTCAAGATCTTGGATAGGAAGGAGCATGTCCTACGCACGAAGGTCATACCACAAGTTAAAGTTTTGTGGAAAAACCATGCTATTGAGGAAATGACCTGGGAGTTAGAAACGAAAATGAAAGCGAGGTATCCTCATCTTTTCGAAACACCAGGTACGTATGTCAATTTCGAGGACGAAATTTCATAAGGAGGGGAGGTTGTAAGACCCCAAATTATTAATAAATGAAATTTAATTTTCTCTATTTATTATTTTGAAATAGTAAGGGTTGATTTGATTAATATAGTTAGTTATGGGTAAAATGCGCAAATATTTTAAATAAGCAAGTGGTTATAAAATATTCATTGTTGTCGGGGAATATTCGCTTGGTCGTGGAATATTCTTACTGTCGGAGAATATTCGTACGACGGCGCAGTCTTTTGTGGGCCCCATAACGGAAAGCGATTGGATGAAAAAAACGACAAAAATAAGTTGTTTATAAATAACGGCGTAGTTGTTACCATTAATACTGTTGGAATACCCGGTGGTTAAAACACGGTAATACGCGTTGTTGCACAGTAGCACACGGTATTGCACTAATTATTAATTTTTACGTAAGAAGGCACTACTCAATAATGGTTGCAGTAATTACTGTTCAATATTTTATTTTATTGATTAAATAATTGCTACGTTGATATTTTATAATTGTCACTACGTAGTATTTTCCATTATCGGAGCAATAATTTATATTATCTGAATAATATTATTAAATAATATTATTGGCAATGTCTAGAAAGTTCTGTCTAAGGAGAGGTTTGGTCATCTAATTGCACGCCAGTAAGGAGAAATCCTTATTGGAAAGCCCCCTCTTTCCTAGGAACGGCCTGATTGCCAGTACTGTGATTCTATAATATTATTTGTGTATAATTAATTATTGATTTATATGATGAGGAAAATATTGATTTTATGTGGATATAGATGGAGAAAATTTTTAATGTGACATTTGTTAAAAATTAATATTTTATCTTTTTTGATAAAATAATTCATTTAAATATATTATTTTAATAATATATTTATGGTGATATTTTTACAATGAATATGGGATATAGGAGTATATGAGGAGGAAGAGTATTTTTGTGGCATTAAATGATTAACACATATTTTGTGTGTTGGTGGACACAATTCTTGACCGAAAATTTATTATTGACTGTAAAATCGTCCGTTTGTGAATTTTAGTCAATTTCTGTTTGGAATTTGGAAAAACTTTCTTCTGCAAAATTATAGAGAATTGAATTTCCTATAAAAACTCGCGAGATACTAATTTTCTGATAAAAGGACTATTTATTATGAATTATTGAAGTTATGAAGTTCCGAAATAATTGATTTTTGGAAGTTTTATTTATTATTTTGGAGAAAAACGTTTTTTGGCATTTAAGTGGGCTAACATGTGATATAAATGGGCTGAGATCATATGTCTAGAGGTGGGCTAAGGAAAATTTGATAAATATATTAATATTATATTAAATTTTCTACTTTGGTGTTCTAAGTATTTTCCTATAAATAGGGTGCTTAGGTTAGAATTGAAAATCACACCAGAAACACAAGTTTCTCTCTATTTTTCTCTCTATATCGAGCGTATTCTTGTGAGTATTTGATACTTTGAGTATTGCTATACGGTGCAAGTTTCCTTCAGCACTATATCTAGTATTCCAGTCAGAAATACCGTCTTTTCGAGGTAAGGGATGTTATTTCTTCTTAAATGATATTATTTTCTTCAATATCATTATGCCGAAGTATTGATCTGAACTTTTTATCAAATTTAGAACTTTTCATGTCGGAGTTACTATTCACGAGTTACTATTCACGAGTTACTATTCACCGAAAAATGAAATTTTCTTCTTTTTGTACAAAATATCTATTCTGGATACTAGTTTTGATTGTATCCATGTTTTAATCATTCTTGAATTTTACTCCACTATGATTATTTATGAGGTATTTTTGGACATGGAATAGCTGCAATACGAATCCTTAATATTTATTATTTTGTTTCACTGGATTCGTTTCCTTTAAAATATTTTTCATCATCCTCAGTCCTAAATGATGATATAATTGAATATCTTTGGCCTGTAGTGCAAAGATTAATGATTTCTGATGAATATCTTTGGCCCGTAGTACAAAGATGAACAGGTGTTGAGATGAACATGACCAACTGATGAATATCTTTGGCCTGTAGTACAAAGATGACTATTTGACTCAAGATATTTATTTATTAATGTTATAGGGATAAAATTTTCTTGATGGACTTTTAAATTCATAGATAATCGTATATTTCATTCTCTACGTAACTCTTCTATGAATTATTATTTTTCGCTGCGAATATGGATTTAAAACTTGTTGTCAATTGTATTCTATTAGATTTTTCCCTGTTGAAGACTAACGATAATTTGTTTTATATTATCTTAGTCATAATATTCTTTACTGGGCTAGTTGAGCTCACCATTTTCCTTGTTGTTCCATTTTCTTCTCAGGAGGCGAGAATGTAGCAAGTACTAGTCGGGGTATGGAATGAAGGTTCTAGGAAGTTGTTTTAGTAATCCTCACTATTTTTTTTGTAAAATATTGTACCAATAATTGTAATGAGGACTTATTTGAGTGTGGATATTGTCTAGATGACAATATTCGTATTTACACTCACAGTTTTTATGTTGTATTAATAAAGTTGTAGTTGTTTCTGTACCATGTTATTGACGACTCAGAATGGGTGTTGTATACCTGTTTTGGGGGCGTCACAATCACCGACCAACAAATAAGCTTAGGTAGGACACACTAGCGAAGGATTTACTCGTCTCTGCCCTACTAGTTCTATTCCCCGATCTCAGCCAGAGATCATATCCCTAAGCTCTGATACCAAATGTGACTCATGTCCCAACTGTGGATAGCACCTCATAGTGATACCTATCAGTTTGCCACCGCAGAACGGCGTCCCCTACGGAGAGTCTGGCTTCGGTGCATCCCACACAAGGAAGTCACCAGCGAGAGGCTCGGGGCTCTTTACTTATAGCTCTGATGCCAACTATGACAACCTCAAAATAGGTCCATTTCACCAAACCTATTCTGAGTCGCCAAATACATGGTACAAAAAATAACTACAACTTTATTACAACAATTATCGTGTAAAATACAACAACACATATGATGTGAGTTTTGATACAAATATATACCAACTGTGACTCTCATCCCAACCTTGGATAGCACGTCACAATGGCACCTTACATAAAGGTATAGTCAAAAATTATTTTAGTAATTAAAATTTTTGGGAAGTGCTCAAGGAAACCTTCGTACATGGGAGGCCATACTTTCAGGTTATGATAGATATCATATGTCTACAGAATTATCCTTGGTTGACCTAATAGACCCCCAAAAAAAATAAGAAGATTACAATCATATTCTTTCTAATGGTGAGTCTTCTCTTGACATATCATTATCTCCACTGTCTTTAATCGTGAATTATACTTCAAACAAACACCAAGATTATATAGCTAGTGCTCGTAAATATGCTCAACAAGTGGATGTGCACAACCTTGTCTTATAATGACACGAGGTTGTATGACATTAGACATCTTGTATGATAGTGGCAAAACACCCTTCCAACGTTGGGTTCGCCTCACCCTATTCGATTCATCAAATATAACTACTAAATGATGACCACCATTCTATTCCCCTGTTACCCCTGCTCGACCGAGCTACACTCGTATTACCTGAAAGGAATTTTGAAACAGAAGGGTGAGCACAACTAGCTCAGTAAAGAATATCATGACTAAAGATAAATAAATTATCAATAGCCTTCAACAGTAATAAATCAGAGATTTAGAACATATGGTAGATGATAAAAATTTTCAACCATAGTTGCAGCGGAACGAGCAATCCATTAGAAGAGTCAAATAGACCATAAAATCTATTATCTTCTCCATGTTAATAGTCCACCAACAATGTTTTATTCCTGTAACATCAATCAACAATTTATGTCCACAATCACGTGTATAACTCATAATCGTAATTGTAGTTTTAAATTCCTTTTCTCATCTAGGACGAAGATAATTTTCATCACATGTCTTTACCTGAAACATCAAAGATCATGGTTATACCAAATCACAGTTCTTGTTTATAATCATACTAACAATTTCATCTTTGTACTACGGCCATAGATATTCATCAACAGACCATCTTTGCACTACAGGCTAAAGATATTCAATAACAGGTCATCTTTGCACTATGAGCCAAAGATATTCATCAATAATTCATCTTTGCACTACAGGCCAAAGATATTCCTCAACAGTTCATATTTGCACTACAGGCCAAATATATTCATATCTCAAAAAAATATATAATCATTTCAGAATTTATATAAACAATAATTATAACCATGTTAATCAATTCATCTTTACACTTAAGCTAAAGATATTCAATTATAAATTCAATGGTCATGATCATACCAGTTAACAATTCATCTTTGCACTACAGACCAAAAATATTCCTCAGTCACGATCATACCAATAATTTACCCATCTTTACACTCAAGTGAAAGAGAAATTCAACATCAGGGTTATAAAAATGTTATGTATGATAATAAAAACAATATGATCAACAACTACATTTATTTTCAATAGCAACAATCATAAATCAACGATAATTTGGTCAGAAAAAGAAACCAATTTTTGTCGTGAATAGTACTCATGAATAGTAACTCGTGAATAGTAACTCTTGAATAATAACTTGTGAATAGTAACTCGTGAATAGCAACTCGTGAATAGTACTCCGTATTCGTACATAGTTCCGCATACGTAAATAATGTCATATACGTAAATAGTGTCATATACATGAATAGTGCCATATACGTGAATAGTGTCGTATACGTGAATAGTAATCCCGACTCAAAAAGGTAAAAATTCCACAATAAAATCCATACCAATATTTCAGTATAATGATATTGAAAGAATAACATCATTATAAAGAATATAGCATTCCTTAATATCCCTTACTATCCCTTACCTCAAAAGAGCAGTACTTCTGACTAGATATCGGATATAACGCTGAAGAAAACTTGCACTGATGAATAGCAACTCACCAAGTATCTAAATACTCACAAAATACGCTCAATAATATAGAGAGAGAAAGAAAGAAAGCTTATATTTCTGATGTGATTTTCAATTCTAACTTAGCCCTCTATTTATAGGAAAATATTAGCACGCCGAAGCAGACTTGACCTGCTACCTGATGGCTTTACCTGCTACTATTGCCACCCACCACATTTGAAATAAAATTCAGCACATTTCTTCACCAACCAAAAGTGGGACCCACTCAATTCTAGAATTTTTCACCAAAATCATTTATAAACCTAATTTCTGAATCAGTCACCTCTTAAAATTCATAACAAATCATACGTTTATTTTAACGGTTCAAAATTTGTGGACATATACTCAACTTATATATGAATAACATTTCCAAAAATCACAACGATCCAACGGTCGGATTAAAAATTATAACTAACGCCATATATCTCAAAAACACTGGTTTGATATTTTAAAACCTCCAATCCGACAAAATACTAATAAAACACCTCAACATTAATTCCTTCATTTATAACCACATAAATAAATCCATCATTTATATCCACATCAAATAAATATTTTCTTATCATATAAATTAATAATTAATTATTCACAAATAATATTACAGAATCACAATAATGACAACCAGGAAGTTCCCAGGAAAGAGGGGCCTTTCCGATAAGGATTTATCCTTACTGGGGCGCAATTAGGTGACCAAACCTCTCCTTGACAGAACTTTCTAGACATTGCCAATAATGTTATCTAATAATATTATTCAAATAATATGAATTATTGATCTGATAATGGGAAATATTTTGCCGTGACAATTATTGAAATAACAATAATATAAAATATCAACGTAACAATTATTGAATCAATAAAATAAAATATTGAACAGTAATTACTGTAACAATTATTGAGTAATGCCTTCTTACGTAAGAATCAGTAATTCAATACTGTACAATACCGTGTGCTACTGTACAACCACGCGTATTACTGTTTTTAACCACCGGGTATTCCAACAGTGTTAATGGTAACAACTGCGCCGTTATTTATAAAAACCTAATTTTTGTCGTTATCTTCATCCGACCGTTTTCCGTTATGGGGCCCACAAATGGCTGCGCCATCGTACGAATATTTCCCGACAGAAAGAATATTCCACGACCAAACAAATATTCCCCGACAACAATGAATATTTTATAACAACTTGCTTACTTTGCAAAATTTTCATATTTCACCTATAACTTTAAATTTTTATCAATTTAACCATTTACTGAATAGTAATTATAAGAAAAAATTGAATACTTTTATTTCATAAAATTCGGGGTCTTACAACGTATACGGCACTATTCACGTAAACGGCACTATTCACCGAAAAATAAAATTTTCTCTTCTTTGTCCCAGATGTCTATTATGGCTACTATCTTTGATTGTATCCATGTTTTGATTGTCATTCTTGAATTTTTTTTCCATTATGTTTTATTATGGAGTATTTTTAAACTTGAATTATCTAAAGTACGAATCTCTAAACTCTGTCCTTTTATCGTATTGGATTCGTTCTATAAAATATTTTTCATCATTCTCAGTCCTTAATGGTGATACTTGATGAATATCTTTGGCCTGTGGTGCAAAGATGAATGATTACCTGATGAATATCTTTAGCCCGTAGTGTAAAGATGAACAGGTGTTGAGATGAACATGACCAACTGGTGATACAAATGAATATCTTTGGTCCGTAGTGCAAAGATGAATATTTGATTCAAGATGTATATTGATTGATGTTACAGGGATAAAATATTGATGATGGACTTTTAAATTCATAGATGATAGTAGATTTCATTCTCTACTTAACTCTTCTAATGAATTATTATTTCCGCTGCAGTTATTGATCTAAAATTTGTTGTCTATTATATTTTATCAGATTTTTTTCTGTTGAAGACTAATGATAAGTTGTTGTATATTATCTTAGTCATAATATTCTTTACTGGGCTAGTTGAGCTCACCCTTTTCCTTTTTATTCCATTTTTCTCAGGAGGCGAGAATATAGCGGGAACTAGTCGGGGTGTGGAGTGATGTTTCTAGTCAGTTGTGTTAGCAGTCCTCACTATTTTATAAAATAGTGTTTCAATAATTGTAATGAGAACTTATTTGAGTGTGAATATTGTCTAGAAGATAATATTTGTATTTAAACTCACGGTATTTATGTTGTCGTATTTTGCACGACAATTATTTTAATGAAGTTGTATTTATTTCTGTACTATGTATTTGGTGACTCAAAATGGGTGATGTATACCTATTTTGGGGGCGTCACAGAAATAGCTAATTAAATTTGGATGATGAGCTAACCGAACCCACCCACACCAGGGAAACCCAAAATATCACCCCCAACAATGAAACAGAACCAGCCATGAATGAGGGAGAGAGAGAGAGAACAAAAAAGTGAACTTCTTCTACTATGCTAATGCTCTGTGCTCTATAGTAGAGAGTAAAACGTGGTTTTTATAGGGGCATCAATCCACTCTTTAATAAACCTATACTGGAACCACATGCCATGTCAACTTTACAGAAGAAGCTTAAAACGTGGTTTTATAGGGGCATCAATCCACTCTTTAATAAGCCTATACTGGAACCACATGCTATATAATCAAAGAGTAAAACTTTAGCTGATCTCTAAAACCAGTTTAAAACCAAAGCCATAGATTTTGACATATCAAGATTCAAAATACAAGAGGAAGAGAAATTGTAGGGGAGAACAAAAGAAAGGAAGAGAGAAAACATTTGTATATGAAAATGTATGAAATCGTCTTTGAATTACTATTGATGTCAGAAATTAAAAGGTCTGACTATGTTGTCATGTAATTTATGTAGATTCTGCCCTCTCCTACCATTGAGACTTTCTCATTTCAGGCTTTTAATTTGAAAAGAGATTCTATCAATATCAATAATAATAACAACACGCAGCAACAAGATATCAAAACAAAACAAAATATATACTCAGATTTTTCTTTCTAGACCCAAACAAGGCCTGCAACCTCATCAACAACAAATTTTCCATCTCAATCCACCACAATTACCAAGGCATGTTCATAATTTCAGTTCATTCAACTCAAGTTCACTCTGTTTTCTATTCTTTCAAAGGTGTCCAGTTTGAGCTTTAATTCTCTACATACTCCACATGGTAAATTATAGTCCGACTAAAAGCTAAAAAGGTGTGGTCCATTACTGGCTTTATAGTTTTGATCGGATATAACAAGCAGATGTAATTTTATGTATCTAATGGATACATAAAAGCTCAATGCTCTGTTTATCTGTATAACCAAATTTTGAGAAAATTCAAGAAGAACTAACAACAAAAGCTTTACCAGAATAGAAAGAATATGTGTTAGAATAATAAGATCACACACACACACACAAACGATAGAGAATTAAGAAGAACACAAGAAATTTACGTGGTTCTCCAATTTGGGTACTCCACAGGCGGCGGCTAATTGTTTATTGATGATTCCTTGGTTACATAGGGCTTTACAATAGTTAGTATATATACCTACTAATCATATTCCAACCCTACTTCATATTATGGTCAATTACCCATAATACCCAATCCAATTAACAATCAGCCAACTGAGTTGTCGACGCAGCGTGGACCGCGCCGCGCCAAAGGCTTCCGCAGCGCGCTCCGCGCCACTTGCCCAGACACCTCCTGCCGAGGCAGCACGCTCCGCGCGACCTGTCTACTATCACCAGCGCGCTCCACGCCACTAAGGCAGAACCATACCGCGGGGGGGCGAAGCCCCCCCCCCCCCCCCGCACCCCCCCGAGACGTTTGGTGCAACCCTGAAAGGCTATCGCTTCGCTACGCTCCGCACTAGCCCTTTTCCAGTGGCTTTTTTATTATGAGTCACAAGTTCCCAACAAATCTCCACCTTGACGAATAACCTCGTCCCTTTAGAAGATACGTCACTTGTCCTATCCTGTCTCGGGGTAATCCTCCAAACTAACATTTGAAGATATTGATCAAGTCCAAGCAATGCTTGAACTTGTCCGCGGTCACAGTCTTTGTCAACATGTCAGCTGCATTTTCAGAAGTATGCACCTTTTCCAATATCACATCCCCAGTAGCTATCAGCTCCCTCACCTTGTGATACCTTACGCTAATATGCTTGGTCCTTGCGTGATACACTTGATGCTTTGCCAAGTAAATGGCGCTCTGACTATCACAATACAGCTGTACTCCACCTTGATCTATGCCCAACTCATTCACAAAACCCTTCAACCACAATGCTTCCTTGCCAGCCTCAGCCAATGCCATGTACTCAGATTCAGTAGTAGATAGAGCTACTAGAGATTGTACCATGGATCTCCAACAAATCGGTCCACCTGCCAAAGTAAACACATACCCTGTTGTAGATCTCAAATCATCCAACCTTCCAGCATAATCCGCATCCACATACCCTATAACTGAAATCTGAGTCTGTTGCTTCGCAAACATAATCCCATGTGTTGCCGTTCCTCTCAGATATCTGAACACCCACTTAACAGCTTTCCAGTGCTCCCTACCTGGATAGGCCATGTATTTGCTCACTGTGCTGACTGCATGTGCCAAATCGGGTCTCGTACACACCATCGCATACATCAAACAACCAACTGTGCTCGCATAGGGCACGTTTGACATATCCTGAATTTCTTTCGTCGATTTTGGACATTGTGCTGTAGATAGCCTGAAATGACTCACCAATGAAGTGCTGACCTGTTTAGCATTAGCCATACTAAACCTCTCCAACACTTTCTCCACATAATTCTTTTGTGTCAACCACAGCTTTCCAGCTGCTCTATCCCTGCGAATCTCCATCCCAAGTATTTTCCTAGCGGCACCCAAGTCCTTCATGTCAAACTCATTTCCCAATAAGTTTTTCAACCTGTTTACGTCAATCATACTCTTTGCAGCAATAAGCATGTCATCCACATACAGTAACAGAAAAATATAGGAACCATCCTCAAGGCTTTTCACATAAACACAACAATCATACTCACATCGAGTGAACCCAATCCGGATCATGAAGGAATCGAACTTCTTGTACCATTGTCTTGGAGACTGTTTCAGCCCATACAGTGACTTCTTCAACCTGCATACCATGTGCTCAGTCTCCGGCTGCTTGAACCCCTCAGGCTGCTCCATGAATATTACTTCCTCCAAATCACCATGAAGAAAGGCTGTCTTCACATCCAGCTGCTCTAACTCCAGATCATAGCTAGCCACCAATGCCAAAATAATCCTGATTGAGGTATGTCTCACCACCGGAGAAAACACCTCATCATAGTCAATCCCCTTCCTCTGCGAGTATCCCTTTGCTACCAATCGAGCCTTAAACCGTTCCTTTTCCTTTTCTGATATACAGCTTCCTTTTTCTTGTACACCCATTTGCACCCCACTGGTTTCTTTCCCTCAGGCAATTCTGACAATTCCCAAGTTTTGTTTTTCTTCAATGACTCCATCTCCTCCACCATGGCCTCCATCCATCTTTCCCTTTTAGAACTACCAATAGCTTCCTGAAACGTAGACGGATCCCCACTAGTAGTAGATAAAGCATATGCAACCATATCATCAAACCTGTACCTCTCTGGTGGTTTGATAGTGCGTTTGGGTCTCCTTGCGGCAATGCTTTCGTCCTGCTGCTCCTGATTTTCCTGTTCCACTGGTGGTAAATTTCCAGTGTTATTACTTTCCAGTTCAATTTGAACTTCCTGCTGCAGATTGCCAGTTATACCACCAGCCTCGGTTTTCTGACCTTCCTGTTGTGTCTTAACCATGGAAGCCTCATCAAAAACCACATCCCTACTGATTACTACCTTCTTTGAATTCGGATCCCATAGCTTGTACCCCTTTACACCTTTCTTATACCCAAGAAAGATACACTGTTTGGACTTGGCATCAAGCTTTGATCTCTCATCTCCCGGAACGTGAACGTAGGCTGGACATCCGAAGATTCTCATATCCGAGTAGTCTATCTCCTTACCTGTCCACACCTCTTGTGCTGCTTTATTACCCAGAGCAGTACTCGGCGACCTGTTTATCAAATAAACTGCCATACTTACTGCCTCTGCCCAGAAATCCTTCGAAATCCCTGCATTTAATCTCATGCACCGTGCTCGCTCTGTAATAGTTCTGTTCATTCTTTCTGCCACTCCGTTTTGCTGTGGAGTTTTCCTGACAGTCCAGTGACGTTGTATCCCGTGCTCTTCACAAAACTTCACAAATGGCTCGTACTTGTACTCTGTCCCATTATCTGTCCTGAGGCATTTAATTCTTTTCCCTGTTTGATTTTCCACTTTAGCTCTCCACACTCTGAACTTATCGAAGACCTCAGACTTGTGTCGCATGAAGTACACCCAAACCTTTCTCGAAAAATCATCGATGAAAGTCAAGAAATACAGCGATCCCGCTTTTGAAGCTACTCTCACTGGCCCCCATACATCGGAATGCACATAGTCAAGTTTCCCATTCATTTTGTTTACCGCACTCTTAAACTTTACCTTACATTGTTTTCCCAAGACACAGAATTTGCAGAAGTCTAGCTTGCACGACTTTATCCCTTTCCGCAGATTTTTCCTATGTAATTCCAGCATCCCACGTTCTCCCATATGCCCTAATCGCATATGCCATAGTGTAGTGTCATCAATATCTTCCGCTGTAGTGGCAGCAGCTCCACCTACAACTGTACTCCCTATCATCCGATAGATATTCCCGTTAACCTTAGAACCTTTCATTATTACCAGGGCACCCTTTGTCACTCTCATGGCTCCACCACCAGTTTTGAACTCACAGCCATTAGAGTCTAGTGTTCCCAATGAAATCAAATTCTTCCTTAAACCTGGAATATGCCTCACCTCAGCCAGAGTCCTTACGACACCATCGAACATCCTTATCTTCACTGTGCCTATCCCAATGACGTTGCACGAAGCATCGTTACCCATTAGAACTGTCCCACAGTTCACTGACTTGTATGTGTCAAACCACTCCCTGTTAGGTGACATGTGAAACGAACATGCTGAATCCAAAATCCATGAGTCTGCCACATCTGTGTTTGTTGACACTGACAACATATCCCCATCATCCGATGATTCCTCCACGACATTTGCCGATTTTGTTGATTCAGTTTGTTTCCCTGTTCCTTCACCCTTATTCTTATATGGACAATCCCTTTTGAAGTGTCCTGTCTCGCGACATCTAAAACACTTACTCTCCTTTGGCCTAGGAGTCTTGCCCCTCGACTTAGATTTCCACTGCGTCCCTGGTTTCCCTCTATCCGATTTTCTGCCACGTTGCTCTCCACCTTTTACCATCAACCCTTCACCCGACATACCCTCGGATTGTTGTTTTCGCTGGTTAAACATTAGTAGAGCAGAAGTGACTTCTTCAAATTTCAGAGTTTGTTTTCCCTATAAGAGGGTCGTCACAAGATTCTCCATGGAACCCGGTAGAGAACACAATAACATCAACGCCTGGTCTTCTTCCTCAAATTTCACTTCAATCCTTAGCAAGTCACTAATTGTTTGATTGAACGTGTGAATATGTTGAATAAGCTCCGAACCTTCAATCATCTTCAGCCCAAACAACTTTTGTTTCAGAAACAATTTATTCGTCAACGACTTTGACATATACCTGGATTCCAATTTACTCCATACACCCGTTGGCGATTCATCACCGATCACGTGATACATAACCTCGTCTGCTAAACACAAACGAATTGTACTTACCGCCTTCGCTTGGAGTTCATCCCAGTCATCCGTCGTCATAGAATCCAGTTTTTTCTTTAACGCCTTTACCAATCCTTGTTGCACCAACAGATCCTTTACCCTCTGTTGCCATAGCCCAAAATTCCTAGTCCCATCAAACTTCATCACATCAAACTTTGTTACCGAAGAATTTGATGACATCGTTACCACGTGTTAAACCTGTGCTCTGATACCAATTTGTTAGAATAATAAGATCACACACACACAAACGATAGAGAATTAAGAAGAACACAAGAGATTTACGTGGTTCCCCAATTTGGGTACTCCACAGGCGGCGGCTAATTATTTATTGATGATTCCTTGGTTACATAGGGCTTTACAATAGCTAGTATATATACCTACTAATCCTATTCCAACCCTACTTCATATTATGGTCAATTATCCATAATACCCAATCCAATTAACAATCAGCCAACTGAGTTGCCGATGCAGCGCGGACCGCGCCGCGCCAAAGGCTTCCACAGCGCGCTCCGCGCGACCTGTCTACTATCACCAGCGCGCTCCGCGCCACTAAGGCAGAACCATACCGCGGGGGGGCGAAGCCCCCCCGCACCCCCCCCCCCGAGACGTTCGGTGCAACCCTAAAAGGCTATCGCTACGCTCCGCACTAGCCCTTTTCCAGTGGCTTCTTTATTATGAGTCACAAGTTCCCAACAATATGTTCAGCCCATATAATACCAAACCCAAAGAAAGCAAAACTTTAGTTTCAAATCCCAAACCCAAAAAGAAAAAAGAATCAAAGGTAAAAGCATACTCAAATCACTTTACTTTTAAAAATCAAAATCTTAGATGATAAAGAGAAAAGTCCCATGAGTCATTGCTTTAAGAGGAAATTCAACACAGAGACCAAAGATTGGGTCATCTCAAAGCCACAGTTCTGGGACGGAATCGATGAGGCTTCTTCACTCCTCCAGTGGCCGGAGCTAATTTTCGGCCTTTGGTCGCTAGCTGCTTCCTTAGGGGGCCTTGCCGCCGGTTGATTTGCGAGTTGTTTGCTTGGTTCTTGCCATTGTAGAGAGAGAATGAGTTTTTAGAGAGAAAAAGAGTTTATGGTGATGAGGGAGGAGAAGGGAATGTGTGTTGTAATATAATGTTGTGTAGTCATGCCTTGTCATCGAAATTTTGGTTTCGTCAACAAAAAATGTCCAGGTGTAAACGGAGTTAGTCTAGGTGGCACGTTCGTTAGGAGTAGGGACACAGTTGAGCTGAAATTTATAACGTTAAGGGCACTTTTGGAAGAAAAAAAAGTTTAGGGTGAAAGTGGGATTTCGAGAAAAATATCAAGGGCATTTTTGGATATTTGCCCTATAAATATATAAACTTAACCCAAAAAACAGTTTAAACGGTCCCATAAACCCCAACAATTTTTAAAGAATTAATCTAGGGGGACATTTTTTGTTGACATTGTTAGTGACATTTTTTTTTTTTTAGTTTTTTTTTTTTGTAATACCTCTCAAAAAATGTATAGTATTTATTCCAACTGAAATTTTTATAAAAAACAGTGTTTTAGGTGTAATTTGGATACATACAAGAAACAGGGTATGTACAGTCTGTACATCCCTGTTTCTTTCCTGTATCCAAATTACACCTAAAATACAGTTTTTTACAAAAATTTCAGTTGGAATAAATATTATATATTTTTTGAGAGGTACTACAAAAAAAAAACCAAAAAAAAAAAATGTCGCTACTCAATGTCAAAAAAAAATGTCGCCGTAGAAGTACTCATTTTTAAACCTAAAAACACATTTGTGTCCCACCATCCAGGCATGATAGAATTAAAACTTCTTGTAACCTAGATCCAGATTCCATGAAATCATCATCTCCAGAAAAATGACGAGTCATGATGCAGATCGTGAAAGTTTTCAGTCAAATTATGATTATGACATATGTGTATACATGAGATATGTAAAAATTAATAAGGTCTCACTTTAAATTATTAGTATATCTTATCGTATACATTTCGACGTTAGTCACAATCTAACTTTGTCAAATAATATATCATTCTTTTTATTAATCGAATTGAAGTTTAAATTAACATAAATAAGTATTTATTATTTTTAATATTTAAACTCGGTCTTTTTTTATGTTATTACTATATTTTATTATGAAAATGATATAAGTGATTACTACTTTTCAAAAAATTTGTTACTTAATTTTTAGTTGAAAATACTCTATATCGATATTTTAAAGTGGGAGGAAGGAATTATAGTTTTTTTGGTGTAAACAAAAAAGTGAAACTTTTTTAACTTTTCTATTTTACCCTTTAAACTTTCTTTATTCACTTTCTCCCTTTTCTCTCTCCCATCATCTCTCATCTCCAATTTTTTAGTAGTTCATTTTTCACTCTTTTAACACACGTAGTGTGTGCCTGTAAACTGGTAAATATAAATTGAGAGAGTAAATATGTACTAAATAATATATATATATATATATATCGGTCCGGATCAAGTACATACCCCTTATTTTACTCATCCGTGCTTACCCCCCTTTAGGTGACGGTTTTGGTCATACAACCGTCGTCTATACTTTTAGCGACGGACAACATATAGTGTCGCTAAAAGTATAGACGACGGTTGTATGACCGAAACCGTTGCTTAAAGGGGGGTGAGCACGGGTGAATAAGATAAGGGGTATGCACTTAATCCTTACTAATATATATATATATATATATATAGAGTAATGATTCATAACATGTATTTACTATGAATTAAAAATAGACAAATAACACCTCTAGCGTCAGTTATAATAATCAACGACTTAGATTAAAAAGGAACTTGAGTTGTTCACTGGTATAACTAAATAATTGCGCACTTTGGTCATTTATACCCCCACTCAAGTTTTTTATAGCAATTAAAAGCAACAAGACTTTCGATTTAATTGACACACTTTCACTTTGCTCTCCTCTGAACAGTGTTTTCAAGTGCCAATTAATTTTTTTCCTGGAACAAGTCACATCTTAGTTTCATCTTAAAAAATTTTAAGACTAAATTTTGATGCCAATTTATTTTAATTTTGAAAATAATAATTTTACTCTTAGTAATATAATTTTAACAATTTATCATATAAATTATTGTATTAATTTTAAATTTTAAGATTTTAAATATTGACATTGGAGGCAATAAACTCGTGTGGTATTGGAGGCAAGTGATGAGACAACAAACTTATATATCATACTAACAAAAACAAAATTTTGTACAAAACTCAAAGCTTCTAGTTTGCTAAATACATAAACACCCCTTAATCTAAGCAAATATTTCTACTATCTATTCTCACATTTTGAAATATAAAATATATTTTTAATTTGACACAGAAATAGCCCTTCGAAGATTCATGAAGGCTTTCTCATAGCGTACAAATCCCATAAACCAAAACTCAAAATTATCCTCCGTAACGATTTCTATGTACTTCTGTGCTGGCCTGTTTACATTCATACTCTCGTTGGCACGCCTAATCTTCCTTATGGGAATCACAACCTGCAACAAATACAAAATTATTAATTAATTCATATTGTAAAATTAATTAATGTACCATATATATGGTTCAAGAAGATGATAATCTAATTCATACACCATAATTAATCTAATTAGTGTCAATTCTACTAAATAATTGCAAGTGTTGTATATAATGCAACAATGTATTGCGTCGTCATGGTTTGATTAACCTATTAACATCCAATAATATATTTTTGATGAAGTCTGATCCGACTTTAATTCGTGGGTGATTGTAAAACTAATAAAAAGATAACTAGGCATGCAAGTTTTTAGAGTGAAGGACCGTGCACTAGATTATGTTCCGTATTATGAGATACTCCGTCCCTATTTAAATGACATTTTAGATATTGGCACAAGAATTAAGATAATGATTAGAAAATATTAAATATAGTACTCAATTATCTATAATACCCTTAAATTATTAATTTATCACAGCACAAGAGTTTAAAGTACCAAAAAAATAAGTAGAGTAATGAAGGGTAATTTTGAAAAAATTGTTATTAATTTTTTTAGATTTGAACAAACATCAATTAATTAGGAACAAATAAAAAACTCTAAAACGTCATTTAAATAGGGACAGAGGGAGTAGTACGTAAAACTGATTTGACGTTGATCATAGAGTAACCCAACTTTTGGGCGAACCGTATAAAATATTATTGTGTTGTGTCCGGTTCGTGATTATTTTATCTTTTAATTTCACTTTACTATTTTATTTTTATTTTTTGCTAAATAATTTCTCCTTTCTATATATTGTTTTCTCTATATTACTAAATTGTCTTAGTTTTCTACCTCCATTTCAAAATTAGATATCCGTTTTAATTTTTTTGTCAATGTGTAATATTATAACATACCAAATCTATATGAATTTTTAGATTTTAGAACAAACAATAGTGATTATTATATACTCCATCCGTCCCAAATTATCTATTTTTTTAAAGTTTTACACACATACCAATATGTGTGATAAAAATATTAAAATACCCTTATATGCTGACTTTTTTGTTTTCTGTGCATGAATCCTTATTGGTGAGAATATGAAAAGATGCTTAAAAAAGAGGAGAGGCATGAATGAGAGTAATGACTATCATTAATTAGGGTAAAGGGGTAAACTTGGAAAACAAAGGAAAAAAATGTATTGAAATCTTGAAAAAGCAGATATTGTGGGACAAATTTTTTTTACTAAAACAACAGATAATTTGGGACGGAGAGAGTATAAACTAACAAAATACTAATAATAATTAATGTTATATTTGTTATTCTCAAAACTAAAAAAGAGATCATTCATATCAATTTTGTAAATTAATTTTAAAAAGTCATTATGTATTTTTTAATTTTAAAACAGACGGAGTAATTTATTTTCAAGAGACTAATTTAATTTAGGAAGGGGTAAATTAAAAAAAATAATCAGAAATACCTTGTAAGGTGTTCTAACACAGTCTCCTTTAGCAGAAGGCAATGTAATGGACCTTTCACTGCAAAAGGCTACTTTTTGAGTAGAAATAAATAGTATTCCAGCAATTGGACCAGCTGTGGTTGACAAGTAGCATTGGGAGGCCTTTAAAAGCTTCTCTCCATCACTTACTCCGAATATATGTTTGAAAATATTCTCTCTCCCACCTTCTTTAATAATTCTTGCCCCCACACTTAGCTTCCCCTTCACTGTTTCTGAAAACTTTGGCCCCATTCTCACTGCATCACATATATTCATTAATTATTAAATTATTATTAGACGTAATAACTGAATAAACCATTAAATTATTGTGAAAGTTATTAAAATCAACACAAACTTTTCTTTTTGCACAAAAATCATTCAACTTTTAAGTAATTGTCTAAAATTTAACCATATAATCTGACGCGTACATATGATTTGTAAAATTTAGACATTTTGACAATTGTTTGAATGGTTTGCTGATACGGATAAAGTCAGAAATTTTTTTGAAATTATTTTAATATTAATACTTTTTTATGCAAAAAACATAATTTTTATATACCAGATTAAGAAAAATAAAAGTAGAAGAAAGAGAATAAATAAAATTCTAAATTTATCCTCAGCGATCCTACAAGATTCATAGAGTGATGAGTAATTTTATTTTTTATATTAATAGATCTCTCTAAATGACATAATTACCTTTCACTTTATGTATTTTATCTCATCCTTTTAAGGACAAAAATAATTGAATATTAAATCTTATTATTATTATTATTATATTAATACTTGTGTAGCAAAATAAGAGTTCAGTTTTAATATAAACTTCAAGAAAAGTCGATGCAAGATTTAAGCATAATGCACAAAAGTGCAAACATTTTTTGGTGAAAAACTGTTGAACCATTCTCTTTAGTTTAATCATGATCAATCAATGTCAAAACTTATTTTAATGAGAGTTGGTAGTTTGATTTTGAAAATGGATATTCATTTTGAGACACCTCATACCAAAAATATTGAACAAATAAATTAAAGTGTTGGGGATTAAGGCAGTAAAATGAGCAAATAATTTGAGCTTGATTCGTATTAGTTCGACTAAATGTTCGATTTGTGCTCAACTCAAAACATGAATGAGTCAAATATAAATAAATTTTAAAGTTCAATAAATTACTCGAACCTACTTAAATTGTAATTTTCTATTGATACTCGGATCATATTTGTTCGAAAAGTTTAAACTGCGCGAGCTCGACTCAGAATCGTGCTCGACTTGATAGCTAAATGAGCCTCAATCAAATTTTATTTTATACATAATAAATTTTATGAATTAAATTTGAACAAATCACTATTGGGTTCGACTCGATTAGTTTATTGTGATTGAAGTTAATTAATTTGTTACCATGCTCTTTAACTCTGAATGCAAAACTGTTTGCCTTCGTCTCAAGCTTCTTTTTCTTGTGACCCACTATAGAATCTCCTTTACCTGCACTTTCAAGAAAATATTAAGTAATCTATATAAGCAAATAACTCTAAATAATGTACCAAAATACCTAATTTAATTACCTAAAATCATATTTTATATAATAGTAAAGGGGTCAGAGTCTCAGTGAAAAAACATTTATTATGACTCGATCATTCCATATTTTATATATATATGCTTGTATGTATGTATGTGTATATGTATATATATAAATATATATATATATATATATATATATATACAGAGAGAGAGAGAGAGGTCTAGAGAGAAGAGGAGAGAGGGTATATACTTGTTTTGAAGGTTGGAGAGTCATCAGGAGAAGAAGAGCTATGAAATGAACGGACAGGATCGGATAAGGAAGAGAGTCTCTCTGGAGATGTTTCAAGTGATCTTGAACTTTCCATAGAATAAGCTTGGTAATACTTTTGGTTTCTCATCTTCACTTCACTTCTCTTTGTCCGGGTGTGTGAATAGGTGATTAAGCTGCATATAATAACTGTATATATATATATATATATATATATATATATATATATATATATATATATATTTGCACAAGGGAGACTAAGGGAGGAAGTTGGAAAGAAGGGGAAAGAAGGGTCTAATTGTTTATTAATATTTCCTTTGACTAAATAATAAAGCATAAAGTACCTAAAAAAATTATCGGACTCTGGTTAAATTATCAGAAAAAGATATATAAATTAATCTTTCAAATAATTATTAAAAATGCTTAAAATTTAATTAAATGATATGTACACCTCAGCAAACACTCCAGTTCATATGATTAAATTTTTAATATATTTTACAACTGTTTAAAAATTAAATAATTTTGGTGCAAAAGAAAAACAACACTAATTTGTGTGTTCTTTCAATAGCTTCTTCTTCATTCTTTTTTTTTCTTTTTCTTTTTCTTTTTTTTTTGGAGAACGTACATTATTGCAATTCAATTTTTAAGTAATATTACACTTAAAGAAATTTTATTAAAATTAGTTTATAAAATGACGAGTCAAAGTTTAATTCGTAGATGATTCACTATACATGTGTGAGTCCTATAGGTTGAACCAACCACAATCATATATATCATTTTGTATCTCTTTTTTTGTAACCATTCTTTAGTCATTATAGTATTATTGTTTAATTTTAGATATATATTTAATAGTCTTGCTATGCATTGTGAAAGTTTTTAACCAAATTATAATTGCGATGTATGTGCATACATGGGATATATAATATTCCTTCCGTCCTAGGATAAAAGTCCTGGTGGACTTTTCACGCATATTAAAAAGATGAATGAAATGACAAAATTACCCATAATAATGTCATTAAATATGGAGAGAGAATTAGAATATAAGAAAAGTAAGAGATATTTAATGTTACGGGTATAATAGAAAAATATGTGTAAAATTTGGTTATTAAAAGAAAATAAACATTTAACATGGGACTACCCAAAATAGTAATAAGGACTTTTATCATGAGACGGATGGAATAATTAAGAAGAGTCCCACTTTAATTTATTTTATCTTATCGCATACACTTACACTTTAGTTACAATCTAATTTTATCAAATATTGATCAAAATGGAAGGGGTCAAGATAAATTAGTGAAAATTTAGGACAATCTTACCTTATTTAATCATTTAAAACTTTTTTTAAATTCTGATTTCTTGTTGAGGAGTAAATTAGGTGAAAAGAGAAGCTAACAAATAATTCATGAGAATTAAAATTTTTACAAATAAAAGTAATAGTTTTACAATATCCCTCTTACATGAATTATAAATGGGTCATATATTTATGTGAAAATATTAATTTTTACTTATAAAAATAATAATTACCATAATTCAATACTCCGTATTTTTAATTATCAAGTTGCAGAAAGGACAACAAATTTTAGAAGATTCTTATTTCCTTATCTTCATAATATTCTTTCCTTAAAAATTTGTGTGGTATATAAAAAGGGTTGGGAATAAATTTGTGACAGCTTGGAAAAGGAGTTCCACTTTTCCTTCTCACAAACTCCATAGTCAAGAAAGAGTGGCCTGATTGGGACCCTATTAAGGAAAATTTGGAAGGAAAATTATAGGAAAAGAGGAAATTATGAGAACTCTGAATATAACGTTTGGTTCTTTCTGGGAAGTTTCCAGAAATGGTGAAAAGTCGGATATTGAAAAAAAAAAATCAATGCATGCAAAACCCTAATATTGTTTTCACCAACTTAAAAATTGATTTATTTATTTTTTATTTTCATTTCAACCCAAATGGAGAAATGTTTGCGGCGTTTATGTTTGCAGCGTTTGAACCTCTAAACACACTATATCAATTTTGATGTCTTACGTCTGTGAGTTAAATAAATTATATTTAAAATAAATTACAACTAGACGAGCAAGATTTTTAAGTGCGTTTGAACTTTCAAATGCTCTAAACGCACCAAACGTAGGAAACGTTGAGTAACCAAACATACACTAAATATTATATATTTGAGCTAAAATGCACATTTTAGTGTTAAAAAATATCACCTCCTTGAAAACTATACTAAAAAAATAAATTAAAAAAAAAGTTATTAATAATGTCAGAGTAATAATTTTGTTGCCGGTGTAATATGTGTCGCTAAAAGTTTAAAAGTGTTGTTAAAATAAATGTAAAAGTATAGCTAAATACATACTCCTATTTGCTTTAACATCAAAATTATTGGAAGTCCAATTCCTTTATTTTAAATTTTAAAAAAATTAAAAAATTAGAAATATATATTTTAACATTTGTACTATCGATCGACGATTGAACATAATAAACATAATCAGTTTTATTAAAATCTTGAAACATTCGACTCAAAATTAATTAATAATATATAATAAATTCACAGTTCATTAATGAGAAATGGGACTTAATTACTTCACATTGCAGTCTTGATTAATCACCTAAGACTATAATTCACTAAATTCCAACTGGTCTCTATTATTTGTTTGTTATTGTTAATAACACTCTTTTCGTGTTCAACAGTCTGTTAGTAGTATTACCTCCTTTCAAAGTTATTTCTTTCCAAGAAAATAGTTTGTGGTTAAAGTTTCAGTGGTAGAGACCACATATTAAGCTTTTGCATTTATTTGTTTTTTAAATTGAACTTTCAAATTTGAATAATGATTTTGAGAGAAATATATATCCCTTTAATTCGTCCTCAAAATCAATAAAGAATTGGGAAAAAATATCCTACAAAAATTCACATAACTAAAATACATATTCCCTGGATCATACATATCTAAGGAATTTTTGGTTCAAGCCGAAGAAATAATGTCACTCTATTATTATCAAACTGAATGCAATCTTTTTCTGTATGCAAGAATCCTATTAGAATGTCTTCTACTTCTATATGATATTGAATCAGATCAGAATCATTCTCAACGAGGGCATAAAAGCGAAAAAAATCTCAAGTATATTTTTTGGGGCTAGTAGTATTAGAGAAAGAGTATTACAACTTTTATGTTAAATATTTTTAAGGACAATTGGAGACAATTTTAAATTCAAAATTAATTTTATTCATTTAAAATTAATTATTACGCAATAATAATTTGTGTACTTTTTAGATAGTTTATAATATATGTTATTATATTGGCATGACAAAAATTAGATGAATCCATATCATGTTTTTGATAGAAATTAGATGGATTTGGTTATCATGAAGTTAATTTCATGGTAAATTGGTCAATTGACCAATACAGTGCTGATATGCAAAGAAAGAGATCAACTCATGTCTGCGTGTCGATACTGTATTGGTCAATTGACCAAAATTAACTTCATATTAATCACTCCCAAATTACATGAATCTATGACTTGAAGAAATACATATATAAATATCTAGTTAAGTGTTGTTTGTTAATTATATATGCATGCTGGTAGGCTTAAATATAATTTATTACCTTAAATTATAGGCTATATTCCACTTCGGTGATCCACCTTTCAATTTTGTCAATTAGATGATTGAACTATTAATTTTTTTAACTTCTATTCAATTGACCCTTGTAACGTCATAAATTGGTGACGTGACCCTTGAAGTGGGGCCATTTACAGCTGATGTGTCTTAAAAAAATAATTTATTCACCATTTTGTTAAATTAAAATTTTTAAATAGGGGTAAATTTGGCAAATTATTTTTTATTCTCCGTTAAAACAAAACAAAACAACGTTGATGAGGAAGGGGGAGCCCGTTTTCACATGAAAGTTCAAGACATGAGATGCATCCTCTCAGATCTCTCCGGAACACGCCGAGCGACAGTGGATAAGAGGTCTTGAGAACGGCGAGCGAGTGGGCTGTAGTGACGCGTGGTGACTTGCTTGTCTAAGTTGAGGTTGACCAGGGATGTGTGAACGCCATGCATCGCCGGGAGGAGGCAACTAAAGAGTGAGGTGTCATTGAAAGTCAAGACCTCGTGTTTTGGTGGTACCGTGGGAAGCTCGGTTGCTGAGATTTCAGTGTTTTACAATCTAATTTAATTTGTGCTTATTGTTAAATCCAAAATTTAGATTGTGTTTGCGTCTTTTTTTCTTCTGTAATGGTTTATTGTTTCTGGATTTTATAACAGTTGCAGCGGTATTTGGGCTTAACCTTGCCGGAATCCATGGAGTGGCTTCAGTGGGTCTCCTCTTGTTGCGATGCAGTCGTTTTGTGTTGGCGAGATTTCTATTATTGCTCTTTGGTTTGTTGGGTGTTTGGCTGATTTTTCCGTTAATTGATCTGTTATTCTTCTGCAAAGGTCAATTCTTGGTATTTCTTTGCTATTCTTCTGCAAATGTCAATTTTGGACTGTTGATTTTTTTTTAATTTGTTCTTCAAATAGAAAGAAGTAGCAGTAGAATTATAATGGCTCTTGAAAGATTTTTTAGCATAATTTATGTAGAAGAAAGCTGTAGAAAATTTTAATGGTGGCTTTTGGCTTTTGGGTTCGTTCTACATTAGAACGAAGGAATGAATTGATAATGTTTGTTTGTTTAATTTTTTTTCCCTATGTTATACTAAAATGATTTTTATTTTTATGGAATAGTTTTTGTTTATTTTGATCGAATATGATATGAATGTTAAATTATTCTTTTGCCCCTCCATTTTAATAAAATGATTTACAATAATTTAAAATTTATATTTCTTTTGACACATAAGCATGGATGCCACATGTACTTTCACATTAGCAATTTCTAATATAGCATGATCAATTGAATGAAAGTGAAAAAAATTAATAATTTAATTATTTAATTGATAAAATTAAAAGATAGATATCTGAAGTAAAATATAATTTATAATTTAAGATAATAAATTATATTTAAGCATATTCAAAGTTCCGTAATAATTTTCGAGATGAGGCTCAATTTGGAAGTACCTGGCGGCTGAATCCCCCAGTGCCACCATATAATTCTAACAGACGACTTAAGGATGAGGCTAACTTGACTGATTTTTGGCTTTTGTACTACTACAAGGTTGAAATTTTGACCATGCGTGCTTCTGTTGCCAAAATTGAAACGAGTCAAAGTTCTAATTACTTTTGTGGACTTTTCTTACGAACTTAATTGAGAGGATTTTTTTTTTTTAATATCCTAATTCTAATTGGATTTGACAATTATTTTGTATTACCTTAACAAATTTTTTATTGTTATTATGGGATATTAAAGCACAAGGGGATTTTGTTCATTGATGTCAATCAGATGATGATGTCTGCTGCATTTTACAAATTCAATATTATAAGCGTCTTTATTATTTGTAAAGTTTGTTAATATTAAGAATGTGTTTAGGGCCTCTTCGGGAAATTCTTATTATAAATGATTTATAAGTTAAAATATAAATTATTTTAAATTTTAATTTATAAATAAAAATATTTGACATCAATTTTATTTATAAGTCAAATATTAAATTAAAACAAGTTATAAAGGTGTCTGGTTTAGACTGACTTATAAGTTAAAACAATATAAAGATTACTAAAAAGAATATTAATAAAAAGAGAGACAAAATAAATATTACATTTGGTCAAATTAACTTATTTTAAAATAACTTATAAGTCATTTTATTTTAAAATAAGTCAAAAATAGTTACTTATTTTTTTTGACTTCAAAACCAACTTATAAGTTAAAAATAAGTAACTCTCAAACACTCAAATAGTGACAAATGACTTGCATATTAATTTGACCAACTTATAAATCACTGCCGAACACCCCCTTAATTGTACCGTTGTCTTTAAAAATAACAAGTTTTTAATTTAGTATTAATATGATAATGAAATTATGACGACAAACTTAAAGAAATTGCAACACTTAACACTACAATCAATAAAAAGAAGATTTTTTGTTGAACAAAACTTTTTTATACAAATAAAACTCTTTTGTAAGGAAGGAATATATAATTGATAACTGCAACACCATTTATTATTAAAACCACTTGATTAAGAAATACTCCCTCCATCACTTAAAATAAATTATTTTAAAATTATGCACAAATATTAAGAAAATAATTATATAACATTAAATTAAAGACATTCTCTTGTATCGATGTGCGGAAAAGTCTTCCTTTTATTCAATTCAATTCTATTCTAGACAAAATCATATTAAAATAAAATATTTTAACGGATTCTATTTTTGAATAGAATAAGTATCCGCTCAACTCTATTATACGCAATTCAGATATTTCGGATTGAATAATTAATTCTTTGGGGTACAAAAAAAACAATATATAAAATAATCAATCACTACGTACCCGCCATACACATCATTTTGTATTTAATCTTTCATCACCAAAGTATTATTGAATATGATATGGATATTGCTTGAATTTTTCTATATTTATTCCACTGATACTAAACTAACAACTTATTATTTTGAATAATGCTAGAGATACAAACTATTTTATAAACATTTTATAAATTGTTGATGTGACATACTACACCTCAGCATATTGTGTGGGGCCAAAGACTACATTGAAATAATTTGTTGATCAATACGCTGAGGTGGAGTATGTCACATCAGTAGTTTGTAAATATTTATAAAATAATTTGTGCACGTAGCATTACTCTATTATTTTTAAGAGTAATTAATATAGAACTTTTAAGGGTAATATAGAACAAAAATACATTTTTTAATATCTGCAATGAGACTCCTTTAGCAGAACAGAAAGAGAAATTCTTTACCATGTGCGTTGAGGTTCTGGTCGGCCTGCAAATAACGATTCACAGCACTTGTGCGCAAGTCATACGAAATCCAGTGTTTCCTTGTTTCTCTTTCTTTTTGTTTATTTCTTTCTCCACCCTCATCCTGTAGTAGAGCATGGATATCTAATATATGAAGAAACCCTTATTAATGCAGAAGGCAGAAGCCATGTATGTTTTATCTACATTCGGAACACTTGTTCGTGTTTGTTCTGGGGAAAAGACATATACCTATTTTGCGATAACTTCTTTGTGAGCTTTATACGACAGAATCACGTTCCATACTAAAGCAATGACATTGGCAGCTAGGACCTGTAATATGAGTTATTATGACCAAGCAAGAAACAAAAATGGCATTTTGATAAACTACAAGGAAAACTAAAAGAAGTAAAAATATGGCTCAAAATTAAAACAAAATACAAGTAATTGCTAGTTTGATTTTGCACACTGTTTTATTCTCTCCAAATATATATACTTTTTCTTCTTCCAACTTAACAATATATTATATATAAACACTTAAATATATATATATATATATATATATATATATATTTGCCCTTTCAAAAAGAAAGCGTTTTTTGAACCCCTTTCAAGCTCATGTCACGTTAGGTACTGCAGAAGAAATGCAAAATCCGATCCAATTTATCCTAATCTATTAGTTAACATGTTGGTTAACCTTATTCTGAAAAAGGACATGTATAAATGAATTCTTGTCAGTAAAACCAAAAACTTGTGATATATATATATATATATATATATATATATATATATATATATAAATGCATATTTTTTAGAAAAATGCCATGTCATCATTTCAGTATCGCGTCGTGTGGCAAAAGGGTAAGTGCTTCATAGTTTTTGATATATATAAAAGCCAATGTACTAATAAATAGAATTGAGATGTGGATACGTTTATGAATGGAGATATATAGCACCAATAAAGCAGAAGTCAAAGAGTTAAAACTCAATTGTACACAAAAACTTAACTAGTACGATGAAAACTTCAATATATTTAAGCAGATGCAACGACACGAAAAGGAGCAAGAAGAACGGTTATATCAGTGACCCCAAAAATAAAAACCAGGAATGGCTAATGATGTAAATAGAAAAATCACCTAGAAAATAACAAGGTCCTTTAAACAGCTTATGTATTGTAGCCTACCCCAATAACTGGTATACAAGGTTTAACTGGTCTTGGCATATATGTTGTCTATAACTAACATGTCAGAATCAGGCATGGAGTAATTCCTCTCACATAATACCATAACATTCACCAAGAATAAATAAGATTTTTGTCACCCAAACCTGAAACTTCTGTGGAACAAATTGAAAGTTGAGAAACTGGAAAGGTATCCATAGTTGCCAGTTTGCCAGAACAGAAGAGAACCACTCCTACAAATGGGAGTTCAATGTTAAGGTATACAACTCCGTATTAGAATAACCCACATCTAGCTCCGTTCAGGCATGTATTCAATAGTTAAATTGACATTAAAAATAAGAAGTATGTAGCAAAACCTGTTGAAGCTTTGGTATCACTTGCGATGGCATCCCCTCGAGTGTAACTAGTGTAGATAAAAAAAGTCCAATGAATGCAGGAGAAAACAGAAACTGCATAAAATCCATTTTAGTCGAGGGAAAAAGACTATGTAAAGTGACAGAAATATTGCCAACAAGTTACAGTATGAAAATGTAATCAAATCAAGTAACAATCAAAAAAGACAAAATAAAAATAATATTAAAATTAATAAAGCTTACTTGATCAATTATAAGGCGTAAAAAAGCACCTGAAGCTCCAGACATGACGACCATTTTACTCAAATATAAATACCTAAAAATGTACACAAAAGGATATCTATTACATGGACTTCAAAAGGCAGTATACAACATAGTTATCGAATTAGGATATTTACCAGGTATCAAAATTTTATTGTCATGATATGTATCGGGATAAGTATTCGTATCATAAAACACATTGATGCCGTTAGTATATTTCCAAAAAATTAAATATATTTATAGAGAACTTAACTCATTTATCAAAATGAACCATTATAAAACATACAAATAACAAAATAGACATTTCAATATCAACTATCCATTACTTGCCAAGATTCAAAATTTTAATAATAATATCAAGTTTTAACCTCCAAACACATTGAAAATATGAATTTTTAATCATTTGTAATCATCTTAGGAGTTGTTTGTTTATATCTGAATGAGTTTGAATGAGTTTGAATTTGACCGATTAAGTCATTCAGATTGTTTGTTTTATAATTTTTAAACTCTGAATGAGTCTGAATGTGTTTGAACGATTCATCCAGAAAATTATGGCTGAATCAGTAAATAATGTTGGATGATATTTTTACCTACCTATCTACCCTCGTAGACAATTAAAAATTACATTTAATATCCATCTTTTTTTACTATTGTAAACAAATTTTGTAGTTTACAAATTATTTTTTAAATTTTTTTCTTTAATAAACTGGTCAATAAATATTGTTGTAGTCTTTTGTTTTGGTTTTATGGACTAATAGAATGTTATTTAAAAAAATTAGTGTGTATTCCTAAAATTATATTACTAATAGTATACTCTATTAAAGATTGTTCACAAGTTTATATTTAATTTTTCTTAAATAACATTGTTTATTTATAATTACATAATAAATTTGTTCATAATAGTCCAGAAGGTTAAAATAAGGAAATACATTTATTCAGATATTTTAGACAGACATTTATCAAACAGATCATTTCATTCTATATTCAGAACATTTATTTCATTCGGCTCATTCAGATTCTCTTATACATTTAGAACTTTTCATTCAATTTGATCAAACAACACCTTAGTCTTTAATGTAGATTTGTTACATACCACCATGATACGTAATGTATCATAGGATAAAGTGGTGTTTAGTTTGATACATCATTGTATCACAGGATCTAAGAAGATTCGGGCTTGCCGGTAGTTAGGCAAATCCAAAAAATTGTGATTCAAGTTCAGGGAGATTCGACACATGTTTGAATATTAAATAAACTTATATTTATACACATACAATTTATTTTTAATTTATTACTAAGGTTGGTGAGAGGGACATATAGCTTCACCTCGACCCTACAAGAACTAAGCCCCTTACGGAGCTAAGTAAGAAGCCTCTTACAGGCTACTGGAAATATCTCAAATGATTTAATATGTTTTCCATTGTATCCCTGAGTACATCCCTTTGGGGAATAGAGCTCTAGTACATTGGCACAAACATATATTAATTTTTTAATGCCAAGAAATAATAATTCATGATAATATGTTAAAAACATTTTAGAACAAAAATTATATACCAACACTATCTACGAAGTATGAAATATACAATTCTTATACTAGTTTCCTATAGTACTAGTGTATAAAAAAATATATTACTTGTATTTGGGATACAACGACAGTATACATATCATTCAACATTTTTTGTATAGTATCACTGTATCAGATAAGTAATGAATACCATATGTTAATAACTGTCTAAATAACTACCAAGTGAAAATTGGAAAGATAATGGAAAATATTGTGGACTGGGAAAGTTTAAGTTAGGTTTTCAGATAAGCTGAGACACTTGAGCTCGTTCGAGTTAAGGAAAGTTTTTTTTTTTTTGTGGCCAGTAAGATGGGGAAAATTAGAGGCTCATTTAAGATCCCTTATGTACTGAATGAATCAAGCTTGAAAATATTTTAGATCATAAAAGGTTATTCAGCAGTAACACAATTTGGTTTAATAAACCTAAGAAGTACCCCGTGACTATAGTGGAAAGCATTTTCTTCAAGCTCAAATCAGTATCAGCTAGGACTGTGCACTAAATCCGGTTTTTCTGGGCCGGTTCGGTATAAAAAGAACCGGTCCGGTTTCGGTACAAAAAAATCGGTATATACCAGTTTTTCGGTACCGATTTCGGAACGGCCTATTTATGGTTCGGTTTTACTGAATCGGACCGGTATATACCGGTTTTCTAATTTTTTTTATTATTAATAAATAATTAATAATAATAATAAAATAGTGATTATAATAATAATATTAATAAAAATAATAATAAAAATAAAAATAAAATAATAAAGCAATAATAAAAATAATAATTATTAATTTTCAATAAAAAACCGGTACCGAACCGATAAACCAGTTCAGTATACCGGTCCAACCGGTACCGGTATCAGTACCGGAATTTGGGTAATTTCGGTACCGGTTCGGTTTGGTACCGATCCGGTTCGGACCGATTTTTACCGGTTGCACACCCCTAGTATCAGCTCAAGTTGAAGTGTGGAACAAGCAAAAGACACTAATAGCTAAATAGGGCAAAGGTCCAAAAATACTTCTGACGTTTTTCCCGATGTCTCACTTACACCCTAAATTATTTTTTTTTTCAAAAGTACACTTAACGTTACAAAATTTAGGTCAACCGTACCCGTGCCCCTCCCCCTAACGGACATGCCACATAGACTAACTCTGTTAATACGTGGACAATTTTTGCTAACGAGGCATGAAGAGAGAACAAAAAGGACAAAAAAGCCCTAATTTCAGAATTAAACTCTAATAAAAAAAACTTTCATATTTTCAAAATCATTCTTTAATAAAATACAACAAAATAAAAATATCCAAGTTTTCTCTCATAAACTCACCCGGATCTTCGTTTCCAAGCCCTTCGATCTAACTCCAAACCCAGATCTAAAGCCCGTCTCTTTCTCTCTCCATTTCTTCCAAACTCCATTTATCCTCATTTTCTCTCTCTAGATTTCAGTCTCTGTTTCTCTCTCAATCACAATCTGGTTTTCCAAACTTTTCCAAAGTGGGTCTCAAGTACATAATCAAAACATAATTAGGGTAAGCGGTGAACAAAGAGCCGAAATTCGTCGCATCCGCAAATCGGTAAACTGAGTCCATCATGGATCTTGGGATCAACCTGAGGAGAGAGAAAGGTGAGGAAGAGCTGAAGGATGTAGATACCAAGGCCCAGGGACGTAAATGGAGTTTGAAAACCCATAACAAAGTTCCACCGCCTCCATCATCTATGGTCAAAGAAAGAATTGTCTATTTCTCTGTTTTCTCCGAATCAAATCTGGGTTACTCTTTTAAAAAAAAATCAATTCTATTCCTTTTAGTAATCTTTGACGATGAAGGGGGTAATATTATTTATTTTAATCCTTTTTTTGAACTGATTTGGAAATTGATTGGATTTATGGATTTGAGATATATTTTGAAACTGTTTGATTTGTGATTTGGAGAATGGAGTGATTAAAAAATAAAGTTAAGATCTAGGTTTCATATGTGATATGTGATTAAAATTTACGATTTGGGTTTTTTTTCATTGGGATGCATATTGAGGTTTTCAAGAATGGTTGCTTTGGCCTCGTCAGCAAAAATTGTCCACGTATTAGCAGGATTAGTCTATGTGGCATGTCCGTTAGGGGCAGGGGCAGGGGCACGGTTGGCCTAAATTTTGTAACGTCAAGTGTACTTTTGAAAAAAAAATAGTTTAGAGTGAAAGTGGGATATCGGGGAAAACATCAGGGGCATTTTTGGACTTTTGACCTAGCTAAATAAGTCTAGCTCAATATTTAAGGGCAAAGGTGCAAAAATGTCCCTAACATTTACCCCGATGTCCAACGTGCTCTCTATACTTTTTTTGTCCAAAAGTACCCTTAACGTTACAATTTTTAAGTCAACTGTGCCCCTGCCGTTATAAAAAAATCCAGCTAAAAAAATGGAGTTACAACCTCGATGACGTGGATGACACATGGAAGATTTGTTGAAATTAATTAATACATAAATTAATTAAGGCTTAAATAAAAAACATATTCTAAATAAAAAATATATATCATTTAATCAAAACAAAAAAATATTAAAATCTAAATTATTTTGTTAATTAATCAAAATAACTAATTAAATAAAATAAGTTGTATTTTGATTAATTTTTTTAAAAATTAATCATTTTTCTTTCTTCTTCCTCTTTTCTCTCCCATCTCCTTCCTCCATTTTCAATGGCGTATTACATTCAAAGAACAAAAAAAATAGTGGCCTCTTGCCTGAGTTTCGTCTCCATATACGGCAAATTCCTCAGTTATTCTCTCTCCTCTGCCGGCTTCTCCCATCCCAAACCACCATCCACTTCTGGGGCCACAAACCCGACCCTAACACCGTCCTCCCTAAACCCCCTCTCCTCCTAATCCACGGATCCGGAGCGGTCGGAGGATTTTCAGGTGGAATCGATGGGGAAGATAGGAGTGAGAGGGTTTGAATTTGCAGATCTTGAACCCATTTGATTCATTTTGATTGTGCTTGTGAGTGGAGTAATTGCCACTGTTAGGATTTTTTTCCCTCTTTTGGTAGATTTCTTCTCTTCAATTACAGAGCAGATTTTTCATTTTTGTACGGATGATCAATGCACTGCCATGTTTAAACACCTTGCTTCCTTCGCATTGAAGAAGAACCCTTTATTAAATATTAGCCCTCTTGAGTTCCGCGAAACTAAAGCAACCCGTAGGAATGGAAAGGCTGAGGTATTGAGGGAGGTTGTGAGGGAGTTTTGGATGGAAGAGACATGCTTGTTGGAGCAGTTAGAAAAGTTTGAAGATCACATTTATTTGTGTTTTCTAAAAATAAACAAATCTAGAAGTCTATATCTAGCACCACCATTTCAAAAGAGGGAGAAGATAGAGGATCGGAGATGGGAGGGAGAGAAAAGAGAGAGAAGAAAGAGAAAAGAATAAAAAGTAATTAAATTTTATTTTTTCCACGTGTCAGTTGTCTAGCACATCCGTTTGTCTAGTTAGATTTTTTTAAACGGTAGGGGCACAATCTACCCAAAAAATGTAATGTTAAGGGTACTTTTGGACCCAAAAAAAAAAGTATAGAGAACACGTTGGATCTCAGGATAAACGTCAGGGGCATTTTTGCACCTTTGTCCCAATATTTAATCAAGACCTAATTTTGGAGTCGGTAAGTAGAAGTTTGCAACAAGTAGATGACACTCATAAGATAAATAAGTCTAGCTCAAAATTCAATCGAAACCTAATTTGGGAGCAGATCACAGGAAACCTACTACTCTGCCCAGCTTTGCATGGTTCCTTCACAGCCCGAACCAAATGCACCAGGTATTCTTAGGATCACAACAGCCATTCATAACCCCAAATTCAGCATATGCAGCCAAAAATTTAAAAGAAAAATAATACTCCCTCAGTTCCAAAATATAAAATCAAGTTTGGAACGGAGGGAGTACTTCTTATAGTCAAAATAGTTCTAGTTTTCTGGAGGCATCTTTCGAGAATCCTTGTTGTAAAATTGGTAGTGCTCAAATTCTAGAAGTGACAAGGTACAATTAAGTTGACCTAGCTACTCGAAAGAGATAAGTACTCGTGTGTGTATATTGAGTGTAAAATCTAGTGTTACATTCAAAAGTTTCCAAAATCATGTACATGTCGCACTTTCATCCTTCAGTTCCACACTAAAATTTGTGCCATCTTATCTATCTGAGATGCATGCGACTCATTACAATATAAATTAGTTATTATGACATTTTAGGTGAATTTTCATTCTCTAGTTATTGCCGATACTATAGTTACTAAAACAGAATGAGTAAGAGGTATGTTGACAGCTTCAAAGGATGAAGCACATAGCAAATATTAATATATTTCAGAATATGACATATACAAGGAATTTTTTTAATACAACTATAATGCAAATATAAGTTGTATAAATGTATGTAAAATTGCAGTTCTGGGAATAATTCATGAAGTGGTTGCTATGTGAGACCATTACCAGAAGTGCAATGTGGGGCCCACCAGCACCAGCCCCAAAAACGTGAACAGAAATATCCTCTTCAGGTCTAGAGATGGCACTTTGTCGATTGCAAGCTGAGGCACATCACCTCTAAATTAGAAAATTAGCCAAATTTGTTAATCTAACTAGAACAATTGTGTGCATTATTTAACAGAAGATTCCATTACTAAAAATGATTATCAGCAGCACCACAATTGAAGCATTACATAATACTGTACTCAAAAAATGCAGTCTCCAAAACTGGAATAGCATTCGTCACCAAAATCCAGGAATACAAAAGCATCAAAAACACTTATAAAATCCTATGCAGATCCGTGGTCAGAAAGTTAAAATCAGTATTATTTCTGCTTGTCGATACCCAGTTGGTCTCGTTCAGAAAACTTGAGAATATTTACTAGAATTGTGCATTTATGCCCTCCAAGCAAAAGATTAGAAAAAGAGACCTTAAAATCTTTATTAGCACTTGAGACTTTCCAACACCTCAAATGGTGTGCACTTTTATATGTGTGCTTAGTGCTAAACACACATATACATGATACATCTCTTCTGCAGCACCTACACGACCTTTAAGCTAGCAGTTTAACCTTAACTTAAAACTCAAATGGACATTAAGCCCTTTAACATAGCTACAGGTAAAAATGCTACATATCGAAAGCTGCATAAATGATTTCTCAACAAAGCTAGAATAGAATAGGACATATCTGAGAAATCGACTGCAAAGTGCAAACCAACTTCTCATACAGTATTTCCTTCGAAACATACTGTAGGACTCCTTAACAAATAAAACATGTACGAAAGCCGGAGAGTGTTTTAAACTAGGATATTTGCTATTTGGTGTGTACAAACAAAATTAGTTATAAGCCAAGAAAAGTCTACCTGGCAGGTTAAATCTCCAACAAAAGTTAAAATTGCAGATGTCACAGCTTTTGTCAACACAGGATACTTTTCAAGAAGAGTCAAATACCTGAGATGGAAATTAAATTCAACTTGTAATTCATCCGTAATATATGAATGGACAGATGCATATCATAAATGATCAAAGGAGATAATCTATATTTCGTTCTCTATGGTATCAATTACAAAGTCTCTCAAATAGACACAATAAACTTAGAAGAACGAAAAGAAAGAGTAGACGCTCACCATACAAAAAATACATAAAAAAAATAAAAATAGAAGCATTAAAGGACAATCAAGTTAGGTCAAAATAAGAAACTAGCTGTAGCATTTTTAATATCACTCATTTAAAAGGATTATTATTAACAATAGAAATACAGGATACCCTCATTCCTCAATGTAATTCACCTAAATATGGTACCAGCATATGAGATACATATATACAAATACCTATATGGGAGTGATCCATAGCCAAAGGTAACTACGGACGTGCATATGGAGAAATTTAAAAAATTGTGTACGCACCATAGTGGTGTGTACAAGAACTTTCCATACTCACCATTATGGTGTGTACAGGAACTTTCCATACGCACCACTATGGTGCGTATGATGATTTCTAATTCTAGAATTGTGTCGGTCGAATCTGGAAATAAACTGTACAAGATGAGTTGGCTACTACATACTCCATAGCCACCTTTAACTATGGAACACTCCCCTACAAATACATAAATACATATACTGGCAACCAGATGACATACTTCATTGGTAGGTTTTGATGAATGATGACTAAAGAAGTAGTGCGAGAAATCCATACCTGAGGAGATTATTTCACACAACTGCTATCAATAACTAAGAATAATTATATGTTAAATATCCCTGATCTTGCTGATACTGTTCAGTTTCACACATTCAAATAGACTTGCATAGACCATCCAATTTGCAGAGAACTGTAAAGGGTGATGCATTCTCTTTCAATTCTGAGCTAAATTATATTCTCTCCATATCTATTTTATAACGCATGAGAGGGGATCTTTACCCAGTTTATAATATGGAGAGGGAATCTAAGGGAATCTCTCCATATTATAACCAAGTTTTTAACTTATTCGTTAAGTCTTATTCTCTCTCTTCTCCTTCTTATCATCTCCTTACTTATTCATCTCCCATCTTTTCTCACTCATTCACTTCCGGATTTCTATTGCAGAAAGTCTTTTGGGGGTGAAATTACGGAAAATTATCAAACATTTATATTTTTAAATTTCACATAAATAGTGTTTGCAAAAATACTAGTAATTATGGCAGTTCAAACATGCTATAAGTTTTAGAATAGAGCAAACAATATAAAGAAATTATTGAGCTTGTCAGTGTTCTAGAATATGAGTATATGACTGTCAATTATATGATACTCCTTCCGTATCACAAAAAGAATCTCATTTAATTATTTTACCTAGTCAATTTGAAAAATCCTGAAATTCAAAAAATTGATGTTTATTTATTTCATTTTGATTAACGCAATAGTCAACAATGTAAACTACTTTTAAAGTATTATTGATTACAAAATTGTTATTTCAAATTAAAATAAATTCACACTATAATTTAAATTTAAGGAATTTGCAAATAGACTAGGATAAAGTCAAATAGGACCTTTTGAATGGGGGATTAGACACCACAAACTAAGAAGAATAAGACTAAGCCATCTAAACAAAATTAACAATATAGAATGATGCAACTCCAAGACAATCTAAGAGCCCATTCGACAACGACTTATTTTAAAATGACTTAAAGTTAAAATATAGGAAATTGATATTTTCACATGAAAAGTGTCGCTATAAATGTATAGCGACGGTAAAAACCGTCGCTATAGGATCTACAGCGACGGTTTTCATATGGAAATATAAAAAGTCATGTGAAAATATCAGTTTCCTAAAATATAAGTTGATTTACAAGTTATTTTAAGTTGTGACTTATAAGTAAAAGCGTTCAACATCAATTTAACTTATAAGTCAGAAATTAAGTTCAAACAAGTTAGAAGATGTTCGGCTTATAATGACTTATAAGTTAAAATCAAACGTAAAGATTACTAAAAAAGACATTAATAAAAAAAATGACAAAATAGACATTATATTTGATCAAACTAACTTATTTTAAAATGACTTATAAGTCATTTTTAAATAAATTACAAATACTTGCTTTTTTTTTACTTAAAAATCAAGTGGAAAAATAAGTCAATGCCAAACTGGCTTTAAGAAAAACCATCTTGTAGCCTTAGCGTAGACTGAAAAATAAGTGGACTAATTACAATACCTACTTTTCCATGTTTGCAATATTGTTGTAGCATAACTATTTTTTTGTCAAAATAAGACCAATTACCATACACACCAAAAGAAGGGGAAAAAAAGAGTAAATATTAACAGACTAAAATACACTTTGCATCCTAAATTTTACAGGCATGTTGAGGTTTGCACCTGAAGTTCTAAACGTGCCCATTTACACCCTAAAGTTTAATTTGTATAACATAAAACACCCTCCGTACTCTCAACCGGTTAAAAATGACTTGAAGTTCAGGTTAATCTATGATTAATACTTTAAAAATAATATATTAAAAGTAAAAGTAAAAAAAATAAATAGAAAACAATTAAATTAACTTCACTCATTTTCTCTTCACTCCTGTTCATCTTTTTCATTTTAACCCCAAACCCACAACAAACATTTACTATTCATCAACCCTAATTTCTAAAATTAACACCAAATGTTAACCACTTCACTTTCTCTCTCTTGTTTTTCTTCATCTTCATCACCATTGGTTTCATCACTATTACATCTTCACTCTTTCATCCAATAAAAGTAGAGTAGAGAGATATGCATGATTAGAGATAGAAAAGAAAAATTCACCTCCTCCTATCTTTCATCCCACAATATAGAGAAAAACAAAGAGAGAAAATGAATCTTGATGTTTCTTTACAGATTGAACTTTTCACAAATACCTTAAACCTTCATTTAATTTTGATCTCTAACTATAACTCCAATTTCTAATCTCATACCCAATAAAATTCAATCAAATTGCTCCTTTTTCTTCATCATCTTCTTCACAACAATAACCTTAAACCTAAAATCTAACCCCAAATTAGATTTTATTGATGTTTTTAGTTAATTGGGTGATAAATTTTTAAATCAATTTGGGGTTGGTATGGGTTATGGTTTTACTCATTGATGGTTAAAATCGACTTGGATGAATTTTTTTATCGGGGATGAAACAATTAATTGAAGTCACAATCAATTGATTATACCGCTGCTCTGTAAACATCATGTAGCTAACCATGGCTGATGAAGATGAACTGATCGAGTGAAGAGAAAGAGGGAGAGAGAGAAAGGTGGTGGTGGTGGTGGTGGTGGTGGTGGTGGTAATTAATTTTTATTTTTATTTATTAGTTTTAATATTATTAAATTATTTTTGTTAATAGGTTACTTATTTTATCCTTAAAAAAATAGAGCAACAACCTGAACTCCCAGTCATTTTTGACCGGTTGAAAGTTTGGAGGGTGCTTGTTACGCAAATTAAACATTAGGGTACAAGTAGGCACATTTAGAAGTTTAGGATGCAAACCTCAACATTCTTGTAAAATTTAGGGTGCAAAGTGCATTTTAGTCATATTAACACAACAATGAAATCAATTATCCCCCCTACCACTAACACCAATAGCATCAGATTTTGACTAAAAAAGAGAGATCACTTCAATTTCTTTTCCTCTGTGCTAGTACATTCCAAGAATATTAAAATTAAAAACATCTAAAGCTAATTTTATACAAAAAGAAATTAAAAAGATAAAAGACCGAACTAAAAAGTGCAAACAATTACCATGAAAGCAATGACCACTTTCTCTCATCACCAACGCCGCCGCCACCAGAATTTCCATCACCGAAACCACCACCACCATAGCCACCACTTCCGCCGGAGCCATCATTTGAAACGGCAGAAACCCGAAACCAATCATAACCCAGCTGTCTAAACCCAATGTCAGAGCGACCCAATTCTTTGAAAGAGCTCAAAGCAATCGGATTTTGATAACTGCGGGAAGAAGAGCTCCTAAAAGCAGCTATCTGAACTGGATTTGCCGGAATTCGGGTCAGATAACCGAAATTGGAAGTCGGTTTATGTGAGAGTCCCATAAAACGGGACAAATGCGGTGATTCACAGGACAGGATTACAGGGTTTTCAACCATTTTTTATTGCCGGTTGTGATTTCAATCCTCCAAAATAGTGGAGTATATGTTATCGTTTGCCTGGTAGAAAATGGGGGTTTTTCCGGAGGTTTTAGATACCAACTCAAATAACTATTGGTATAGGTAATTTCTTTTATTGGTCTTTAAATTTTATTTTTCTGTTTTTAATATAAAACTCACCATTATTTAATTTTGATTTTGATTTTTGTTAATGCCAAGATCTTTTCACGCGCCCCAATCACGTAAAGCACGTCCAATCCTGCACAGTAAATACGTCAATACCAGAAGCTTGACGGCTTGGACCGTCGGGGGATAGCTCTAGCGTAAGGTATCGGCGATCACAAGGTTAACAATGGAGGAAAATAAAGTTAAGTATCTTGAGAGTGAAAAATATATGTTACCTCCTACTAGGTGTTATCCTTACCATCATATACCCAATTTTTGGTTTTGTGTGCCACCGACTCCCCTGACACCACCCACTACCGATAGCTCACCTGCTAATCCCATCAGCTTTGTCCACCGTCGGCTAATTCAGTCACATCCTCAATAATGTCATGTAGGATATGACAGTCAACTATCATCTTTTATCATTACCGGTCTAAGCCCAATTTAAACCATTACATTCCTAATGGTATGGCCTAGTGACTCGGCCCAATACTTTCAAGACCCAAGAGAGATAACCTAACAGATTGGCCCAAATGGCCCAGCTCACTATGCATAAAATATCATGGTCGAACATTGCCCCCCAAATCTTTTATTAAACAGAAAGTTTAATGAAAGAGTATAAATGCCAATGGTCCATGATAAAAGGAATTATGATAGGATTAACAGAGGCCCAAAATGAAACTCACCGAGGCCCAACTGGTAAATCTCAAATAGCCACTTAAATTAAAATCGAGAGCCCAATCGAGAAGCCCACTCCGGTTAATAATTAAGACCAAAAATGGACGCCACCTCTTCAAATTCACCATCATTGCCCCTATTTAATGTGCCGCCTTTGATTTTCGTGAAAAGTTAAAAAGACCGCCTAGTATAAAAGCTGTCTTCCCCCAAATTCGACGGTTTTACCTGTTATTTCAAATTTCATACGCTTCTTACCTTCATCTTTCTCTTGATTTCTCTCTCTTCCTGCAAATCTCCAACAATGGCATCCCAAAGTTCTGATAACACCATACCGATACCTGCAATTCTAATCTCTACCGTTCCTTCTTCCCCAAGCCCTACCAAAATGGCTTCGGGGTCAAATCTCAACCCAACTTCTACTCCAAGCAAGAACACGGCGACCAAAATGCTTCCAAACCCCTCTGTGTTCTTCTAAAATGAAGAACAGTTTCCTCATGCAAACACTCCATCTTCCTTGTCCGAGAAGGACATTCGAAACGCCCGAGAGCGATACCAGATTCTGGAAACCCACCATTTGAGGCGACCATCTTCGACAGAGAGGATGTACCGATGCCCGGAGGGCTGGACTGCCATGCCCCTTACACTACTGGAGAAAGGGGTTCGCTTCCCCCTACACGTATTTCTGGTGACATTACTGGGATTTATAGGTGTAGGATTCGCCTAACTCGCCCCAAACTCCTATATCCATATTCTTGCCTTCATCGCCTTATACCCTCGACTTCTTCTTCTCCATCTACACCATCACTAAATCCCGAGAGAAGGGATTCAAAGTTCTGAGCAAGATAGCCTTGAAGTCTGGGGAGACCTTCGAGAGGCGCTCTCTGATCAACATCCCCTCCAGCCACAAAGGATGGCACAAGGAATGGTTCTTTGTCAAAGGCCCCGAAACCACCTCTCTTCCAGACTGGACCACTCTAGATAAAGTTTCGGTAGACTTTGGGGATATCATCGAAGAGCGTGTCACTGAGATGATCGAACTCATGGAGAACTTCCCGAAGAAAGAATGGAGCCATGGTCTTCTTACCAAGTAAGCATGGTTATACGACCATAAATGTAAGTTCTGAACTATATTAATGCATAATTTGTTGAATCTTCTTTGAAAACATTGGTTCTGACTTATGGCTTTTTATCTTCTGCAGTATCTCTGATCAAACCGACGTCAATTGACCGAACGGATCTAGACAGATTCCTTTCGGGTACATCTTCTTCGACTGCCACTGAAATCCCGATCGACAAGCCCTCAATTTCCGAACCCCAGGAAGCTGAAGCTCCAACGACAGAATTTGTAAGACCCCAACTTTTATGAATAAAATGGAATTTCCTCTATTTATTATTTTAAAATAGTAAGGGTTGATTTGATTAATGTGATAAATTATGGGTAAAATGCGCAAATATCTTAAATGAGCAAGTGGTTATAAAATATTCTTGTTGTCGGGGAATATTCGTTTGGTCGTGAAATATTCTTACTGTCGGGGAATATTCGTACGACGGCGCAGCCTTGTGTGGGCCCCATAACGGAAAGCGATTGGATGAAGAAAACGACAAGTATAAGTTGTTTATAAATAACAGCGTAGTTGTTACCGTTAATACTGTTGGAATACCCGGTGGTTAAAACACAGTAGCACACGGTATTGCACCAATTATTGATTCTTACGTAAGAAGACACTACTCAATAATTGTTACAATAATTACTGTTTAATATTTTATTTCATTGATTAAATAATTGTTACGTTGATATTTTATATTATTGTTGTTTCAATAATTGTCACTACACAGTATTTTCTATTATCAGATATATAATTCATATTATTTGAATAATATTATTAGATAGCATTATTAGCAATGTCTAGAAAGTTCTGTCTAATGAGAGGTTTGGTCATCTAATTGCGTGCCAGTAAGGAGAAATTCTTATCGGAAAGCCCCCTCTTTCCTAGGAACGGCCTAATTGTCAGTATTGTGATTCTGTAATATTATTTGTGAATAATTAATTATTGATTTATATGATAAAGGAAAATATTCATTATATGTGGATATCGATGGAGAAAATTTTTAAAGTGACAATTGTTGAAAATTGATATGTTATCTTTTCTGATAAAATAATTTAATTAAATATATTATTATATTATAATAATATAATAATTGTGATATTTTTATAATGAATGTGGGATATATGAATAAATGCGGAGGAAGAGTATTTTTGTTACTAAAAATATTTAAAACATGTTTTTCATGTTTGTGGACCCCATTTCTTGACTGAAATTTGATTATAGCCTGTAAAATCGTCCGTATGTGAATTTCGGTCAATTTCTGTTTGAAATTTGGAAAAACTTAAAACTATAAAGTTATAGAGAATTAAATTTTCTATGGAATGGACATAAGATTCGAATTTTTCTGATAAAATGGTTATTTATTGTGAATTATTGAAGTTTTGGAATAATTAATTTTTTTTGGAGTTTTAAATGATTTTAAAATAAAAAACGTTTTTGGTGATTTTGGCACTTGTATGGTGATGTCTTGACCAAAAAAAGTGGGCGTAGGAATTTAAGAAAAATATATTTATATTTTATCAAATTTTCTGCTTTGGTGTTCTAAGTATTTTCCTATAAATAGGGTGCTTAGGTTAGAATTGAAAAATACACCAGAAACTAAAGTTTTCTCTCTCTATAATATCGAGCGTATTTTTGTGAGTATTTTGGCACTTTGAGTATTGCTATACGGTGCAAGTTCATTCAGCACTATATCCAGTATTCCAGTTAGAAGTACTGTCTTTTCGAGGTAAGGGATGTTATTTTTTTATAAATGATATTATTTCTTTCAATATCATTATGTCGAAATATTGGAAAGATCTTTCTCGTGAAATTCTTGTCTTTTAGTGTCGAGGTTACTATTCACGTATACGGTACTATTCACGAATACGGCACTATTCACAGAAAAATTAAATTTTCATTTTTGTCCAAGATAACTATTATGGATACTAGCTTTAATTGTATCCATGTTTTGGTCTTCATTCTGAAATTTTACTCCACTATGATTATTTGTGAAGTATTTTTTGAACTTGGATTGTTTAAAGTACGAATCCTTAATAATTGTTCTTTTGTTTCACTGGATTCGTTTTTTTAAAAAATATTTTTCATCATCCTCAGTCCTAAATGATGATATAACTGAATATCTTTGGCCTGTAGTGCAAAGATGAATGATTTCTGATTAATATCTTTGGTCCGTAGGGCAAAGATGAACATGTGTTTAGATGAACATGACCAACTGATAAATATCTTTGGCCTGTAGTGCAAAGATAAATATTTGATTCCAGATATATATTGATTGATGTTACAGGGATAAAATAATGACGATGAACTTTTAAATTCATATATAGAATATAGTAGATTTCATTCTCTACTTAACTCTTCTAATGAATTATTATTTCCGCTGCGAATATTGATTTAAAATTTGTCGCCTATTGTATTCTATTAGATTTTTTCCTGTTGAGGACTAACGATAATTTGTTCTATATTATCTCAGTCATAATATTCTTTACTAGGCTAGTTGAGCTCACCCTTTTCCTTTTTGTTCCATTTTTCTTCTCAGCAGGCGAGAATGTAGCGAGTACTAGTCGGAGTATGGAATAATGGTTCTAGAAGTTATTTTAGTAGTCCTCACTATTTTGTAAAATAGTGTATCAATAATTGTAATGAAGACTTATTTGAGTGTGAATATTGTCTATATGACAATATTTGTATTTAAACTCACAGTTTAAGTGTTGTCGTATTTTGCACGACAATTGTATTAATAAAATTGTAGTTGTATCTGTATCATGTATTTGACGAATGGGTGTTGTATACCTATTTTGGGGGTGTCACAGAATTCACCACTGTCGAGGAATCGAACCATCCTCGACTGAAGACAAGAGCTATCTGTGACGCCTCCAAAATAGGTATACATCACCCATTCTGAGTCGCCAAATACATGATACAGAAACAAATACAACTTTATTAAAACACTTGTCGCGCAAAATACGACAACACAATACTGTGAGTTTAAATATAAATATTGTCTTCTAGACAATATCCACACTCAAATAAGTCATCATTATAATTATTGAAACACTATTTAATAAAATAGTGAGGACTGTTAACACCACTGACTAGAAACATCACTCCACACCCCGACTAGTTCTCGCTATATTCTCGCCTCCTGAGAAAAATGGAACAAAAAGAAAAAGGGTGAGCTCAACTAGCCCAGTAAAGAATATTATGACTAAGATAATATACAACAACTTATCATTAGTCTTCAACAGGAAAAAATCTGATAAAATATAATAGACAACAAGTTTTAGATCAACAACTGCAGCGAAAACAGCAAACCATTAGAAGAGTCAAGTAGAGAATGAGTTCTACTATCTTCTAAGATTTAAAAGTCCATCATCGATATTTTATATCTGTAACAACAATCAATAACCATCTTTAATCAAATATTCATCTTTGCACTACAAGCCAAAGATATTCATTTGTATCACCAGTCGGTCATGTTCATCTCAACACCTGTTCATCTTTGCACTATGGGCCAAAGATATTTATCAGTTAATCATTCATCTTTGCACTACAGGCCAAAGATATTCAGTAATATCATCATTTAGGACTGAGGATGATGAACAATATTTTAAAAAAAACGAATCCAGTGAGACAGAAGGACAAATATTAGGGATTCGTATTACAGTTTATCCAAGTGAAATAATACTCCATAACAACCAATTGTTAAGTAGAATTCAAAAATAAATCAAAACATGAATACAATCCAAGATAGTAACCATAATAGACACCTTGGACAAAAAGAAAAAATTTTATTTTTCGATAAATAATGGCGTATTCGTGAATAGTATCGTATACGTGAATAGTACCGTATACATGAATAGTAACTCCGACATAAAAAGTTTTAAATTTGATAAAAAGTTCAAACTAATATTTCGGCATAATGATATTGAAGAAAATAATATCATTTAAAAAGAAAATAACATCCCTTACCTTAAGATAACAGTACTTCTGTTCGGAATATCGGTATAAGGCTGAAGAAAACTTGTACTGATAAATAAAAACTCACAAAGGATCTAAATACTCACAAAATACGCTCGATAATATAGAGAGAGAAAGAGAGAAAACTTATGAATTCTGGTGTGATTTTCAATTCTAACTTAGCCCTCTATTTATAGGAAAATATTAGCACGCCGAATCAGACTTGACCTGCAACTGATGGCTTTACCTGCTACTATTCCCACCCACCACATTTGAATAAAAATTTCAGCACATTTCTCACTAACCAAAAGTGGGGCCCACTCAATTTTAGAATTTTTTACCAAAATCATTTATAAACCTAATTTTGAATCTTTCACCTCTTAAAATTCATAACAAATTATACGTTCATTTTTAACGGTTCAAAATTTGTGGACATATACTCAACTTATATATGTATAACATATCTAAAAATCACAACGATCCAACGGTCAGATTAAAAATTATAACTCACGCAATATATCTCAAGAACAGTGATTTAATTTTTAATACATCCATTCTGGCAAAAACACCTCAACAATAATTCATTCACATAAAATAAATATATCCATCAATTATATCCGCATAAAATAAATATTTCCTTATCATATAAATCAATAATTAATTATTCACAAATAATATTACAGAATCACAATTATGACAACCAGGCCGTTCCTAGGAAAGATGGGGCTTTCCAATGAGGATTTCTCCTTACTGGCGCGCAATTAGATGACCAAACATCTCCTTAGACAGAACTTTCTAGATATTGTCAATAATGCTATCTAATAATATTATTCAAATAATATGAATTATTGATCTGATAATAGAAAATACTGTGCAGCAACAATTATTGAAACAACAATAATATAAAATATCAACGCAACAATTATTGAATTAATAAAATAAAATATTAAACAGTAACTACTGTAACAATTATTGAGTAGTGCCTTCTTATTTAAGAATCAATAATTGGTGTAATACCGTGTGCTACTGTATTTTAACCACCGGGTATTCCAACAGTATTAACGGTAAACAACTACGCTGTTATTTATAAACAACTTATACTTGTCGTTTTCTTCATCCAATTGCTTTCCATTATGGGGCCCACACAAGGTTGCGCCGTCGTACGAATATTCCCCGACAGAAAGAATATTCCACGACCAAACGAATATTTTCCGACAACAAATGAATATTTTATAACTACTTTCTTATTTTGTAAAATTTGCACATTTCACCCATAACCAAAGCATTATATCAAATTAACACCATATTATTCACAATAATATTTAGAGAAATTTTAATTTTATTCATTAATAAGTTGGGGTCTTACACTATCCGTAAACCCAAATCAGTCCCTCCACTTGACTCCGGTTCAGCCCCTCCACCAGCCTTCAACGCAGGTCTCCTCGACCTCCCTCTTGACGAAAGGTCCCGAGTCCTTCGTATCAAGAAGAGGCGAACAAATATAATCTCTTTAACCAATGAAGAAATCAGAGCACCTCCTCCCGAAGCTCCTCGACCAACAGTAATTTCGGTCGAGATCAACGAGCCAGAAATCGAAATTGAGGAGCAACTTGAACCGACCATTTCCCTTTCTCGCAAGAGAAAACAACCATCTTATGACCAGCCCCCACTACCTACTGGACCTGTTCCTACTCAACCTCCACCTCCTTCTGAAGAACCCAAGTCTCCCCCACCTCGACCTTTTTCACCCGATGACAGACCTAAAGTGGTGGCGTCCCCCACTTTATGGCCTGAACGCAATGAACCATTCCCCTTCCAACTGTACAATTCTTTTGTTCGTGATACCGATGACCATCAGTTCGGCAATAGTTCCATCACGGACCTGATTGACGAAGGAATAACATATCAGGCCAAGGTAATTCTGCCAATAAATTCATAATTTATATCTTTGCTTTATACTCTGAAACTGTTCGACTATTACTGAATATGTGCAGGCAAATGCGGTCTTCGGGCGCCTCCGTCCCAGATATAAAGAAGCTGAAGTTGAAGCTGAAGAGGACGCTGCCCGAAGAGAAAACGACATTCTGAAGTCGGCCTTGGCCCAAGAGAGAAGTCAACACGGAGATACCCTATTTACCAATGAGGGTCTTCGAAAAGAGTTAGCTCGAATAAAAGAGGAGCTAGAGACGACCAAGGCCAACCAACGAGCTACAGTCGATATGAACGTCGACTTAGTTCAGAAGAATGAAACTCTTCAGAATAAGAACGGAGAACTCGCCAAGGCCAACTTAAGCTTGACGAACCAAGTCGACAAAGTCCAAACTAGTGCTCAAGTTGATAAGGAAAAGCACTTGATCAGACGTCACAAGCTTCAAGATAAGCTGCGAGCACTAAAGGAGCTGGGTCCACCTTTAACCGAAGAGCTGCGCCAGCAGATAAAAGACAACTATCGAAAATTAGCTGAGCTAAATGAGGAAATCGTCTTGATGTACACCGAAGGTTACGAGATATGTCGAAGCAACAACAAGAAAAAACTTGTTGCTGCTAAAGTAGATCTCAAACTTCTCGACTCTTCGGATGGAGAGGACGATGCCTGAAGATGACTCCCCTTATCTTTAACTTTAGGACTTCTGTAAAAAATTTCTATCTTTTTGTAAACAATATTATATCAATGAAATATTGACTTCGTTCCTTATTACTCCTTTGCAATTATTTCTTGTCAATACTTCGCCATCAATCAACTTGAAAAATGTACAAGCTCTTTCTTAAACTTGACTTAAACTGTTAGTCAACAATTAAGCAATTTACATAACATATAAGATCAATTACTAACGCAACCCGAACTCAACACTTAAATAATTTCAGGTAATAAAGTAACATAATACTTATTCGTTACCGAAGTGTGAGACAGATCTGCATCATATGGAATTTGTTTACCATGTAGGGCCTAACAAATTCACAGGATTCCACCAACAAATAGGCTACCATCGAATGGTCAGCGAGTCCACCCGACCTCCTTACACCATTGAACTTTGTTTACCACGCAGGGCCTAACAAATTCATAGGACACACCGAACAAATAGGCTACTATCGAATGGTCAGCGAGTCCACCCAAACCTCCTTACACCATATGGAATTGAACAGCAATGAACAAAAGATCAATTGGAGAAAAATGAATCTTTTATTGAGGATGAATCAAATATTTACAGACTCCGGTATATTGACACTGTCTCTACAGAAAATACTTTCGAAGCCTTCCAGCATGCCAAGTATTCTTTATCTCTGACCCATCTAATACCCTCAACCGATAAGTCCCTAGCTTCGGTACTGCAATAACTTCACAAGGCCCTTCCCAATTCGACATCAACTTTTTCAAATTCTGAGGCGTAGACGCTTCGACTTCCCTTAGGACGAAATCTCCTACTTCAAACATTTGAAGCTTTACCCCCTTATTGTAGTACTTAGCTAATCTTCGCTGATAGGCTGTCAACTTAATCAAAGCTGTTTCCCTGACTTCTTCAAGTAAATTCATGTTGACTTTCAACCCTTCTTCATTGTATATTTCTTTAAACTGACCGACCCGAAGACTCCTAGATCCAATTTCCACCAGGACTAAGGCATCAGTACCATAGGCCAACCTGAAAGGTGAATCTCCTGTTGTAGTCCTCGTAGTAATCCAATAAGCCCATAACACGCTGAGAAGCTCCTCTGACCACCTTCCCTTAGCCTCATCCAGTACACGCTTGATGCCATTCAGAAGCGTTCTGTTGGTTACCTCAACTTTTCCATTAGATTGTGGATGAGCTACCGAAGTCCTTCTGTGCTGGATTCCCAACTCCTTTAGAAATACTTCAAACTTTGATCCCACAAATTGACGTCCGTTATCTGAGATTACCAACTTAGGAATTCCGAAACGAAACACTACAGATTCCTTTAGAAACTTTAAACACTCATGTTCCGTTATCAACCTAAGTGGCTTTGCTTCTTATCATTTGGTCATGTAATCAATTGCGACTATAACAAAACTGACCTGACCTTTAACTTTCGGTAATGGACCCAGTATATCTACCCCCCAAAGACAACAAAAGGTATAGGAGATAAAATCGAGTATAGCTCTTCTGGTGGCTGATGTGGGATCGGACTGTTGAGCTAACACTTCTTGACATACTCCGTAGCTTCCTTAAAAATTATAGGCCAATAGTATCCCTGCCGAAGTACTTTGTTGGCTAACGACTTCGCAGCCATATGGTCGCCACAGATACCTTCGTGAACCTCTCGAAGAGCATATTCAGCTTTGGATGGAACCAAATATTTCAATAAAAGAGACGAAAAAGCCCTTCGATAAAGATCCCTATCAATAAGAACAAAGTTAGCACTCTTGTACTTAACTTTTTTGGCCAACATCTGATCCAAAGGAAGGACGTCATCTGCCAGATACTCCAGATATGGAGTCAACCAGCAGTTAGAACGCTCAATATACATCACTGATTCATGCTGGATACTAGGCTGCTGTAGAATTTCCAAATAGACAGATCCATCAAAATCACTCGCATCTGTAGTAGCCAACTTTGACAGTGCATCGGCAATAGAATTATCATTGCGTTCAACTCCTTGAAACTCATAGGACAGGAAATACTGAAGCCGATCCTTCAACTCTGCTAGGTACTTGATCATTCTAGGTCCTCGGGCTTCATACTCCCCTGAAATCTGTTTGACGAATAGATGAGAGTCACTATAAATGATTAACTTCTAAACCTCGAGACTCTTCGCTAGTCGTACTCCTGCTAGCATCGCCTCGTACTCCGCTTCGTTGTTCGTTGCTCTAAACCCAAATCTGATGGCCTGCTGTACCTTGAATCCCTTCGGACTTGTCAAAATAATCTCTGCTCCACTGATGTCCGAAGTAGAAGATTCATCTTTATACAACGTCCACGAGCTCTGCTTCTGTTGAAGAACTGCAACCGCTTTGTCAGACCCTTCGGCTTCTCCAGAGCCGGCCTTGGCCCAAGGTGACCAGGGCTACAGCTCTGGGCCCAAAGTTAAAGGGGACCCAAAAATTTTAATTTATAAGCTTATACCCACAGCCCACATAACAATTAATCTTCTCTGCTTCTCCTCAAAATCGAACAGTTGGAACAAAAGGTTTCAGCTTCAATTAATCAATTGCCACCGCCTAAAAGCTGTCGACAGAGCCAATAATTGTCTTGCAAGTTGCAACCCAGTTAATAGATTCTACTTCTTGTTGCAACCCATCAAATAAATTCTGCTTCTTGTCTTGCAACCCATCAAATAGGTTCTAAGTGGCTTTCAAATAATCAAATCTGATTCTGCTTCTTGTTGTCTGAGGTATGTCTTGTAGTCTTGTAGATTGTGTATTTGTGTGTTAATATTATGTGGGTTTTGGGTTTTTTATTGTAGAATTGAGAATGAAATATGGTGTATATATTTATGATTGTCAAATTAGAATTTGGGGAATGTATCATTTATAATTTAGGGTGATTAATTTGAAACGAGGTCTTCTTTTAGTAAATTAACTGCATTATTTTTATGTTTCATGGTGTTAGTCTGAAGATAGTGACTTCTAGATTGTGTATTTGTGTGTTAATATTATGTGGGTTTTGGGTTTTTTATTGTAGAATTGAGAATGAAATATGGTGTATATATTTATGATTGTCAAATTAGAATTTCGGGAATGTATCATTTATAATTTAAGGTGATTAATTTGAAATGAGGTCTTCTTTTAGTAAATTAACTGCATCAATCATGCTTATTATCCCCGACAATTGACCTTTATATATTACTGCCTGCCTGATTCATGTTTTTCCAAGTCCAGAGAGGAAAAAACAAAAAGATGATGGATGCCTCACTGGTGATCGACTTTAGGCTAATAATATGTAAAACAAATTGAAGATGAGTTTTACTATTAAGCCGATTTGGATTGGATGAATATTAATTAAAGCTTATTACTTTTCAGAACAAAAACACAAACTAAATGTTTTGATTGGTTTATTTGATCCAACTTTAATGAGATCTTAAAAATAAGGTGGGTGGGAGTTATATTATAAAATTTTAAAAACTCATTAATTGGTTTCAGCATTTTAAGCCAAAAAAGTGTACTTAGCAAATTTAAATAATTTTCAATTGATTTAAGTAAATTGGAATTAGGAAATGTTCGTGGTAATGAAAGAATTGAAACAGTGAGGGTTTCAATTGGTTTTTATTTTTGCTTATTTTCTCCTATTTTGTAAATTGTAATACGTATAACATATATGTGTTAACTTTTTCTTATTTATTATTTGATTCAACAGAAAATTTAGTTGGGATTCTTGTTCTTTATAATTGGAAGTTTTAAGTGGAACAAAATATACTCAAAATCCAGGTTTTATTGTTCTTTCTTAATTAGTTTTATTGCTTTTTATTGTGTTGTGTCTATTATAAAAATTAAAAAATGCTTCGTAAGAAACAACTTTCCGGAAATCTCAAGAGACAAAGAAAGAAAAAAGAAGAAGAAATTGCTCAAAGATTAAGAGGATCTTTGAATAAATATTTTGTTAAACAAACCAATGCTTCACTTGAAAATTTAGATGAAGATTTACCAAATGAATATGAACATCCAATTCAATTGGAAGAATTAGTAGAAAATGAGAATGATGTGAATGAAGAAATTGATAATCTAGATGAAAATGAAAATAATGATGAACCTTTCCTTGATGAAAATGAAAATATTGATGAACCTTGCCATGAAAATGAATGTCTCGAAACAAGATTTGATTTGAACATTTATGATCCACGAGTTTGGGATAATCTTGATGTAAAAATGAGAGATTTACTTGTAGAAAAAGGTGCCCTAAGAGAAACTAATCTCAAATTCCCCATGGACGAACACAATAGACATTTTTCTTTAAATTATTATCTTCGCACGTTACCAAATGGGGAAACTAAGTATCGAAAATGGCTAGTGTACTCCAAGGAGTTGGATAAAGTGTTTTGTTTCTGTTGTAAGTTGTTTAAAACAATGAATTCTAGAAGTCAGTAAACTAGTGAAGGAACTAGAGATTGGAAACATCTTGGTGAGAAGCTTAAACAACATGAAAGCAGTATTGAACACCTCACTAACTTGAGGTCTTGTGTTGAATTGCAAATCAGATTGAAGACAAATCAAACAATAGATACAGAATTACAAGAGCTAATCAAGAAAGATACACTACACTGGAAAAATGTTATTGTCAGAATCATCGCTGTTGTGAAATGTCTTGCTATACATAATTTGGCTTTTCGTGGAACAAATGAACAAATTTATGATGATGGTAATGGTAACTTTTTAGGCCTACTTGAAATGATTGCAGAGTTTGATCCAGTAATGCAACACCATTTTCGACTCATTAAAGATAAGAACATTCATTATCATTATCTTAGCCATAAAATTCAAAATGAGTTGATAGCTATTTTAGCATCAAATGTTAAACATGCAATCATTAAAAAAATAAAAACAGCTAAATATTTTTCAGTCATTCTTGATTGTACTCCTGATACAAGTCACAAAGAACAAATGACTTTAATATTGAGGTGTGTAGATGTTTCAAGTACTCCAATAAATATAGAAAAGTACTTTTTAGAGTTTCTGAATGTGGAAGATACATCTGGATTAGGAATTTTTAATGAATTGTAAAATGTAATGGAGTCCCTTACACTTAATATTGATGATGTGAGGGGACAAGGTTATGATAATGGCTCTAATATAAAAGGGAAAAATCTAGGTGTACAAAAAAGATTACTTGATATAAATCCTAGAGCATTTTACATGCCATGTGGTTCTCATTGTCTCAACTTAATAGTTTGTAATATGACCAAGTCATGTGTTAAAGCAAAATCTTTTTTTGGAGCATGTCAATGCATATATACGGTATTCTCTAATTCAACAAAGCGATGGAATGTGTTACTTGATTACATAGATGGTTTGACTTTGAAATCATTGTCAACTACACGTTAGGAAAGTCACATTGAAAGTGTCAAAGCAATAAAATCTCAAGCTTCCCAAATCAGAGAAGCTTTATTTAAATTAACAAAAATTAGTGAAGATGCCAAACTGAGTAGGGATGCTCAAAGTTTAGCATTAGGAGAGCTTTCAAGTTTTGAATTTATATTAAGTTTGGTTATTTGGCATGACATTTTGCATAAGATTAACTTAGTTAGTAAAAAGTTACAATCTGAAGACATGCGTCTTGATGCTGCTGTACGACAATTAGAAGGACTTGTTATATTTTTTGAAAAGTATAGAATAAATGGGTTTGTTTCAGCCATGATTGATGCTAAAGAAATTTCCCTTGATATGGGAATTGAGCCTGTATTTCCAAAAAAGCGTCAAATTTGTAGAAAAAGGCATTTTGATGAGGTTTCCAATAATGATAGGGAACAACAATCAGCTGAAGAATCATTTAGAACTTATTATTTTATTGTTATAGTGGATATTGTTATTAGTGAATTGAAGAGTAGGTTTGAACAATTGCATTGTTTTGAATCAATTTTTGGGTTCTTATTTGATGCTGCAAAGTTGACTTCGTTTGATGATAATGAATTGAAAAGTTCTTGTGTGAATCTTGAAAATACTTTAAAACATGGTGATGTTTCTGATGTTGATGTAAGAGACTTATTTTCAGAATTACAGGTGTTGCAAGTGATGTTAACAAAAGAAGGATATGAAACAGATAAACCATGGACATCCATTAAAATTCTTAAGTTTGTAAAGAGTGTGGATATGTTTCCTAATGTAATGGTTGCTTATAAGGTATTATTGACTATACCTGTGACTGTGGCATCTGCTGAAAGAAGTTTTTCTAAATTAAAATTATTGAAATCTTACTTGCGAACCACCATGACTCAAGATAAACTAAATGGATTAGCGATATTATGCATTGAAAAGGATATGTTAGAAAACATTAAATATGATAGTATAATTGATGATTTTGCATCTAAAAATGCAACAAGAAGACATTTTAAATGATGTTTTGTGGTTCATAATTCATTGCTTTTTTTTTGTAGGTACATGTGATGATTCTTTGCTTCGATTAATTATGGATGATGAAAAAAAGATTGATCAAATCAAGAAATGCTTGTGGAGATTCGGGAGGAAGCATGTAGACTCAAATATATAAGTTTCATTTTTTAATGCAATGATTACAATCCGGAGTACTCTTTTTCTTTCGTTTGGGGTTTTGTCCCATTGGGTTTTCCCCAAACAAGGTTTTAAAAAGGTCCCAAAGTGTTCTTCCTTATCTTTTGTAAATTCTTATAATTTTAATAAAATTAATTAGTTGATAATTTATTTATTTTTTTGTTTAATTTGTATAAAGGGGCACACTTGAGAAAATTCGCCTTGGGCCTTAGAAAACCCAGGACCGGCTCTGGGCTTCTCCCAAGCTACCATCAGCTTCAGAAAATGAGCATTCGACCACGAAATCAGCCAAGGCATGCCCCTTAATTACCGTCCGGGGATGATAATCTATGAAAAATTGAGATAATTCCATTGTCCAAGCAACAAGTCTCCCCGAAACTTCAGTCTTGCCCAGAACCGTTTTCAGAGGCTGATCCGTGTAGATCACTAACAACTGACCTTGAAAATATTGCCTAAGCTTTCGATTAGCTATCATCAAAGCAAAGGCAAACTTTTTAATATTCGGGTACCTTGTTTCAGCATTCCTAAGGACATGGCTTACGTAGTAAACCGGGTGCTGCTTACCCCCAACTTCTCGCACCAAAACTGCTCTCACCGCCAATGAACTAGCTGCTAGATACAAATACTGTAAGACCCTGAATTTTATGAAATATAAGTATTCAATTTTTCTATTTAAATTGATAAAAGCTAAAGTTAAGGGAGATATATAAATTTTTTTTTAAAATACGCAAGTGGTTATAAAATATTCATTGTTGTCGGAGAATATTCGTTTAGTCGTGGAATATTCTTTCTGTCGGGGAATATTCATACGACGGCGCAGCCATTTGTGGGCCCCATAACAGAATAACTGTCAGATGAAGAAAATGACAAATTTGAGTTTTTATAAATAACGGCGTAGTTGTTATCGTTAACACTGTTAGAATACTCGGTGGTTAAAATACAGTAATACGCGTAGTTGCACAGTAGCACATGGTATTGCACAATATTTTTTTTAATTATTGATTCTTACGTAAGAAGGCACTACTCAATAATTATTACAGTAGTTATTGTTCAATATTTTATTTTATTGATTCAATAATTGCTGCGTTGATATTTTATATTATTGTAGTTTCAATAATTGTTACTGCACAGTATTTTTCATTATCAGATCAATAATTCATATTATTTGAATAATATAATTAGATAATATTATTGGCAATGTCTAGAAAGTTCTGTCTAAGGAGAGGTTTGGTCACCTAATTGCGCGCCAGTAAGGAGAAATTCTTATTGAAAAGCCCCCTCTTTCCTAGGAATGGTCTAGTTGTCATAAATGTGATTATGTAATATTATTTATGAATAATTAAATATTGATTTATATGATAATAAAATATTTATTTGATGCAGATATAAATGAGGGATATATTTTTGTGGTTAAAAATAAAGGAGTTAATGTTGAGGTGTTTTATCTGTATTTTTGTCAGAACGAAGGTATTGAAAATCAAATTAGGATTTTTGAGATATTTTACGGGGGTTATAATTTTTAATCCGACCGTTGGATCGTGGTAATTTTTGGATATGTTATACATATATAAGTTGAGTATATGTCCACAAATTTTGAACCGTTAAAAATGAACGTATGATTTGTTATGAATTTTACGAGATGACTGGTTCAGAAATTGTTGAATTTTCGGAGTTTATCATTTTTGTGGAAAATTCTAGAATTGGTGGGCCCCATTTTTGGTTAGTGAAAAAATGTGCTGAGATTTTTATTCAAATGTGGTGGGTGGGAATAGTAACAGGTAAAGTCATCAGGTTGCAGGTTAAGTCTGCTTCGGCGTGCTAACATTTTTCTATAAATAGAGGGCTAAGTTAGAATTGAAAATCACACCAGAAACAAGTTTTCTCTCTTTCTCTCTCTAGATTATTGAGTGTATTTTGTGAGTATTTAGATACTTGGTGAGTTGCTATTCATCAGTGCAAGTTTCCTTCAGCGTCATATCCGATATCCAGTCAAAAGTGCTGCTCTTTTGAGGTAAGGGATAGTAAGGGATATTAAGGGATGCTATATTCTTCATAATGATGTTATTCTTTCAATATCATTATACCGAAATAATGGGTATGGATTTTATTGTGGAATTTCTACCATTTTGAGTCGGGATTACTATTCACGTATACGACACTATTCACGTATACAGCACTATTCATGCATATGGCACTATCTACATGACATTATTTACATATACGGTACTATGTACGAATACGGAGTACTATTCATGAGTTACTATTTATGAGTTACTATTCACGAGTTACTATTCATAAGTTACTATTCATGAGTTACTATTCACGAGTTACTATTCATGACAAAATTGGTTTCTTTTTCTAACCAAATTATAGTTGATTTATGAATATTACTCTTGAGATTAAATCTATATGTTGATCATATTATTTTTATTATCATATATAACATTTTTATAACCCTGATGTTAAAATTCTCTTTCACTTGAGTGTAAAGATGGGTAGATTGTTGGTATGATCATGACTATGGGTTTTCTTTGGCCAGTAGTGCAAAGTTAAATTGTGACTGATATGATCATGACCATTGAATTTATAATTGAATATCTTTAGCTTAAGTGCAAAGGTGAATTGATCAACATGGTTATAATTATTGTTTATATAAATTCTGAAATGATTATATATTTCTTTGAGATATGAATATCTTTGGCCCGTAGTGCAAAGATGACTTATTGATGAATATCTTTGGCCCGTAGTGCAAAGATGACCTGTTGTTGAATATCTTTGGTCTGTAGTACAAAGATGACCTGTTGTTGAATATCTTTGGCATGTAGTGCAAAGATTGTCTGTTGATGAATATCTTTGGACCGTAGAGCAAAGATGAATTTATTAGTATGATTATGAACATGAACTGTAATTTGGTATAACCATGATCTTTGATGTTTCAGGTAATGAAAATTATCTTTGTCCTGGATGAGAAAAGGAATTTAGAATTACAATTACGATTATGAGTTATACACGTGATTGTGGACATGAATTATTGATTGATGTTACAGGGATAAAACATTGTTGGTGGACTTTTAACATGGAGAAGATAATAGACTTTATGGTCTATTTGACTCTTCTAATGGCTGCAACTATGGTTGAAAAGTTTTATCATCTACCATATGTTCTAAATCTCTAATTTATTACTGATGAAGACTATTGATAATTTAATTATCTTTAGTCATGATATTCTTTACTGGGCTAGTTGTGCTCACCCTTTTGCTTCAAAATTCCTTTTCAGGTAATAGGAGTGTAGCTGGGTCGAGAAAGGGTAACGGGGAAATAGAACGGTGGTCTCTAGCTGTGGAGATTCTTCCGAAGCAGTATAGAAAAGTTCATTTAGTAGTTCTATTTGGTGAATCCAATAGGGTAAGGTGTACCCAACGTTGGAAGGGTGTTTTGCCACTATCATACAAGATGTCTAACGACATACAACCTCGTGTCATCATAAGGCAGGGTTGTGCACATCCACTTGCTGAGTATATATACGAGCACTACCTATATAATCTTGGTGTTTGTTTGAAGTATAATTCTCAATTAGAGACAGTGGAGATAATGATAAGTCAAGAGAAGATTCACCATTGGGAAGAATATGATAGTAATCTTCTCAATTTTTTTTGGGTCTATTGGGTCAACCAAGGATAATTCTGTGGCCATATGATATCTATCATAACCTAGAAGCATGGCCTCCCATGTACGAAGGTTTCCTTGAGCACTTCCCAAAGATTCTAGTTTCTAAAACAATTTTTGACTGTACCTTTATGTAAGGTACCTTTGTGAGGTGCTGACACATGATGGTGTCCAATGTCACATTTGGTATATATTTGTATCCAAACTCACGGCATATGTGTTGTTGTATTTTGCACGACAATTGTTGTAATAAAGTTGTAGTTGTTTTCTATACCATGTATTTGACGACTCAGAATAGGTTGGGTGGAATGGACCTATTTTGGGGTTGTCACAAATACAATGGCTCAGTAGGAGCGGGCTTCACCAACAAAGGTGCCGAAGACAGATACGTCTTTATCCCCTGGAAGGCGTCTTCACATTCCGAAGTTCACTGAAACGTCTTCGCATTCTTCAGCCCTTTCAATGTGTCAAAGAACGGCAAACACCTCTCTGCCGATTTAGACATGAACCTCCTCAAAGCTGGAATTCTCCCCGTTAGACGTTGAACATCTTTAAAAGATTGAGGAGTCTTCATGTTCAGAATAGCCTGGATCTTCTCTGGGTTGGCTTCAATACCTCGTTGACTGACCAGATAACATAGGAATTTACCTGCAGCGAGACCGAAGGTACACTTGGTTGGATTTAATCTCAGATTGTGATGACGTACTATCTGAAAACATTCCTTTAAATCATCCAAGTGCTTTTGTACTATCATGCTCTTCACGATCATGTCATCGACATAAACTTTTATATTCCTGCCCAGCTACTTTCTGAAGATGAAATTCATCATCCTCTGGTAAGTGGCTCCCGCGTTTATCAAGCCAAACGTCATCTTCTTATAGGCATACACCGAACGATGCGTAATGAACGCCGTCTTTGGTATATCCTCTTTACACATGGAAATTTGGTGATACCTAGAAAAAGCATCTATAAAGCTAAGTAAGGCATACCCCGAAGTAGCATCGATGAGCTGATCAATGTGAGGTAAGGATAGAAGTCCTTCAGGCAAGCTTTATTTAAGTCGGTAGAATCAATACAGACTCGCGATTTCCCATTATGCTTCTGTACTAGCACCACATTCGCCATCCATTCTGGATAATCTATCTCGATGATGAAATCTACAACCAGCAACTTTATAATTTCCTCGTCAATGATTTTTTGTCGTTCTGGCGCAAATATTCGTCTTTTCTACCAAATTGGCTTCTTTGATGGGTCCACATCCAATCGATGCTCTGCAACCTTTCGTCTCACCCCAGGCATGTCATTAGGCACCCATGCGAAGATATCTGCATAACATTGTAAAAGTTCTATAAGGTTCGTCCGGAGAGGTTCCGGCAGACCCGAACCTATCTTCATTATTTTGTCTTTCTTGTCAGGAATCAGCTCGAATTCTTCTGTCTCCCCGGCGGGCATGACCAACGGTTCTGAACTGCTTTCAATAAAGGGCTCAATCTCTATAGCCATAGTCTGCTTTTGCTTGCTAACTCCTACTCTCGAAGCAATCACAGCATTCCTATAGCAATGCCTGGCTAAATCCAAATCCCCTGCCACCTCACCAACTCCTTGTGTTATCGGGAACTTGATTTTGAAGTGAGGAATTGACGTCACAGCTTGCAGAGCAGTCAAAGTAGGGCTTCCCAATATGACGTTGTAAGCGGAATCTACATGCACAACATAAAATTTACACATTATTTCTACCTGTTGTGGAGCCGTACCGAAAATAACTGGTAGCTCGATGGTCCCTACCACCTTGACTGGATCATTGCTGAAGCCATATAAAGGAGCCTCCTGACCAACCTCCATCTTCCACCCATCCAGATGAATCCTTTGATAAGCATGAGCGTATAGAATATCAACAGAAGATCCATTATCGATCATCATCCTCTTCATGTCCACCGAACCCACCTGTGCAGTTATTACCAACGCTCCTTCATGGGGTTCAATGGGTTCTGAAGGATAATCCTCATCAGTAAAGGAAATTACCGTTCCTAGATAAGGTCTGTCATTTTTCGGGACTGTACCTACCAATGACATAACCGAATCCAAGTATCCACGACGCTTCTTTCCTATAACCTTGCCAGAAGAACCCCCAGTAATAACATCGATTACATGTCTAGCTGGCTGTTCAGGAGCTGGCAACGCAGGTTGAACTTACTAAATGACCTGAACAAGTCTTCTCTCCCTTTGATGATCATGTGGAGGCGCTCTTCCTGCCACATACTGAACCAGTGCACCACCTTGAACCTTTCTTTCAATAAAATCCTTTAAACTACAACAATCATTTGTGTCATGACCCGAAGCTTGATGGTAATCACAATACTTGCTAGAGTTACCAGCTCCAGGTTTAATATTGTCACGAGGTGGTTCAAAGAGGGGTTGATCTTTAATCCAATCCAGAATAGCAGCCCTATCCATATTCAATTGTGTGTATGTTTTGTTCACTTTCTGGGTCGGAATAGGCGGACGACTTCCTCCCTGTCACCAGTTGTTGTTGTTGTACTTCTTGGATCCTCCTTCATAGCGATCATTATTCCCTTCGTTCATCTTCTGAGTGCCCTCAGCTTTATCTTTGTCTGTCTCCTTCACTCTGTCCGAAGAGGGACGCTTCAAGCTATTCATAGCTTCTTCTACCACAATATAGCCTTCAGCTTTATCGAAAGCTTCGACTAGACCTTCGGGTGGTGAAACATCAGCTTCTTCACCAACTTCTCTGACTTCACCAGATCTAAACCATTCTGAAACAGTCCGACAGCTTGAAGATCGTTGAGATCGGTCACCTGGCCGACTGCTTCTCCAAAACGCTTTACATATTGGCTCAGAGACTCATTCGAAAATTGTCGAACTTAAGCCAATGAACAGGTGGGCTTCCCTCTTCTTTTGTTGCTCCCAAAACGAACATGAAACTTATTACACAAGTCTGCCCATGACGAGACTAAATCTGAAGGCAAAGTACCCATACACTGCCTAACGTCTTTTCGGAGCATCGTTACGAACGTCTTACACTTAGCCGCATCAGTGAAGTCATAATAATCCATCAGCCTATCAAATGCCTGGCTATGGTCATAAGGATCCCCAGATCCATCATAACTTTCCATGTGGGGAAGTTTCTTGGTCGGATCAGTCTTTTCCTTAAGAATATTCGAGGAAAAAGGAGACGCCTTTTTCCCCGAAATAAGCTTCACTTGTTGAACTTCGGCTAACGGCTTCCGAAGCTCTTTCAATTCCTTGACCAGAAAGTCCACCCCTTCTGGTTGCGAGGAGACTTCTTTCTCCGGAGAACCCCTCTTCCTCTGAGCAGACTGGCCCTTTCCATCTAAACCCACAACTTTAGACGGACTTCTCCGAAGACGAGTATCCACAAGGCGGTGAGCCCTAAGTGGATTCTCGGGAGTGCAACTTCTGGATTTACTTCGGTGTGGGGCTCTATCACTGTGGTGAGAATACTCAAGGCGGTGTACCTTCTTTGTATCCTCAAGTGTATATTCCCTAGACCTGCTTCTTCGTCTGCTTCGATCATGATCTCGGGAACCGATAGGGTAGAGTGCCCTCTTCGGTCTCTCAAGAGTATGGCTTCTTGACCTTCTTCGATCCCGAGGTCGGCCTCGAGATGAACGACCAGAGTGTACAAGCTCCTTTCCTTTTCTCTGTCGCCATTCTGTGGACCTACTCTGTTCTTCGGATTGAACATAACTAAACGCTTCGTCCTTCATCTCCGCCATATGAAGCATCTGTTCGGCAATATCTTCCCTTTGTTTCAAAAGAACTTCTAAAGCCTTATTCGCTTCTTCTACCATCTTAGCCAACTTAGAGGCCTTATCGATCTGACCATCTCGATGTTGGGTTCTAGGCGGGGTGCCTTCTACCCAATTTCGACCATGGTCAGGTCTTTTCTCAGCAGCAAAAACCAACCTTCTTTTAGCATCACCACAGGCTCTCGAACGAGAACCTTCTGAAACATGCTTGGAAGCTGTACTATCATGAGCACTCTTTGAAGGACCCAAACGATCCTTGACAGAGACTCATTGTAAAGATGAACTCACAGCCATCGGCTGTCCTTCAGGGGTAACCGTTCTACTCCTCACCATGGATTCCGACGTAGAGCAGCTACAATATGTGATTGAAAACTTAAGAACACTAGAAAAGGACCCTCCTTCTAGCGCCAATGTTAACGCCAAGATCTTTCCACGCGCCCCAATCACGTAAAGCACGTCCAATCCTGCACAGTAAACACGTCAATACCAGAAGCTTGACGGCTTGAACCGTCGGGGGATAGCTCCGGCATAAGGTATCGGCGATCACAAGGTTAACAATGGAGGAAAATAAAGTCTAGTATCTTGAGAGAAAAAAATATCTGTTACCTCGTACTGGGTGCTATCCTTGCCATCATATACCCAATCTCCAGTTATGTGTGCCACCGACTCCCCTGATACCACACACTATCGATAGCTCACCTGTTAATCCCATCAGCTTTGTCCACCGCCGGCTAATTCAGTCACATCCTCATTAATGCCATGCAGGAGATGACAGTCAACTATCATCTTTTATCATTACCGATCTAAGCCCAATTCAAACCATTACATTCCTAACGGTATGGCCTAGTGACTCAACCCAATACTTTCAAGACCCAGGAGAGATAACCCAACAGATTGGCCCAAATGGCCCAGCCCACTATGCATAAAGTATCATGGCCCAACAATTTTGATTTTGATTTTTATATTAAGGATGTAATTTTATTTATTTATTAAAATTATTCTTTTATTAATTTAGAAATAAAGTTACATTCCCATTATTACAAGACAAATATTAAAAATCTCATTATTTTTATAGTTGGAACATATTTTTTTATCTTTAGAGTTATACTTTTATTAATTATGGGATACATTTAGGTTCTTATTATTAGAAGAATAAAGTAAAAAATACCAAAAAAAATTATAGACTCTTAGTTATCTCCTACCGTATTCATAGTTATCTCTTTTTTTTAAATAAAAAAAAGGGGGACCATTTTTATTCAAGTATCCCATAAGAAATAAGTTCAGCAGATGCGATATGTTTTACCTTTTATGGGTTAGTTTTACATAGTAGTTTAATTACTTTTTTTCAAAATTGTTGGTTCTTCTATCTCATATCTTATTTTATAGAGTGTAATCACTAATTATTAAAGTTACAATAGAATGTGAGACAAGAAAAAAGTTTAAATTTTGACGACACTTTTTATAATTATTTTAGCAATACTTAACACTCTAAACAAAGAATTGCTATGATAGCATGATTTTTACTTGGATAATAGTAACTGCTTTGTCTATATTATGATAAAATATCTTATGCTTTTTTCCCAAAAGAAATGCAAAAGAAGAAGGAAACTGATATTTTCACAGGACTTTTTGATATTTCAACATGAAAATCATTTTATAGTGACACTTTTCATGTGAAAATATCAATTTCCAAGAAGAAACAAAAAAAATAAGGTAGTTTAAGAGTTATATATGAAACAAGACAGACTTATTACAGAGGTACTGTACCGATACACAAGGAGGGAAAAAGGGATAGGGATAGGGATAGGGATAGGGAAGAGAAGGGCAAAAACAACATAAAATCCCTATAATGTCAAACTTTTGGCCATCAATCTGTGAGTGCTGCAGTTTTAATTGCGTCGGTTCAATAAAAATTCCCTGGATAGCGATTAAAATTCCCTGGATAGCGATTACACGATGAACATCACAGCTTCATTGGTGCTCCTGTGATTAAGTTCCAAGTTTATGAGCCTGTCAAAAATGCAACCAAATGAAAAGAGCCTGAGACATGTAACCTAGTGATTAAATGTCATAGTTCAAAATCCAATATATTGCTCTCTGTAATAAACTTGAAAAAATGTGTGTGTGTGTGAGAGAGAGAAAGGGAGATACCAACAAAACATATTCAATAACTTTCACAAAATGAAGGGTCTGATGAAAACAATGACTTAAATTTACTTTTACCTTCAAGTATGAACCCATAAGGGTTCTAAAGAGAAAGACCTCTCATTCCGAATATGAGCAGCTGAAGTCACTTGTGGAGGTGCATGCACAGTTATTGGAAGAACCCATTCACATTTGTCCCTTCCCTCTATTAGAAGCGGGTGCTCATATCTAGATTGGAAAAACCCAGGCAAGTGTTTAAGAAAGAATTTGAAGGGAAAAAATACTCTATATTTGCGCAAGTCCAAGAAATAGCTAAGATAGAATATTCAACAAGACCAAATGGCAGGTACTGTATGAAATCGAATCAAATTGATCATCCCTTATTATAAAATGACATTTTAGAATCCTAAACTGTTCTGGTTTTAAAATAAATATTTATAATCCATTGTCAAGATTTGGATGCATGCATATTAATATGCAACTCATATTAATCTGAACAAATTTTTGGGTACTTGCTACCGTGGACAGTCTACTTGTATTAAAGTTATAAAACAGGACTCATCATTGCAGAAAGAGATCGAAAAATAAGATGACAAAACTTTAACCGATCAGAATCTGAGAAGCAATGTTGCATTATTTTCAAATCTAATGCTCACAGTAATAAAAGCATAGCTGCAGAAGGGAAGACATGTATTCCAAGTGCACAAAAATAGCGACAAAGCACAAATAAAACCAGCAAGAGAGACTAGCATTGGAAGTTTACTAACTCGAGAAGAATTTTAAAGTACCAATCAAAAGAGAGGCAAAGAGAAGGGGCAGGATGGAGGGTAAGCTTCCAACAGTGATTTCACCTTTGAGGGAGTGCTATTTGGTTTCCGCAAGATGCTGATATTAGCTTAGGATTCCAAGCATTCAGGACACCAATATTTGGGTTAGGAGGATGATGGCTTAGGAGTAGAAGCTTAATGGTTCCTTGCATTGATGTGTCACATGCACACAACAGAAGAAGGCGAGAGGCGGGGAATGAGTAGCCATCCATATATCCCACAAAAACACCAAGAGAGTTCAGTTGTTGAAGTCTCCAGAACAAGTGGAGTAACCCATATTATAGGATTGCTAGGCTTTCATTATCCAATGGAAACATTGATATTCTGAACATCCCCTTATTAAAGATAATTGGAAATGATATATTAATGTGTTTCCAACAAGCATTCAAAATGGTGCCAGATACAGCAAAGAAGGAAGACATTCATTGCATTGCAATTATAGGTTTTTGCAGATAGTTCTTTGTCTCACTTCCTACTTCCAAGTTTCCAAAGATGTAAACAACTCTAAAAATTAAAATGCAACTCTCACCCATATCAAATATTCCCTTCAACAAATTTTTTTATGCCGTATTTAACCAAATTCCAAAGTGATATATATTTAGATATCTATCCTAATCCACTAACACTTTTGATATTTATATAAATTGTTCAAAACCATGAAAAGAAAATTGTGCACAAGAACAAGCTTATTCTCATAAAAAGTCATACCTAGTCCAGTCTACATTCTTTGGAGTAGTAAGGAATTCAAACCGAAGAGCCCACTGCACTGAGACATGGCAAGTGGAAAAAGACATTGGCCCATCCATAGGAATGGAGAAGAGAAAGCTTGTCTGCACCAAATCTGCAACAACCTCATGGTGATCACTCTGGACCTGCCATAAACAAGGATGCCCAACATATATGAGAAAAGAGAATACATCTCCTTACATGCTTAAGTGCATGCCAGTTATGCTCGATTTGCAATCCAACTGTAGGTTGTTTTAAACACCAAACCTTTTGTCTTTTGTCAAGTATCTATCAAACAGTTTTGACATTTGAAAATTCTCAACTATTTCCCCCGCCCCCGCCCCTCCCCCCTCCCCCTTCCCCCCTAATATAGAGCAAAGTGGAAGAAATTAGAATTTGAGAGAGAAGGACAATAATGAGGTGAAGAGCCTACCCTGCAAAGAATCCGTAGAAACACATAAAAGCAGAAAGCTTTCTGTTAAAGGAAATATTATTCATCTCCCACAAAGGTAAAGATTTTTACTTTATCTATATGTCCAAGACTCCAACTACTATTAGGACTACATCGTAAATAAGGAAAAAATACTACACCAATCTAAGACAAGGAAATTTACAAACAAAAATAATAATACTAATAATTATTTCTTAAACTACCAAAGGTACTTCCTTGAAGAACAGAACAGCTTTATATTTATTATGTGATGACTTGTCCTGCAACACCCTCTCTCACAGTCAAAATTATTTTTATTACCTGCAACATTTTACTGTTTGGAGAAGTTGACTTGTTCAGAACGAAACTATGAGAGTCTTCATCCCAATGTGCTATGTCCATACACCTGTGTCCTTGTTATTGTGATATTGGACACAATTTCTACTTAAAAACCTTTTCGTAATATCTTGTATTAAGTGAGAGTACTAGAATTTCCTTGTATTCTTCCACAAAAACTCTTATTTCAAGATCTCATTTTAAAATTTAATGAAAATGTGCCCGTCTTTCCCACTGTTTTATTTACATCTTATGTTGTTTTTGGATGGTCCATCAAATATGCTTCATTCCCATAGTAAATATTTTATTTACCTAAAAGGAACAACTTTTGAGCTTTCTCAATTATGCAAAATTTATGATCTAAATAACTAGATTTATCCTATTCCTATTTTCGGTCATCGGAAATTATACTCGGCAACGTATTAAAACCAGATTTCAATATTGCCCATTTCATCTTAGAGAACCTTATCTATCCAACCTCAAGCGGAGCCAGTCACCAAATGATGCCTTTACATCTAAACTACATGTTTCCAAGTTATAAGAAATGGGATCCAGATACTAAAAGAACCACTGAATAAGAATTTCTACAGAACAAGTAGTCTACCAAGTTGTGTTCGCATTCCAAGAACAGAATATTCAAAAGAGTTGTGACATGAGTGAGCACGCCTCTTAACTCCTGGTTTTTCATCCTAAACCCTTTTCATTGGATACTCCATATTATCTCATCTACGAACCTTCAAAAGTTTATTATAATACGTTCCTGAATAGATACACCAAAATAATTGAAGCAGACATACTAGGTCCTTGCATGTACCGAAAGAGTATAGGTTTTAAGTTTGAATGCCTAATTATTCCCCTTCCATTGTCATGATAGAGAGAAAGGACCTGAATGCTTAATCACACTCTTCCCCTGGTGAAATATTTATTACTGTTTTGTGTCGGTACACAAGTATTTTACCGATTAGAAGTGTCTTTATACAATTATAGTTTGGGTGCACGCAAAATATAACATATATTACACAAACCAATGGTATAGAAGAAATACTAGACAGTTGAAATAACATAATTTCAACATTACCGATTTTAAAAGCTCAAAACAGATTTTGTGTTGCTAAAATTTTTATAATTTGCCTCAACACCAATATCTGAGAAGGTTGTTTTTATATATAACAATATGTATACATTATTTTATTTTTTTGTTGGTTGCGTGTGTGTTGGGGGGGGGGGTGGCATAACTACCATCTTCATGGAAAGAAGAGACTTCAAATTGCATTTGGTTGAGAAGGGCATAAATAAGGGGACTTTCACCATCTAAATCAATTTCCAGTGAACCAGATTTATTTACCCAAATGCAACTCCCAGTTCACCAAAAAAAAATCAATAAATGATTAATGTAACTCTCACACATGTTTCACAAATTAGAATCAGAAAGTAAACCTTCGTAATTGTTGGGGAATGTCTCCGAGAAGGATGAATGGAACGACGATTTATTGTCTCCGACATCTCCAGGGTTATTGAAAGCTGAAAACAGCATGCAGGTTAATTAATCAATTCAAAAGGCACCACCAATACAACGAAATCTGCCAATGGATAACTGATTTCATTGTTTGACATGTAAAATTACCTCAACACATCTCCGAGATCCTTCTTCATGAAAGAAAGTAAGAGTTCCACCTATCTGTAACCAAAAGCACCAAAATGAGAATGATATAAAAAAATTAAAGCAGCACGTGACCGTAGATAGAGTGCAATTACCATGTCGCTGAAGTAATAAGTTGATTCTGAATTCTTTGGGGAGAATCTAAGTAGAACTTTGTCATCCAGTCTAATATTGTATGACCTTCCACGAATAAAGCCTTCTGCTGCAGAAAATGTTGACAGACACTTAGTTTTGAACATTAATTTGTAAGAGTCACTGGATGCATTATATATATATATATATATATATATATATATAGACACACACACACATACATATATGGGAAAAGGTAATCTAAGCAAATCTTGGCCAAGGTTACTTAGTAAAATTTTAGTAAATCGGCGTAGTTTTGTATAGAAATTATAATTAAAGCCTTTTTATATAAAACCCAGCAATGGAAAACTTAACCCCAAGGGAAAAAACTACGTCTTACTAACACCCGGTTTGTGAGTTTTTAAAACCAAGGAAATGAGAGGAAAGCTAAGGAAAATTGTAATTTTCTTTAGAAATATCATGTTTGTGAGTTTTTTAAGTCAAGAAAGGTAAGGAAACCAAAGGAAAATTAAGCCCAATTTTCCTTAGATATTTTCCTGATCAAAACCGTAGGAATGCGAAGGAAAAGAAAATGGGTTTAATGAATTTATTGTAGTTCCGTAATTACCCTTACTTGCAACACATAAGCATTAAGCATATTATATTCAATATGTAAGGGTACAATAGTAATAATATATCACAAAATAAAAACCCTTTGTTTTCCTTAGCAACTCACAAACATAGGATAGGAAAATTGTTATATTTTCCTTCCTAAACTCACAAACAGAACTGAGGAAAGTTATTTTCTTATCATTTCCTTTCCTATAATTTCTTGAGTTAAAATTCCTTAGAAATCCTAGTCCGAAAAATTGACAAACAGAGAGGTTTTACTAAGTAGCCTTAGCCAAGGCATCCCTTAGATTACTTTTCCCATATATGTATATATATATATATATGTATGTATATGTATATACATATGTATGTATATGTATATGCAAAGTAAAATTCAGATTTACGAGAAAGCATATAGAAAGCAAGATGATTTACATGCCACAGGTTCAGCAGCTCCTAGGCCTGATGGTATGCCAGATTCATCATGTTTTGTAAGAGAATTAGCATGTTTTAACTGATGACTTGGAGAGATAATGGCTGAAGACTTCCTAGGAGACAAAACTTCTGAGGAAAGATAAGCGATCTTAAATACAGCAGCTTTTACAACTCAGAAACAGAACAAAGTATAAGGTGTCATAACTATATATGCTAATAGAAACAAAATGACCCCAAATATTCTTTTAGTAAAGCAATGCTCTAAGAATGAGAATCATAGTGACAGTTTATGAAAACAAGTGTCCAGAATTACACCATAAGTACTAGTATCCCAAGAATAGCTTACCACCAGTGGAGTCATATAAGACCTCAGCTGCAGAGAGTCGAGGAAGTGGCATGAACGAAGTTATGCTGGTGCGTTCTTCGAGATATGGATATTCCTTAGAAGACCTTGCTGCAGATGATTGCAAGGACAACGAACTTCCAAAGGCCTTGCGTAAGCTTTCCTTGCTGGGATTATAGGAAGAAACTGATGAAATTTCATCCCTAGAGCTGTCGTAACCTTCCTCAACTCCATCATAAGTTTCATTAGCTCTAGCCTGCAGGCAGTAACTCTACTTTTTATAATCAAATTTAAAATCCATATATTATTTTCACACTACAATTGTTACATTGATTAATCAACTTAATTATTAATTAGGCTCTAATTAGGTTTATAGCACTGCTAGAGCAAGAAATATGTTATCCGTTCAGAAAAGAAGATGGCAAATGAAAGAGGAATGAAAAACTGGAACTCTTTCAGCTTACCCAATCGGAGTCTGCATTCATCTCTTTCCAGTAAACATCCAAAACGATAGTTGAAGCAGGAACAATTCCTGAAACATATTAAAAGAACTTGATTATCAATTTACAGGCATGTATTAATGGATAATCTTTTAATCCACGTGCTACCAGAAAAACTCAAACTCACAAAAGAATTGCTAAAATCTATAGCACCGCAATGCTTAGTTCCAACTTCAAAACCATGGATTCTTGATCCAAGAGTTAATAGTGTTGGTGCTTCACATTTCAAGATCTTGTCTTTCCTTTAACAAAATTTGGGAAAACCACCATTATTCAATTGGACACAGAAAGTGTCATAAATATAAATAGTGAGCCTTATAAACTCAACAATTGTGAAGTTTCCAAAATTACACTTTTGCATCTACTTTGGAATGTACACTAAATGGCAAAACTATGGATTACCCTATTATAGTTAGCACCTTTTATTTATTACACCACAAAACTTTTAAAAAATGCAATTGCCATATTGAACTAATTAAAATATTAAAATTGGACCATTTTGTCAAAATGATTGAATGTCCATCAATTTGGCTCAAGGTTTTTCACACATGGTAGAAAAAATAGAAAAAAGTGAATGAAATACAAAATGAAGTGGCAAAAGTAATCTGATTTCTTCTCTCTCTTCTTCTTCCTCTCATCTCTCTCCTTCTCCTTCTTCCAGATCAAATTAGAAGCCCTAGAACTGAATCCCGTTTGAATTTTAAAATTTTATTGCATACAAAATAACTTTCCTATCAACAAAAAATCTAAAAAATAGTCATACTCATCGTCATCGCCTAATATGCATCGCCAAAATCTACCATCATTGGCAGAACCAGAGATCTATGTCCAGAAGGAGAAAAAAAGAGAGAAGAAAACCTAAACTCTCAAACCAAACCTAATCAATCCATCGATTTGAGTTCAATAACCACCAAGGCTTTATCAATTATCCATTTACGAGCAGTTTGGAACTATATTCAGTATCAAGCAAATTAAAATGGGATCATATCCATCATTACATAATTATTGTGTTTTGGTTAGCAAGCTTAGATAATATCTAGCCCTTTATTCACCAAATCAGGTATATAAATCCCGTCTAATCAACTCGATCATTGCGTCAATTTGTCCTTTAAAGTTTAAACCCGATTATAGTGATTAGTGGCTCTTTTTTATATAAAGATGAATTTGTTTTGATGAAGAAGAAGAAAGAGGAACCCAGATAAAAAATATCTGCTTTAATGATGAAGAAAAAAGAACCCAATCCTTTAAGCTCAATTATTCAAGTTTTTTTATTATTTTTTTGTCATGTGATTAATGTTTTTGATTTATAGTTTTTTTCCATAAACATGTAGATAAAAAATTAACGCCCGTTCAATCTTTTGAATAACGGGGTGGTGCAATTTCAAAATTTTAATTAGTTTAATCTTGCAATTGCATCTTTTAAAAGTCCAATGGGTTAATAAATAAAAGGTGTCAACTACAATGGAATATTCCTTAGTTTAACCCAAGCTAAATTAGCCCATAATATTCAGTAAATTATGTCGCGGAGTAAAATTTTAAAAACATAATTATTTATCTTTATATATCTCGCTTCTCTTGGAACAAAAACTCAATCCTACTGTGCATGGCAGTCAGTTGTCAGGAATTAATCCAGAAGCGTAAGAGAGTTAGATATGTCATAAATCCTACTGACTATGACTACGCAGTAGAACTTGCGTACAGGCTACAAGAAGTATCACACATTTTCAGCGGCTAAGGAGCAGCAAATGGAAAACAAAGACTATATTTGCCTAATGGACATTGCTGCAGTCCATGAGTCTTCACAATTAATCATTGTTTCAAGTTTATCCAACTACAAAAGTTATGTAAGTTTAATCAACCACAAGTCTTCACAATCACTGAGTTAGAATTATAACAAAAAGTCAAGGGCCATTAGCAGAATTAAATAAAGTCTAGGGACTATTTAGTTATTTAAAAAATTTCTAGAACATAGTAGACTCACATGGCTGGTACTATTTCCCTTGTCCCCAAGTGTTATTAGTATTTCTATTTTCCCCTAGTCATCATGGTCCCAAGTTCAATGTTCTAAAAATCCCAGCCTAGGAGCTAGGTGGGTAATCTACAGCCTCGATTTAGTTGCGCAGAATCTGACATCTATCGCATCGATTTAATAAAGGCCTTAAAGCTCTACAAGACTTGAAAAGAATTTCTTAAGCCCTAAAATATTGTTTTTCCAGTAATTTTTCATGTAATATTTGAGAAAAATTACATATATTGTATGCTTTGTAAAATATAACAAGTATATATAATAAATAAATAAAAATGAGACCGCCTGAAAAAACATCTAGTCCACCTAGGAAACACCAATGGAATGAATATATGAATTACAATGGCTTTAGCCCATCTTTATCTTTCTCTCTAACTCTCCTTTCTATCCAAGTTTTTATCTCTATATCTTCTTCTCCAAGTCCAAAAAACCTTATTCTCTCTCTATTTCTACCAAATCCTTAATCCCTCAATTGGTTCACTAATTTCTATCTTAATTTTCTGCAATTTCTTCGAAAGTGACAACTATTTTGGGACAAATCTTTTCCGAGGCTTGTCCCTAACTTCTCTCATCCATAACCAAACCACCATTAATTCTCATAGTTAAGCTTAAACTAGGTTTAAGTTTAAAATGTAACTGAAAGGCCAAACCAAGGATTATGTCTTGAGGCAAAACACCAGTTACTCCTTAAAGTTGATGGGAGCAAAGAACAAATTACCATCATTTCTTCCATCTTCATATAACAAGCCATTGGTTTTCTGGGGGACCCATAATTGCATTGGAATTCGGGCTTCCTGCATAAATGAGGACATAAATATTTATAGAAATACAACAAAATTGATTAGATCGAAAAAAAAAATAACTGCATCGCATATGCAAGACACAACATCAAAACAAATTATGCCTAAACTTTTTGTTTATAGAAGAGCAAGAGAGGGGTTAGAATCCGCAACGCCCCAACAAGGGAAAGGGTGCCTGGGTTCTATACAGAAAAACTCTTTATCATTGTGCTTTTCTTACTTTCACTATCAATTCAAGACGGAAAGAAAAGAACCCCAATTAAGTAGCTTCTCAATAAGATGTATCTTACCAATGAACCATTGTTATCATAACAAAAGAGATTTTTAAAAAAAATTAAAAAAAAGTAAAGTAAAGTAAAGCTAATAAGAACTCAATACTCTCTCCATCCAATTGAGTGTCAAAATCAAAATTTGAAAGTGGCACAAATTTTAGTAATTGTATTATTAGTAATTATATTGTGTTGAAAAATTCAAGACGCCAGCTTGCTTTTTTTGTTGTACTAACATTACTTGCATAAATAGTGGGCCCACTTTTCTTTTACTTTTATCCTTCCAAAAGAAAACCAAAAGAAAGCAAAGAAACTCCTTGAAAAGCTTCAAATGCCTTTGTAACTTCTACATTTAACTTGGGATGTTCCAAAAAGGAAAATTTGTCATGTAAAGTGGAATGAAAAGGGTATAAAAGAAGGAAAGAACAACCTCAACTTCCCTATTTAATACAACCAATAAGAATTGATCATTAAAAAAATAACGATTTAAAGAGGCACGTGTGCCAAAAACAGGAGTGGGAAAAAGATCCAGGTATCAAAAAAGCACCGCATGTCAATCCCTATAAAGAAACTCCTCGAAATGCCTTTGTAACTTTGACATTTAAATTGGGATATTCCGATGGGTCGTATACAATGTTCTAAAAGGCGCTAGGCAGGAGGTAGGCGACCAGGAGACCTAGGTGGGGTTTTTTAATTTAAGCCAATTTTAATATTTTATCTGACATTTATCTAAACAAAACAAAAATATAAAACAAAACAATCTATAATAAAGATAATAAAGGCTTTTGCTTAAAGTTCAAATACATATCCATATTAACAATGTCAAAGTTCAAACACAAACATGCAATTGTTCAAAGTGCAAACATATTTTTAACATATTAATTTTATTCATAAAAAGGATTGCTATTCAATAATAAATTTTAAAATTTCAAGAATTCAATTCAATATTAAAATTTAAGAAACTAAACATAAATTTAAGAATTATATTGAATTAGACAAAATATTACAAAGGTATCATCATTTATATAATTTGAAGTCGATACAAGTTCAAAAAATTACAACTATAATAAAATTATCCATTTTGACTTGATATTGTTCAATTCTTATTGCGATTTGATATGCTACAGCTTGCATTATAAATATGGTAAATCATTAGAAAAATAAATATATCAAGATCTAAACCGTATTTATTAAAATAAATAAAAACATTTCCGCCTAGACCCCGTCTAGGTCTTGCCTAATTTGCTGGAAGAATTTTTTTGCCGCCTTGGGCCTAGATGAGGCGCCAGGGGGCCTAGCGCCTAGGCAGACCTAGGTAGAGATTTTTAAAACGCTGGTCATATAAAGTGGAACGAAGGGTGTATAACAGAAGAGAAGAACAGCCTTGACTTCCCTATTCAATACAACCAATAAGAATTGATCATGAAAAAGATAAGGATTTAAAGAGGTGCAAACCAAGCTAACTAAAACATTAAATGAAAGACCTAACTGGCACTACAGAGTATTTTCATCCACCAGATTGTTCAGGGGTAAGTTCTTAACTAGCCTATAACGGAGAAAGGGAAGATTAGTTACTTACAAAATACTCTTTCAACAGAAGTAAAACAGGTAAATGTTAAGTGCACAAGTGGTAACTGTAGTATGTTTAAGTATCCAAAATCAGTTTGTAATAATAACTAAGTAGTGCAACTCCAAACAAATATAGCATTTCCAACTAATGTGCATCCAATCAGTTAATACATTGCATCAGTAATCACTTTGTAACTTCTTATTCCTTTTTCTGATGTAACTTACTGAACTTGTCTCATGGTCCAGAAAAATGTGCAAATGCTCAAAAGCATGGATCTATTTTATATATACTTAATCAAAGTAAAGCAGACCTATGCGAAAGTTACAGCAATTATACGTGTCGGGGCTAACAGTCGATCGAAAATTTCGAAAGTAGTTATGCAACAATACATGAGTATACAAATTCATTAATGAAAACAATTTTTAATGAAGAGATACAGGATAAAGGGCTCAATACACTAGCTCTAACACAACCGCCGAAGAGTAAATGACAATCCTCTGTATTGCTGAGCAATTATGATTTAGAGTTGAAGATTAGAATAAACTAATTCAGTGAAAATAGCAGTTATCAAAGACGGGTAAACTAACCAGCTGGGGGAGATCTCGTATTGATTCTCCAGGAAACTGTCCATTCTCTAGGATTAGATACTGTCCAAATAGTGTACTTCTAACATAGTATAGATAACGAATGGTAGCACCCTTGTATGATGGCGGAATAATGCTAGGTAGAAGAGTTCGCACCACATCTGCAAATAACATTAGTTATAAAGGACAGAAGGACAGGCAGTGGAAACAAGTAGCTGAGATCAGGGGCGAAGCCAGACAAAAAAAATCGGGTCAAATTACTAAATTATACTCCCAAAAAATTTATTACATCATATATAAAAAAAAATCAGTGGGGTCAAATTACTAAATTACACTCACAAAAATCTATTACATCATATATATATATATAAAATTCAGTGGGGTCAAATTACTAGATTACACCAACAATAAATCTATTACATCATATATAACAAAAAAAATCAGTGGCGCCAATTGACCCCACAGTCATACACTTGGCTTCGCCACTGGCGGAGATAAAATTCTAATATAAAAAAAGACAGGTGTGAATGACTAAATACAAATGCAAGCAGTAAATCGGATGGGTCAAGATTCAGGAAATCATCATTTTCAGTTACCAGTTAATAAAGATCGCAACTTTCTACAAAAAAATGATCAACATGAAGTAAAGTTACTTTCTCCAAAAAAATATTCAGACAAAATTAAAGCCTGCCCCTAAATTAGTCCACTACTTCGGGACCTCTGGTATGTACTAATTCAAATTCTGCAGAGGAAGGTCTCCACCAAGATTGAGAAAGGTGAAGAAGTTCATCATAAGCTTAAAAGAGCTGGCAATAGAACACCTACAGTTGTCACACATGTTCATAATAAAGTCGATATGTGCAAATTTCTGGTATTGGTTTTTGAGCCTAGAGGATGATTCCAATTCGAAGAATGAGACCAGCATGGCCTACTACTTCCAGAATTTAACCTCAATCCATGAGGACATGGATTTTTTCAGGGGGGAATGGTTTGTCATGATCAGGCTTTGCTATGGCTTGAGCAGTTGTCAGTGGTAGTTAGGGTACTATTGTCATTCATAGTTTTCCTGCTAGAGTTGGCCTAAAAATCAAGGAAGGGTACTATTGCCATTCATAGTTTTTCTGCTATAGAGTTAGCCTAAAAATATCTGAGTTGGTTGTTGAGTAGTGTAGTTGATGATTGTAATAGATTTCCTATCTTGAATAATATTGTTATCTTTCTCTCTAGATCTCAGACTCTCTATCCCTCTCTTTTAATTCTGTCTACTCTATGTTATATTTTTCTCTCTATCTCTTCCAAAATCTTGTTCTTATTCTCTCTAATTCTGTTTACAACAACTAGATTACAACTCTAGGACCTAGGTTAAAACTTATTCATAGAGATTGGGGGTTTTCTTCAAGAACCTATATTCTTTCCACTTTCGACTGCCTGTCAAACTTGGCTATCATGCAATTAAGACGCTTCTGCAAAAGTGTGAGTGTGTGTACACACACACACACTTGCAGAAGCATCTTAATTGCATGCCTATTAGTAGATCAAAATATTATTTGGAAACTATTTATGATTTGGTAAACAATCAATCAACAATTGAAAGTGTGGAGCACATACGTAAACTCTACATTATAGCTAGGGCCTTCAGAAAAAATTCATCAGTCAAAAGTTCAGCCATGAAAACTTGAAGTCAAAACGAAAACACTAATTAATTAGCTCCAAAAACAACATCCATCAAAAGCATCAATTATAGGTTGTATTCAAATGTTCACCTACATGCGTAGACAGTCAACAAAAACATGGTAAATGGAAGAAACAACATAAATTCATAATCCAATTTGTGTAAATATATACAATACGAAAAGAGAACAATTATAGGAGCACTAAATAAATTGGCTTACATGTTTTAGTGGCCCCAGATGAAACAATTTGATTTGAAAAAACTGATGGTATCGAGCAATCCATGAAAACATACTCACCTGGAAAAGGAGGATACAAGAACGGCAAGCAAGCAATGTGAATAAACAAATTAAACGGCGTGGAGAAGTGTTTTTATTGTAATATTTTGGCATCAACTAGCGTATCAGACTTAACTTCATGGCATTTTTAACTTATAAAACTAAGACTGAAACTAACAGTGGAGCCTGTCATTTCAGGTAGGCATATAATGCTTCCCAAGAGAATTGAAAAACTCTGTAGACCATGACTCAGGATTGAGAGCCGGCTGTATATGCTTGGCAGTTCAATACTAAGAAGGCCCATGACCTTGTTAAACAGAAGGTCTTCCTTTATATTATGAAGCAATTTGATTCTAAGGAAACAGTGGAAATAAATCCACAAATGAATTCAAATGTCAGTTTTTAAAAGGTCTCCATCTAGCTTTTAAGGATCTCTTACAGCTTTGGACAAAGGATCTCTCACCCAGGGTTACAAGGGAACCTTATTTCCCTGCGTGTGTGTACTATCATTTTGAATCTTGTACAAGAACTTAAAAGGCCTGTGCATTCTACCATAAATAGCGTTTCTCGTAACCAATTTCATTCCGCATTACCAGTCAATCATCATTCTTGGAACCATGCGCCAAATCCCCCCCCCCTTTTCTTTTTCAAGCCCCTCCCCCAAAATCTCAGCATAATGTGATTGAGAAGTAAGATGCTACAAAGGCAGTAAAGGCAATTAACTATTGATCATGTTTGCCAAATGGGGTAGGGGACAGCTATCATCGTTTTGAGTTGTTTTGCACAAACAACAACTTCATTTATTACAGGGATCAGCAGATAACTTGTATCACCTATCTATATGATAGATATGCTGCTCTCTATTAAAGAACTTTTCTGCTTGAAGACAAATCAAGTTTATTTCACTTTGTGGGACAATGTAGCAAGTCTAGCAATGAGCTTTTGGTTCTATGCTTCCAACAGCATATGTATACCTTTGGGATCTTCTCAAACCAAAGTTGTTTGAGATACAATAGCAGAATGACTTGTGATGTGGTATGGAAGAGGAAAATTAAGAAATTTATTATTGATTTTGTATTGTTATTTGAAATAAATATTTGATTATTAATATAATTATTTATTACTTATATCAAGTAGGATATTCTAGAAGTTTTAATTGTAATAATATATTCTAATTATGAGAGTTTCAATTATAGTAGTAAATTTTAATTATGAGGGTTTTAATATTAGACTTATAGTAGTAGATTTTATTAAGAGATTACTTCCTTTTTAAATTATGGTTTTTACTTAGTCTCCAAGTATTAGGTTTTTATTGTAATATTTCATTAATTTTACTCAAACCTGATCCATAAGAAATGACTAATCAGACTATTGCTTTTGTCTTCAAAGCTACGCTTCTACTTCACTTGAGCAACAGATTCTCTAACAGTATCAGCGGATTCGTGCAGCGTATTCTTGCAAACAAACGAGAGCGCTTCCAAGCACAACTCTGCAAACATCATTCGTCCACCTCCTTGATTTCATCTCACCCCTAAGCCCATCACTTACTAAAATCCAGGAATCGCCCTTCTTTAGGAGTCAAAAGTCCTCTCTCGTCAGTCTCGGTCAATTGAATCTGACTGAGCTTGCTTTGCCTATGCTTCAGCGCCCTTGCCTTTCCTATCCTTCTCTTTGATTATTGAATTGGTATCTGAAAGACAGCAAAATGAGGGTAGGAATAATCTTGGAATAATCTTCTAATTTAGGTATTGTAAGAATATGTACTCACTGTTATATTTCTTAGATTACATGTAGCTTACTTATACAAGGAAAATACATTAAACAAGTACAAGGAGCCCATGCTCCATTGGGTGTTCCCATACTCTACTAACAACTATAACAACTAACGCTTTTCTATGATTCACTCTGGTCTCCCTACCAAACTCAACCTCAGTTTAAAGGTCGTAGTATCTTAAGAGTGCGGGCTGTCGGGCTTAGGATGTTTCTTTCCGAGAGCTGAGTAAACCATTCCATTGGAACCTCATTCTACATACTCTACTAACAACTAACATTTGCTAACACTCCTCAAGTTGGTGTATGGATGTCTCGCATACTCAACTTGAAACACAATAAATGAAACATCTTTCTACTAAGACCTTTAGTCAGAATATCAGCTAGTTGATGATCTGTTTTTACAAAAAGTAACCAAATAAAACCACTGATTAACTTTTCTTTGATGAAGTGTCTGTCAATCTCAATGTGTTTCATTCTATCGTTTTGTACCGGGTCGTTTGCAATACTAATGGCTGCCTTATTATCACAAAATAACTGCATAGGCCCTTTAGTTATAACACCTAAATCTTCTAGCAAAGTTCGAAGCCACATTAGTTCACATATATCCAAGGCGATAGCTCGATATTCAACCTCAGCACTAGATCTTGCCACCACGGACTGTTTCTTACTATGACAAGTAACAAGATTACCTCCAACAAATGAACAGTATCCTGATGTAGAACGACGATCCTCAATAGAGTCGGCCCAATCGGAGTCGAAAAAAACTTCAACTCTCGTATGGCTATGTGGTGCAAACAATAATCCTTTTTCAGGATCAGACTTGAGATACCTCAAAATTCTATAAACAGTTTCCATGTGACAATGTCTAGGATCATGCATATACTGACTCACTATTCCCACAGCATAAGATATGTCGAGTCTATTATGAGAGATGTATATCAATCATCCCACCAAATGTTGATATCTTTCTCTATCAATCGTAGGTCTCGTGCCTCCTTGTAGATGATGATTAACTTCAATAGGAGAATCAACAGGCTTACACCCTAACATGTCAATTTCTGTTAAAAGATCAAAGACATACTTCCGTTGAGATAGAAAAATCCAACTGGAAGATCTTGCAACTTCAATACTCAAATTCTTTAACCAGACTCACTTTGAGATTAGCTATCTCTTCTTTATTATCCCGTCACCACAATGTCATCAACATAAACAATAAGAATGACAGTCTTACCATTTATCTGTTTGACAAATAGAGTGTGATCTGCTCAACTCTGTTTGTACCCAAATATTATCATTGCTTTGTAGAATCTACCGAACCAGGCTCTGGGAGATTGTTTCAGACCATATAAAGCATTTCACAGTTTACAAACCTTACCCTTGGTGACAGATGAAGCAAAATCAGTGAGTATTTCCATGTATACTTCTTCTTCCAAGTCACCATGAAGGAATGCATTTTTCACATCCAATTGAAGTTCGTTGAACATAAGATTATGGTATGAGCAGAGTTCATCTTTGCTACAGGAGCAACTGGTAATCAATTCCATGGATTTGAGTATACCCTTTTGCAACTAGCATGGCTTTGAGTCTTTCAACTGTCTCATCTGGCTTCTGCTTGACTGTATATACCCATTTGCAACCAACTGATTTTTTACTATAAGGAAGAGTAACTAGTTCACATGTATCATTCTTTTTTAGAGCATTCATCTCCTCAATCATAGCCTGTTTCCAATTCTCATCACTGATTGCTTCTCTCCACCCCTGAGGAACAGATATTGAAGACAAGGAAGAAACAAAAGAATTGTAGGATGCAGATAATTTATTATAGACTACGAAATTAGAGATAGGGTGTTGAGTACAAGATCTAACTCATTTTCTGAGAGCAATAGGAATGTCAATATCATCAGAGGAACAAGTAGGGTTAGGATTCTCACCGTTAGCATTGTCAAGACCAGATTCGGAGCAAGGTTGTTGTAATGGTGCAGAAGCAGTGACCTTATTCTTGTCTTTTAATTCAGGCTCAGACTCAGGCAACTCCTCCTGTGAAGAATTATCAGAGGCAACAACAGGAATAGGGAAAGACTCATGTAACTCCCCCTGTGTAGAATTATCAGAGGAAACAAAAAGAATAGGGAAAGTAGAACTTGTAATTCCAGCCTCAGAAGGAAGTTTTTCCTCATTAATAACATTCTCCCCTGAGAAGAAGCTGAAAAAGAATAAAAAGGTTTCAATTCCCAAAAAGTTACATCTCGAGTGACAAAGACTTTGTTAAAAGGAGGATGATAACATTTATAATCTTTTGGGTTGGAGAATAACCAATGAAAACACACCGAAGAGCCTTGGTATCTAATTTACCCTGAGTGAGAGATTTATCATGTACATAGCACACAACCAAAAACTCGAGGTGAAGGAGAAGGACTGGTCGTGTATTGGAGAAAAGAGATGGGACTCTTCTTCCTAAGGATTCTAGAAGGAAGGCAGTTGATAAGAAATGCAGCAGTCAGAACTACATCTCCCCAGAGAAGTTTAGGGGTTGTCATTGTAAACATAAGAGTGCGGGCGAGCTCTAATAAGTGTCGATTTTTTTTCGGCCACGTCATTTTGTTCTAGAGGTTTGACACAGGAGGTATGAAGAATGATGTCATGCTGAGAGAGATAATTTTCAAAAACATGATTATTACTATATTCACAACTATTATCACTATGGAGAATTTTGATTTTATCATTAAATTGTGTTTGAATCATTTTATGAAAGTGCTGAAAACAACAAACACCTCATTTTTGAAACGCAAAAGAGAAATCCAAGTGACGCGAGAATGACAATCAATAAAGCTAACAAACCATCCAAAGCCAGAACGGGAAAAAACCCGAGAGGGTCCCTACACATCAGTATGAATAATAGCAAAAGGCTCAGAGTGACGACTGTCAATAGCAGAATAAGTTGATCGTTTGTGTTTACCGAATTCACATGGTTCACATAAAAACTGAGTTTTGGTACAATGTTTAACTAAAGATGGAAATAAGGACTCCAATACGGAAAAAGAAGGATAACCCAAATGACGATGCCAGTGATGGAGAGAGGTTAGGCTGGAGTCTGCAGTAGAGTGAAGAGCCTGAGTAAAAAGCATGTTAGATGAGGAAACATCTAAATAATAGAGACCATCAACTGCACTACCACTGCCAATCATCTGCCCCGTCACCAAGTCTTGAAAAACACAGTGATTTGGAAAAAAAGTTGCGTAACAGTGTAGAGATTCAGAAAGACGAACAGATAATAAATTTGTAGTAAATGAAAGGATATGGAGAATAGATGATAATGTTAATGAAGGAGTACAAATGACAGAACCACTCCCGGAGATAGAAGACAAGGAGCCATCAGCTACTCGAACTTTGTCTTTTCCAGAATGGGCCGCGTGTATGAAGTAAAGAGATTGGAGGACCGAGTCATATGCTCAGAGGCACCTGTGTCTATAATCCAACTAGGGCAAGTGGATGAAACATGAAAAGCACAAGGAAGTATACCTGACTGGGCATAATGAGCGGAAGTAGATTTGGAACAGAATTTCCGAAAAATTGAGATTTCCTCAAGAATGAGTGTAATAGTGTCTGAAGTACTAGATGCATCAACAGGAAGAGGTGGAGTAGACATGTAGGCCTGGGATCCACGTCCACGACCAGACCGACCTCCACGTCCTTTAGGACACCCATGAAGCTTAAAGAAGCGATCCTTGGTATGATTCTTTCCCCCCACAATAGTCACATTCATGAGAACAGGAGACAGAATGGGAAAGCTAGGCTTAAGATATGAAGCAATCATGGTTGATCGGTCAACAGGATTGAAATTTGGTATCATTACCGTCTACTTTCTTCTTGTTGAACTCTAGCATAAGCCTCTCGCAGAGATGGAAAAGGAGTCTGACCAATCAACTATGTCCGAACTTGATCATACTCTACGTTTAAACCAGCCAGAAAATCAACAACTCGATCTACACTAACAAACTTCTGATAAGCTGCGATATCCTCAGTACATTTAGCTGGAAAAACCCGGTAATGATCAAGCTCCTGCCAAAGGGCATTAATCTCCACAAAGTACTGTGCCACAAGCTTCTCCCCTTGACCCAGCTCACGGATTCGTTTACGAATGTCATATGCCTTAGACATATCACCAGAAACAGAGAAAGTTTGGAAAATAGCCTCCCAAAGCTCATAAGCAGTGCCTAGAAACATTTAACTACTCCTCATACTGGGTTCTATAGAATTAAAAATCTATATTTACCATGGAGTTATCAGACTTCCATTTTTCTTGGGTCATCCCCGTTTGTGCAGGCATAGTAGTTGTTCCATTGATGAAATGTTGCATACGATTGACTTCAATTGACATACGACATGCTTGAGACCATGTCAAATAATTGGATCCATCCAATTTAAAAGGACTGAGAATCAAAGCAGAGTTGAGATGACTAATCAACTGCACATTATTTATTTCTGTAGCACCAACACTATTAATGGAACTAGATTCGGCCACGGTAACAGGAGCAACAAGAATTATTCAAGGAAATATCAACAAGAATAATTTAAAAGCTAAAAAAAATGGCAGAGTTATTCCAAAAAAATGCAACTGACTTATAATTACAACAGTGAACTAACAGGCTCAATTAGTGCAATAAAGCCAACAAGAATTGCCCAGTACAGAAGCTTTGAAGAACTGACAGTGAACAAATAAGGCTAAACGAACTACCAGTAAGCTCAATACAAGCAAACCTAAATTTCACTCTATACGACCACTGTAGATGGCAAGAGGAGAGAACCGACCACAATGGAAGAAACCGCGCCGAAAAAAGGTCTCATGCGCTGGTCAACAATGGCCCATGGCGTCGGCAGTCCGACGAGTGGGTGGCACGTGGAGGCGCGTGTGGCAGTGGGTCAGAAAATTGAAAGTTCTGTATTGGTCGTCCTGTAACAGGTAGGCCAATTATGATCTTAATTTCTCCATATCAAATTGTTCAACTAGTTTTCTGATTGAAACTTAGGAACGGCGGCGGAAAGAGGAGAAAAAGAAAATTTCCACTGATAAAGGATCAAAGCTCTGATACCATGAAAGAATATATACTCACTGTTATATTTCTTAGATTGCATGTAGCTTATTTATACAAGGAAAATACATTAAACAAGTACAAGGAGCCATGCTCCATTAGGTGTTCCCATACTCTACTAACAACTATAACAACTGACATACTCTACTAACAACTAACATCTGCTAATAGGTATCTTCCTCTTCCTTAATGGATGGGAACATATCGAATGAAAAGAATGTTGAATGAGTTGAAAGATGGCAAAAAACGACTTGCCTTGTGAGAAATTCAATCTGAACTTTATTGGCTCCATCACTAAATTCAACAGCAACTTCTCTAGTCCGATTCTGTTCCACATGGATGCCAAGACAATAATGATGGCATGTTCTTCTTCTCAGAGACTACTTGAACTACCCGATTTACCGATATCTCTTTAATGGTTGATTTGTATGACCTTATTTCTTTATTCAGAAGAAACTAAAGGAGTCAGTGCCTTAGAAGAGAGGACTGGAAAGCCGGAGTAGATTATTGGATATGAATTGATTTGAGAATTATATGTTTTGTGGCTTGTGAGTTTGCTTATCACTTATTTCCTCTGCACTCCCTTGTTCTGCATCACTTACATCTTCATCAACATCTCAATTTTATGCAATATTAATCCCAAGCACTTAAAGAAAACCTTCTTAATTTTATGCAATATTAATCTCAAGCATTTAAAGACATCCTTGTTGAACAACTCTTGTCCCAGCATACTCAAAAGCAGTGTTCTAAAAATCCCCGCCTAGGCGCTAAGCCCCCCCTTGGCACCCCGCCTAGGCGCTAGGCCCCCCTAGCGCCTTACCAGGCCCAAGGCGATACAAAAATTCCTCAAAAAATTAGGCGAGGCCTAGGCGGAGAATTTTTATTTTATTTTAATAACTACCCAAACCAGATCCTGATATATTTATTTTTCTAATGATTTACCATATTCATAATACATGCTGTAATATATCAAATCACAACAAGAAGTGAACAATATCAAGTAAAATAGATAATTTTATTATAGTTGTAATTTTTTGATCTTGTACAAACTTCAAATTATATAAATGATGATACATTTGTAATATTTAGTTTAATTCAATATAATTCTTAAATTTATGTTTAGTTTTTTAAGTTTTAATATTGAATTAAATTTTTGAAATTTGAAATTTTATTATTTAATAACAATCTTATTTATGAATAAAATTAATACGTTAAAAATATGTTTGAATTTTGAACAATTGCATGTTTGTGTTTGACCTTTAACATTAGCAATATAGATATGTGTTTGAACTTTAAGCAGATGCCTTTATTATCTTTATTTTAGATTGTTTTGCTTTATATTATTATTTTGTTTAGATAAATGTAAGATAAAATATTAAAATTGGCTTAAAATAAAAAATCCCGCCCAGGCCCCGCCTAGGCCCCCTAGGGGTTAGGCCCCCTCGGCGGCCCGCCTCCCGCCTAGCGCTTTTTAGAACATTGCTCAAAAGTATCTCTTCTTATATTATTGAACTCGCACCCCATATATTCTGTCTTAGACCAACTTAACATAAAACTATATTTCAATGTACTTCTCTATATCTCCAACTTAGCATTAACATCTGCCCTAGTATCGTCAATTAGCACAAATTCATAAGCAGAAAACATACTTCATGGCACTTAATCTGAATGTCTTTAGTTAGCTCTTCCATGACTAAGGTAACAAAGGATTTTAATGTCAACCCTTGGTGTAATCCTATTGTGGTTGTTCTAAAAACCCAATCAATTAAGGTTCAGATGATATATAAGACTATTATTTCACTTCTTGATCTCGAATTATATAAACAACTACATTGATTATTTGTCAGGAAAAAAAAGTAGAATAAAAATAAGTCAAATACACAGATGAGCTTCACTAATGGGTGCCTTTTAGGGGAAATCTACTTCGGAGTTTCCCAAGGGCTTTGTTCTTCCCATGTTCACTATTTGGCCTATTTATAGTCCTCATATTGTGCATGTTGTTCTCTATTCCAATAAAAATTGTTCTATCATCTTAAAAAATTAAATAATACACAAATGATCTAAGCTCAATCTCAACAAAATGCAACAACTGTTCTCATATTTCGAAACCATTCCAAGGAATTGGGATTTAAATAACTAATGAGTAAAACTGACATGATAACTAGATAATTCTATGGCATTATTAACTTTACTGATACTTATCCACAGCAAAGTTAGAATAGAGACTAAAAACAAAATAAAAAGAAAAATCAAAATTTCAAGAAAATGGAAAAAAAACTAGCCTCTCTTCTGCTTAGACTCAGGCTTTTGAGTTGTGAACCACTGCGTATCCAATTTCTCGATCCCTTTAATTTCAAAGCTGAGCTTTTCTACAAAAAGAGAACAACCAATTTGTGGATTTTGAATCTCAATTGTAATAATTACTGGATCCCTAGGTCTATATACATTCTTATCCGTCTGTAGCTTCAACACCGGCGGCGGCACCGCCGGATCAGTCGTCTTTGAATTATATCCGGCGCGAGCACCACCACCTCCGATTCCGAATAACGAGAATCTCGATTTTGGTGGCGCCATTATCCCAATGGGCCTCTAAAAGGTAGAATTTTGTGATTCGAGAAAATTTCAAGCTCAAATTAGACCAACCCGTTCGGCAAAACTTATTTTAAAAGGATTTAAAAATCAAAATTTAAGTAGACTTATAAGTTATTTTAAAGTGTGATTTATAATTAAAAAAATGTTTGGTACGATCTAACTTATAAGTCTTAAATTTAATTAAAATAAATTATGAAAGTATTCCGCATGTAATAATATAAATTAAAATAAAATATAAAAATTATCAAAAATAATATTAATAGAGAGACATAATGAACCAGAAATGACATAGCTTCTACATTAGTATACCTACAACTTGAAAGTTTTGAAGTTCTAAATTGTTTTTTTTTTTAATATTTGTTATTGCTGAAGCCTAATCTAATTTTAATTCAGATGTGATTATAGAGTTATTTAAAAGGTGATTGTTTGCAATAAACAGTTCAAAAAATCTTAACTGATGTGATAAAATTATATACGGTAAGTGCTCAATATCTATTGTAGCCTTGGTAAATATAGGTCAAACTACATAGACTATATTAATTATCAAATCCTTAATTTATATTTCAGACAAATTATAAAAAAATGGTGAAAATGCTTAATTAACTAAATAATGTAAATTAAAAATTAGTAATGGGAAAAACTACCTAAGAATTCGAATTCACTAAATATTAATATAATAAAAAAATCTTTGTTTCCAAATTAATTCCCAAATTATTTTTCCTTTTATTTAAAAAATAATGATTCATATAATTAATATGGGTAAGTATAAGTTACGAAAGATTCATAGATCAATTATAATGTATCAAAACCACTTAATTAATATAAAAATCATATATGAGATTTTGAACGAAAGTCAACTATGAAGGTAAAAACAATTAGCGTTAATATTGAAACGAAAAGAAACTATCATTATAAGACCCCAACTTTTATTAATAAAGATTTAATTTTCTCTAAATATCATTTTGAGTATTATGATGTGGAATTGATATAATGTTATAGTTGTGGCTAATATTTATAAATTTTACAAAGTAAGCAAGTTGTCATAAAATATTCGTTTGGTCGGGGAATATTCGTTTTATTAGAGAATATTCTTACGACGACACAATCATTGGTGAACCCCACAACGAAATTATTGTCGAAGTTAGGAAACGACAGAGATAACTTTTTATAAAAATAACGACGAAAGTTTTTATCGTTAACTGTTAAAATACTCGGTGATAAAAGTACAGTAATACGCGTAATTGCATAGTAGCACACAGTATGTACAGTATCTTTGATTATTGATGTTTACGAGAGAAGTCACTCAGTTTTATTCAATTATTGCCACAGTAATTGCTGTGACGCCCCCAAAATAGGTATACAACACTCATTCTGAGTCGCCAAATACATGGTACAGAAAGCAAACTACAACTTCAATAATACAATTGTCGTGCAAAATACGACAACACATACTGTGAGTTTAAATACAAATATTGTCTTCTGGACAATATCCACACTCAAATAAATCCTCATTACAATTATTCAAACATTATTTTACAAAAATAGTGAGGACTGCTAAAACATCTTTCTAGAACCATTACTCCATACCTCGACTAGATCCTACTATGGTCTCACCTTCTGAAAAAAAATGGAACAAAAAGGAAAAGGGTGAGCTCAACTAGCCCAGTAAAGAATATTATGACTAAGATAATATACAACAAATTATCGTTAGTCTTCAACAGGGAAAAATCTGATAGAATATAATCGACAACAAGTTTTAGATCAACAACTGCAGCGAAAACAGCAAACCATTAGAAGAGTCAAGTAGAGAATGAATTCTACTAACTTTTAAGATTTAAAAGTCCATCATCAATATTTTATCCTTGTAACATCAATTAATAATCATCTTTAACCAAATATTCATCTTTGCACTACAGGCCAAAGATATTCATTTGTATCACCTGTCAGTCATGTTCATCTCAACACCTGTTCATCTTTGCACTACAGGCCAAAGATATTCATCAAGTAATCATACATCTTTGCACTACAGGCCAAAGATATTCAGTAATATCATCATTTAGGACTGAGGATGATGAAACATATCTTAAAGAGAACGAATCCAGTGAGACAGAAGGACAAATATTAGGGATTCGTATAAAAGTTTATCCAAGATCAATAATACTTCATAATAATCAATTGTGAAGCAGAATTCAAAAATAAAGATCAGAACATGGATACAATCAAAGATAGTAACCATAATAGACATCTTGGACAAAAAGAGAAAATTTTATTTTTCGGTGAATAGTGTCGTATTCGTGAATAGTACCGTATACGTGAATAGTGCCGTATACGTGAATAATAACCTCGACACAAAAAGTTTCAAATTTGATAAAAACTCATATCAATATTTCAGCATAATGATATTGAAGAAAATAATATCATTAAAAAGAAAATAATATCCCTTACCTCAAAATATCAGTACTTCTGGTCGGAATACCGGTATAAGGCTGAAAGAAACTTGCTCTGATGAATAGAAACTCTCAAAGTATCTAAATACTCACAAAATACACTCAATAATCTAGAGAGAGAAAGAGAGAAAACTTATTTCTGGTGTGATTTTCAATTCTAACTTAGTCCTCTATTTATAGGAAAATGTTAGCACGCCGAAGCAGACTTAACCTGTAACCTGATAGCTTTACCTGCTACTATTCCCACCCACCACATTTGAATAAAAATCTCAGCACATTTCTTCACCAACCAAGAGTGGGGCCCACCAATTCTAGAATTTTCCATCAAAATGATAAACTCCGAAAATTCAACAATTTCTGAACCAGTCATCTCGTAAAATTCATAATAAATCATACGTTCATTTTTAACGGTTCAAAATTTGTGGACATATACTCAATTTATATATGTATAACATATCCAAAAATTACCACGATCCAACGGTCGGATTAAAAATTATAACCCCCGCAAAATATCTCAAAAACCCTGATTTTTAATACCTCCATTCCAACAAAAATACTGATAAAAACCTCAACATTAACTCCTTCATTTTTAACCACAAAAATATATCCCTCATTTATATCCACATAAAATAAATATTTCCTTATCATATGAATCAATAATTAATTATTCACAAATAATATTACAGAATCACATTTATGACAATCAGGTCGTTCCCAGGAAAGAGGGGGCTTTCTAATAAGGATTTCTCCTTACTGGCGCGCAATTAGATGACCAAACCTCTCCTTAGACAAAACTTTCTAGACATTGCCAATAATGTTATCTAATAATATTATTCAAATAATATGAATTATTGATCTGATAATAGAAAATACTGTGCATTAACAATTATTGAAACAACAATAATATAAAATATCAACGCAACAATTATTGAATCAATAAAATAAAATATTGAACAATAACTACTGTAACAATTATTGAGTAGTGCCTTCTTACGTAAGAATCAATAATTGGTGCAATACCTTGTGCTACTGTATTTTAATCACCGGGTATTCCAACAGTATTAACGGTAACAACTACGCCGTTATTTATAAATAACTTATACTTGTCGTTTTTTTCATCCAATCGTTTTCCGTTATGGGGCCCACACAAGGCTGCGCCGTCGTACGAATATTCCCCGACAGCAAGAATATTTCACGACCAAACGAATATTTCCCGACAAAATGAATATTTTATAACCACTTGCTTATTTTGCAAAATTTGCACATTTCACCAATAATCAAAGTATTATATCAAATTAACCCCTTATTATTCACAATAATATTTAGAGAAATTTGAGTTTATTCATTAATAAGTTGGGGTCTTACAACCTCCCCTCCTTATGAAATTTCGTCCTCGAAATTGACGTACGTACCTGATGTTTCAAAAAGGTGAGGATACCTCGCTTTCATTTCTGATTCCAACTCCCAGGTCATTTCTTCAATAGCATGATTTCTCCACAAAACCTTAACTTGTGGTATAACCTTCGTGCGTAGGACATGCTCTTTCCTATCCAAGATCTTAACAGGTACCTCCTCGTACGTTAAATCTTCAGTTATCTCGTCTGGTTCTAACTCAATAATGTGGTTCGGGTCTTTAACATATTTACGAAGCATAGATATGGGAAAAACATTATGAACACGAGACATGCTTGGAGGTAATGCGAGTCTATAGGCCACATTTCCTATTCGCTCAAGAATCTCAAATGGACCAACAAATCTTGGATTGAGCTTTCCTCTCTTCCCAAATCTTGTAACTCCCTTCCATGGTACAACACGTAATAATACATGATCCCCAATATCAAATTCTATGTCCTTTCGATGAAGATCCGCATAACTCTTTTGTCGATCCTGTGCCGTTTGTATACGTTGTCGAATCGTTTGGATCTTCTCTGTAGTCATTCTTACCAACTCTGGTCCCAACAACGTTGCTTCTCCCACCTCATCCCAACATACTGGAGAGCGACACTTTCTTCCATACAACGCCTCGAATGGAGCCACACCTATGCTCGCCTGATAACTGTTGTTGTAGGAGAAAGGATTCCACCAAAGGTGGGTACTTATCCCAACTCCCTTTGAGATCTAAGACATAAAGTCTTAATTGATCTTCAAGAGTTTGAATAGTCCTCTCTGATTGTCCGTCCGTTTGAGGATGGTATGCCGAACTGAATCGTAAATCCGTGCCCATAGCTTTCTGCAAGCTAATCCAAAATCGTGAAGTGAATCTTGGGTCACGATCCGAAACTATGGATACTGGCATGCCATGCAATCTCAAAATCTCGTTCACGTACATACTAGCAAGACGTTCAAGGGAATAAGTTTCACGTATCGGCAAGAAATGAGCGGACTTGGTTAATCTATCAACAATAACCCAAATCGCATCTATGCCTTGAGAAACCTTGGGAAGACCCGTAACAAAATCCATAGTAATGTGTTCCCACTTCCATTTCGGAATCTCAAGTGGTTGTAATGGACCCTTTGGTACTTGATGCTCCGCTTTTACACGTTGACAAGTTAAACATCTCGAGATAAACTCCGCGATCTCTCTTTTCATATTGCTCCACCAAAATGTATGTCGAAGATCGTGATACATTTTGGTACTCCCAAGATGGATTGCAAACGGTGTGTTGTGTGCCTCCATCATTATTCTATGCTTCAAGTTAAAATCGTTAGGAACACAAAGTCTGGAGTTGACTCGAAGTATTCCTTCTTCATCGATTCTTGCTTCTGGAATAGCACCTTCTTGCACTTTCTTCTTCACACGCATCAGCTCCCGGTCTGTGGCTTAAGCAACTTTAACTTTATCGATTAAAATTGATTCTACGCGTATACTTGACATCATCCCACTCGTTCCTGGATATGATCTTCTACTCAATGCGTCAGCTACCGCGTTCGCTTTTTCAGGATGGTATTGGATGGTATGATCGAAATCTTTCAACAGCTCGAGCCAACGTCGGTGTCGCATGTTGAATTCTTGGAAGCTCTTCTCGCATTCCTCGGTCCATTCGAAGTTTGTATCTTTTCGAGTCAGCTGAGTTAATGGAGTAGCGATTCGAGAAAATCCTTTTACAAATCTCCGATAATAACCAGCTAAGCCTAGAAAGCTATGTATTTCGATTACTGACTTAGGTTGCTCTCAACTGTGACTTATATCCCAATCTTGGATAGCACGTCACAATGACACCTATCAGTTTAGTACAGCACGAATATGGTGTCCCCTACGGAGAGTCTGGATTCAGTGCATTCCACAAAGGAAGTCACCAGATAAAGGCTCGGGTACAAACTTCTACAGTTAGGTTTTTAACTCCTGAAGTTCAATAGGAGCCATTCGATATGAGATTTTAGAAGTGAGTTTTGTACAAGATTCAAAGATGATACAAAATTCAATATCACGTGTAGGCCAAGAAATTCTTCAGGAAATACGTCAGGGATTTACTAACAATAGAAATATCATTCAAATCTGACGTATTTTTGTTCAAGTCCATAACATAGCTTAGAAAGCTTGACATCCGTTTTTCAATAAACGAATGACTTTACGGCTTGATATGAAAGAGTTTGACTTCAATGGTTTGGTTGCTTGAATTTGAATAACAGGTTGCTTAGGAATATGAAAACTAACAACCTTACGAAAGCAATCAATTTTGGCATGATGAGTAGTTAACCAATCAATTCCTAAAATCACATCAAAATCAAGTATCTTTAAAGAGATAAGATCAACAGGTAATGTGATGGTGCCAACTTGGATCAAACAAGATTCATAAACAGTGGATGTAACGAAAGTTTCTCCTAACGGAGTTTCAACAGATAAGTCAAAGTCTAATTTTCTCCAGAGTCAAGTTTAAACGTTGAGTATAAGCAGGAGAGATAAATGAATGGGTAGAGCCGGTATCTAATAAGGTATAAACTTTGCAAGAGTTTATAATTAACTAACCCGTGCTAACTTCGTCCGGGTTCCTCGCATTCTGACCTGTCACGACAAACGCTCTTTCAGGAATCGTTGACTTTGACTTTTCTGGGACAGCCTTTTGAATCACCATCCCCGCTGGACTTGTTTTCGCTACAGTACAATCTCGAGCGATATGTCCTTCCTTTCCACAGTTATAACATACCTTAAACTGTTGTGGGCAGTTTGGGCTGATATGTCCTTCTTTTTCGCACTTATAGCATATGACCGGTGGTCGTTCTCCTCCCTTGGAACCAGTTGCTGCTGGTGCTGACGTCTTCGTATTATCATTGTTGAATCTCCTCTTTTTAAAATCTCCTCCTGACTCGCTTCTTCTATATTCATGGCCACGATTACCACCAGAGTGGTTGCCGTTCTTGTCTGTATTCTTCTTTCTCCGCTGGTTATCATTGTTCTGATGACTGCTGTCACCGGTATGATCCTGGTTGTGGTCCCTCGATTGACCGTACTCGTTATCTCGCTCTAATAATTGAACCATGTTTACAACTTCTGAATATAAAGAAAATTTATGAGAGATAAGATATTGCCGAATCTCGGGTTTTAAACCTCTCAGAAACATCCTTGTCATTCGTTCCTTATTCTCGACCAAATGAGGTGCAAACCTGGATAACTCTGTAAACTTCGCCTCGTACTGGGACACCGTCATGTTGTTTTGTTCCAGTCTAATAAACTCTACCCCCTTCATATGACGAATACTTTCAGGAAAGTACTTGTCGTTAAACAGTTTCTGAAACGTTTCCCAGGACATATTGAGTGAGTCAGGCTGGGTACGCTTCACAGACTCCAACCAGTAATCTGCCTCACCGCGGAACATAAAGGTGGCGAATGTAACCTTCTGTTCCTCCGTGCATCCCAAGACATCGAATATCTTGGTAATTTGCTTGACCCACGTTTCCACCATGATCGGATCCGGCTTTCCCTTAAATTCTGGTGGTCCCAATTCTTTGAGCTGCTTAGCTGTGACAAACCGCGCGTTGTTATCATTTCCACCCGTATTCTGCACACGAGTCTCCCTCGTCTGATTTTGCATGAACTGCAAAAAGCTCCTAAACATTCTATCATTCATCGTTTGCTCGGTAACGTTGTTTACAGGAGGAATATTGCCTTCCTATTGCACGTTCCCCTGGGTGGTGATCAAAGGTGTCTCCACGGTCTGATTTACTCCATTATTAACGTTCTCAGCTGCCATTCTTAAATACTGCCATAAAACAAGGGTTAATAGTCATGTCATATATTATCCCTATACTCTGACCGACCAAATAAACACCAAATAAACTTAGTCAGGTCATACTAGCGAAGGAATTCCCCGTCTCTCCCCTCCTAGTTCTTATCTCACATCTCAGCCAAGGATCATATCCCTAAGCTCTGATACCAACTGTGACGCCCCCAAAATAGGTATACAACACCCATTCTGAGTCGCCAAATACATGGTACAGAAAGCAAACTACAACTTCAATAATACAATTGTCGTGTAAAATACGACAACACATACTGTGAGTTTAAATACAAATATTGTCTTCTGGACAATATCCACACTCAAATAAATCTTCATTACAATTATTCAAACACTATTTTACAGAAATAGTGAGGACTGCTAAAACATCTTTCTAGAACCATTACTCCATATCCCGACTAGATCCTACTATGTTCTCACCTCCTGAGAAAAAATGGAATAAAAAGGAAAAGGGTGAGCTCAACTAGCCCAATAAAGAATATTATGACTAAGATAATATACAACAAATTATCGTTAGTCTTCAACAGGGAAAATCTGATAGAATATAATCGACAACAAGTTTTAGATCAACAACTGCAGCGGAAACAGCAAACCATTAGAAGAGTCAAGTAGAGAATGAATTCTACTATCTTCTAAGATTTAAAAGTCCATCATCAATATTTTATCCCTGTAACATCAATTAATAATCATCTTTAACCAAATATTCATCTTTGCACCACAGGCCAAAGATATTCATTTGTATCACCTGTCAGTCATGTTCATCTCAACACCTGTTCATCTTTGCACTACAGGCCAAAGATATTCATCAAGTAATCATACATCTTTGCACTACAGGCCAAAGATATTCAGTAATATCATCATTTAGGACTGAGGATGATGAAAAATATCTTAAAGAGAACGAATCCAGTGAGACAGAAGGACAAATATTAGGGATTCGTATAACAATTTATCCAATATCAATAATACTTCATAATAATCAATTGTGAAACAAAATTCAAAAATAAAGATCAGAACATGGATACAATCAAAGATAGTAACCATAATAGACATCTTGGACAAAAAGGGAAAATTTTATTTTTCGGTGAATAGTGCCGTATTCGTGAATAGTACCGTATACGTGAATAGTGCCGTATACGTGAATAGTAACCCCGACACAAAAAGTTCTAAATTTGATAAAAACTCATATCAATATTTCAGCATAATGATATTGAAGAAAATAATATCCCTTACCTCAAAATATCACTACTTCTGATCGAAATATCGGATATGAGGCTGAATGAAACTTGTGCTGAATAGCAACTCTCAAAGTATCAAAATACTCACAAAATACGCTCAATAATATAGAGAGAGAAAGAGAGAAAACTTATTTCTGGTGTGATTTTCAATTCTAACTTAGCCCTCTATTTATAGGAAAATGTTAGCACGCCGAAGCAGACTTAACCTGCAACCTGATGGCTTTACCTGCTACTATTCCCACCCACCACATTTGAATAAAAATCTCAGTATATTTCTTCACCAACCAAGAGTGGGGCCCACCAATTCTAGAATTTTCCACCAAAATGATTAACTCCGAAAATTTAATAATTTCTGAACCAGTCATCTCGTAAATTTCATAATAAATCATACGTTCATTTTTAACGGTTCAAAATTTGTACACATATACTCAACTTATATATGTATAACATATCCAAAAATTACCACGATCCAACGGTCGGATTAAAAATTATAACCCCCGCAAAATATCTCAAAACCCTAATTTTTAATACCTCCATTCCGACAAAAATACTGATAAAAACCTCAACATTAACTCCTTCATTTTTAACCACAAAAATATATCCCTCATTTATATCCACATAAAATAAATATTTCCTTATCATATGAATCAATAATTAATTATTCACAAATAATATTACAGAATCACATTTATGACAACCAGGCCGTTCCCAGGAAAGAGGGGACTTTCTAATAAGAATTTCTCCTTACTGGCGCGCAATTAGATAACCAAACCTCTCCTTGGACAGAACTTTCTAGACATTACCAATAATGTTATCTAATAATATTATTCAAATAATATGAATTATTGATCTGATAATAGAAAATACTGTACATTAACAATTATTGAAACAACAATAATATAAAATATCAATGCAACAATTATTGAATCAATAAAATAAAATATTGAACAATAACTACTGTAACAATTATTGAGTAGTGCCTTCTTACGTAAGAATCAATAATTGGTGCAATACCGTGTGCTACTGTATTTTAACCACCGATTATTCCAACAGTATTAACGGTAACAACTACGCCGTTATTTATAAATAACTTATACTTGTCGTTTTCTTCATCCAATCGCTTTCCGTTATGGGGCCCACACAAGGCTGCGCCGTCGTACGAATATTCCCCGGCAGCAAGAATATTCCACGACTAAACGAATATTCCCCGACAAAATGAATATTTTATAACCACTTGCTTATTTTGTAAAATTTACGCATTTCACCCATAACCAAAGTATTATATCAAATTAACCCCTTATTATTCACAATAATATTTAGAGAAAATTTGATTTTATTCATTAATAAGTTGGGTTCTTACAATTGCTGCATAGTATCTCACGTTATTGATTCAATTATTGTCACGATATATTATATTATTAAATTAATAATTGAGACGACAAAGTTATTCATATTATTATTTGTATTATTGACAATGTCCATAAAGGTCTGTCGAGGAAAGGGGTTTGGTCAACTAATTGCGCACCAATAGGGAGAAATTCTTATCGGAAAGCCCCTTCTTTCATGGGAATGATCTGGTTGTTAATATTGCGAGTTATAATATTAATGATGAATGTTATTAAAAATGTGTTTTGTAAAGACAAGTGAATTGAGATAAATAGAAGAAATTTTTATGAAGTATTTGTTGTAAATTTGGCTTATTATATGGACCCCCACTTACCCATTTTTCAAAATAATCGATATAAAGTTTAATGTATGTTAGTATATATATATATATATATATATATATATATATATATATATATATATATATAAAGGTGGGTGGTGGTGGTGGTTGTTAGAGTTAGTGCCCTAGAGGCCAATTATTTGATATATTTGTTTAACATTTTGATTTATATTTGATTGAATAAATGAATGATTTTATTATGGTGTTATTTTCTGCGTTATATAAATGTTAACATAATAAAATTCCTTAGAATAGTGATACAAATTATATAGTTTCAAGTATGTGACTTGAACATGAGATTATATAATTACAATTAGTATCATTGCTCTTAAATGTCCATAGTCGAGTATCATTGTTGATGGGACAACAATGATGCATTGAGACTAGTATGTGAATCGACTGATGACCAAATCTAATTGGTTATAAATATATGAGATATTAAGTCAATGCATAGGTACGTGTTAGAGAACGATGTACTGGACAGACCCACCATAAGAATTCTATGTGGAGCATTATGCAAAGTGTCATTAGAGATTCTCGTAGTGACAATGATATAATGATCTTCCGACCTGAAATCACTATATTACTACACGAAAATTTATGTACTTTGATACCATCAAAGGTCACCTTTAATAGGGTGGACTATAAAGGTGATTATTGGGTACATCATGAATCGTGTGAGGAATATGAATGATCTAGATGGAATTTTAACCCTCCTATGTATTAGGGGTGATATCCATTGGCCTCTTGATTGAGTAGGACTATGAAATGCATGGTCATGCTCAAATAGTGATTTGTTTCATATCGTCTACTCATTGATCAAGAAAACTCAGATTAAATTATGAAGAGTATGACACATTCTATGACTCGAGTTTAATCTAGAATGTCAAGGTTAAAAGTATTAAATTACATTAAAACATTGGTCATGAAAATGTTGCATCGAATCATCGATTTTATTATTACTTGGGTATCAGTGATGCATTACTAGATGCCGCTAACTATTTATAATTTTATAATATAATTTTAAAATTATTGTCAGCGTAATAATAACCTATAGGGTCACACACATATAACGTAATTAAATGGAAATTAATTTAAATTGTCAAAAATTAAATATGTCAATATGATTGATATTATTTAAATTACGAATTTAAAGTAATAGGATAATTTATATATATGGGTATATTAATTAAGTAAGACTTAATTAAGATATATATATATATATATATATATATATATATATATATATAAATTCGAATTTTATTTTAATTAAATTAGTTTTTTGATTAATTCCTTTTTAACCGCTATATATATGATATGTAGCAGCCATATTAGGTATTATCATTAATCTAAAACCCTAGCCGCTCTTAGAAAGAGACTAGAGAAAAAGTTTTTGAAAATTATGTTCCTTTGGTGGCTAGTACCGCAGCTCCCTTTATTGCAGAATCGTGTGACAGTTCGCGTGCGTTCGTGTGGATACCGTAGAGACGTAGTACCGTGAGGAATTGCGTTGGAGATTCGAAGCGTTTCAGAAAATTTTATAATCGGTATAATATCTAAAAACTGAATTATTATGTTTTCGCATGGATCCTATTTTAGGGTTTCGGATTTGGCTTTATAATTTTTATTTTCCGCTGCGTTTTTATGCCGAAATCCCTACAGTGGTGTGCCGTGTAAGATATATATATATATATATATATATATATATATATATATATATATATTATAAGTTTTGTTTTTTTATAAAAAATAGAATATATTATATTTTATTATGTATAGTGTCTGCATAGTGTTTACATTGTAAAATTTAAAAAATTCATTATGTGCCCGTGAACCTTTTCTACTGTGCGTCCCAATAGTGTCATGTCATTCTTCTTTAAATAGGATGCTTAGTTTAGAATTGTAAATCACACCAGAATCAGAGAATTCTTCTTCTATAATATTGAACGTATTTCTTTAGAGTTTAAGGAAGCTTTGAGCGTAAAAAACAGTTTAAGTTTTCTTCAAGAATATCCCAGCCCTACCAGTCAGAAGTACTCTCTTTTTAAGGTAAGGGACAATATTTTTGTTCAGTACTCGTAAGGAATAATATTTTTTTTTCATACTCTGTATTATGTAATTAATATTATTTCGTTTCATATTCCTAATTCTACACTCATTTTGTTAAATATTGCGTCTATACTCCTTGAAATTAGTAGAATATCCTTGAAATTTGTGCTTTATCAAGTATCGTTTTACAAGGATATTTTTTCTTTTCTGTCCAAATTATTTTTGATATATGGATATTATTTTTGAATTTTACTCCACAAAGTAGTTATCATGTTATTAATTTGGATATTTTTAAACTCTGGATAAATTAAAAATCTTTAATATTTATCCTTGATTTCGTTGATTGATACTTATATCATTATTATCATCCTCATGCTTATATTATGATGAAAGTCATCTTTGGCCCGTAGTGCATAGATGGACTGTTGATTGGTATGATTATAACCAGGGATTATTCGGTATAATCATGACCTGTAATGTTACAAATGATATGGTAAAAGTCCTCATTGGCTCGTAGTACATTGATGGACAGTTACTGACATGATCATGACTGTGACGCCCCCAAAATAGGTATACAACACTCATTTTGAGTCGCCAAATACATGGTACAAAAATAAATACAACTTTATTAAAATAATTGTCGTGCAAAATACGACAACATAAGTACTGTGAGTTTAAATAGAAATATTATCTTCTAGACAATATCCACACTCAAAGAAGTCCTCATTACAATTATTGAAATACTATTCTATAAAATAGTGAGGACTGCTAACACAACTGACTGGAAACATCACTCCACACTTCGACTAGTTCCCGCTATATTCTCGCTTCCTGAGAAAAATGGAACAAAAAGAAAAAAGGTGAGCTCAACTAGCTCAGTAAAGAATATTATGACTAAGATAATATATAACAAATTATCGTTAATCTTCAACAGGGAAAAATCTGATAAAATATAATAGACAACAAGTTTTAGATCAACAACTGCAGCGGAAACAACAAACCATTAGAAGAGTCAAGTAGAGAATGAGTTCTACTATCTTCTAAGATTTAAAAGTCCATCATCAATATTTTATCCCTGTAACAACAATCAATAACCATCTTTAATCAAATATTCATCTTTGCACTACAGGCCAAAGATATTCATTTGTATCACCAGTCGGTCATGTTTATCTCAACACCTGTTCATCTTTGCACTACGGGCCAAAGATATTCATCAGTTAATGATTCATCTTTGTACTACAGGCCAAATATATTTAGTAATATCATCATTTAGGACTGAGGATGATGAAAAATATCTTAAAGAAAACGAATTCAATGAGCCAGAAGGACAAATATTAGGGATTCGCATTACAGTTTATCCAAGTACAATAATACTCCATAACAACCAATTGTGAAGTAGAATTCAAAAATAAAGATCAAAACATGGAAACAATCAAAGATAGTAACCATAATAGACATCTTGGACAAAAAAGAAAAATTTTATTTTTCGGTGAATAGTGTCGTATACGTGAATAGTGCCGTATACGTGAATAGTAACTCCGACACAAAAAGTTCTAAATTTGAATAAACGTTCAAACCAATATTTCGGCATAATGATATTGAAGAAAATAATATCATTTAAGAAGAAAATAACATCCCTTACATCAAAATAACAGTACTTCTGATCAAAATATCGGATATAAGGCTGAATGAAACTTGTGCTGAATAGCAACTCTCAAAATATCAAAATACTCACAAAATACGCTCAATAATATAGAGAGAGAAAGAAAGAAAACTTGTTTCTGGTGTGATTTTTAATTCTAACTTAGCCCTCTATTTATAGGAAAATGTTAGCATGCCGAAGCAGACTTGATCTGCAACCTGATGGCTTTCCCTGCTACTATTCCCACCCACCAAATTTGAATAAAAATTTCATCACATTTCTCACCAACCAAAAATGGGGCCCACCAATTCTAGAATTTTCCACCAAAATGATAAATTCTGAAACTTCAACAATTTCTGAGCCAGTCATCTCTCAAAATTCATAACAAATCATACGTTCATTTTTAACGGTTTAAAATTTATGGACATATACTCAACTTATATATGTATAGCATATCCAAAAATTACAACGATCCAACGGTCGGATTAAAAATTATAACTCACGCAATATAACTCAAAAATACTGGTTTGATTTTTAATACCTCCATTCCGACAAAAATACTGATAAAATAACTCATCATTAATTCCTTCATTTATAACCACAAAAATATATCCCTCATTTACAACTACCAAAAAAAATAAATATTTCCTTATCATATAAATCAATAATTAATTATTCACAAATAATATTACAGAATCATAATTATGACAACTAGGTCGTTCCCAAGAAAGAGGGGGCTTTCCAATAAGGATTTTTCCTTATTGGCGCGCAATTAGATGACCAAACCTCTCCTTAGATAGAACTTTCTAGACATTGCCAATAATGCTATCTAATAATATTATTCAAATAATATGAATTATTGATCTGATAATAGAAAATATTGTGCAGCGACAATTATTGAAACAACAATAACATAAAATATCAACGTAGCAATTATTGAATCAATAAAATAAAATATTGAACAGTAATTACTGTAACAATTATTGAGTAGTGCCTTCTTACGTAAGAATTAATAATTAGTGCAATACCGTGTGTAACTGTGTTTTAACCACCGGGTATTCCAACAGTATTAACGGTAACAACTACGCCGTTATTTATAAACAACCTATACTTGTCGTTTTCTTCATCCAATCGCTTTCTATTATGGGGCCCACAAATGGCTGCGCCGTCGTACGAATATTCCCCGACAGCAAGAATATTCCACGACCAAATGAATATTCCCCGACAAAATGAATATTTTATAACCACTTGCTTATTTTGTAAAATTTGCACATTTCACCCATAACCAAAGCATTATATCAAATTAACACCTTATTATTCACAATAATATTTAGAGAAAATTTGATTTTATTCATTAATAAGTTGGGGTCTTGCAGTTCAAATAGTCGCGACCACCAGAATTTACGAGAAATCCGGATCCGATCAAGGCGGAAACGTGGGTCAAGCAAATTACCAAGATATTTGATGTCTTGGGATGCACGGAGGAACAGAAGGTTCTATTTGCCACATTTATGTTCCGTGGTGAGGCAGATTATTGGTGAGAATCTGTGAAGCGTACCCAGCCTGTCGCACTCAACATGTCTTGAGAAAACGTTTCAGAAATTATTCAATGACAAGTACTTTCCTGAAAGTATTCGCCATATGAAGGAGGTAGAGTTTATTAGACTGGAACAAAACAACATGACTGTGTCCCAGTACGAGGCTAAGTTCGCAGAGTTATCCAGGTTTGCACCTTATTTGGTAGAGAATGAAAAACGAATGACACGGATGTTTCTGAGAGGTCTGAAACCTGAGATTCGACAATATCTTATTTCTCACAATTTTTTTTATATTCAGATGTTGTAAACAGGGCTCAATTATTACAGCGAGATAATGAGTATGTTCAACCAAGGGACCACAACCAGGGTCATACCGGTGGTAGTAGTCATCGGAGCAATGATTGTGACGACCCCAAAATAGGTCCATTCCATCCAACCTATTCTGAGTCGCCAAATACATGGTACAGAAAATAACTACAACTTTATTACAACAATTATCGTGCAAAATACAACAACACATATGCTGTGAGTTTGGATACAAATATATACTAAATGTGACTCATGTCTCAACCGTGGACATCACCTCACAATGACACCTTACATAAAGGTATAGTCAAAAACTGTTTTAAAAATTAGAATATTTGAGAAGTGCTCAAGGAAACCTTTGTACATGGGAGGCCATGCATCTAGGTTGTGATAGATATCATATGGCCACAGAATTATCCTTGGTTGACCCAATATACCCCAAAGAAAAACGAGAAGATTACTATCATATTCTTCCCAATGGTGAGTCTTCTCTTGACTTATCATTATCTCTACTGTCTCTAATTGTGAATTATACTTCAAACAAACACCAAGATTATATAGGTAGTGCTCGTAAATATACTCAGCAAGTGGATGAGCACAATCCTGTCTTTTGATGACACGAGGTTGTATGTCGTTAGACATCTGGTATGATAGTGGCAAAACACCCTTCCAACGTTGGGTACACCTTACCCTATTGGATTCACCAAATATAACTATTAAATGAACTTTTCTATACTGCTTAGGGAGAACTCCACAGCTAGAGACCACCGTTCTATTTCCTTGTTACCCACGCTCGACCCGGCTACACTCTTATTACCTGAAAAGGAATTATGAAGCAAAAGGGTGAGCACAACTAGCCCAGTAAAGAATATCATGTCTAAAGATAATTAAATTATCAATAGCCTTCAGCAGTAATAAATCAGAGATTTTGAACATATGGTAGATGATAAAACTTCTCAACCATAGTTGCAGCGGAACGAGCAATCCATTAGAAGAGTCAAATAGACCATAAAGTTTATTATTTTCTCCATGTTAGAAATCCACCAACAATATTTTATCCCTGTAACATCACTCAACAGTTCCTTTTCACAATCATATGAATAACTCATAATCATAATTGTGATTCTAAATTTTTTTTCGCACCCAGAACGAAGAATATTTTCATCACCTGTCTTTACCTGAAACATTAAAGATCATGGTTATACCAAATCACAGTTCCTGTTCATAATCATACTAATAAATCCATCTTTGCACTACGGCCAAATATATTCAACAACAGCTCATCTTTGCACTACAGGCCAAAGATATTCATCAATAGACCATCTTTGCACTACAGGCCAAAGATATTCAATAACAGTTCATCTTTGCACTACAGGCCAAAGATATTCATCAATAATTCATCTTTGCACTACGACCAAAGATATTCATCAACAATTCATCTTTGCACTACAGACCAAAGATATTCCTCAACAGTTCATATTTGTACTATAGGCCAAATATATTCATCAACAGTTCATATTTACACTACAGGCCAAATATTTTAATATCTCAAAGAAATATATAATCATTTCAGAATTTATATAAACAATAATTATAACCATGTTGATCATTTTACCTTTGCACTTAAGTTAAAGATATTCAATTATAAATTTAATGGTCATGATCATACCAGTCAACAATTCAGCTTTGCACTACAGGCCAAAGACATTCCTCAGTCACGATCATACCAATAATTTACCCATCTTTACACTCAAGTGAAAGAGAAATTCAACATCAGGATTATAAAAATGTTATATATGATAATAAAAATAATATGATCAACAACTGCATTTATTTTCGAGAGCAACAATCATAAATCAACAATAATTTGGTCAGAAAAAGAAACCAATTTTTGTTGTGAATAATACCCGTGAATAGTAACTCGTGAATAGTAACTCGTGAATAGTAACTCATGAATAGTACTCCGTATTCATACATAGTACCGTATACGTAAATAATGTCATATACGTAAATAGTGTCATATATATGAATAGTGTCGTATATGTGAATAGTGCCGTATACGTGAATAGTAACCACGACTCAAAAAGTTTTAAATTTGATAAAAAGTTCATACCAATATTTCGGTATAATGATATTAAAGAAAATATCATTTTAAGAAGAATATAACACCCCTTATTATCCTTTACAATCCCCTACCTCAAAAGAGCAGTATTTCTGACCGGAATGTAAAATCGAAGGAACCTTGTACTGAATAGCAACTCTCAAAGTATCTAAAAACTCACAAAATATGCTTCATAATATAGAGAGAGAAAGAGAGAAAACTTATGTTTCTGGTGTGTTTTTCAATTCTAACTTTGCCCTCTATTTATAGGAATATGTTAGCACGCCGAAGCAGACTTGACCTGCAACCTGATGGCTTTACCTGCTACTATTCCCACCCACGATATTTGAATAAAAATCTCAGCACATTTCTTCATCAACCAAGAGTGGGGCCCACCAATTCTAGAATTTTCTACCAAAATGATTAACTCCGAAAATTCAACAATTTCTGAACCAGTCATCTCGTAAAATTCATAACAAATCATACGTTCATTTTTAACGGTTCAAATTTTGTGGACATATACTCAACTTATATATGTATAATATATCCAAATATTACCACGATCCAACGGTCGGATTAAAAATTATAACCCCCGCAATATATCTCAAAAACTCTGATTTGATTTTCAATACCTCCGTTCCGACAAAAATACAGATAAAACACCTCAACACTAACTCCTTCATTTTTAACCACAATAAATATATTCAACATTTATATCCACATAAAATAAATATTTCCTTATCATATGAATCAATAATTAATTATTCACAAATAATATTATAGAATCACATTTATGACAACCAGACCGTTCCCAGGAAAGAGGGGGCTTTCCAATAAGAATTTATTCTTACTAGCGCGCAATTAGGTGACCAAACTTCTCCTTAGATAGAACTTTCTAGACATTGTCAATAATGTTATCTAATAATATTATTGAAATAATATGAATTATTGATCTGATAATGAGAAATACTGTGCAATGACAATAATTGAAACAACAATAATATAAAATATCAACGCATCAATTATTGAATCAATAAAATAAAATATTGAACAATAATTACTGTGACAATTATTCAGTAGTGCCTTCTTACGTAAGAATCAATCATTTCAAAAATACTGTGCAATACCGTGTGCTACTGTGCAATAACGCGTATTACTGTATTTTAACCACCGGGTATTTCAACAGTGTTAATGGTAACAACTACGTCGTTAATTATAAAAACTTAATTTTTGTCGTTATCTTCATCCGATCGTTTTCTGTTATGGGGCCCACAAATAGCTGCGTCATCGTACAAATATTCCCCGACAAAAAGAATATTCCACGACCAACGAACATTCCCCGACAATAATTATTATTTTATAACCACTTGTGTATTTTGAAAAAAAAATCATATATCACCCTTAAATTAACATTTATCAATTTAACCATTTACTAAATAGTAACTATAAGAAAAATTGAATACTTTTATTTCATAAAATTTGGGATCTTACAATCTCCCCTCCTTATGAAATTTCGTCCTCGAAATTTACGTACCTGATATTTCAAAGAGTTGAGAATACCTTTCTTTCATTTCAAATTCCATCTTCCCTGTCATCATAATTTCTCTATTGCTCATCTCCTGTATTTTAAATATCATTCTAGAATGCAACTTCAAAACAATGGTTAGTTTAACAAATTAACATATCACATAATATCCCGATATTATGATTGACCAACAAATAAGCTTAGGTAGGACACACTAGTAAAGGATTTACTCATCTCTCCCCTCCTAGTTATATTCCCCGATCTCCGCCAGAGACCATATCCCTAAGCTCTGATACCAACTGTGACGACCCCAAAGTAGGTCCATTCCATCCAACCTATTCTGAGTCGCCAAATACATGGTACAGAAAACAACTACAACTTTATTACAACAATTGTCGTGCAAAATACAACAACACATATGCTGTGAGTTTGGATACAAATATATACTAAATGTGACTCATGTCCCAACCGTGGACATCACCTCACAATGACACCTTACATAAAGGTATAGTCAAAAACTATTTTAAAAATTAGAATATTTGAGAAGTGCTCAAGGAAACCTTTGTACATGGGAGGCCATGCATCTAGGTTGTGATAGATATCATATGGCCACAGAATTATCCTTGGTTGACCCAATATACCCCAAAGAAAAACGAGAAGATTACTATCATATTCTTCCCAATGGTGAGTCTTCTCTTGACTTATCATTATCTCTACTGTCTCTAATTGTGAATTATACTTCAAACAAACACCAAGATTATATAGGTAGTGCTCGTAAATATACTCAGCAAGTGGATGAGCACAATCCTGTCTTTTGATGACACGAGGTTGTATGTCGTTAGACATCTGGTATGATAGTGGCAAAACACCCTTCCAACGTTGGGTACACCTTACCCTATTGGATTCACCAAATATAACTATTAAATGAACTTTTCTATACTGCTTAGGGAGAACTCCACAGCTAGAGACCACCGTTCTATTCCCTTGTTACCCCCGCTCGACCCGGCTACACTCTTATTACCTGAAAAGGAATTATGAAGCAAAAGGGTGAGCACAACTAGCCCAGTAAAGAATATCATGTCTAAAGATAATTAAATTATCAATAGCCTTCAGCAGTAATAAATCAGAGATTTTGAACATATGGTAGATGATAAAACTTCTCAACCATAGTTGCAGCGGAACAAGCAATCCATTAGAAGAGTCAAATAGACCATAAAGTTTATTATTTTCTCCATGTTAGAAATCCACCAACAATATTTTATCCCTGTAACATCACTCAACAGTTCCTTTCCATAATCATATAAATCACTCATAATCATAATTGTGATTCTAAATTTTTTTTCGCACCTTGAACGAAGAATATTTTCATCACCTGTCTTTACCTGAAACATCAAAGATCATGGTTATACCAAATCACAGTTCCTGCTCATAATCATACTAATAAATCCATCTTTGCACTACGACCAAAGATATTCAACAACAGTTCATCTTTGCACTACAGGCCAAAGATATTCATCAACAGACCATCTTTGCACTACAGGCCAAAGATATTCAACAACAGTTCATCTTTGCACTACAGGCCAAAGATATTCATCAATAATTCATCTTTGCACTACGGCCAAAGATATTCATCAAAAATTCATTTTTGCACTACAGGCCAAAGATATTCCTCAACAGTTCGTATTTGCACTACAGGCCAAATATATTCATCAACAGTTCATATTTGCACTACAGGCCAAATATATTAATATCTCAAAGAAAAATATATAATCATTTCAGAATTTATATAAACAATAATTATAACCATGTTGATCATTTCACCTTTGCACTTAAGTTAAAGATATTCAATTATAAATTCAATGGTCATGGTCATACCAGTCAACAATTCAGCTTTGCACTACAGGCCAAAGACATTCCTCAGTCACGATCATACCAATAATTTATCCATCTTTACACTCAAGTGAAAGAGAAATTCAATATCAGGGTTATAAAAATGTTATATATGATAATAAAAATAATATGATCAACAACTGTATTTATTTTCGAGAGCAACAATCATAAATCAACGATAATTTGGTCAGAAAAAGAAACTAATTTTTGTCGTGAATAGTACCCGTGAATAGTAACTCGTGAATAGTAACTCATGAATAGTAACTCGTGAATAGTAAGTCATGAATAGTAACTCATGAATATTACTTCGTATTCGTACATAGTACCGTATACGTAAATAATGTCATATACGTAAATAGTGCCATATACATGAATAGTGTCGTATACGTGAATAGTAACCCCGACTCAAAAAGTTCTAAATTTGATAAAAAGTTCATACCAACATTTCGGTATAATGATATTAAAGAAAATATCATTTTAAGAAGAATATAACACCCCTTACTATCCCTTACAATCCCTTACCTCAAAAGAGCAGTATTTTTGATCGGAATGTAAAGCCGAAGGAACCTTGTACTAAATAGCAACTCTCGAAGTATCTAAAAATTCACAAAATATGCTTCATAATATAGAGAGAGAAAGAGAGAAAACTTATGTTTCTGGTGTGTTTTTCAATTCTAACTTAGCCCTCTATTTATAGGAAAATATTAGCACGCCGAAGCAGACTTGACCTGCAACCTGATGGCTTTACCTGCTACTATTCCCACCCACCACATTTGAATAAAAATCTCAACACATTTCTTCATCAACCAAGAGTGAGGCCCATCAATTCTATAATTTTTTACCAAAATGATTAACTCCGAAAATTCAACAATTTCTGAACCAGTCATCTCGTAAAATTCATAACAAATCATACGTTCATTTTTAACGGTTCAAATTTTGTGGACATAAACTCAACTTATATATGTATAACATATCCAAATATTACCACGATCCAACGGTCGGATTAAAAATTATAACCCCCGCAATATATCTCAAAAATTTTGATTTGATTTTCAATACCTCCTTTCCGACAAAAATACAGATAAAACACCTCAACACTAACTCCTTCATTTTTAACCACAATAAATATATCCAACATTTATATCCACGTAAAATAAATATTTCTTTATCATATGAATCAATAATTAATTATTCACAAATAATATTACAGAATCACATTTATGACAACCAGACCGTTCCCAGGAAAGAGGGGGATTTCCAATAAGAATTTCTCCTTACTGGCGCGCAATTAGGTGACCAAACCTCTCCTTAGACAGAACTTTCTAGACATTGCCAATAATGTTATCTAATAATATTATTTAAATAATATGAATTATTGATCTGATAATGGGAAATACTGTGCAGTGACAATTATTGAAACAACAATAATATAAAATATTAACGCATCAATTATTGAATCAATAAAATAAAATATTGAACAGTAATTATTGTGACAATTATTCAGTAGTGCCTTCTTACGTAAGAATCAATAATTTTAAAAGTAATGTGCAATACCGTGTGCTACTGTGTAATAACGCGTATTACTGTATTTTAACCACCGGGTATTCTAACAGTGTTAACGGTAACAACTACGCCGTTAATTATAAAAACTCAATTTTTGTCGTTATCTTCATCTGACCGTTTTCCGTTATGGGGCCCACAAATAGTTGCGCCGTCGTACGAATATTCCCCGACTAAAAGAATATTCCACGACCAACGAATATTTCCCGACAACAATGATTATTTTATAACCACTTGTGTATTTTGAAAAAAAATTCATATATCATCCTTAACTTTAACATTTATCAATTTAACCATTTACTGAATAGTAACTATAAGAAAAATTGAATACTTTTATTTCATAAAATTCGGGGTCTTACAATGATAACCAACGGGGAGGAAAGAATACAAACAAAAGCGATAACCACTCTGACGGTAATCGTGGCCATGATAATAGACTAAGCGAGTTGGGAGGAGATTTCAAGAAGAGAAGGTACAACAATGACAACGTGAAGACGTCAGCACCAACATCAACTGTTTCTAGGGGAGGAGAATGACCACCGGTCGTATGTTACAAATGCGGAAAAGAGGGACACATTAGCCCAAACTGCCCACAACAATCCAAGGTGTGTTATAACTGTAGAAAGGAAGGTCATATAGCTAGAGATTATCTTGTAGCGAAACCAAGTCCAGCGGGGATGGTGACTCCAAAAGCTGTTCCGGACAAGTCAAAATCAGCGGTTCTTGGAAGAGCATTTGTCGTGACTGGTCAAAACGCGAGAAATTCGAACGAGGTGATCACGGGTAAGCTAATTATAAACTCTTGCGACGTTTATATTTTGTTAGATACCGGTTCTACCCATTCTTTTATCTCTCCTGCTTATGCTCAACGTTTGAACTTGACTCCGGAGAAATTGGACTTTGACTTATCTGTGGAGACTCCGTTAGGAGAAACTTTCATTACATCCACTGTTTATAAATCTTGTTTGATCCTAGTTGGCACCATCACATTACCTGTTGATCTTATCTATTTAAAGATACTTGCTTTTGATGTGATTTTAGGGATTGATTGGTTAACTACTCATCATGCCAAAATTGATTATTTTCGTAAGGTTGTTAGTTTTCATATTCCTAACCAACCTGTTATGCGAATTCAAGCAACTAAACCACTAAAATCAATCACTGTCATATCAAGCCATAAAGCCATTCGTTTATAGAAAAACGAATGTCAAGCTTTCTTAGCCCATGTCATTGACTTGAACAAAAACACGACAGATTTGAATAATATTTCGATTGTTAGTGAATTTTCTGAAGAACTTCTCGGTCTACCCCCAGAACGTGAAGTTAAATTCTTTATTGACCTTGAACATGGTACAAAGCCCATTTCTAAAACCCCATATCGAATGACTCCTATTGAACTTCAGGAGTTAAAGGTCTAACTACAGGAGTTGTTGGGCATCGGTTTTATTCGTCCTAATACATCTCCTTGGGGTGCTCATGTTTTATTCGTAAAGAAGAAAGATGGGAGTATGCGACTTTGTATTGACTACCGGGAATTGAACCATGTCACCATCAAGAATAGGTATTCGCTACCTCGCATTGATGACCTGTTTGACCAGTTGCAAGGAGCACAATTCTTTTCAAAGATCGATCTTCGTTCTGGATATCATCAGCTGAAGATTAAAACTGAGGATATTCCGAAGACTGCCTTCAGAACTAGGTACGGGCGTTATGAATTCTTAGTCATGTCTTTTGGATTGACTAATGCTCTTGCTGCTTTCATGGATATGATGAACCGTGTGTTCAAAGAATATTTGGATCAATTCGTTGTTGTCTTTATTGATGACATCCTCATCTATTCCAAAAGTCGTGAAGATTATGAGCGCCATTTGAAGCTAGTACTTCAAAGACTTCGTGACAACAAACTATATGCCAAGCTGAAGAAATGTGAGTTCTAGCTTAAGGAAGTAGCATTCCTTGGGCACGTGGTGTCAAAATATGGAGTAACTGTTGACCCAGCGAAGATTGAAGCCATACAAAGTTGAGAGCAACCGAAGTCGGTGATCGAAGTACGTAGCTTTCTGGGCTTAGCTGGTTATTATCGGAGATTCGTGGAAGGATTTTCTCGAATCGCTACTCCATTAACTCAACTGACTCGAAAAGATATAAAATTCGTATGGAGCGAGAAATGCGAGAAAAGTTTCTAAGAGCTTAAGAGGAGACTCATTTCGGCACCTGTTCTGACAATATCATCTGGTTCGGATGGATTTGTTATCTACATCGATGCTTTAGGCAAAGGGTTAGGATGTGTTCTCATACAACATGAAAAAGTCATAGCGTACGCCTCGCGACAACTCAAAGAATATGAGAGGAATTATTCTACACATGATCTGGAGTTAGCAGCAGTCGTTTTCGCGTTGAAAATCTGGAGGCACTACCTGTATGGGGAGAAAGTGGAGATTTATACGGATAATAAGAGCCTTAAATATTTCATCACCCAAAAGGAACTCAACATGCGGCAACGACGTTGGCCTGAGATGTTGAAAGATTACGATCATACCATCCAATACCATCCTGAAAAAGCGAACGTAGTAGCTAACGCATTGAGTAGAAGATCATATGCGGGTACAAGTGCGATATTGTCAACACAAAGGCCCATTTTGTATGACTTGCAAAGAATGAAGATAGAGATAAAGGCTCCAAGTACCCACGTGATGATATCAAACATATAAGTAAAATTGACTTTAATGGATAAAGTTAAAGCTGCTCAAGCTACGGACCTGGAACTGATGCGTATGAAGAAGGAAGTGCAAGAAGGTGTTATTCCAGAAGCAAGAATAGATGAAGAAGGAATACTTCGAGTCAAATCCAGAATTTAAAAAATCACGGACTGCACAGTGGAATTCACGGGTACCGATTGACGGACGAATTCTGAAAATTTTTGATTTTACTATACAGCGCTATGCACACACTATGCAGTACTATGCAAATAATAAAATATAATATATTCTATTTTATATAAAAACAAATCTTATATATATATATATATATATATATATATATATATATATATATATAACAAAATTGGGATAACTTTCTCCTGAAGATTTTGAAAAATGGTTAAGTGGTGGTCCATGCAATAAGCCAAATTTACAACAAATACTTCATAAAAATCCAATATATTTATCTCAATTCACTTGGCTTCTCAAAACATATTTTTAATAACATTCATTATTAATATTATAACTCACAATATTAACAACCAGATCATTCCCAAGAAAGAGAGGAATTTTCGATAAGGATTTCTCCTTATTGGCGCGCAATTAGTTGACCAAACCCCTTTCCTCGACAGAACTTTTTAGACATCGTCAATAATAAAAATAATAATATGAATAACTTTGTCGTCTCAATTATTGATTTAATAATATAAAATATTGTGACAATAATTGAATCAATAATGTGAGATACTATATAGCAATTACTGTACCAATAATTGAATAAAATTGAGCGACTTCTCACGTAAGCATCAATAATCAAAGATACTGTACAATACCGCGTGCTACTATGCAACCATGCGTATTACTGTACTTTTACCACCGGGTATTTCAACAGTTTAACGGTAAAACTTTGTCGTTATTTTTATAAAAAGTTATTTTTGTTGTTTTCTAACTCCGACAATAATTTCGTTGTGGGGTCTATCAATAATTGTGCCGTCGTACGAATATTCCCTGATAAAACGAATATTTCTTGACCAAACGAATATTTTATGACAACTTGCTTACTTTGCAAAATTTGTAAATATTACCCATAACTATAACATTATATCAAATCCATACCATATTATTCAAAATGATATTTAGAGAAAATTAATCTTTATTCATAAAAGTTGGGGTCTTACAACCTTCCCTTCTTATGAAATTTCGTTCTCGAAATTGGTGTACGTACCTGGTATGTCGAAGAGGTGAGGATACCTTGATTTCATTTCAGATTCTAACTCCTAGGTCATTTCCTCAGTATCGTGGTTTCTCCACTAAACTTTGACTTGAGGTATAACCTTGGAGCGTAGAATATGTTCCTTCTTATCCAAGATTTTAGCAAGTACCTCTTCGTACGTTAGATCTTCCGCTATCTCGTCTGGTTCTAACTCAATAATGTGGTTTGGGTCTTCCACATATTTATGTAACATAGATATATGAAAAACGTTATGAACACGAGACATACTTGGCGGTAAAGCGAGTCTATAAGCCACAGTTCCTACTCGATCGATGATTTTAAATGGACCAATGAATCGAGGATTGAGCTTTCCTCTCTTTTTAAATCTCGTAACTCCTTTCTATGGAGCAACACATAACAACACATGATCTCCAACATTGAATTCCACGTCCCTTCGATGAAGAATGCATAACTCTTTTGTCGATCTTGTGAGGTTTTTATACGTTGACGGATCATTTGAATCTTTTCCGTTGTCATGCGTACCAATTTCGGTCCCAACAACGTTGCTTCACCCACCTCGTCCTAGCATACTGGAGAACGACACTTGCGTCCATACAATGCCTCGAATGGAGTCATACCGATACTTGCTTAATAACTGTTGTTGTAGGAGAATTCCACCAATGGCAAGACTTGTCCCAACTTTCTTTGAAGTCAAGGACACAGTCTTAATAGATCCTCAAGAGTTTGAATAGTCCACTCCGACTGCCCATCCGTCTGAGGATGATATATATGTCGAACTGAATCTCAAATCCGTGCCCATAGCTTTTTGCAAACTAACCCAAAATTATGAAGTGAATCTTAGGTCTCGATCAGAAACTATGGATACTGGCATACCATGCAGTCTTATAATCGCATTTATGTATATACGAGCAAGACGTTCAAGTGAATAAGCTTCTCGTATAGGTAAGAATTGTGCAGACTTGGTTAATCTAATAACAATGACCCAAATTGCATCTATGCCTTAAGAAACCTTGGGAAGACCAATAACGAAATCCATGGTAATGTGCTCCATCTTCCATTCTGGAATTTCAAGTGGTTGTAATGGACCTTTTGGCACTTGATGCTCCGCCTTGACACGTTGACAAGTTAGACACCTTGAGATAAACTCCGATATCTCTCTCTTCATATTTCTCCACCAAAATATATGTCGAAGATCACGATATATTTTGGTACTTTCAAGATGGATTGCAAACTGTGTGTTGTGTGCCTCCATCATAATTTTATACTTCAAATCAGAGTCTTTAGGAACATAAAGTCTGGAGTTGACTCGAAGTATTCCTTCTTCATCGATTCTTGCTTCCGGAATAATACCTTTTTGTACTTTCTTCCTCATACGCATAAGCTTCAGGTCTGTAACTTGATCAGCTTTAACTTTATCGATTAAATTCGGTTCTACTCGTATATTTGACATCATCATGTGGGTTCCTGAAGTCTTTAACTCAATCTCCATCCTTTGTAAGTCATACCAAATGGGCTTTTGTCTTGACAATATCGCACTTGTACCCGCATATGATCTTTTACTCAACGCGTCAGCTACCACGTTTGCTTTTCCAGGATGATATTGAATGGTATGATTGTAATCTTTCAACAACTCGAGCCAACGTCGTTGTCGCATGTTAAGTTCCTTTTGGGTGAAAAAATATTTGAGGCTTATATGATCCATATATGTGACGCCCCCAAAATAGGTATACATCACCCATCTTGGGTCACCAGAAAATACACTACTGACAACTCCATTTATACAACTGTCGTGCAAAATACGACGACACATATACTGTGAGTTTCAATACAAATAGTGTAACGTAACGTATATAATACGACAATATTCATATTCAAATTATTATAATGCCATCTAAAGTACAGCAACAAAATTTCAAGTCCCCAAAATAACTTTTATTCATCCTCAAACACATGCCTAACTTTTTGATCTTAAATTTGATTATGAAATGGAATATACATAAAATCATCATATACTTCATTATTACTTTGGATCCATCATTATCCCCTATAACCTAACCTTCAACAAATCAAACTCTTAGAAAAATTAAAGAGATGAAAAGTATTGGTTTTACCTTTTGAGTTCTTATTCTTCCATCACTACTTCATAGTTTCATCTTCTTCTTTCTTCATTTATTTCTTTCTTTCTCTTTCCTTTCTCTCTTCTCTCTTTTCTTCTTTTGGACATGGCTACGGGAGAGAGCATGAGAGAATGAGAAGAAAAAAGCTGTATATTTGACTTAGCCAAAATGAATGGCCAACCTCCTAGGAAAAATGAGAAGCAAAGTGCTGAACATGTGACTTTTCAACCAAAATGGATGGCCACATCTTTGCCCCACAAAATAAATGGACCAATAGAAAAATATTTGGTGCATAATTTAGGGAAAGGTTTGGCATATTGGGAAATTAAATCTCAACAATCATCCCTCCCCTATCAGCCTTAGCCGTCCACGTGTCCACATTCTATAAGTTTAGTATCTCCTCTTTTATTAGCTCATTTACCCGATTAATTGTTCGTTTACCTATTTATAAATTTAACATTTTACAGTTTTAGAATAATAATCATAAATTAAATTAGACTTTTAAAAATTCGGGGTTTTACAATATAGATCTCCACTTTCTTCCCATACAGGTAATGCCTTCAGATTTTAAGTGCGTAAACGACAGCTGACAACTCTAGATCATGAGTAGGATAATTCCTCTCATATTCTTTGAGTTTTCGTGAGGCACATGCTATGACTTTCTCATATTGCATGAGAACACATCCTAACCCTCTGCCTGAAACATCACTGTAGATGAAAAATCAATTCAAACCATATGGTATTGTCAGAACAGGTGCTGAAATGAGTCTTCTCTTGAGTTCTTGAAAACTCTTCTCACATTCCTCGCTTCAACCGAATTTTGTATCTTTTTGAGTCAGCTGAGTTAACGGAGTGGCGATTCGAGCAAACCCTTCAACGAATCTCCGATAATAACCAGCTAAGCCCAGAAAGCAACGTATTTCAGTTACTGACTTAGGTTGTTCCCAGCTTTATATTGCTTCAATCTTCGCTGGGTCAACAGATATTCCGTGATTCGATATAACATGCCCAAGGAATGCTAATTCCTCAAGCCAGAACTCGCATTTCTTCAATTTGGCATATAGCTTATTTTCACGAAGCTTTTAGAGTATCAGCCTCAAGTGTTGCTCATGATCTTCACGGCTTTTGGAATATATGAGGATGTCATCAATAAAGACAACCACAAAATGATCTAAATATTCTTTGAATACTCGGTTCATCATATCCATGAAGACAACAGGTGCATTAGTCAATCTAAAAGACATGAATAGGAAATCGTAATTCCCGTATCGAGTTCTGAACGCAGTCTTTGGAATGTCATCAGTTTTAATCTTTAATTGATGATATCCGGAAAGAATATCGATTTTTGAAAAGAATTTGGCACCTTGCAACTGGTCAAAAAGGTCATCAATGCGGGGCAACGGGTACCTATTTTTGACGGTGACATGATTCAACTCCCGATAATCAATACAAAGTCGCATACTTCCATCTTTCTTCTTTACGAATAGAATATGAGCACCCCAATGAGACGTACTATGATAAATGAAATCGATGTCTAACAATTCCTGCAGTTGGTGTGATGCCCCCAAAACATGTATACATCACCCATTCTGAGTCGCCAAAATATGGTATAGAAACAACTACAACTATATTAATACAATTATCGTGCAAAATACGACAACACATAAACTGTGAGTTTAAATACAAATATTGTCTTCTAGACAATATCCACACTCAAATAAGTCCTCATTACAATAATTGATACATTATTTTATAAAAATGGTGAGGACTACTAAAACAACTTTCTAAAGCCATCATTCCATACCCCGACAAGTACTCGCTACATTCTCGCCTCTTGAGAAGAAAAATGGAACAAAAAAAAAAGGATGAGCTCAACTAGCCTATTAAATAATATTATGACTAAGATAATATAGAACAAATTATCGTTAGTCTTCAACAGAGAAAAATTTAATAGAATATAATAGGCAACAAATTTTAGATCAACAACTGCAGCGAAAACAACAATCCATTATAAGAGTTAAGTAGAGAATGAATTCTACTATCTTCTAAGATTTAAAAGTCTATCATCAAAATTTTATCCCTGTAACATCAATCAATATATATCTTGAATCAAATATTCATCTTTGCACTACAAGCCAAAGATATTCATTTGTATCACCAGTTGGTCATGTTTATCTAAACACCTGTTCATCTTTGCACTACGGGCCAAAGATATTCATCAGTTAATCATTCATCTTTGCACTACAGGCCAAAGATATTAAGTAATATCATTATTTAGGACTGAGGATGATGAAAAATATTTTAAAGAAAACGAATCCAGTGAGACAAAAGAACAAATATTACGGATTCGTACTTCCATTTATCCATGTTCAAAAATACCCCATAACATACCATAGTGGAGTAAAATTCAAGAATAAAGATCAAAACATGGATACAATCAAAGATAGTAACAAAAATAGACATCTAGAACAAAGAAGAGAAAATTTTATTTTACGGTGAATAGTGCCGTATACATGAATAGTAACCCCGACACAAAATGGTAAAAATTTTATAATAAAATTCATATCAATATTTTGGCATGATGATATTAGAAGGAATAATATCATTTATAAAAAAATAACATCCCTGACCTCAAAAGGACAGTGTTTATGACTGGAATACTGGATATAGTGCTGAAGGAAACTTGTACCGTATAGTAACACTCAAAGTATCAAAATACTCACAAAAATACTCTCAATAATATAGAGAGAGAAAACTTCAGTTTCTAGTGTGATTTTCAATTATAACCTAAGCACCCTATTTATAGGAAAATACTTAGAACACCAAAGTATAAAATTTAATAAAATATTATTATTTTTAATAAAATTCCTACGCACACCTTAGACATCTGAATTCAGCTCATTTACCACATATGTGGGGCCCACCAAAATGAAAAAAACATTTTTCTTTTAAAAATATTTAAAACTTTAAAAATTAATTATTCTGGAACTTCAATAATTCATAATAAATAGCCCTTTTATCAAAAAAATTCAAATCTTATGTCCATTTCGTAGAAAATTCAATTCTCTACAACTTTGTAAGTTTAAGTTTTTTCAAATTCCAAGCAAAAATTGACCGAAATCCACATACGGACGATTTTACAGGCTATAATCAAATTTCAGTCAAAAATTGGGCCCACCGACATATTTAACATGTTTTTATAATTTATTGCAACAAAATACTATTCCTCCTCATTTATTCATATATCACATATTCATCGTAAAAATATCATCATTATTATATTATTAGAATATAATAATATATTTAAATAAATTATTTTATCAGAAAAAGATAAAATACCAAATTTCAACAATTGTCACTTTTCTAAAAATTCCTCCATTTATATCCACAGAAATAAATATTTTTCTTATCATATAAATCAATAATTAATTATTCACAAATAATATTACAGAATCACAATACTGACAACCAGGCCGTTCCTAGGAAAAAGAGGGCTTTCCAATAAGGATTTCTCCTTACTGGTGCACAATTAGGTGACCAAACATCTCCTTAGACAGAACTTTCTAGACATTGCCAATAATGCTATCTAATAATATTATTAAAATAATATAATTTATTGATCTGATAATAGAAATACTGTGCAGTGACAATTATTGAAACAACAATAATATAAAATATCAACGTAGCAATTATTGAATCAATAAAATAAAATATTGAACAGTAATTACTGTAACAATTATTGAGTAGTACCTTCTTACGTAAGAATCAATAATTGGTATAATACCATATGCTACTGTGCAACACCCGTATTACTGCGTTTTAACCACCGGGTATTCCAACAGTGTTAATGGCAACAACTACGCCGTTATTCATAAAAAAAACTCATACTTGTCGTTTTCTTCATTCAATCGTTTTCTATTATGGGGCCCACACAAGGCTGCGCCGTCGTACGAATATTCCCCAACAGTAAGAATATTCCACGACCAAACGAATATTTCCCGATAACAAGAATATTTTATAACCACTTGCTTATTTAAGATATTTGCGCATTTTACCCATAACTTATCACATTAATCAAATCAACCCTTACTATTTTAAAATAATAAATAGAGGAAATTCAATTTTATTTATAAAAAGTTGGGGTCTTACAATTGAATTTTTAACTCCTGAAGTTCAATAGGAGCCATTCGATATAGGGCTTTGTAAATGGGTTTTGTACCAGGTTCAAGGTCAATACAAAACTTGATTTCACGCTCTTGGGGTAGGCCAGGAAGTTCTTCAGGGAATACGTTAGGAAATTTATTAACAATAGAAATATCATTTAAATCTGACGTATTTTTGTTTAAATCTATGACATGGGCTAAGAAAGCTTGATATCCGTTTATAAACGAATGGTTTTATGGCTTGATATGATAGTGCTTAACTTTAGTGGTTTGGTCGCTTGAATTTGCATAATAGGCTGGTTAAGAATATGAAAGCTAACAACCTTACGAAAATAATCAATTTTAGCATGATGAGTAGTTAACCAATCAATCCCTAAAATCACATCAAATGCGAATATTTTCAAAGAGATAAGATCGACTGGTAAAGTGAGGGTGCCGATTTGAATCAAACAAGATTTATAAACAGTGGATGTAATGAAGGTTTCTCCCAACGGAGTTTTAATAGATAAGTTAAAGTCTAATTTCTCCGAAGTTAAATTTAAACGTTGAGCTCAAGTAGGAGAAATAAAAGAATAGGTAGAACCGGTATCAAATAAGGTATAAACTTCGCAAGAGTTTATGATTAACTTACCCGTGATAACCTCGTTCAGGTTACTCACTTTTTGGGAGGTCACGACAAACGCTCTCCCTTGAACTAGCGACTTTGACTTGTCTAGGACGGCCTTTGTTGCCTCAATCCCAGCTAGACTTGTCTTCACTACACGATAAAATCGGGCTAGGTGACCTTCCCTTCCGCAATTGTAACATGCTTTGGATTGTTGTGTACAGTTTGGACTGATGTGTCCCTCTCCTCCACATTTGTAACATACGACCGGTGGTCATTCTCCTTCCATGAAAACAGGTGCTGGTGTTGTTCTCCTTCCATCATTATTGAACATTCTCTTCTTGAAATTGTTACTTGACTCATTTCTTCTATTTTCTTGGTCAGGGTTACCACCGAAGTGGTTACCATTTCTGGCATATTGATTTCCTCCACGTTTGTTGTCACCGCTTCGATGACCACTACCATTGGTATTATCGTTTTGCCGACTGTTATCTCTTGGTTGGGTTAACTCATTATCACGCTCCAATAACTGAGCCCTATTCACAACATTTGAATACAAGTAAAGTTTGTGAGAAATGAGGTATTGACGTATTTCGGGTTTCAAACCTCGCAGAAATATTCGCGTCATACGCTCCTCATTATCTAACAAATGGGATGCAAACCTGAACAACTAGGCAAACTTAGCCCCGTATTGCGACACAGCCATATTATTTTGTTCCAGCTTGATAAATTCTACCTCCTTCATGTGATGAATACTTTTGGAAAAGTACTTGTCGTTGAACAATTCTTGAAACTTCTCCCAAGACATCTTTAGTGCGGCAGGCTGAGTACGTTTTACAGATTTCCACCAATGATCTGCCTCTCCTCGCAACATGAAGGTGGTAAAGGGAACCTTTTGTTCCTCGGAGCATCTCAAGACATCAAATATCTTGGTGATCTGCTTAATCCACGTCTCTGCCATAAGTGGTTCTGGCTTTCTCAAAAACTCTGGTGGTCCCAACTCCTTGAATTGTTTAGCAGTGACCATCAGTGAGTTGTCAGTGTTTCCACCTGCATTTTGAACAGGAGTCTCTCTCGCCTGATGTTGCATGAATTGCATAAAGCCTCTGAACATCCCATCGTTCATCATTTGGTCAGTGTTGTTGTTTATCTGAGGATTATTGCCTTCCTGATGCCCATTATCCTGGTTATTGATCATCGGTGACTCAACGGTCTCATGTGCTCCATTGCTTATCTCAACATTTTCATATGTCATTTTCAAACACTGTCACAAAACAAGGGTTAATTGACATGTCACATATTATCCCTATATTCTGACCGACCAATTAAATAACAAATAAGCTTAGGTAGGTCATACTGGCAAAGGATTTACCCGTCTCTCCCCTCCTATTTCTAGCCTTAAATCTCAGCCAAGGGTCATATCCCTAAGCTTTGATACTAATTGTGACGCCCCCAAAATAGGTATACACAACCCATTCTGAGTCGCCAAATACGTGGTACAGAATTCAAATACAAACTTAATTATACAACTGTTGTGTAAAATACGACAAAATATAAACTGAGAGTTTAACACGAATATTGTCTCGTAGACAATATCTAAACTCAAATGGAGTCCTCATTACAATTATTATCACACTATTTCATATAATAGTAAGGACTACTATAGCCAACATCTTGGACCATCACTCCATTCTCCGACAAGTCCCAACTATATTCTCGTTTCCTGAAGAGAATAATGAAAGAAAAGGGTGAGCTCAACTAGTCCAGTAAAGAATATTATGACTAATATAATGCAGAATAAATTATCGTTAGCCTTCAACAATGTTAAACTGATAGAATACAATAAACAACAAGTTTAACTGCAGCGAAACAAATAATCCATTAAAAGAATCAAGTAGAGTATGATATCTACTGTCTTCTATGATTTAAAAGTTTATCATCAATTTATCTTTGTGGCTCAGCTCAATAAATAATCCACATCACTGAATTATCCATGCACTACGAGCCAAGGATATTCATTATTATCACATCCATGAATTATCCATGCACTACGGGCCAATGATATTCATTATTATCACATCCACGAATTATCCATGCATTACGGACCAAGAATATTCGTTAGTATCATCAGTGGTCATGATCATGCTAACAACTGTCCATCAATGCACTACGGGCCAATGAGAAATTTTACTACATCATTTGTAACATTACTGTGACGCCCCCAAAAATAGGTATACATCACCCATCTTGGGTCGTCAGATGCATAGTACAGAATACAAATACAACTTACTAATACAACTGTCGTGTACAATACGACAAAACATAAACTGTGAGTTTGAATACAAATATTATCTTCTAGAGAGTATTCATACTCAAAAGGAGTCCTCATTACATTTATTAACACACCATTACATAGAATAGTGAGGACTACTAACTAATAATATCATTCGGACCATCACTCCGTTCCTCGACTTGCCCCAGCTACGTTCTCATTTCCTGAAGAGAACAGTGAAAGAAGTGAGCTCAACTAGCCCAGTAAGAAATATTATGACAAATATAATACAGAATAAATTATCATTAGCCTTCAACAATGTTAAACTGATAAAATATAATAGACATAAAGTTTAACTGCAGCGGAACAAGCAATCCATTAAAAAAGTCAAGTAGAAAATAAACTCTACTATCTTTTATGATTTAAAATATTTTTCAACACTGTGATCGCTGGGACTCAGCTTAATAAAATAATCCACATCATCGAATCACCCCTGCACTACGGCCAAGGATATTCGTGTATTCATTAATGGTCATGATCATGCCAACAACTGTCCATCAATGCACTACGGGCCAATGAGAACTTTTACCCCATCATTTATAACATTACGGTCATGATTATACCGAATAATCCTTGGTCATAATCATACCAAGTCCATCTATGCACTACAGGCCACAGATGACTTTTAATATTTTATAAACATGAGGATGATGACAATGATATAAGAATTCAATAAAACAAGTTCAAGAATTAATTTATCCAATAATTAACAACGTCCAAATTGTCAACATGATATTGATTTGTGGAGTAAAATTCAAGAATATTTAGAAGAATATTTTCATGAAAAGATACTGGATGAACCACAATTATCAAGGATATTCCACTAATTTCATGGAGTATAGAAGTCAAAACTTAACCAACTGAGTATAATAAAGAATGGAATAACAAAAGAAATCACCCGGCATGCGATAAACCGCACAGACAGATTATTCTAACAAAATAATAAATAATGGAACCAGGTCCGACGTAAACGCACAGACAGGATATTCCGACAGAATAATAAATAATGGAACCAGGTCCGGTGTAAAACACACAGACAGGATGTTCCAACAGAATAATAACAATACGGAACCAGGTCCGATGTAAAACACACAGACAGGATGTTCCAACAGAATAATAATAAAAACGGAACCAGGTCCGGTGTAAAACACACAGATAGGATGTTCCAACAGAATAATAATAAAAACGGAACCAGGTCCGGTGTAAAACACACAGACAAGATGTTCCAACAGAATAATAGAAGAATATCACCAAGTATAGGGTAGACCGCGTATACAGATTATTCCAACAGAATAATAAGAAATGGAATAACAACAGTTCTCTTCATGAATAAGAAAGAATAACACCCCTTACCGTTTTAAAGAAGAGCTGAAATAAGGAAGTAGTTAAGTATCATAATACTCTTCTTCTCTCTTTATAGTTTCTCTCTCTAGAGTTCAGTGAATTCGTAAGAAATAATGAAGGAATGAGCTGCTATTTATAAAAAAATAGAATGCATAGTAACTAATCCATGAACGGTCCAGATTGATTACTTTAATCTGACGGTCTATATTTAAAGAAAAATCTTTTAAATAAAATATAATATATTCTATTTATAGAATAACTTTAATAAAGTATTCTGTTTTATATAAAAAGATGTTTCTGTTTTATTACGTTAATAATACGAATAAAACAAAACGTCATTATCGCTAAATAATTCATATTATTAACTGACAATAATTGAATCAAACTGAGTGACTTCTCACATAAGCATTAATAATCAATACCGTGTGCTACTATGCAACCACACGTATTACTGTACTTTTACTACCGAGTAGTTCAACAGTATCAATGGTAAAACTTCCGTCGTTATTTTTAATAAAATATTTTTGTCGTTTTCTCAATCCGACAATAATTCCGTTGTGGAGTCCACCAATGATTGTGCCGTTGTATGAATATTCCCTGTTAAAACGAATATTCCCCGACCAATCGAATATTATATAACAACTTGCGTACTTTGCAAAATTTATAAATATTACCCACAACTATAACATTATATCAAATTAACTCCATAATATTCAAAAATGATATTTATAGAAAATTTATCTTTATTTATAAAAGTTGGGGTCTTACAATTACAGGTCATGATTATACCGATACATAGTCGTAATCATACCAATTAACAGTCAATCTATGCACTATGGGCCAAAGATGACTTTTATCACAATATAAGCATGAGAATGATGATAATGATATAAAAATTCAATTAAGCAAGAGCAAGGATAAATTTTAAAGATTTATAAATCAATTTATCGTGAGTTCAATAATGTCCAAATTGTCAACATGATAAATGTTTTGTGGAGTAAAATTCAAGAATCATATTAATGTATCAAAATAATTTGGACATAAAAGAAATTAATTTTTTGTCATGAATAGTATCCCGGGTGAATAGTACCCGATGAATAGTATCCCGTGAGTAGTACTCCGGCATGAAAAGATCAAAATTTAACAAGAATGTTCAGAAAAATATTCTTGTGCAACGATACTAGATGAAGCGCAAATTTCAAGGATAGTCTACTAATTTCAAGGAGTATAGAAGCAATACTTAACAAAATGAGTGTAGAATTCAGAATCTGAAACGAAATAATATTACTTACATACTACAGAGTATGAAAGAAAATATTATTTCTTACGAATATTGAACAAAAATAATATCCCTTACCTTAAAAGGAGAGTATTTCTGACTGATAGTGCGGGGATATTCTTGAAGAAAACTTGCACTATTTTCTACACTCAAAGCTTCCTTAAACTCTAAAGAAATATGCTTAATATTATAGAAGAATAATTCTTTAATTCTGGTGTAATTTTCAATTCTAAACTAAGCATCCTATTTATAGGAGAATGGCAGGATACTATTTGAATTTAGAAAATCACGGATTACAGTGGGATTCACGGGCACCAATTCACGGACGAATTTTAAAATTTTTTAATTTTACTATGCACACACTATGCTACTATACAAACAATAAAATATAATATATTTTAGTTTATACATAAAAACAAAACTTATAATATATATATATATATATATATATATATATATATATATATATATATATATATATATATATATATATGCAAAATTGATTTAACTTTCTCCCGACAATTTTGAAAAATGGGTAAGTGGGGGTCCATGCAATAAGCTAAATTTACAACAAATATTTCATAAGAATTCTCTCTATTTATCTCAATTCACTTGGCTTCTTAAAACACATTTTTAATAACATTCATCATTAATATTATAACTCACAATATTAACAACCATATTATTCCTAGGAAAGAGGGGACTTTTCAATAAGGATTTTTTCTTATTGGTGCACAATTAGGTGACTAAACTCCTTTCCTCGATAAAACTTTCTAGACATCGTCAATAATACAAATAATAATATGAATAATTTATCGTCTCAATTATTGATTTAATAATATAAAATATTGTGACAATAGTTGAATCAATAACGTGAGATACTATGCAACAATTACCGTGACAATAATTGAATAAAACTGAGTGAATTCTCACGTAAGCATCAATAATCAAAGATACTGTACAATACCGTGTGCTACTATGTAACCACACATATTACTGTACTTTTACCATCAGGTATTTCAACAGTTTAACCGTAAAATTTTTGCCTTTATTTTTATAAAAAATAATTTTTGTCGTTTTCTAATTTCGACAATAATTTTGTTGTGGGGTCTACCAATAATTGTGCCGTCGTAAGAATATTCCCAGACCAAACGAATATTTTATGACAACTTGCTTACTTTGTAAAATTTATAAATATTACCCACAACTATAACATTATATCAAATCTACACCATAATATTCAAAATGATATTTGTAAGACCCCGAATTTTATGAAATAAAAGTATTCAATTTTTCTTATAATTACAATTCAGTAAATGGTTAAATTGATAAAAAATTAAAGTTATGGGTGAAATGTGAAAATTTTTCAGAATAAACAAGTGGTTATAAAATAATCATTATTGTCGGGGAATATTCGTTTGGTCGTGGAATATTCTTTCTGTCGGGGAATATTCGTACGACGGTGCAGCTATTTGTGGGCCCCATAACGAATAACTGTCGGATGAAGAAAATGACAAATTTGAGTTTTTACAAATAACGGCGTAGTTGTTACCGTTAATACTGTTGAAATACCCGGTGGTTAAAATACAGTAATACGCGTTATTGTACAGTAGCACACGGTATTGCACCAATTATTGATCCTTACGTAAGAAGGCACTACTCAATAATTGTTACAGTAATTACTGTTCAATATTTTATTTTATTGATTCAATAATTGTTGCGTTGATATTTTATATTATTGTTGTTTCAATAATTGTTGTTGCACAGTATTTTCTATTATCAGATCAATAATTCATATTATTTGAATAATATTATTAAATAGCATTATTGGCAATGCCTAGAAAGTTCTGTCTAAGGAGAGGTTTTGTCATCTAATTGCGCACCAGTAAGGAGAAATCTTTATTGGAAAGCCCCCTCTTTCTTGGGAACGGCCTGGTTGTCATAAATGTGATTCTGTAATATTATTTGTGAATAATTAATTATTGATTCATATGATAAGGAAATATTTATTTTATGTGGATATAAATGAGGGATATATTTTTGTGGTTAAAAATGAAGGAGTTAATTTTGAGGTTTTTATCAGTATTTTTGTCGGAATGGAGGTATTAAAAATCAGGGTTTTTGAGATATTTTGCGGGGGCTATAATTTTTAATCCGACCGTTGGATCGTGGTAATTTTTGGATATGTTATACATATATAAGTTGAGTATATGTGTACAAATTTTGAACCGTTAAAAATGAACGTATGATTTATTATGAAATTTACGAGATGACTGGTTCAGAAATTATTAAATTTTCGGAGTTAATCATTTTGGTGGAAAATTCTAGAATTGGTGGGCCCCACTCTTGGTTGGTGAAGAAATATACTGAGATTTTTATTCAAATGTGGTGGGTGAGAATATTAGCAGGTAAAGCCATCATGTTGCAGGTTAAGTCTGCTTCGGCGTGCTAACATTTTCCTATAAATAGAGGGCTAAGTTAGAATTGAAAATTACACCAGAAACATAAGATATCTCTCTTTCTCTCTCTATATTATGAGGCATATTTTGTGAGTATTTAGATACTTTGAGAGTTGCTATTCAGTACAAGTTTCCTACGGCTTTACATTCCGATCAGAAATACTGCTCTTTTGAGGTAAGGGATATTAAGGGATTTTAAGGGTTGTTATGATTTTCAGTTTCGTAATTTTCTGACCTTCAAAAATTCTGGAAAAATTTGAAATGATATTTTGATGAGTTTTCTTGATTGTGTCCAAAAATAGTGATTTTTGGATGTATAGATTAAGAGTTATGAATTTTATGGGAAAAGACTATTTTAAAAGTAACCGCTGATAATTCCTTGTGGTTAACTCCAAAATTGATGAAATTTTTATCGGGAGTACATCTATATAATATCAGTGTACTCTGTGAATTTTGGAATTTTTAGATAAAAGGACAATTTATGATAAATGTCTAAATATTCGACGATTTTGGCCATATGAAAAATAGTAAATGAATTTTAAAAATTCTGAGAAAAATATATATTCAATATGGGACTATATTATGATAAATTCCAGAAAAAAAATATTTTTGGAACTGATTTGGTATTTTTAATGAAAATAGACTAGTTATGAATAATTGAATTAAATATGTTATGTGAAGGAAGAAAATTAGAAAATATGATTTTATGGCTTGAGAATTATATATGTGGTATAGGCAGATTTTTTATGAGGGTTTTGGTGATTGGTGATGAAATCTTATGAGTTTGGCATTTTATGATTATTAAATGCATTAATTAGTAAAGTGTAAATAATTAAAATAAATTGTTTATAAGTTTAAAGAAATGTTATTCTTTCAATATCATTATACCGAAATATTGGTATAAATTTTATTGTGAAATTTCTACCTTTTTGTGTCGGGTTTACTATTCACGAGTTACTGTTCATGAGTTACTATTCACGAAGTTACTATTCACGAGTTACTATTCATGACAAAATTGGTTTTTTTTCTAACCAAATTATAGTTGATTTATGAATATTACTCTGGAGATTAAACTATATATTAATTATATTATTTTTATTATCATATATAACATTTTTATAACCCTGATGTTGAAATTCTCTTTTACTGGAGTGTAAAGATGGGTAGATTACTGGTATGATCATGACTAGGGTTCTCTTTGGCCTGTAGTGCAAAGTTGAATTGTGACTGGTATGATCATGACCATTGAATTTATAATTGAATATCTTAAGCTTAAGTGCAAATGTGAATTGATCAACATGGTTATAATTATTGTTTATATAAATTCTGAAATGATTATATATTTCTTTGAGATATGAATATATTTGGCCTGTAGTGCAAATATGAATTGTTGATGAATATCTTTGGCCCGTAGTGCAAAGATGAACTGTTGTTGAATATTTTTGGCCTGTAGTGCAAAGATGGTCTGTTGATGAATATCTTTGGCCTGTAGTGCAAAGATGAACTGTTGTTGAATATCTTTGGCCGTAGTGCAAAGATGGATTTATTAGTATGATTATGAACAGGAACTTTGATTTGGTGTAACCATGATCTTTGATGTTTCAGGTAAAGACAGGTGATGAAAATATTCTTCGTCTTGGGTGCGAAGAAAAATTTAGAATCACAATTATGATTATGAGTTATTCATATAATTGTGAAAAGGAACTGTTGAGTGATGTTACAGGGATAAAATATTGTTGGTGAATTTTTAACACTGAGAAGATAATAGACTTTATAGTCTATTTGACTCTTCTAATGGATTGCTCGTTCCGCTGCAATTATGGTTGAAATTTTTATCATCTACCATATATTCTAAATCTCTGATTTAATTCTGTTGAAGGCTATTGATAACTTATTTATCTTTAGTCATGATATTCTTTACTGGGCTAGTTGTGCTCACCCTTTTGTTTCACAATTCCTTTTAGGTAATAAGAGTGTAGTTGGGTCGAGCGGGGGGTAACAGGGGAATAGAACGTTGGTCATCATTTAGTTGTTATATTTGGTGAATCATCTAGGGTGAAGCGAACCCAACGTTGGAAGGGTGTTTTGCCACTGTCATACAAGATATCTAATGACATACAGCCTCGTGTCATCATAAGACAGGGTTGTGCACATCCACTTGCTGAGTATATTTACGAGCACTACCTATATAATCTTGGTGTTTGTTTGAAGTATAATTCTCATTTAGAGACAGTGGAGATAATGATAAGTCAAGAGAAGACTCACCATTGGGAAGAATATGATAGTAATCTTCTCGTTTTTCTTTGGGGTATATTGGGTCAACCAAGAATAATTCTGTGGCCATATGATATCTATCACAACCTAGAAGCATGGCCTCCCATGTACAAGGGTTTCCTTGAGCACTTCCCAAAGATTCTAATTTCTAAAACAGTTTTTGACTATATATTTATGTAAGGTATCATTGTGAGGTGCTGTCCACGATTGGAACATGAGTCACATTTGGTATATATTTGTATCCAAACTCACAGCATATGTGTTGTTGTATTTTGCACGACAGTTATTGTAATAAAGTTGTAGTTATTTTTTGTACCATGTATTTGGCGACTCAGAATAGGTTGGATGGAATGGACCTGTTTTGGGGTTGTCACAATATTTAGAGAAAATTAATCTCTGTTCATAAAAGTTGAGGTTTTACAAAGTAAGTCCAAACGGACTATTAGAAAATATTATTTATTTATAGTTGTAAACTCGGAGATCTTGAGTTCGACTCTCATTCGAAATAATATAGGGTCACGAACATCAATACAACATGTGTAAGCTTGTTTGGATTGGGAGATTAGTCTGACGTAAGTCGAGATACTCTGCCTATAAAAAAAAAGAAAAAATAAAATAAAATTGAATGACTATTTTAGTCATGGTCATTTGCAAATCATAAAATTAATAAAAAAGATATATATTTTTTAAGGTACAAACATGGTGTGGTATATAATGGCCCGTGTAAGTTCTTTGTTGACATCACTGTCAGCTGTATCGCGATATCTCCGCTCGCTCTTTTGCTGCGAACTGGTAATTCGAGCCGAAGGAGAGAGAAGATGAACTTCCGGGCTAATTTGTAAACAGTTTTACCAATTTACTGTCCTTTTTATGGCCCTAATTTTTAAAATGAGAATTAGGAATTGAAAATTTAGTCCTTTTCTTTTTGCCCAAATCTGCCGAAAATCCTCTCCTCCCAATCTTTATCCGTGTTCAATTGCCTGGTAATTGTTCCGAATCTCACAATAATTTGAGGAAAATAGCTATTGGTGCCATTGAATTGTTTATTTCTTGAAGAAAATTAGTACTTTCAGAAATGAATTGAGGAATTAAGGAGTAATTAACACCTGAAAAAGGGAAAAAATGGCGGAGATGGGGCAAGAAACGGTGGAATTCTCAACCCTGGTGAGTCGAGCGGCGGAGGAATCCTTCTTTTCGTTGAAGGAATTAGTGGAGAAATCCAAATCAACGGAACTTTCAGATTCTGAGAAGAAGATTAATATCCTCAAATATCTTGTCAAGACTCAGCAGCGAATGCTCCGCCTCAATGTTCTTGCCAAATGGTGTCAACAGGTCACTCGTCTCTTTCTGAATAATAGTTGAGAAGTTCTATTATGGTTTGTATTTTTGGAATTGTGTGAAATTAACAAGGGAGTAAAAAGGTGGGAAAGAAGATAATTCGGATTAAAAAGTGAGATATTTTTAAAATTTGAGGACTATAGGGCAAGAAGAAAGTTCACCAAAGAACATTTATATATATATGTATTTTATTTCTAACAAGTCTAAGGAACATACAAGTAGATGAATTACTATATAACTGGTGATATATCCTTCATTTTCTTTCAGAACTACACTATAGTAATAGAATAGGTTACTGCTTATTTTTTTAATTAACATAATTTTATTGATGTTAGAGTTAAGAATGTTTGTTTTTCTGAGATTGATTGCTAAAATTTTTGGTTATTCTGAATATAATATTTCTGAAGAAAGAAATAAAAGTATACGTACTAAATATTTGTTAGTGAACCTAGAGCTATTAGAAAGTTCAGTAGGCAGTTGAAGAGTTTTTTTGGACTCATTGTTCCCATGGCTTTATCTTCTCTTTTCTTAAATAGTTCTTCTATAAGAAAATAATAATTTTTGGATTCATTGGAGGATGTTCTTCTTTGTCCTTTTTTGAATCTTCTTTCTCAGTAATAATATATTCTTCTTTTATCATAAGATAAAGTGGAATAGGGTATAATTATAGGAGATATGAGAGTTTATTGATTCTTACTCTAACATAAGAACCTAACCTAGGTTGTTCTCTTTCTTTCTTCTTTCCTACAATTATTTTTTTAGGGAACTGTTATTTCCACATGTGAAATTTGATATTTCCACAAGGTCTAACTCACATGAAAGTGGGTCCCATATACTATTCATGTGAGGGGAGCCTTGTGGAACTATCTAATTCCCTTTTTTAACTGTCACAACTCACAAGAGTCGTAGTATTTTGGTTATTGCGAAAACAAAGATAAAGAAAGGTAAGTAAAACTTTTCAAAGTTAATCCCAAAAAATCAATTCAATGATAGCTGGATTGAGTTCCGTTTAAATTTTTTCCTAAACAACTTAAACAAAACGTATTTCCTAAACAAAAGAATGTTTGAAGAACTTGTGTATAAAAAAAATGTTTGAAGTACTTATTTTTGAAATATTCAAAATTCTTAAAATATATTAAAATTGTAATATGTTGCAACGACAAAAAGATTAATGGTAGAAACCAAAATAAAAATTATTTCAAACTAATAACAAACATCAAATTTCAGGAAGAGGGCCAATCGTAGCAATAGGCAATAACTAGTGGACATCAAATAGAATACACATAACTTAGCCGTTCTTCAATACAAGCAATGAAAGCCAAGCTGCTTTGAGAACCCCACACCCGAATCTGATTAGATCTATCTTTAATAGTTAGCACAGTGGAAGATAAATATCCCAACTCAGAAAAAAATCTCCCTAATGGAGAAAACAGGTCTCACAAGAGAAGAAAATGAAATTCTCTATCAATCAATCATCTCATTGAAAAAATAGCATCCTACACAGAGGGGAAAGCAAACTCCCTTATAACGAGAGAAGAAAATACTAGTAAAAGAAAGAGAAATCTAAAGAGAAATCTAGGGGAGGGTCTCTCTAAAAAGAAAGAAAGCCCTCTCCAAATCAAAAATGGAGGCTAGTTTTTTTGTTTTTGATTAGGGAGAGAAGGAAGAGAAAAAAAATAAAGTTTTAGTTTATAAGAAAATGTTTGAAGGGTCTAGTGTGATAGGCTCTGAGTTATAAAATGAAATAAGCCCTGTTGGCTTCTTTCGGTTATGTTGATATTCGCCGATTAGGGGAAGTGGAATAATTAACACCTCTCAATAGGGTGTGTAACAACCAGTCCATGCCAAAATTATCTCCCAACTTCACAAAGTGTATCAAAATTAGAATAATCCAAGTCTATTTTTCAGTTGGTTCTGAAATATACTCCTAATAGGGAAAGATACGTTGAACCTTGACACTTGATCAATAAACAAACTAAGCTTGATTTTCAACACAACATGTAAAAGTAAACAACCAAATAAGATTCTCCCAATATTCCAGTCAAATCAATCTAATAGATTTACCATAAATCCTACTTTCCTAAAAAAACTAATTAAATCCTACTACCTAAATTTACGAAATTAAAATTACATAGAAATATAAATTTAGATCTTTGTGTTGCATCACATTATTTTGACAAACTGAAAGTGCTAAGCTGTGCTAAGATGAGGAAGTAATATCAATTGGTTAGTGAACCTTGTGTTTAAGAACGAGGGCGGATCTAGCTATGGGTAGGGGGAGCAAGTGCCCACACTTGTTTTTTGAAATTGTTTAGAAGTATAGGGTTAATATGGTAAAATGGTGCTCCCCCAATCCCCTTTAAAAAAAATTGGGTTACTCATCAACAATTAGATATTTCTAATATCCTCTTTCAAATTCAAATTTCAATTTTTGTTTTCACGAGTCTATTTAACTTTTTCCAATTTTTAAGGTTAAGATTAAATATTATTAAATTTTCTTTGTTTTTTATTAGTTATTTATGAGTAGTTAATTGTTTAGTTTTGATTCTTATTTGTTCTTATTCATTCATACTAATTAGTACATCTGTACATGCTCTCTCTTTAATTTTACCGTATATATTGAAGTTTTTAGCATGTGTGTCATTGATGTCGTATTTAAATCAATAAAGACATGAATTGTGAATATATAATTTTGTTTTAGGGACATATTAGTGGGTGTTTGATTTGTTCATATTATTAAATTTATTAATTGTCTTTTCTATTATGTTGTGAATTTGTATTTGATATTTTGAATCCGGATGAATTGATATATGGATAAATATTTTTCAAGATCTACTGCTACTAAATGTCATGGATTCAAATTTTCTTCTAGTGAATCTACTCAAGAGAGTCAATTAGTAATATCTCAATCAAAGAAATAAAGTCTTGAAGAATGATTTTGTATCAACTTTTATGTGGTTTTAATTTAAATTTATATTTGATGAATTTTATTATTATTTTATTTAATTATAAGAGTGCCCATCCTTGCCAAAAAAAATCCAGCGTCAACTCCTTTCTAAGAATTTAACCCTTGTAAGTAAATGGCTTTGCTGTTCCCCTTTGGAGCTGAATTCTTGGCAAAGAGTGATTAAATGCATGTTTGGCCTTCATCAGAGTCTTTAGAACTCATGCTGCAGCAGTCTTTTGAGCCTCTAGGAGTTCATCTCTCAGGGCTTCAATTCCTTTTCTTTGATTAGTTAGAAGCTGGGGAATGGGTATCTTATATGGTTTTTGGGGACTTGGTTGGGGGATGTTTCGTTTCATTCTTCCTTCCCTTAATTTCCCCCCCCCCATGGATGTCTCCTTTTTATAATGTTCTGTTTGGAGCTTTATTGTTCGGATGAGGAGTTGTTTTTGGAACTTCAATTTTGCAACCTTAATGATACAGTTGGAGGATGCTTCTTCTCTTGTTTCCCTTTACTTTTCATGTTGTCATAATTTTACGAGGATACGGTCTTTTGGAACCCACGGGAATTTTTTGCCCCTGCCCTATGTTCTCTTTCTCATTGTCGTCAGCCTTTCATTCAGTTTCTGCTTTCCACTTGAATTTGAAAAGTTTAAATTTGTTTAAAGTAAAGGATTTTGTTTTGACTGGTGTTCTGGAAGCGTAGACCTAACAAGTCCTTATCTTAAGATATTTGTTCTAAGGGAGAAAATCTGAGTCCTGTGCTCATCTTTTTGTCAATTACTTATTGAGAAGGTTTTGTAGTTCCTTGTTTGTTCCTTCTGTTTAGTGAGGCCTGGCTGAGCCATTCTTCGCTTGACAATTTCCAGCAGATTAGATTTAGGAAATTTGATTGCAGCAAGATGGGAAAATGTTGTGACAGTGTGTGGTGTTTGCTATTCGTTGGGGGATATGGATAGTGACCGTTATAGAGCAACTTGAGGATTTTCACTAATACCTATGTCTCTACTATATTGCTTTGGGATAGGAATTATGATATCTTTCTTTTTGCTTCACTATGGGTTTTGACGATGGGAGATTAAGGTAGCTATTTCTAGAGATCGGGGGCAATCCTTTGTTAAGGACTTGTATTTTCTTTCTCCTGTTCCTTTTGGTGGTCTCTGGTAACTCTTTCTTCTTTCTAATTAAATTGTTCTATTATCTGTTGCTTGCAAGAGATGATTTTTTATCTTTTTATCTAAATTATAAAGTAAATATAATTGGTGAGTACTAATAGTTACTTAAAGATTAAAAAGATTGAAGGAACAAATAGTAAATGACATCATACTGATGGCATATGGTACACATGAGATGTATGCAAAGGGGTGGATTTTAACTTTCATGTTATATATCCTGCACGTTTCCTTTCTTTCTTACTTTTTGGCTGAATTTTTTTTATTTCTGTTTCTATATTTATTGTCAGCTGGTGATTTATAGGAATTCTAATGATGGTCAAATAATCTTACTCACTGAATCATCATTGTCTCTTTGTTATTCGTTAATCTATTAGTTGTAAGTTATCATCATATCTTTTGCTAACATTATCAGATTGCATGCCTTCTTTTACCCTAGGAAAAGGGTATTCTTTGGTGTGGCTGCTGTTAATTGTGCTAATTTATCCAGAATTATTCCAAATTACTATTTTTTCTAGCTTCATAATCTCTCAAAATTTCTGTTACTTGATTTTCAGGTTCCATTGATACAATATTGTCAGCAACTTACATCAACTCTATCAAGCCATGATACATGTTTTACCCAAGCAGCAGATTCCATGTTTTTCATGCACGAGGGGCTACAGCAAGCTCGAGCTCCGATATATGATGTTCCAGCTGCTATTGAAATCCTCCTTACAGGGAGTTATCAGCGTTTACCAAAATGTGTGGAAGATGTGGGAATTCAGAGTACATTAACTGTGGATAAGCAGAAGCCGGCCTTAAAAAAGTTAGACACACTTGTTAGGTCAAAATTACTCGAAGTTTCACTTCCAAAAGAAATATCTGAAGTCAAAGTTTCTGATGGTACTGCATTGCTTCGTGTGGATGGAGAATTCAAGGTTCTTGTGACGCTTGGTTATCGGGGACATCTGTCAATGTGGAGAATATTACATATGGAGCTGCTTGTTGGTGAAAGAAGTGGGCCTGTGAAGCTGGAAGAAGTGCGACGGCATGTTCTTGGAGATGATTTGGAGCGTAGAATGGCTGCTGCAGATAATCCCTTTGTTACATTATATTCTGTTCTCCATGAGCTTTGTGTTGTTCTCGTTATGGACACTGTCATAAGACAAGTACAAGCCCTACGGCAAGGCCGATGGAAGGATGCAATTCGGTTTGAGTTGATATCTGATGGTAACTTAGGACAAGGTGGGAATGCTGTTTCATCACAAATGAATCAAGATGGAGAAACTGATTCGACTGTTCTACGAACTCCCGGATTAAAAATTCTTTACTGGTTAGATTTTGATAAAAACTTGGGTACATCTGATGTAGGTTCATACCCTTTTATAAAAATTGAACCAGGGACAGATCTTCAGATAAAGTGCCTTCATAGCTCATTTGTTGTTGATCCTCTGACTGATAAGGAGGCAGAACTTTCCCTCGACCAGAGTTGCATTGATGTTGAGAAGTTACTGCTAAGAGCTATATGTTGTAATAGGTATACACGTCTACTTGAGATCTATAAAGAGCTTGGGAAAAATGGTCATATATGCCGAGCTGGAGGTGATGTTCTTCTTCATTGTCATGAGGACGGACATGATACTGGCTACAAAAAGGTAGGTGAAATGATCCCTTTTCCCTGGGTACTATATATATGTATCACTTTGAGATGTGTCTCTATCTTTTATTCTTATTTGATGTGCATGTGTATTTGTAGTACATAAACTGTGAGGGAGCCCCATAAACTGTACTTATGGAGAGAGAGAGAGAATATGTGTGAGAGAGTTGGTTAATGTTGAAGATGGAGAATTGGAGAGAGAGAGGTTTTGCGGGTATAATGTTTCTTTCATTACTCTACTTTAGGTTAACTTACAATCAACTAACTCAACTTTTTTTCTTTACAGTCAACTAACTATACTTTACTTTTCTTATAAACAGTTAGAAAAACTGTTAAGTCTTTTGACTTTAAACGGAAATAACTATAATTTACTTTTCTTACAAACCGTTAGAAAAACTATTAAAGTCCTTTGAATGTGGATCTAGAGGGAAAAATTTATGAAGAAAATGAAAAAAATATTTTAAAGTATAATATAAATTAGAAAAGTTAGCCAAAAAAATAAGAAAATAAATGAAAAATATATTTAATTATTTTTGTAATTAATATCAAATGAATTTTTATCTAATTATTGACAAATATAATTAAGGAAAGTATAAAACATAAAAACTAAAAATATGTTAATTAAAATTAAGGGGAATATGAAAGAAATTTTTTAAAAAGTAAAATAAAATCAAAAAATTTAAGAAAAAAACATGGAAAAAACAATTTGTTTTTTACTTAGTTTTGTAATTAATAGAAAATGATTTTTTAGGCAAGGCTGAAATATGATTTCAAATGAATTTTTTACATTTATTAAATGTCCAAGGGTAAAATGGTCAAACCATATTATAACCTTATAACACTTTTCTCTATCTCATTTCATCAAGCAAAGACCAATCAAATGCAAAATGAGATCAAAACCAAAAATCAAATGCAAACACAGACCCAAATGAACGATAAGTTTGTTGAATTGAAGATTGAAGAAATTATTAAAAATATTTTCAATTAAATTAATTTGCCTCCACCAATATTTACCATAGCACCACCACCGTCCTGTCACCATTTTTATTACTCAGCATTCTCTTTCCTCTCCATAGTAGAGACCCATCACCATTACTCCTGCCCACCATTATCAGCAAAAAAAAGAAAACATCACACCAAAACACACTCATCAAACAAATACACCCACGTAACACATCATCACCGTTGATAAACACATGATCAATAGAACTCGATAATCACCGTCGATAAAATCATCATCACTGTGAAAAGCAAACGAGGATACAAAAGATCTACTTGAGAATGTCGCTCCCCGTCATCAAACAACTCAGATTTGAGCTGTCCAAACGACTACTGCCGTCGGCACTTTACATATCTGAATAAGATTTCAAAAGTAAACCCATTTAGAGGAAAAAGAAGATATTCCTCTCACCATGTGTATGTGTGCGTGCGCATGTTTATAGCAGACTGAAATTTTTGATGCTTTGCTTCCATTGTTGTTTAGCCTATAATGGAAATGGTGCAACTTGTTATTTGGACAGAGATGGTGCCTGAGTTGAAGAATGGGTGAATATAGAACCCAAGGAAATAACTTTATTGAGTTAATTTTAATTTTAGATAAATATGGTTTGACATATTTACCCTCAAATGATTAATAATTGTGAAAAAAATATTTGAAATAATATTTTTTAATTGCACATAAGCATGTTTAGGCCTAGTCATCAATTTATATTGAAAAAATTAAGCCACACAAGTGCCAAGTCGAAGTTCCGTTAAACATTTAACTGTCAAGACAAAATTTGAAATTTTTGTTGGTAAATTAAAGTTCAGTTAGTTAACTATAAGAAAAAAAAAGTATAATTAGACATTTGTAAATTGTTGAACTAAAGTACAGTTAGGTAAAAAACATTTAACCCAGGTTTTGTGTATGTGCAACTATGCATGTAATTGTTTGTGTGTGGGTGTGCACGACCGAGATAGAGTGGGAGAGACATAGGGTGAGAGTTGCATACTGTCTAAAAAGGTAGATGCTTCTCTCTATCTCCGCTTCTCAGATTCTCCATTATTCAAAACATGAAATTAGGGTAAATTTGAACCCTTTCGGTTTCTTATGCAGGCAGTAAAATTGTGGAGAAAACATGCCCCTTGCTTTGAAATAGAATACCAAGTAATCCATCATAAGAGGCACCTGACCTCGTCAAATCCAATTCTCCTTAGCTCACTTGAGGTGTTTTTTGCACCCCTCGTGTTGCCTTATTGCCTTTTTCAGAGGCCCTGGAATGTATTTGACTACACTGTTAGGCTCCTAAATAAGTCCATGGAAGCGATGAACCTGATGTTAAACTCCTAAATAGGTCTATCATCTATGAAAGAGGCGTGTCTAAATTATAGCCTTTCCTGAATTGGAGCTGGCGAATGCCATGTTTTTTTGGGTACCTACTATTATTAATTTCTTATCATGTCATGGGATATTACATCTGTAGTAAAAAACCCTTAATAGTAAGGTTGCTTTTGACTGCAGTATCCATTTGTTATTATATTGACTGACTATTTGCCTTTAGATTTTGCTTTATTTATTATTTAAACTTCATTCTTCAGGCTCCGTTATCCACAGGTTTTTAAATGATTAAATTGTGTTATAGATATATGCATAGAATGGTCATTCATGTCAAAACATACAAAACCTCTCGGATTGGCCAGCGAAGTTAGTTTCTAATGATGTGTGTATCTATTGCTCTTAAGGTGGCATATTTTTTTATTATTAATTAGACTTTTGAGTTGAATTTAATATTATACAATACAATATTCATATCCAATGCCCATACCTTTCTTCACTCATTTTCATTTTCAATCATTTAGAACTCTCTGTTGCTCAAAGATGATAATCTTGTTTAGTGATGCTATTGCTAAGTTATGTTTTGTCCTTGTAAATAACTTTAGACTTGTCTATTTCAAAGAGTTTTATGTGCTGGTCTTTTGGGGTTTGTTGCCTTTACTTATTAACCACAATATAATGATGTCTTCTCATGCTTAACTTGATTTCTCTCTACAGAAGGATAATGAATCCAATGCTGAAGGGCAAGAAGTTCTACGTGTGCGTGCCTATGGTTCATCATATTTTACTCTTGGAATAAATATAAGGTTTTCCTTCATCTTTGCTACTAAATTCTGTTTTACTTGTATAATATTTGTTACGTTTGTATATTTTGATACAGAAGTTAACTAGTGTAGGTAGATGTCATAAGATGAAAAAACTGAATGGTAATGTTTATCATCATGTTGTCAAGATTATCTCTCTATCTCATTTATAAAATCATGCAAATGTATCTTTCAGTCACTTTTTGTGTGTGAAGAAAGGAAGTAAAAGAGAAGAGGACAAGATGTCCTTCAAGTGAAAAGAAAGAAAGAGTGGAAATAATTCAATATCCTCAACAAAGAGCAACCCTCAAGTTCTTATGAATATAACTATTAGAAATATGCACCTATAAAAGTGTGCAGAAAGATGCATTCATGTTTCTTTTTTCCATTCCAATCTGAAACTGCATATTCAAAGATGTTCTCAGTCTAATTAAATTTCATCAAACCTTTAGCGAAGATTACAAAGAGGCCATTGCAAAAATTATTTTAGCCAATAATCTTGTATACAAGTCCATCACTTTAATTGAAGATGTAATATAGTTTCTTATGGAATAAACTTTGATTAGTAGTTTTATTACAATATCATGCAACATATTTGAAGAAATCAACTATGGCTTGTCATAATTTTTGGGAATGGTTATTGGTATTGCGTAAGGCAATATAACTTAGGTGAGTTCATAGGTGATACCTTGGAAAGTCAATAAATGAAAATTAGTTTTAACCTCGAGTTAATTTAGAGTTGCTAAGCTAAACTAGTGTTAGTTTCTAATACCGACTGTTTGGGGGTGTTTTTATCCAAATAAAATTATAAGGCGCGAGTAAGAAAAGTTGAGCGGAAATAATCACTTATTTCTACTAATTGGATATGTAAGATCTAATAATCCATCTACTTGCAACTATTTCCTATACTTTTTTGGGTGTGTTGAAGGAATTTTAAGGCGTAAAAAAAATTCAAATATTATTTTTTTGAAAATATATGTAATATAGTTTAAAAATATAACATCTAATATTTTAAGAATATAACAATTAACATTTTAATTTAAAAAATATAAAACTATATAACAAATATTATATTTAAATGTGTTTTAAAATCCGTCACACACCAAAAGAATTTTAGCAACTAAAGTGGGACGAAGCAAGTATACTGGAACTAAAATTTAGATTCAGTAGGACAACAATTTTATTATAAGAAAATAAAGAAGAACATAAGATAATGCCTATGGAGCAGTAGAGAATCGTCCACCCGGGAGAGTGTTTTGAGATCACTTCGCAAAGATAACTCACGTCCGCAGACAAAGATAATTTAAATAATCAATACTCTCAATCATAATGATATGTTAAGTTTCTAGGATTACATAAATATTTATAGGGAATAAAATCCTATTAAAGACAAAAATACCCTAACTAATTAATTCCACAAAAAGCTAAATCTCTGTAATTAGCTAGTCAACCCGTTGAAAATCCTCTGCAATAATTACTCCATATTTAGCTAAATCAATCAGCTGAAAATCCTCCACAATTATTGCTCCATAAATAGATAATATTTCCTAAGAACTATTTTATATCTCCTAAATCCACAATAATAAATGGGTTTTGATATTAATAGGGCTATAATTATGGGGCCACAGGGCAATTGATATTAATTTTTCTTTAATACCCTTATTATTTAAGACATTGTGTTACCTACTGCTTACCGTCAATAGCTCCTTTCTACCATTTATCACCACCATAGGTCACCGACTCTGAGCCCTCAAATGCAAAAAAACTTGGTTTCGATGTATGATTGCTTTGTATCTCCCTAATAGCACTAGTGGTCACTTGGGTCAAGCAACACACGAGTAATCCGATGCCACTCACGATTTCATGGTACCGGGTAAGATTTTTTCTTACATTTTTAAAAACCCGTAGGTAACGAAAATTTAATTTTAGCGGTCTTGGGTTTATACTTTTATGAACTTGCGAATCTCGAGGTCAACCAGGCCTGACCAAATTATATATATGTGTGTATGTATGTATATATATATATATATATATATTTATATACACACCATATTATTACTTGCATTCTATTTTAAAATTAGTTTTAGAGATCAATATACGTTTGAGTTTTATTATATTTTCATTGTGCAATTTTTTTTAAATAAAAAAGGGGTCTCCTTATATAAGAAACATATTGTAAGAAACTACTTATTTATTTATTTTATTTGTTTTTAAATAAAAAGGGGTTTCCGTCATTGTCTCCTTCCTCCTTTTTCAGAAACATTGATCAAATTAGTTTATAATTTGCCACATTTTTACAATTCTTTTTAGTTACTATTTTGCATTGTTTTGGCTTACATACAAATTTAAATAAGAAAAACTATTTATTGTTTGTACAATATTTGCTTTAGTACATGTTGTATTGTGTCGTGTAGTAATCTATTAGTACAAGTCAAACATAATTTAAATTGTTAATAATAATTTCTGTTTCTTTTTTGCTCTCATCGACAATGTTTGGTTGCTCGTAGTGATGTTCTTTTAGATTTCTGTTTATGATTTTTAACAAAATTTTTAGTTAATCTAAAATTGTGACGAACTAGATTTATTATATAGCTTTAATGTATTTTTTTATAGATGTCCACCCAACCCAGCCTAAGCCTATGAATTTTATCGTGGATTGGTACGTGTGTAGTAAAAACCAGACACGATCTCTAGGGAAGCCCAGCCCGAGCACGATAAATTTTGTGCAGACCAGGATTGGGATGACCCTTATATTGAGGTACAACGTGATAATAAAATCTCTAATCGAAACACAAAGAAAAACATTGAGGACATATAAAGTAAAACTTCGATAAATGAATATCCTTGGGACCAGAAAAAAATATTACTTTAGCGAGATTATTTATTTATCAATAAATGAATAATTTATTCATTTATCAATAAATGAATAATTTATTCATTTATCAATAAATTAATATTTATTATTTTAGAGGGAGTTTTTTAATTTATGTATGTGGTCAAAAAAATAAAGAGACAACAATTAATGTATTAATTCAAGTCTACAGAAGCTAAAAAGAATTGATGAAACTTATAATGTCTTGGAAAATAAAAGATTTTAAGTTAATGTACATAGCAAATTAAAAGATTCTAAGTCTTTAGCTATACAATATAAGGTAGATGTGGATTATATATATAAATTTTTGTATGAAATTTAGTAACTATTAATTTATATTTTCATTGGGCCTTTAAGGATTCAAAAAAATTTATTACTTAATGCATTTAGCAAGGTTAGTACTTTAGTACACATGCCCAAGTCAGGACCAAAAGAAATTATTATCTAAGTGAGATTATTATTTTATCGAAATTCATTTATCGAGATTTTATTGTATTCTTTAATGGACTATATATCTAATAGGTTAACCTTTTGAGTCGAGATGTAATTCCAGATGAGTGCGTATGGGTTTGTGACATTCCGAACAACTGGTATCAGAGCAATGGCTATGAGCTTGGGTCATGCGTATGGTTATGGATTGTATGATGAGTTCATTAAGTAAGTGGTGAACTCTTCTGGCAAAGGCTCTTGATTAGCTTTTGACAAGAAATATTGAAGAGTGTGGGCTCATCAGTTAGGAGACGTGATGGGCTAGGGGGTTGTATATGTACTCTTTTGAGCAAGTGTGGACTCTTCTCAGAGAGGTTCTTGGCAGCTCAAACAAGAGATATTGAGAGATAAATTTGTTCGATTGAGAGACTTGATGGGCTTAGCAGAGGCTCTTGGTGGATCAACAAGAGTTATTAAAGATGGGTGACTCATCAGTTAGAAGAGATGATGTGCTAGGCTCAAAAAGAATATGGTTGAAAGTTTAAAAGGGAGTTTGGTGTTGACGTGAATGGAGAGATCACGCGTTAAAGGGAGATTATTGAGGTACTGCGTGATAGTAAAATCCTACATCGAAACACAAGAAAAAACATGGACATATATGCTTTAATGGATCATAGACTTAATATGTTAACCTTTTGGGTCAAGATGTAATTTCAAATGAATATTTACGGGCCTGCGACAGTCCCAACACCCTAGGCCCAATCCCGCACAAGTTGCACTCCTAACTCCCTAAGTAGTACTCAACTACATCTTTGAGTTGAACATCACCGACCCCCCGAACATCACACCCACATTTTTTCATTAAATATAACAAATTAATTTATCAGTTATTTCCTAAAAACAAATGCTCATTCAAATGAAGTCACAAGAATTGAATGTCTAATAAGCTAAATCTGAGAATAACACACCACAAACACCCACAACTATACCAAAAGTTGCACAATATGAATGACCCAGCGAAATCTAACAATAACACACCACACACAGAGAAAACTTGTATACTATATACATATATAAAGTCAGATAACTAGAATGTAAAATTGGTGGAGAATGAGAGGTTAGAATGGAAATTAAATTAAACCGGAAATTGTTTCTTCGTTCTTATTTTAGCTGTTTGTCTATGTTTTTGTTTAAAGTTTTCTACACATACACAGCTAGTTAGAGAGAGAGAGAAGTTTCTCTGGTGCCAAACTCGAGAGAGATTTAGTTTCCATTGAGTGATTTAGTTATGGATAATGGGACAGCAGAATGGCTAAATCTGAATACTATATAAAGTAAAAATACCTTTGCCTGAATGTTGTGTCAATAAGGAAGAAGAAAATGAAAGTTGGGCAATACAATCCATGGCAGCTGTGATGGGCGGTGACACTCCATTTATTTTGACTAAAAGGGCTGAGAAGGGAAAAAAAATATCAATTGCCCTGTCCCACAATTATAGCCCTGTTAATATCAACTTCCTAATAAATAACTACATCAATTTCATCCAAATTATACATAATAAAATTTTCATAAAATAAATAGAAATTTTTTCTTTGCTTTTGATTTTTCATCCTCATCAGCCACCCACCACCACAATTCATTAAACTCTAATTCTGCAGTCACATTTTTAGCCAATGCATTTAAAGTATCAGAGGCTCTTTTAAAGATAGGCAAGTGTAATTGATCTCATTAAGATTTATAGTATGTCTCAGAAGCATTTGTCAAGTAGCAGGAGATTATCTAGGAAGATCCATATGGTATTCTACACGGACTTGTTAAAGTACAATATTAAATTATTTTTGTTTTCTCATTTTTTGTATGGTGTCAATATGTCATTAACATCGATAAGAGTAAATCATTTTTGCTCACAGTGTTTTTTCAAATGGTTATCAAGTGTTTATATTTCTTCCATATCAATTGCTAAGGTTATGCTTCATTTTCCTCTCTTTTTTGAAAAGTTGCATGGAGTTGAAGCTTCTGTGCATTGCCTAGGATGATTGCTTTTTGTTTTAGTGGTTCATTTTATGTTCTTCAGCAGAAGCCTTACATTTTTAATTTCTCTTGTGATTTTCAGGAATGGACGCTTTCTTCTTCACTCATCCAGGAATATCCTTAAATTGTCAACACTGCTAGAATGCGAAGAAGCTTTGAACAATAGAAGTATGACAGCAGCTGAAGTTTTTGTAAGCATGAGAAGCAAAAGCATATTGCATCTGTTTGCGAGTATTGGCAGGTTCTTAGGCCTTCAGGTAATAAAGTTATTTCCCTTTACTTTTTCTTTGGCTTTTTATTTTTATTTTTTATTTTAAAGACTGAAAAAGAAATTTTATTAGAATAATAAAGAGATTACGAGTAGAGGGGGAACAATGAGTCCCACACACTATAATAAGTGGAAAAAAGAAAACTCTAAAGTAAGACCAGCCTTCCAATATGTACAAACACCAGATAATGAAATGCCCCTAGAGGCACCCATGTCAGAAGCCCATAGAGAAAGCTAAATAGCTGTCTCTGAGAAGTCGATCATTACACATGTTCTAAATCCGCCAAAAGCAGATAAGGTAGTGCACTTCCAAAGTATTTTTGGCGCCCTTTCTTCCTCCAAAGCCTCTGGACCGAGTAAGTAACAAATCCTGTACCGAAGCAAGACACCCAATCCTCCTTCAACGTACCAAATAGAGAGTTCCACAATCCCCAAGCATCAGGTCAATTCAAAAGTAAGTGGAAGTGTGTATCATCATTCTGTTTGCACATAAAACAAATGTCAGGAGAAAGAGCTTTGTAGGGTCTGTGAACCTAATAAATATTTCAAGTATTCAGCCAGCAGATTGTAGAATGAGTGACCAAATAAATGCCCTGATTTTGGATGGAACCTCTGCCTTTTCCTTCCATATGACAGAAATCAAAGGAAACTGAATTGGATCATGAGAATGAGTCAAGAAAGAGATGTAGCTCTTAAAAAAGGTTGTAGAATAAGTTATCTATAGTACGTTTTCAACTCGGGAATACTAAATATTGTAAGAGTATTGAATATTTGCAGGGGTGTGGTCAGTGGTGTAAAGCGTCTACATGTTATAGGTGACACTATGATTTGGAAGTCAAACAGAATGATGCATTAGAAGTCATTGAACAATAGTATAGAAACCTATTTACTATAGCTGTCTCTGTGGTTCCAAATCAAGCAAGTAAAATCAGTCTATAGTTTACCGTGCTATTTAGCTGAGATCTTACTCACCATTTAATTTTTGAATATGTATACTCAATGTGGCAGCTTGACATAAATTACTATGTTGATTCGAGGTGAGGGTTATGGGATATTATCCATTTTGGTTTAGAGAGCTTCCATGACTAGGGAGTTTCAACTTTCACTTACGGAGGCTATGTGGCGTCCATAAATTCAAATTTGGTTTATTTATTATTTGAATAAATGAACTCTGTGTCAGCATAAATTCTCCTTTTTTGCTGATTATGTTATGATTGATTTACCAAATCAAACATGCTGTTAGGAAAGATAGTCTACCAATCTACCTGTTAATATATAACTCCGTTCACTTGCAAGTTGCAAATGATTCCCATGTGATTTTGACTTTTTCTTAACTGATATTAACGTTTGTTTAGGACACACTTAAACATAATGTTTTCAATACTTTTTGGCTAACAAAATTTTATGATTAAAATTTAATATTGAAAGAAAAACTTCAAATAAAATTCCCAGGATTTGTCCTTAATCTGCTTAAAATAAGTCAATGAGACTCTTTTTGGGCAGAGGGAGTACTATTGTATATTCTTGTTGTAACAATTTTACTATTTGCTATTTTGTTTTCAGGTGTATGAACATGGCTTCTCTGCTTTGAAGGTGCCAAAGAACATTTTATATGGTTCTAATATGTTGCTTATGGGATTACCAGAGTGTGGGAACTCTTACTTCTTACTGATTCAACTGGACAAGGACTTTAAACCCCTTTTTAAATTACTGGAAACTCAGCCAGATGTATCCGGAAAAGCGCAATCGTTTGGTGACTTGAATCATGTGATTCGGGTAAAAAATATCGACATTAGTCAGATGGAGGTGCTTGAAGATGAACTCAATTTGAGCCTTCTTAACTCTGTAAAACTGCTCTCCCTCCCTACTAATCAGACTTCTGAAAATAGTCTTCTTTCGGAGTTCAGCATCGGAGGTTCAAATCTTAACTCTGTGCTTCCATCCAGTTTCTCGTCGATAGTTGATGAAGTGTTTGATCTTGAAAGAGGTGCATCTGCCCCTTCTTTCTCTGTTCAGAGTCTCACTTCTGTGTTTAATACAACTCCGGCTTCTCACATTGGCTCTGTTCCAGTGAATCTTCATAGCATAAAAGCTGGAACCTCCTCTCCTAAATGGGAGGTAGGAACACAGATAAATAATGTGACAAAAGCTACTAATGTAGCCCCCAATTACAGTAGTTCTACTTATTTATCAAGCAATTTGATGGGCTTAACCCAGTCCAGTTCTGCCAGTTTACTATCTTCTGGTCCAGAAAGGAATACAACTGTGAAAAAACTATCAGCTTCCAAGTCTGACCAAGATTTAACTTCTCTTAGGTCTCCACATTCTGCTGATGTAGGTCTTTATACCACGGTGGATGAAGATCAGCTCACAGTCTCTAGAAATCGATCAGCTCGACTGCCCCGATCAACTATTCCTCAGGTTTCTGCATCAAATGCAAAAGCTAATGCACCTAGGAACTCGCCTCCTACTGGAGTTATAGCTGGATCTTTTAGAGTTTCTGGTTCTAACTCATGCGTTGTGAATCCCATATGTAAGATTCCTAATCTAAGATCTGTTTTAACCATAGATTATATAATATAGCTAACAACTTTCTTTGTAATTAACTACGTTTTTCCAATGCCCCATTTTCAGCCGAAAGACCAAATTCATTTCATAGCTCAAGTCTTGATGTTGTTCCTAGACATGATAAGGGATCAGGAAAGCGTACAGTGTCGGATATGCTGAGCTTAGTTCCGTCTCTCCAGTGCCTAGAGGTCGATGAAAGATCTTGTAAGAGAAGAAATATCACGGAGTCGGTTTTTAATGAACAGCCTTCATCCCAGATGGTCATATCATCAGAAGTGATTGGTAAAACTGAAGGATATAACTATGCAAGTCTAATAGCTGAGGCAAATAAAGGAAATACACCTTCCAATATATATGTTTCAGCTCTTCTCCATGTGGTGAGGCATTGTTCACTTTGTATCAAGCATGCCCGATTAACTAGTCAGATGGAGGCACTAGACATCCCATATGTTGAAGAAGTGGGTCTAAGAAATGAATCCCCAAACTTGTGGTTCCGACTCCCATCTTCCAGGGGTGATACATGGAAACACATATGCTTGCGACTTGGACGGCCTGGTAGCATGTATTGGGATGTCAAAATCAATGACCAGCACTTTAGGGACTTGTGGGATCTTCAGAAGGGAAGCAAAAGTACTCCATGGGGTTGTGGTGTTCGCATTGCAAATACATCTGACATAGATTCTCATATTCGCTATGATCAAGAAGGTGTTGTTCTGACTTACAACTCTGTTGAGGCTGATAGCATTAAGAAGTTGGTGGCAGATATTCAAAGACTCTCTAATGCTAGGATGTTCTCCCTAGGAATGCGCAAACTGCTTGGTGTAAGTTCAGAAGAAAAGTTGGAAGACAGCACTACACATTCTGATGGTAAAGCAGAAGTTGGAGTGAAAGGTGTTGAAGTGGTTGATAAATTTTCAGAACAGACGAGGAGGGCATTTAGAATTGAAGCAGTTGGACTGATGAGTTTGTGGTTCAGTTTTGGTTCGGGGGTTCTTGCTCGTTTTGTTGTGGAATGGGAATCAGGTAAAGAAGGATGTACGATGCATGTTTCTCCTGATCAGCTTTGGCCTCATACCAAGGTTTGTATCTTTGTTTTGTGTCTATCTTTTGTATGTTAATGTTATTTCCCTGGCCTTTATTCATGAGTCAGTATCATCTTTTCAGGCTAGTTAATTGGTTAGGCTTTTATATTTAACCAAAGAAAATAAGTTATTTTTTATGCTTTTTGGCAGTTTTACTTCTTATTATGTGTACCATATTTGTTTGGCATTGGTGTTTAATGATTCATATGTAATGTTTCAGTGTCTTTCCGTTTGCCAAACCTGTCGTTACCAGATAGGATATACAGAAATGTCACAAAATTGGAAACCTGTGAAGTAATGAGATGCACCTGGTTGGAATATTGGTTAGGCCTGGATAATGATTGAATTAAATTTAGGTGGTGTTTGCAAAAGGTGCCATGCTAGAAAGGTTGGAAGTGGAATTAATTCCCCTAGGCACTCCTAATGTTCTGAATATTGCCATTCGACTTTATGACCTTTCACATTTTTGAACAAAGTGTTCCTACTTCGTAAGGACTCTGCAATGGGCGTTTCCCATGGAGTTCCTTCGAAACATCTTTCATAGACTGGATGGTTGCCTCCTCCATTGAATATTTTTTCCATCATGTATTTCTCTTTTGTTTTCTTATTGGAGGATCCCTTACCCTTCTTTTGCTTTATCTCTCATCTCCAACAAAATCTTCTTTATCTATTAAAAAATATATAATTATACTTTGATTTTTCTAATTTTTAAAAGTAAATATTTTGAGAGATGGTATGATAGCGTATATGCTTTAATCAGATGATTAAAATCATACTTTAACATAAATACATATTATTATCTATTCTTTGTCCCTTTTTTTGGGTGAAAAGAAAGTTATCAATACAGATTACAACAGGTCCTTCGTAAAGAGTACAAAGGAAATTGGGAAAAACAAATTTATTGAAGAAGAGTCCTGTGATCCTGCTATCGAAACAGTGAATCACAAAGGCATGTGAACATGTGTTTTTTGGTCTGTGTCTGATACATGTGCTAAAGTTTCCGGTAGGTGTCTTCCGAGTTCTGAAACGGACATATTGACCATAAAATGTTCCTGCTTCTTTAATTTGGAACAAACCTTGGATTTCTTACTAGATTTATATTTAGGGAAAGTCCGAAGGTTGTGTGATAAACTGGGGAACTGGATGTCAACCTAGAGTAATCCAACAACCAAATATTTACCATACAATGGAAAATGCTTTTGCTTTTATCTACAATATAACCTGGATGAAGATTTTGGAAAAGGCAAAAAAAGATGTACAAATCGTGTTTTTTGTTTTTGGTTTATCTTTTCAAGGGTTGGTTGGGGTTTAAATATATAAGAAATTAGTTTAGGGTTTTTAGTTCAATGTTGAAACTAGATTTCTATAATATTAGCCGCCAATATCAGATTCTTGGGTAGTATTATGTTGTATATGTTATTTATCTTTCTTTGTATATTTATTTCATTTTAATTCATCAAAGTAGTTTTTCTTCCCTATTATCTTGCTGTAAAAATTGCATATAATGTTTTTTTTGGTTGCAGTTTCTTGAAGATTTTATTAATGGAGCTGAAGTTGCATCCCTTTTGGATTGCATTCGCCTCACTGCAGGACCCTTGCATGCTCTTGCGGCAGCTACACGGCCTGCGAGAGCTGCTCCGGTTTCTGGGGTCCCTGGTGTTTCGTCATCTGTCTCTTCTGTCCCAAAACAGAGTGGGTACATTTTATCTCAGGGGAACTTGCCAGCCAATTCAAGTACAAATACTAGTCAAGCCCCATCTAGTCTTGGAGGGAACCCTGGTGTGTCTATCACTACAGGTACTCTTGGTTCTCAAAACCATCATGGCGCTGCAATGTTGGCTGCTGCTGCCGCTGCTGGGCGAGGTGGCCCCGGCATTGTTCCTAGTTCATTGTTGCCCATCGATGTCTCTGTTGTGCTTCGTGGCCCCTACTGGATTCGAATTATATATCGCAAACATTTTGCAGTTGACATGAGGTGTTTTGCTGGAGATCAGGTTTGGTTACAACCAGCAACACCTCCCAAAGGGGGGCCTTCAGTTGGAGGGTCGTTACCATGTCCTCAATTTCGCCCTTTCATCATGGAGCATGTTGCTCAGGAATTGAATGGCTTAGACCCTAATTTTACAGGTGTTCAACAAACAGTTGGATTGGGTAATTCAAACAATGCAAGTTCAAGTACAGGTCCACAACTGCCTGCGACTAATGGAAACAGAGTCAACCTTCCAGGTTCTGCTGGAATATCCCGTTCAGTAAACCAAGTAAATGGTCCCAATCGCTTAGGAAATTCTCTTCCAGCATCCTCCAATTTGTCTGTTGCTAATCCGGGGTTGCCTTTGCGTAGATCACCCGGAGGAGGTGTCCCTGCTCATGTTAGAGGAGAACTAAATACGGCCATTATTGGACTTGGGGATGATGGAGGTTATGGTGGTGGATGGGTTCCTCTTGTTGCTCTTAAGAAGGTTCTTAGAGGTATTCTGAAATACCTAGGAGTACTGTGGCTATTTGCACAGCTACCAGATCTTTTAAAAGAAATCTTGGGGTCAATTCTAAAGGACAATGAAGGTGCACTCTTAAATCTTGACCAGGAGCAGCCAGCCTTGCGCTTTTTTGTGGGGTAAGACGATTACATTATCCATCACTTGTTACCAGCAGTTCTCTGTTAATAGTTGTTGACTGTTTCCTTTTCATGTTTTAAGAAATTCCGTGTTCTTATGTTTCTCCTGATTGTTTGCATGGGCTATGTTCGTTGATTGGATTTTTAATTTTTCATATATCTTTTTAAACTATTTATTTTCTTAATTTATCTGTTTTATTAATGAGATTGAACCATATTTAATGTCATGTTTGTTTACTCCTCCCCTCTCTTTCCTTATTGTATTATAGTATGTCTGCTACCCCCAGTTTTTGAATTTGTGGTGCATGTACTGTAATTTATGTACATGCCTCTCTCTCTCTCTCTATATATATATATATGTGTGTGTGTGTGTCTATATATATATATAGTGGCTCGCATGTGTTCAATGTAACACCAATAGTTGTTGAGTTAAATATACCCTCTAGTTAAATTATATTCTTAAAGCAACTATTTGTCTTATGGAATTGTGTTAGGTGAGATTTGGATTTTTTGAACCCTTAAATGCAAATATTTTGTAATGATTAACAACTAGGCTCTCCATTTGGTTTGTGAATTTGGGGTGAGATTTGAATTTGTACACTTCAAATCCAAATATTTTGTTTTGACTGAAAAGCATGTATATATCTTCAAATCAATCCAAATCCTAAAATTTTCAATCCACTTTGGAAAAGCAAATTATTAATCTCTAGCCTTATTTGTAATCATCCAATTTCTATCTATTGCGCTAGCAGCCTAACATCCAATCACTAGATTCTTATTTTAAAATTAGTCTGTTTACCTTGTATCTAGTCATCCAAACAAGAAACTGTAATTCCAGAGTTTGAAATCATAGATTTCTTAAACATATACATAAATGAAACTTAACCCTAACAAAAAAACCTTATATACTCTTACGTTGTTGAACAAGAATTGCAAATCAAAACTCGTTGATTCTAGATAAAGAATACCGAGAAATTTAATTGAAAAAAAGGCTTAAATATATTTTACTACCCTAAACTATTTTCCTTTTTCCACTTCGATGATTCACCTTTCAATTTTGTCAATTAGATGAGTCAACTATTAATTTTTTCCACTTCTGTCTAATTTCTCTTGACATGTCAGAAATTGCTGACGTGACCCTTAGAGTGGACCCATGTGCAACTGACATGTCTTAAAAAAATAATTTTTTCACTATTTTATTAAATTAAAATGTTTAAGCAGGGGTAAAGTTGACAAGTACATCTTCTCCCTATTATTTTTTTCTCTCCTCCCCCTCTCTTCCTTCTGAACTCCCCTACATTCATTATTTCTTCTCTCTCCTCGAACCTCCCCAAATCAATCAAATCTCCACCCATTTTCCCCTCTGTAGTTCCACCAATTTCTTGATTAGACCCTCGTTTAACATCGCTTCAATCGCCTCTTTTCAACCGTATTGCCCGATTTCAAGCACACAATCCATGACAACTATGAGTTCTGAATGATCTTCAGAGCTCAATAAGCATATGATTTTGGGGATTTCGTTATTGGACTCAATTTCATCAACTAATGGACTCTTGATTGATTTGATAAGGGAACAAAGAACTTTAAGGGAGGAATACGAACCCAATGAAATTAAGCTTCAAATTGTTTGACCCATCAAAACTTGTCCCACAAACATGTCCTTATTGAACCTAATTAACTCGAAATCCTATTTTCAAATATAATCAACTCCGAAGCTTCAAATACTTTAAATTTCAGTATCAAATCCTGTAATTCCCAATTAAACCCTTGGGAAATTCTGGTCTTGAACTGATCGATTTTGTGCACCAAAACTTCGACAGATTCTGACTGGCGTAAAGATGCCGAAAGGTTTTCGATGGTTTTGCGATCAATCCAGGAGACTCGAGAGATCTCGTGGGAGGAAACTTGCCTATTTACGAACGATTTGAGGCTGAGTCAGTTATGGGAGTTTTGAAGGGTTTGGATGAGGGATTTGAGGTTGGTGAGGCAGTGAGATAAGGTAGAGAGGAGTGGATTGTTGGAGAGGATGGAGTCGGTTTCAGTTTCAAGCTTGAGTAGAGCTTTAATGGCGGACGAGTTGGAATCGGCCGAGTTGGTTTGCAAGTGGTGGGAAGCTTGTTTTAAGAGCTTCTAAGAAAGTTGGTTGTTAATGTTCTCCTCTTTAGCAGCTTCGCCTTCCATAGGAGCTGCTGCTGCTTCTAGAGAGAGAGAAATAGAGGCGAGCGAGAGAGATGACTATTTTCTCTCAAGAGGGCTGAGAGAGATGACTATTTTCGCCTACCAAACTACGTAATAAATTATCGAGGGAAACGGTTGACCACCTCCTTTTGCCCATCAGTCTACTAAAATTGAGTGTAGTATTAACCAATCGCCCAAAGACTTCGCCAGAAATGACTAAGAAACCGTGTATCACGATCAGACACAATGGAGGTTAGCAATCCATGCAAGCGATAAATCTCTCGAAAATACAACTGAGCAACAAGAACAGCGTTGGTGGTACGCTTACAAGGGATAAAGTGAGTCATCTTGGAAAATCGATCGACCACAACAAAGATGGAATCATTGCCAGGTGTGCGCGGAAGACCAAGTACAAAGTCCATACTAATGTTTGTCCAAGGTTGAATGGGAAGAGGCATATACAAACCAACATTAGTGGAAGTACCTTTCGCCAACTGACAAACACAACAATCAACAAATCTGGTCACTTCCCTACACGTAGTCGGCCAAAAGTAAGAACTAGATACCAGATGCAAAGTGCGATCATGACCAATATGGCCCTCATTATGCAATTCCTGGATGATTTTCAAACGTAAGCTGCTAAGCACGTCTTGCAATTGGAGTCGCAACCCCCCATATACTTGGAAACCAATTGGGATTGGGACTCAACAATCTTCGTTCGGGCAAGCAACGGGTAGAATTCTGCAGTATAGTTGTCACCGATCGAGGCCTGACGCAGAAGTTGAAAGCGTTGATACAGTTTACGTTCATAGTTGTACGGGAGGAACGCTTCCCTCATGCTTTCTTAAACTTCTCCCAAGTGACGATTTTTGTCTTGCCAGTTCGTGCCCTAGTTACCTTTGTCCGCTGCCACAATGCTTGTGCTCTGCCACGCAGTCGCATAGTGATTAAGGGAACACGACGAGGATTTGGAACCTCCTTAAAGTCGAGGACTTCTACTGTATGTAGCCAATCCAGAAATTCATCAGCCTGGTGCCTCCATGGAATTCTGTAATTTCAACCTTGAACCCGGACTCCCTTCGCTGATTTGTTTGCTGAAGTTGGTCACGAGGGGTAGCAAAAGGGTTTCCCCCGTAATTAAAATCGTCATCCTGGTGTGTTAAATGGTCTACCTGTTGGCGTAACTGTGCAATCTCATCTCTCCGTTTGGGCATCATTAACACGTCTCCGTGGCGGCATGGTGCAGGATCATAGTGAATCTGATACCAATCTGATGCAGCGTGCGTTGGTGAATAAGAATTGCAAATCAAAACTCGTTGATTCGTTGATTCTAGATAAAGAATACTGAAAAATTGAATTGGAAAAAAAAGATTTTATTGAATCAAAAACTGTCTAGCCATAAGAGGCTTTACAAACTATTTATAACGAAACCCTACATGTAGCAAAACTTATTAAAATTACGAAAATTTCCCTAACTTATTGAAAAATTACAAAACGCTACTAAAAAAATGTAAAAAATCACCTTTTTGACCCTCAAAACGATGAAATTTGTGTAAAATCACATCGGGCGCAAGGCAAAGCTTGCGTTTTGCTCAGAAGGTCATTTTCACCCAAAAAGTTGCATTTTCTTGTCAAAAATGGACATCGTTGACTTTTATGGTCAAACTTGACCTTTTTGGGTCTTAGGGTGCTCTATTCAGACCCAAAAATCTCACTCCCGTTGCATTGCATCACTACCTAACAGAAAAACCTTATATAAATTAAAATATTTATATCAAATCCAAAAAATTTAGGATTTTTTTTACCTGCATCTATAATATTGTAAAAAGAAAGATTTCAATTCTTGACCATGATATTGACATAATGACATCCGAAGAACACAAAATTAAATTTATAAATCAAATCGATCAGCTCTATTTTCTGTCATTGAAACAATTTGTTTTCGTTTGACATAATTTGAAATTTTAAAATCTTAAATCACACCTTATTAAATCTCGTAGTGATCCAATCCATGAACTGAACGGTCCCAAACCGAATTCATTGGATTGATTTTGGGGATTTCTTTTCTAACCCTGAACAAAATATTTTGTTTGGACTCAAAAGCATGTACATATCTTCAAATGAATCCAAATCCTAAAATTTTCAATCCACTTTGGAAAAACAAGTCAATCTCTAGCATTATTTGTGATAATCGAATTCCTAACTATCATGCTAGTAGCCTAACATCCATCACAGGTTCATAATTTAATCTTTAATTAGTTAACCTTATATATAATCATCCAAAAAAGAAATTGTAATTCCACATAGTTCGGAATCATAGATTTCTTAAACATGCATAAATGAAACTTACCCCTACCTAATAGGCTAATAAAAAAAAAACTAAATACTCCCTCTGTCCCATAATAATTGCAACCTTTGACATTGCATGCATATTAAGGATTTATGGGGATTCTTGGTTAAATCTCCAAAATGCCCAAGTAATAGTTTAAAAACTGGTGCCAAAAATTGAAAATTTCAATATATCCAAGCTTAAAAGACAACTACTAGTTTGAATTTTGTTATGATAAGGGTGAGACCATATGTACTTTGAAGAATTAAGTATGTGGGACCATTAAGGGTAATTTGGACAATTAATCTAGTAAAACTTTCTTAAGAAGGAATGCTGAAAACAATGTGGGACTGCCAAAAATAGGAATGTGTTGCAATTATTATGGGACGGAGGGAGTATTAATTAAATCTTTTATATCAAATCCAAAAATTTAGGGATATTTTTATATTATATGCATCTATAACATTGTTAAAACAGGAAGATTTCAGTTCTTAACCATTATATTTACATCCAAAGAACACAAAATTAAAATTACAAATCAAATTGATTATCTCTATTTGCTGTAATTGAAACAATTTGTTTTAATTCGACATAATTTTAAAATCTTAAATTCTACCTTTTTAAATCTCTTTATTATCCAATTCCATGAACTGAATAGCCCCAAAATGAATTAATTGTATTGATTTTGGAATGTTTTTCCTAAGCTCAGGTTACTGATCCTCCCTGCCCCCCCCCCTTTAGGGGCAGCTGCGCTAGATATTTGGTTATCCCTATTTCTTACCCCACAAAGCTGTTAACATTGATTCCTTTGTATAATGTTTTGGATATTGTGATGCTTCTATAAAGAAATGCATTGGGAAATTCATAATGAATGAGAAGGAAAAGTAGCTCCAATTTTTGTGCTTTGTTTTTGAAGCTACCGAGAGATTTGCTTCTGAACCTCATTTTCAGTCTTTTCAGAAGCAAGAATGTAGTGTTCTTGCTATTATCTTCTTTTATTGTGCTGCTTCATTTATTCATAGTTTCATACTGATTTTTTTGGCACACATGCTGACTTGTCAAAAAAAGAATAAAGAAAAGAAGTACTTACTAACTAATATATACACAGTTACACGGACACACATGGAGAGAAGGGAGAGAGATAGATAGAGAAGCTGTAGAGGGGTGGTTGAGGGAGAGCTATTGCTTTAGATAATGTCAGCATTCTTCATAAGCATCATAATTTTCACTCTGGTTAATAGGAGTATATTTTTTGATAAAAAAGGCAATAGTCAATTTTCATTGATAATCACATCGTGGTTATTAAAATGGTTTAATCCTACTTAAGATATCAAGTTGTGTTGCATCATCCAAGTTTTTGAACTTTCATGTATTAAATTTTATTGGTATTTCAGTAGTCAATGCTTTTTTGGTATGTAGCTGTTAGTTTTAGTGTACTTTGAGATAATAAATTCTGGCCAACATCATTCAGTTCATACCATGCTTGACTCACTCATTTTCCTAGTTCTGATTAAATGACTTTCTGCAGGGGCTATGTATTTGCTGTTAGTGTGCACAAAGTTCAACTTCTCCTCCAAGTCCTTAGTGTAAAGAGGTTTCATCATTCACAGCAACAACAGCAAAACTCAGCTATTGCTCAAGAGGAATTAACGCAGTCTGAAATAGGCGAAATATGTGACTACTTCAGCCGTCGTGTTGCATCAGAGCCCTATGATGCTTCTCGTGTTGCGTCTTTTATTACTCTTCTTACTCTCCCAATTTCAGTTCTGAGAGAGTTTTTGAAGCTTATAGCTTGGAAGAAAGGATTAGCTCAGGCACAAGCTGGAGATATAGCTCCCACACAGAAATCCCGCATAGAATTATGTCTTGAGAATCATTCAGGATTACATATTGACGGAAACCCGGAGAATTCATCCGTATCTAAAAGCAATATCCATTATGACCGACCTCATAATTCTGTTGATTTTGGGTTGACTGTTGTACTTGATCCATCTCACATACCCCACATAAATGCTGCCGGTGGAGCTGCTTGGTTGCCCTACTGTGTTTCTGTAAGGCTGAGATATACATTCGGGGAAAATCCAACTGTTTCATTTCTAGGGATGGAGGGAAGCCATGGTGGTCGGTCTTGTTGGCTGAGGTTTGATGACTGGGAGAAATGTAAACAGAGGGTGGTTCGAATTGTGGAAATGAATGGATGTTCAGCCGGGGAACATAATCAGGGAAGGTTGAGAATAATTGCAGATAGCGTACAAAGGGCACTACATGTGTGCCTTCAAGGATTGAGGGATGGCAATTCGGTCCCTGGCAGCACTGGAACTGCGTGATGGATCAGTTTACGCGCTGCAGTGATGACAATGAAGGGAAACGTGAATTTCAAAAAATAGTTAATTAGAGAAACGACCGTAAACAATCCGAGTCATGGTTTATTTGAGGTCTTCATTTAGCATATTGGTTAAATTAGTTTTAATCAGATCGTGGTTTTCCTTTGTACAGGTAACCATATAAAATATGTTTTGCTAATAGCTGTACACCTTCCCCTTTCTCACTGCAAAGTAAAAAAGGGGGAAAACCTGAAGAGAATAGCCTGCATCCTGGTCTGTGCTTTTAGAAGCAATTAGAGGTCAGTATGATCATTAATGGACTGATGGACTCTGTGATGTTTAAATGTTTTGAGATTTTTGAGGAAAATTGTACTGGAAATTTTATACAGGTTCACATAGGAGCATATTTGGATGCAGTTGAAGTTGGATATTATAAAAAATTTTGCTGTGTTGTTTTTAACTCTTTTCTCATAAAACTTCCGTTGATTTGAGTTGGGAATTGTTATTTGCACAAGGAAAATTTGATTTTGAACATCTTATTCACATAAATGTGGATTTTATTTACTATTCATGTAAAGAGAGTCATCAAAAATTCCCTTCTATTCCCAATGAGTTTTGTGTATTGTTTTTTGCTTTTTGTTAGAATATTCACAATAGTTTTTTTTATCTCTATCTCTACCGTGTATTACTATTGAGTCATTCTGTATAATAGAGATTTAATTTTTTTCATTATGTACTCAATAAGTTCCTTATATTTATTCTTTAAATAAAGAAATTTAAAATTTAAAGTTAAAATTTGAAAGTTTCAACGGCCGAAACATATTTTGAGGGTGGTAAATATTTGATTTTTGTATTGGCTATTACCTCTTGTTTTTAATTATAAAATTGTTATTGATTTATTAATCTTTTTTGAAGTATGTGATATTTTTAAATTTAAAATTAATATAAATTTAATCAATACATATTGTAGCTTATTTAGAAAAAAATACTATTATTTATAAAATTTATTATTTTTACAATTCTTAGCAAAATTATTAAGTTTGAGAATTCATCAAATTGACTTATAAACATTAATAATAATTTTTTAATTTATAAAAGAGTAATTTATCAATTGTATCCTACCGCAAAATAATTTTTATTTTATTTTAAATTTTAAGTAATTTATGGAGTGGGTATTGAATGAATTGTAGCTGCAAATGTACATAAGATCAATATTAACTTTTAAAAAGTTAATTTGTGATGTTTTTAAATTTAAATTTAAATTTAATATGATTCATTTAAAATTTGAAAATAATAAATTTTATAATTAATAGTATTTTTATAATATTTATAATTATATTGACATGAATTAACTAAATTTATATCAATTTTAAATTTGAATATGTTTGAAATTAATTTTTTTAAAATAAGTAAATATTAATTTTATAATTTGAAAATGAAGATGAGTTGGATAATGATTGATGAGTTGTTCACTTAAATGAGAGTATGAAATGTTATTTTGCATACATTGAGAACAATTTTTGATTCCCTCATTCTGAGGAGTAAAATTCTTTATAGGGATTAAAATAGGGAGTTAAATAAGGATAAAGAAACTGTTAGATTCAAAGTTGGGGATCAATTATGGGCTCATTAGTTCTCCGGGATCACCAAATGAAATCTAATGGGCCAGTTTACATGGCCTAACACAATCTTGTCCTATTCTATTCCAAACTCTCTTGTAATGGGAAGAACTATTTCTCAAACGGGCCCAACAACTAATGTAGAGATACTTGTGCAAGTCTGTGGGACTTTTGCCCCTATCCAACTTGAAAATAAGGTGATTGGCAAATACATAGGCTAAATACTCTTTATCTAGGTTTTCAGACCGGACCGGTTATCGAACTAAAAAAGGCATCGGGTGGATGAATCACTGGTTCAACCAGCCCATCGATGTTATTAATATATGAAAATATATATTACTAGTAATTAATAAAATTTTAAAAAATCTCGTTTATTATAAACATAATAAAGTTGAGTTACAGTATTATTAAAAGTGGTTAATTTTAATATTATAAAAATTTTGGTACAAAAAATATTAAAAAATAATTAAACCGGTTCACTGGGTTAACTTAATTGGTTTTATTGGTTGAACCACTGGTTCGACCGGTAGTCAATCGGTTCCACCAGGCTTTGGCCAAAATTGGGTTAATGGCCCAAATTGGACTGGAGTGCAGACTGATTTTGATTTTTACCAATTGAATCGGTTGTCCGATCTGAGTTTAACAACACTGCTCTTTATGTTGTAATACTCTTTTAATTGGAATGAGTTCATTTAAAAGATACAATTTTTTAATAATGAACTTTATTAAAGCTAGGAAGTAAGTTTAAGTACAATCTCAATATGGTTAGGAAGGGTTCTAAATACTCATTTGTCCATGCCATAATCTTGCTACAAAGGCCCAGAAAGCAAATTATATGGTTTATGTTCTAAAATTATATAGTTTATCCTACTAATGCTACTTTTCGATTGCTTAAATAAATATAAGAATAAAATGACTTATTTTTATGGAGTGAAAAGAAATGTGTTTGATTGTTCAATTGAAATGAATGAACCATTCCTATTCCTCCTAACTGTATGAATTTTATTCCTTGGAGGAGATATGGAATGACTCATTTTAGTTGCAATAGAATAAATCATTTTACTCTTTATTCTATTATCTTCTCTATTAAATTCTTTCATCAATTCCATTCTGTTAGGCTTCAGTCCAAACATAACATAAATGTTATGCTGAGCTTCAAATTTGATATGTAATTATTATATTGTTTGATAATTATGTAATACATAAATATTAAAAGAGTTATGTTGTATATGTAAGCCAATATCAACTTGAACTAATTATTAAATTGTGTTTGTAAGTTTTTATTTGAGGGGAAAGAAAAGGAAAGGAAATGAAGGGAAGGGAAGGGAAACTAATTAAGATCCTCCAAATATCATGTTTGTGAGTTTTTTAGGGAGAAAGGGAATGGATGGAGGTAAAATTGATTCAATTTTTGGCTTAAAATTTAACCCTACGTAGGAATCTGTTTGGGTTGTTGAATATTTTAAGGAATCAAAGATTCTTAATTGCATTTAATTTCCAACTCCTAAGGAAAGTTTCAAGATATAATCCAACTTCATTTCTTTAAGGAGATTATGTTCAATCCCATTAAGTAAGCATACCTAATGATAAATCCTAATTCTATACGGGAAATGAGGTGTGATCACTATAAATACAAGACTATACCCTAATTATTAGGTACACACACATATTATTTTACAGCACTAGAGCATTAAACCTCCATTGTTAAACCTTATTTAGCCTATAATTATTCTTACAACGGAGCTATCCCCCAGTGGCCCAAGCCTTCAAGCTTTCGGTGTAACTTCGTTTCTATGCAGGATTGAACGCGCTTTGGTGATTAAGGCGCATGGACAAATCTTGGCGTTAACATTGGCGCTAGAAGAAGGGCTTTCTAGTGCTACATAAATTTTAATCACAAAGGAGTTTTGGACGGAATCATGGTGAACATCAAGAAAATAGTTTCAGCATGTGACTAATCGACGATTGATCCTCCCCCTCATCAACTACGGGGTTCGGCCAAAGACAGGTTGGGGCTCTCGGTCTTGAAAAGGTTGGGGTCCCATGCTAATTTTGTGGCCCTATCGAAGGATAGGACAAGCGGTCCTCGACGAAGGTTGTTCTCAACAGCCAACAAGGAAGCAAGATCCAAGGACCATGTGGCGGACGTTCTGTCCCGAACACGTCCCCAAGACGAAGGCCGAGATGAGAAGAGGATGATCTTGACCAAAAAGGCACAGGGGGGAGACAGAGGATGCTATGAAAGCTTTGTTCTTTCAGCAAAAGTAAATCGACTAGCAGATGGTGCTTTTGATAGGTGGAGAGGATGGTGCTTCCAGCCATAATCAAAGGCGGGAGAAATCTCCAGGGAATCAGTCCAGGACACATCGTCCATACGATTATGGGCAGACCGATAGCAATCTCGAGAAAGGAGCATGCACCGAAATCGCTCTAGGGAAGCAAGCTCATAAGGTAAGGGTCGGTCTGATTGAAGAAGACGAGATGCCTATTCTAATAGAAGAAGACGGGATAAGCAGGACCCTTTCCCTCAAATGAGTAGTGAAACCTAGGCGCTCGCCTGGAAAGTAGTAGAGTTAGAAAAGAGATTGATTAAAGGTGATCGGTACAAGGGGACCTTAGTCAAATCGCCATCACTCTTCTCCCTAGAAATAGATCGGGAACGAGCTGATCCGAACAAGAAGGCCCCGCATATGGAGAGTTACGATGGATTGGAAGATCCTTATGAACATAGCCAGGCTTATGATCGGCTGATGAACTACTATGACTACTCCGATGCGGTTAAATGTCAGATGTTCATGACGACCCTGAAGAAGGATGCTTAGTAGTGCATTATAACTTTGGCACCAAACTCAGTTTCATCGTGGAAGGAGCTCTGTGATAAGTTCCATGCTAGGTTTGGTAGTAACAAGAGGAGGGAAAAGCCAATAAGGTCCTTAGCTCAGATAAGGCAATACTCGAACGAGACCTTGAGCCAGTACGTGAAGAGGTTTCAGGAAGCGGTCAGACAAGTAATAGATTTGAACAATCTTCAGGCCCTCGGCCTATTTCAGAATGGTTTGGACATTTTAAAGTCAAAGAAGGTGGTGAAAGACTTAATGTTTAACCATCCAAAGGACTTTGCTGAAGCATTTGATAGGGCTGAGGCTTCATAGTTGTAGAAGAGGCCATGAGCAGTCTGAAGTAGAGCACATCAGAGAAATCGAAGGATAAGTGTTGCCTCCTTTCTAGTCTAACAAAAAGGACTCTAACTCATGCAAGAATACATGGGTCAACAAGTAGTACGGAGTAAGAAAAGTATCGATCCACGGAAAAAGGTATTAAATCTAAATTATCATACATCAACTATATCACTATTTTTATATGCTTAAACGATCAACTCACAATTATATTTAATTCTAAATTAATTCATGAAATAAAAATTATAATTATTAAAATGATATAATCAAATTGGAGAATAATGGGATTCTAATTTCATTTAATGTTTCATTTAAATTGCAACCATCATGCAATGTTTAAATATTTATTATGGAAAACTAGTCAAAAGCACAATAGTGGACATAACCATTTTTCAATGAACTATGACCAAATCACATAACCTCCACATTTGATAGAAATTATGCAAGCGACACTATTACCAAAATCACTATATATCTATGTGAAATTGTAGCAATAATGAATTAAAGCACATGCTCTTTTCATGACTACACACGGTGAAACGGTATATGTCTATCCGGTTCACGAATCACAAAGCTTAACAAATCAGCCTCATGAACATATGCCATTATGATTTAATCCATACTCATATTTCATTTTTTCAAATCCATATAAGCACACAATGTGAATTGTGATCAAACATTCATTCATTAAGCTCAATCATAATGGTTAATCCATTGATAAATATACAACAATACAATCAGATGTATAAATTTAGATTACATATCAAAATCCATTAGAATCCCATAATGGAGTTTAGTTCATTTCTGAACCAAAAGCCATTATGGGATTGAAGCAACATATGGAATTAAGCAATGCACTCAAAAGAGTTAATAGAAATGGTAGGGCAAATATGTCAATCTCTGTTGCAGAGTTTGTTTCACGCTTGTTCCAATGCACCAAAATCTCCAAAAATTAAAACTAATAATTATTGAATAATATAGATGAAAAGAGGAGTTGAGTTAACAATGTATCATCAACGATCAAAACCTCCCTAGAGTAGTTAAAACTTATGAACCCTAATAATAATAATAATAAAACTGATAAAAGACTTGACAAAAACACATTGGTGCCAACCATATCATTCAGTTGAGCCAAATTCGCTCAAATTTTAAATTACAAAAAGTCAACAAAACTGACTGTAAAAGACTCGCGCGGCCGCGCAAGATTATACTGCAAAATGGGCGCGGGCGCGTTGTGTGCATATCTACCGAGTGTCTAGCGTGGGTGCGCCATAATTCCTCTTTGTCAACGTGCGGCCACATAATTTGTCTCTGTTTTGCCTTAAGCGCAGGCACGCCATATTTTGTCTTTGAGGCAGCGCGACCGCGCTGTTACTTCTTCCTGTCTTCTACTGTCTGACTGTTGCTGCTCTTTGTTTGTATGCTTGCTTGCTCTTCATTCCTTCTGTTCTGCACGACACTCCTTCACTACTTCAGTTCCTCATCTACTCATGGTCACCTCGCCATGCTTTTGCTAGCTTCATGCCATCATGCCAATTCATACCTTATGTTGTTAAAAAGGGTTCCAACTACATTTACTGCAAAACAAACATAAAATGCAAATAAAACATAATAAAAACTACTTGAGACGAGCATAATCCAGTGAGATAGCACCCAATAAGTAGGTATAAAACCTACTTATCAAATACCCCCAAACTTGAACTATTGCTTGCCCTCAAGCAATGCACATGCCAATAAACAATGCAATGCAACTACATGCTATGCAAAATAAACTATGATGCAAATGAGTCCTAAGTTTTTCCAGCTAAAATGGAATTCCAATCTAATGTGCCTCAACGAATTATCCGGATTCAATACTAAAGTTTCAAACCAAACTACAGACATAATATCATACAATCAAATAACCCATACTCACTATAAAGATGCTGTGTGTGTGTTGTGTTCACAAATACACTTGACCAAGGCAAAGACTACACATGTTATACTGCTAAAAATAGAAAACTGAAGTCTAAGTCAAGAACCATGTATACTAATGCACAAAAACTACTCCAACACATCAATATAAACTAAGGTTCAACAATGGGTTTAATCTGCGCTATTTTTACTCACGATGGCGATTTTTGCACTTTCTCGTGGTGTTTATTGGTATATTATTATTATTATTATTATTATTTTTATACACAGCGAGTGCGTTTTACGCTCCATCTCGCCCCTTCACAAGATTCAATAATACAACTCAGGAAGGTTCCAAGATGGATTTTTTTTATATATATACAATAAGCATACCCATGTGTTCCCAAAGTTTGATTATCAATGTTTTCATAGCCTAAGTCCACTTTCTACATAATTCTATTTTTAAAAACAACATTTTCTACTACGCAGGCAAAATATGTTATTCTTATACCAACAAGCATATATGAACAACTACGTGCTAACCGAAAGCATCTAAACAACAAGCATGACTCACATCATGTAAAACATTATAACTAAGCTCATGTTATCCACTAAATTCAAAAATCCATCAAATTCTAGTTCATCATTGCCTAGACTAAAACTCCATAAAACTATATACTTGGGATATATAACTAAACACATAATTAAAACACATAATAACCGCTAAAATTCAAAAATTTTCTGCAATTATTAAATAAACACATACTAAACAAATAGACATGTAAAAATTAAACTAACATGCAAAAATGATGCAAATTAACTACATGCAACTACATTACTACCCAATAATCCCAAACTTAAACTATTCATTGTCCCAATGAATGAAGGTAAAGGGTTTAAAGGAACTCCCCTATGTATCAGCTGTACCACCCTCTTCGGGTGGTGAATCTGGCGGTGGAAATGGCAATACAGTCCCAAATTGTGGCCACTCGATCATGGTCCCCTGCTGCGCAAAAGCCTCGGCTAGAGACCTTGCCAATCCAGTAGCAAATGCTGTAAAATTGTCGTACATAGCATCAACCTTCCTCTCCAACCTTTGGAGATGTCAATCGTCAGTAGCAGCAGTAGCTTGGGTTGAAATGCCTGCTTCATTTATTCGCGATGGTTGTGGTGATGGCATGGATGATGCGGGTGGAAGTATGAAACTCTTACCCCATGGGTGCGGGGTACCTCCTGCCCAATCCTCAAACTTGGCTATTGTGGCGTGAGTGATATCCTGACTTGGGTATTACAACTGTTGATCAGCCCACGTGACTCCAACTCGAGCACATAAATGAGTAACAATCGAGGCATGTGGTATACTCCCTGTAGTGCTCCTCCGCATGTAACGTAACATGTTCTGATTAAGGAGATGACCAACATCAATGTAATTTCCTATAATTATACCCCACAGAATAACTGCCTGCTCAGTCGTAATCTCATGTTGACGGGATGATGGCAGAAGTTTTGCACAGACAAATAGATTCCAAGCCTTGGCATAACAGTTGATAGTTGAAGCCTGAAAAGTCCTAGGCTAATTCATGTCAGGCTTGTAAGCCCAGTATGTACCCGGTACACACAAGTTAGTGATGACCATGTCATAGTTTGTCTTAAATCGTGCCGCCTCGACCCAATTTGCACGTCCAGTTGGAGGGTCGGGTAAATTAAACACTCCGCGAATCGCCTGTGGGCGATATTCTACTTGAACACCTCTGACATATGAAAATCCACTTATGGTCTCCTTTGCATTTGCATAAAATTCCCGTACAATGGCCATGTGTGCAGCTATGGGTGTAGAACAGACTCCATGCCAACATCTTTCTCTAATAATTTCTTTTAGTTGCCCATCTTGTGCCTCAGGCTTGAAACCACGCTCCCTCACAAAGGTCTTTGCAACTATTCTGTAGTATTCTATCTGATCTTCAAGACTGACAAATTTGGAAAAATCAACAGTGTCTTCACTCTGGCTACTTGAGGAAGACGAATGTGGAGTGCGTGAACGAGCTCGTTTTGGTCCCATTACATTGGATGAAGAGAAGAAGAACTTTACTGATGGAACAAAGTGTGTATATTCTGACAAACAATGAACACCCCCAAACTTGTTTATTTTCGCACACCCTCTGAAGAAACCCTAACTTTATCCTTGAAGGATCAGTTGAAGAATTTGAACGTGGGTCGAAAACTGATGCGTAAAATGCGTAATGGGGTGAGGAGTTAGAATTTGAAAGTGGAACGGTTTGGAGAAGAGAAGAGTTGTACGTCTGTTTATGTTTTGAAACTGATAGAGAGTAGGCGCACGTTGCAAATTAATATAAGAATTTGGAGGAGACAAGTCTTTAAAACACTTAAAATTTTTTTTGGCTCCGGTCTCAGGCGCGTCCACGCGGCTTTTACACTGGCTAATGGCATGGGCGCGCGGTTACTATGATGCACAGAGACACAGTGCGGGCGCGCCATTTTTGAATTGTTTCATTGAGCGGTTGCGCGGCCCTGCATCCTGACCATACTGAACTGCATCTTTAAGTATAACAAAATTGCTACTGATAATCTGCAATGCACATGTACAAACAAAAAATACCAGTATGAGATATATCAATTCTCCAAAATCAAAACATGAACTAATTAATATGCATGAATGACTATCCCAAAATAATGCTTTATATGCTACTCCTAATCATCATCATATGCACATTCAGCTCCACAAAACTTATACCAACACTTGTTATGCTATAAAAACTAACATGAAAATGAGAAATAAATATGATCAAAACAAAATTAAACAAGAGGTAAGGATAGAAATAATGGGGTGCCTCCCATCGAACGCTAAGTTATAGTCAATTAGCTTGACTAATCTCTGATTCAATCATGTTGAAGAAAGAATGGAGGTGGCTTTCTGCCTGTCAACCTCACCACCATAGTAGTGCTTAAGCCGCTGTCCATTCATTTTGAACGACTTATCTGGGAATTTGTCGAATACCTCTACTACACCATGTGGATAAACTGTCTTTACTGTAAATGGCCCTGACCACCTTGATTTGAGCTTCTCAGGGAAAAGTTTAAGTCTTAAATTAAACAACAGAACTCTTTATCTTGGCTCGAATACTCTCTCTATAATCTTGCGATCATGCCATTTCTTCACCTTTTCTTTATACAGCTTGGAGTTTTCATAAGCCTGCAATTTGAATTCATCCAACTCATTGAGTTGGCGTAGGCATTTTTCATCTTCAGCCTTCAATTCAAAGTTGAGCTTCCTAATCGCCCAATACGCCTTATGCTCAAGCTCCATGGGAAGGTGACAAGCCTTTCCATAAACTAGCTGAAACAGTGACATGCCCAACGGAGTCTTGTAAGTAGTCCTATACGCCCATACAACATCGTCAAGCTTTAATGACCAATCCTTTATTGTGGGGTTCACGACTTTCTCCAAAATTCTCTTTACTTCACGATTTGAAACCTCTGCCTGACCATTGGTTTGAGGATGGTAAGCTGTACAATGCGATGATTTACCCCATACTTAGCCAACAGAGCTGTCAATTGCCGATTACAGAAATGACTGCCTTCATCACTAATGATAGCCCTTGGAGTCCCAAACCTTGTAAAAATACTTCTTTGTAAAAATCGTAGGACCACCTTGGCATCATTAGTTGGAAGAGCTGCCACTTCCACCCACTTCGAAACATAGTCGACTACTAACAAGATGTATAAATTTCCACATGAAGAAATGAAAGGACCCATGAAATCTATCCCCCAAACATCAAAAATTTCAACCTTGAGGATCGTGTTCAATGGCATCTCATTTCTTTTCGATATATTCCTAACTCTTTGACATCTATCACATCTCTGGACAAAACTGTAAGCATCTTTAAAAATCGTCGGCTAATAGAATCCTGCTAGCAACACTCGAGCCGCTGTCCTTTCTCCACCGTAGTGACCTCCATGTAATGAAGCGTGGCAATCTTGCAAAATCCCCTCTGTCTCACTATATGGGATACATCTCCTTATCATCTGATCGGCACATTTCTTGAACAAATACGGTTTATCCCATATAAACCACTTCACATCATGCAAAAATTTCTTCTTTTGGTGCCCAATCAAGTCTGCAGGAATGATCTTGCTCACTAAATAGTTAGCATAGTCCGCGAACCAGGGCACTTCCCCTTTTACCACAAATAACTGTTCATCTGGAAAAGACTCATTAATTATATCTTTGTCATTTCCATCTTTTCTCGAATTTTCCAGTCTAGATAAGTGGTCCGCCACTTGATTCTCAGTACCTTTCATGTCCTTGATCTCCAAATCGAATTCTTACAATAGAAGTATCCACCTGATTAATCGAGGCTTTGCATCTTTCTTTGCCACCAAGTATCGAATTGCCGCATGATCTGTGTATACTATCATCCTTGTCAAAATTAGATACGCTCGAAACTTATCAAAAGCATACACAACTGCCAACAGTTCCTTCTCTGTGGTGGTGTAGTTCAACTGAGCATCAGTAAGGGTCTTGCTCACATAGTATATCACATGAAAAATCTTTTCCCTTCTCTGGCCCAAAATAGCCCCCACATCATAATCACTGGCATCACACATCAACTCAAATGGTAGGTCCCAATCCGGTGCTGTAATCACTGGTGCTGTAGTTAACTTCTTTTTTAAATGCTCAAATGCAGACAGGCAATCCTCATAAAACTTGAATTGTGCATCCTTCTCCAATAAGCTGCAAAGTGACTTTGTGATCTTGGAGAAGTCTTTAATAAACCTCCTGTAGAAGCTTGCATGTCCTAAAAAACTTTGTACACCTTTAACAGAAGTTGGTGGTGGTAAATTTTCAATGGTCTCTAATTTGGCCCTGTCCACCTCTAGTCCTTTTTTCGACACCTTATGTCCCAATATTATTCCTTCTTGTACCATAAAATGGCACTTTTCCCAATTTAAAACCAAATTCGTTTCAACACATCTTCTCAATACCATCACTAGATTTTCCAGACACAAATCAAAAGAATCACCAAATACTGAAAAATCATCCATAAACACCTCCACATTATGCTCCACCATATCTGAAAAGATAGCTATCATACATCTCTAAAAAGTAGCTGGGGCATTGCATAACCAGAAAGACATCCTTCTAAAGGCGAATGTACCATACGGACATGTGAAAGTTGTCTTTTCCTGGTCTTCGGGAGCTATCACAATCTGATTGTAGCCTGAATATCCGTACAAAGCTTAACAAATTAGCCTCATGAATATATGCCATTATGATTTAATCCATACTCAAATTTCATTTTTTTCAAATCTATATAAGCACACAATGTGATGGTGATCAAACATTCATTCATTAAGCTAAATCATAATGGATAATCGATTGATAAATATACAACAATACAATCAGATGTATAAATTTAGAATACATATCAAAATCCATTAGAATCCCATAATAGAGTTTAGTTCATTTCTAAACCAAAAGTCATTATGGGATTGAAGCAACACATGGAATTAAGTAATGCACTCAAAAAAGTTAATAGAAATGGTAGGGCAAATCTGTCAATCTCTGTTGCAGAGTTTGTTCCATGCTTGTTTCAATGCACCAAAATCTCCAGAAATGAAAACTAATAATTATTGAATAATATAGATGAAAAGAGGAGTTAACAATGTATCATCAATGATCAAAACCTCCCTAGAGTAGTTAAAACTTATGAACCCTGATAATAATAATAAAACTGATAAAAGACTTGACAAAAACACGTCTGGTGCCAACCATATCGTTCAGTTGAGCCAAATGCGCTCAAATTTCAAATTATAAAAAGTCAACAAAACTGACTGTAAAAGACCCGCGTGGTCGCGCGAGATTATACTGCAAAACGGGCGCGGGCACACTGTGTACATATCTGTCTAGTGTCTAGTGCTGGCGCACCATAATTCCTCTTTGTCAACGCGTGGCATGCGGCTACATAATTTGTCTCTGTTTTGCCTTAAGCGCGGGCGCGCCATATTTTGTCTTTGAGGCAGCGCGGTCGCGCTGTTACTGCTTCCTGTCTTCTACTGTCTAACTGTTGCTGCTCTTTGTTTGTATGCTTGCTTGCTCTTCATTCCTTCTGTTCTGCATAACACTCCTTCACTGCTTCAGTTCCTCATCTGCTCATGTTCACCTCACCATGCTTTTGCTAGCTTCATGCCATCATGCCAATTCATGCCTTATGTTGCTAAAAAGGGTTCCAACTACATTTACTGCAAAATAAACATAAAATGCAAATAAAACATAATAAAAACTACTTGAGACGAGCATAATCCAGTGAGATAGCACCTAATAAGTAGGTATAAAACCTACTTATCAATAACATGAGGAACAACTACTCCAAAAGTGATAATAATAAATCAGATGGGCAGCTTAGAAAGTATAATAACAATAACAATGATGGTTCGAGAAGAGGACGACCACCTTTCCTGAATCAGAGAGTCAACAAAAACTACACTCCACTTAACACTGATCGAGCCACTATACTAGAGCAGATCAATGATAAACCATACTTTGAAATAGCCAAGCATAATACGAAGTCTAGCAGGGGGAATCAGAATAAGTATTATGACTACCATGGCACGACTGGACATTCTACTGAGATTTGCTAGGGTTTGAAGGACTTGATCGAGAAAAATGTCCAGAATGGTGAACTAGTTCAGTACGTGGCAGGACGAGATGCTTTGGGGACACATCAGACGAACGATACCCCAGTACAAAACCCGACCACCCAGCCTTAAGGTCAGACCCAGGCAGCACGCCGGGTGGTGGATGCGATCACAGGCGGGTTAGTCGGAAAGGTTATGGGGAAGAAAAGGAGAGGTTTGATAAATGTCATGCTCCCTGTGTTTGATCATCATGTTAGGAGAGAAAGACACTACCCGGTAACAATTATATCTTTTACAGATTCGGAGCCGATTGTCGACGTCGGGATTTTTTATTTGTCCCCTTTCTATTCTTGTTCTTTGGTGTTCTCATGTTATGTGAGATTTGTTTGAAAAAACTAGTGAAAAAGGTCCGACATGTATAATGTCAACGATTGGACTATAAGAGTCGCCAGTTGGTTTTTTAATTGGTTGTACCAACACAACCGAGAAAAGGTTTGCACATTGACCCAGTGATGTGACACTGCTAAACGGGTCTGTGAAACCGAGATTCATTAGGGTCCGGGGACTTGCTTATGCGGAGGGAAGGTGTTAGGCACCCCCCGACATCCGTGTTACCACGGTGACCACCACTTTTTAAGAAAATATTATATGAATGTGTGTGTATGTGTGGGTTAATGTGCTGTTATTTGGAAGTAGTGCGAGGCCTAGTTCGCACCTATATACAAAGGGTTTGAATTTGTGTAAAAATTCAGTTTTAAACAAGATATAGCAATGAGGTTTTAAAAGAGGTTTTTTCAAACCCTGTGCTCAATAGTAATTGAGACCTTTTACACTCCTATTTTATTAAATGTTCGGCTTGATTGCTTTTATTTTCGACATGCGAAGCATCTTAAAGAAAATAATGTACAAAATAGTGCCGAACTCCTCCTGGGTATGAAAACCATCTGAGAAAATCCAAATACCACGAATAAATTTACAAGCTGCTTATAGTTGATAACGTCCGTCACGGAAACCGAATCTAGATTCAGTAGACTAAATCTGTGTTCACATGATTCCTAGGCTCACATGATGCCGCAATTGATATGAACGCAGTAAACAGGTATATATAAAAGTTGTAAATATATATATACAGACATGATCAACCACCACGAAGCACCTCTATGGGGGATCAGAAATATAAATAAAGCTGTAAAAGCAATCAACCGCCACGAAGGAAACTCCAGGTGAGACGAAATGTACAGAAAGCTGTAAAAAATGGTCAACCACCACGAAGTAAACTCCAGGCGGGACAAAATATAAAAAAAGCTGTAAAAGCAGTCAACCGCCACGAAGTAAACTCCAGGCGGGACGAAATATAAAGAAAGCTGTAAAAGCAGTAAACCGCCACGAAGTAAACTCCAGGTGGGACGAAATGTATATATATATATATATATATATATATATATATATATATATATATATATATATATATATATATAAAAGCGGTAAATGCACCGGATGTAAAATCCAGGCTCATCGAATAAAGTTCGACAACAGTTATATATATATATATATATATATATATATATATATATATATATATATATATTAAAATAGTAAACGCACCGGATATAAAATCCAGGTTCATCGAACAGAGTTCGACACACAGTTAATATATATAAGTATATATATATACGAAAGCAATTAAACGCTCCAGACATAAGTCTAGGCTCAATCGAGGCATAACTCGATAATGTTAGTCCATATATATATATATATATATATATACACACACACACACACACACACACAAAAGAAATAAAAGCCACGGACCGAAGTTCGGGTAAACACACGCAACACGACTCTTAACGTGAAGAACAGTGTGTACAAAGATAAAGAGAAAGACTTTAATGTGTATAAGAAGGTTTATAGTGGACTGCCAAAGAAGACTTCTATAGCTTTAAGTGGATGAACACTCAGCTTCCGCCGGTAGAAAAGTAGCTATATATAACCTTACAAGTGTTTAAAATGAGAAAGCACTTAGCTTATAGTGTGTACAAAGAAAATTGGACAGGGCTTCCTCGCCTTTTTTCTTGCAAATATGGCCACCCCAAGCCCTGTATTTATAGAGGGGGGTGCCATAGGTGTACCTATGGTAGTAGAAGGTGTACCTGTGGCTGCCCGGGGTGCCCCGAGTTGTGTGGGTCCCATCGTGTCGAAGTACACACTCAGATATTGCGCTGTTCGCTCGGTCGTTCATAACTTTCAATCCGGGAGTCTGATAGAAGCGTGCCATACCATTCTGGAAAGCTCTTTCTGAGAGCTACAAAATGACATAGGATTTGCCCTTTTTTGATTCTAGAAAGATGGAACCGTGATCGAAATAGCATTTTTGGGTTTCCATCAGGCAATTCGGTGAGCTATTTTGCGTAGTTTGCGCTTGAAAGTTAAGATATGGTTCTTGTGGGACTTCTATTGAAGTAATTTGAGTTAAATTGAGTGTATTTGATGTGAGTTGAAGTTGAGTTGGTAAAATGACTATTTTACCTCTCCCGGGGTTATCTCTGACTTTTGCACAGTTGTAGCAGTCTTTTCTCAGGGTTATCTCTGAGGTTGTCTTAATGTTGACTTTGAATGTCCTCAGGTCTATCTTTGAGGTTGGCTCGACCTCCTGGGGTTATCTCCAGGCTTTGAACTTGATCCCACGGGATTATCTCAAGGGCTGGAACTGATTTTTCCGGGGTTATCTCTGGGGTTACAAACTGATTTCCCGGGGTTATCTCTAGGGTTGAAAACTTGATCTTGTGGTCCTCCAGGGTCATCTCTGGATTGTGAAACAGACGCTTTTGCCTTCCTGCATAGTTAGTAACAGGAAAAAAAAATTTCGAGTGTCTACAGATGCCCCTCTTTATCATGTTCATGCAATGCAATGGAATGGACATGATAAAGATTAGTAGACACTTGAAATACAACAAGGTATTTTTAATGATGCAAATCGTAATGTAATGAATGTCATGATGAATGTTAAAATGTTTTCGCAAATCGCAGTTCGCAAATCGTACATCGCATTTCACACTTCGCATTTGGCCAATCGCACATCGTAAATCGTAAATTAGACATCGCATATCGCATATCGCAAATCGCAATATAATGAATGTTATGATGAATGCTAAAATGTTTTTTACAAATCGCTTTACCTTTACCGACCATCGCTGATGCTTATGCTGGTGTTGACTCCAACGGTTTGGCTTTTTGTCGGTGTCGCTAACGCTTGTTTGATGAAGATAAGTTGAGATGTTTTCCACATCTTTGTTGGGGATGACGTTCTGAGATCACCAGACCTTCCCGGTGTATACGCTGTTAGTTTGCAACGGTGCCTACCCTGTTGATCGCCAAACTATTTCGATTCCCACTCGAATGGTGGTATACGAAGCTTTCATCGCTGAACTATTTTGATGTTACGCTGAATTGATGCCAATGGTTTAGAATATTGGATCATCTGATACTTTTGCTGAAGTAATATTCTAAGGTTTGCTTCGCCAGACTCTGCCTGATATTACGCTCACCCTTTTTGAAGTGATTTGGAGTTTCCTTTCACTGTTGGGTGCTTATGCCCCATTTTCTTGAGCGTTTGATTCGTAACCCGACTGAACTGATGATCTGTGTGCCGCTGACGTCCCTGGAGGGTGCAACTCGTTCTTTCGCTGCCCAAATTTGAACTTTGGTGTAGAGGCCTCGACTTGTGAGGACTTGACGTAGGTTGACGCATTTGATGATGAGAATTCCATTCGCTAGACCTTTTGTCATTGACCTTTTGCTTTTGAGTTAAGGACTTTCTTGAGAATTTTTCCCTTCTTTTGTAGGGGAAAGTTAAAGTCGCCATGATTTCTTTTAGGAGTTCTCCTTCTTTTGATGAGGCTTGATCCCGCCCTAAGCTCCTTCCATTATTTGGAATTGGACAATGCCCCAGTTCTTTCGCATGTTGATGCCGAGGGTTCATATGAGAAACTCTCTTTGTTGATAAAGTCGCAAGTGAGTAATATTACCAATGAGATGATGTGAGAGAAGCTCTGATGATGATGTACCATGCTGATGGTGCTGACTGGCGCATTTTCCTCTTTAGGATGGTGGATAAATTCCCTAGTGTTGGGTTGTCGCTGTTCCTGAGATTGCCCCAGTCTTGTTGTAAGGGCTCTAATATCGGGTTGTCGCTAATTTTGAAATTGGCCCAGCCTTGCTTGTTTTCTGGGATAGTTGCTTTGACAGATGAGCTGATAAGACGCCGGGATCGCAAGAGGCTTTTAACAGATGGTGAACTGGTAGTGGATTTGGGCTTTGATGCCCTCAATTATTATTCCTGACTTGTTCTCGCAATCGGTATTGATGGTTTTTTTTTTGATTTGATGAAGACTTGTGATTGAGGGTGTCAACTTTTTGAAGGTCCTCGCTGCTGGTTGTCTTAGTGTATCGCTGTTTCTTCTTTTCTGGGATTTGTGCTAGATTCGATGACATTAAAGTGTTGTTGGGTCTTCTCGACATGGGTCGCTGGCTTAGAAGGTTGTCCTTGGGATTAATGTTTGGGTTTGGATGTTTCTTTTGAGGGTTAGACCGCACCACTGATGGTTACCTACGTACTCCCATTGATGAAGGGAGGTCAGGTTTGCGTAGTTCTCGCTAGTGAGCTGAACAGTTTGAGAAGTGTTTGTTTGAGATGTGTTTGTTTGGGTTTTTTGGGTTTTTGTTTGGTTTGACCGCACCATAAATGGCTGCCTACGTACTCCCATTGATGAGGGGAGATCAGGTTTTTCGTAGTTCAGGCATTGGTTTGAAAGGTTGAAAATATTTATTGGAGGTTGAGCTTGGTTGAAGGGGTTTGTCGATTTTTATAGTGGTTAGACCGTACCGTAGATGGCTGCCTATGTACTCCTATTGAAGAGGAGATCAGGTTTGCGTAGTTCCAACTTTGGTTTGAAAAGGTTAAAAGTGGTAAGTGGTGAGAAGGGTGTAGATGTTTGTGTTTGTGTTTTTGTTTTTTGTTTTTTGTTTTTATGTTTTTTTTTGTTTTGTTATTTTTTTCATTACATGCTTGGAAAATAAATGGCACATTGTGAAGAAAATGATATCGTTTCAACATCTCATGGAACTCACAACTGTATCCTCTGGATCTGCAACTTCTTGGCTAGCTGAGGCATGATAGTCCAGTTGTCGATGGTTATGTTGCCTTCAGGGCTCGCGATAGAGGTTACCTCTTGATTCTGAATATCTTCACTTATAGCCATAACTTGATCGCTTCCTGATTCAGTACATTCCTCAGGGACGCTTGAACTGGACCCATCGTACAAAGGTATGAACTCTGGATTCTTTAATGGGTTGGCTTCCCCGACAATCTCACCACCTTTTTCTTCATCTATTCCTTTGCCTTTTTCCTGGGTTTGAGATGACTCGACCATGAAATCTCCCTCGAACTATTGTTGCATTTATCGCAAGGAACTTTCCTTTTTGGCTTTTTCTTCTTTGGAAGGGATTAGTATTTCTTCCTCATCATCCAAGGTGATGAAATCAGGAACGTGGTTGATATCCTTGGACCATAGGACGTTTGATGTTGGCGGAGGAATCTCCTTTGGGGATTCCTTTGTCTCCTCTGTCATTACTTACATTAGGATCAGTTCACCTTGTGTTCTGACAGAATTGTCGCTCATAGCCTTCACCTCATTTGAACTTCCTGTCTCGAATGGACATCTTAAGCTATTTATTTCCTTTTCGCCTTTTTTGGTCATGGAAAATTCTATTTCCAGCTCTCCATTTTTAATGAGATCCTGGATTTTATGTCGCAAAGACCAGCATTCTTCAGCCGTATGTCCAAGTGAGTTAGAATGGTAGAGACATATTTTGGTGGAATCATAACTCTTTATCTTGGGATTTATAGGAGGCAGCAACTCAGTAATCCTTCCTTCGCTTATCAGAAAGTGTAGCATTTCTTCATTTGATTTGCTCAGAGGGGTGAATTTTCGGACTCTTTTGGAGGTTGTTTGATCTTTCATCTTTGAGAATTCGCATTCCCTCGAGCGATTTTTCCGCTGGCGATATCTTCTAGCAATTTTATAATCCCCTTTTTCTTGTACTTTTAGCCTGCTTTGATATTCTTCATTTAGCTGGCTCATCATAGAGAGATATGGGCTTACATTATGGTTAACCTCCTTTTTCTCTTGGCTTTTTGATAGTTGAGTGAAAAATTGCCTCGTTTTCTGATGTTGGCGCACTATCAGCTTAGCCAACAAATTTACTTGATCCTAGATCGTCTCTAATTTTTGCATTACTGGCATACCCTCCTCCGAGTTTTCCCACTCTAGGACATTTGTTCTGTGCCTTTGGGGGTTTTCCTCCACCCTTCGTATGTACTTACGATTTGGATACATTTTAGCGCTTCCTGACCCGATCATGTTTACTTTCCCCGTATCATGCTGCAATGGAAGGTTGGCGTTGACATTTTGTTGATCAGGTTGTTGGACCACAATACTGCCACTTTCGATCAGATTTTGAATTTTATGCTTTAAAGACCAATAATCTTGTGTATCGTGTCCTGGAGACCCTGAGTGGTAAGCATATCTTTGGCTTGGATTGTATCTTTTGCTCCCTGGTTCCAGAGGTGGGGCCAATTCGGTAATTTTCTTGTGATCCATTAATATCGCCAATACATGTTCAAGGGATTCGCCCAGTGGAGTGAATACCTTATTTTCTGATCTTTCAAATTTTCTTTTTCTATCCTAGCATTTGGTTGAATGGAGCCTGTTGTTGAGATGATAGATTGTCTTGTATTTTCCAGATGGGGGGACTGTAGGTTGGTCTCCTAGCTTGCCCCTGTACAACAAGGGATACATCTTCAATGCCTTTATCAGGTACACCCTTGGGATCGCTCGCATACTTTTTAGTCTGTATATGCTTAGCGACTGCTTCCAAGGCAGTGAAGTCTTTAATCTTGCCTGCCTTCAGGCCCATCTCTGCCGTCTCGTCGTGTTTGATCGTTTCTGAGAATGGCTTTCCTATGCCGGCTAGAATCCTCTCGTAGTATAGAGCCTCTTGGATATCAATAAACGTCATTACCATCTCAGTTTTTGTCTTTGATGGAATGACTTATACTGCTAGATGTCTCCACCTTTGGGCATATTCTCGGAAAGATTCAGTACTTTTTTTTGACTTTAGTCACTTGGTATCGATCCGGTGCCATTTGTGACTGAAAACTATACTAATTTAGAAAGGCGTGGGCCAATTCTTCCCAGTTATAGATTTTGGCATTGTCAAGTTGGGCATGCCAGGCTTTAGCCTCTCCAGTGAGACTCCTTTGAAAAGGTTGCATTCTGAGGCTTTCATCTTCAGCATAAGACCCCAGTTCGCCAATGTACACTTTTAAGTGCGTATAGGGATCGCTTGCCCCATTGTACTTTTCAAACTCTAGAATTTTAAATTTTTTAGGATATCGAGCCCCTAGGAATATGCAGAGATCTGAATAGGTGACACTTCCATAGTTTCTAGTCCCTTTGATTGATCGGATGGTTTCCTCCATTTGTTTGACTTTCTTTCTTATATCCCTAGTTTTTCGATCATCATTGAGTTTTGTGATGTCAGGGGTTTTGTTGGTTCCTTTATTGTAATGAGGTTTAGGTATCTGGGTCTCCATCTTTTTGCCAATACCCTGACTGCCCCCTGGTGTGAATGACTCTGGTTGAGTAGGCATTGTCTGGCCCTGAGTATTTTTACTTTGTTCTTTTAAAAAGACAACCAATTCTGCTATCTAATTCCTTAGTCCTTCAAACTCCTCTCGGGAAACAGGAGTAGGATCAGGCTGGGCACTTTTAGCCATGTCTGACAGTGGGCTTAGTGCCTTTTTGGATTTTAAATGGGTAACGGGACCGATTGCTTCCCTGCAAAAAGGCTTATGTAGTTTAGTCTTTAGGGAATGTAAAAAAAATAATTTACATGTTATAATGTGTCCGTTATAGGAGGATTGTCCTGCAAAATGGGTGTTAGTATAATATGTTAGGTTTAATGTATGTACACATATTCCTTCATATTTTCCATTACAATGATTTGATATGGAATGAAATTACAAGTAATTGTTCTTACAAGTAATTAAAAATGGAAAGTATGAAGAGAATTCCCTCCGCATTTAGTTTATCAGAGGCTGACCTATCTTAGGTTACTCTAGCAATTTTTCGGCATGAAGGTTCCCAAATCATCGCAATTTACTTGACGGGAAGTTAATCTGGTCTTTCAACTGGAGCGAATTTGGGTGGTGCCTTTCCTGAGCCTCGTTGGAATTAGTCTTCCTACGAGTCCAGTAATCAAACACCGACAGGATAGCCTCCTAGTGGAGGGACCACACAACATACATTCACATACATCACGTCTCACCGTATATGAAAATGATGACATGTGCGAAGCACTAATATCACAAGCAGATATAGTGTAAAGCATTAATCGCAATAAAGATATGCATTAGTACACATTCATCATAAATCTAAATGCAACATCCACACACAAGCATATAATAGTTTTGAAAAGCTTGTAATAGCGGCTTAAGTCTTCTTACTGGAGTCCCCAGCAGAGTCGCCACCTGTCAACGTCGGGATTTTTTATTTGTCCCCTTTCTATTCTTGTTCTTTGGTGTTCTCATGTTATGTGAGATTTGTTTGAAAAAATAAGTGAAAAAGGTCCGACATGTATAATGTCGACGATTGGACTATAAGAGTCGCCAATTGGTTTTTTAACTGGTTGTACCAACACAACCGAGAAAAGGTTTGCACATTGACCCAGTGATGTGACACTGCTAAACGGGTTTGTGAAACAAAGATTTATTAGGGTCCGGGGACTTGCTTATGCGGAGGGAAGATGTTAGGCATCCCCCGACATCCGTGTTACCACGGTGACCGCCACTTTTCAAGAAACTGTTATATGAATGTGCGTGTGTGTGTATGTATGGGTCAATGTGCTGTTATTTGGAAGTAGTGCGGGGCCTCGTTCGCACCTATATACAAAGGGTTTGAATTTGTGTAAAAATTCAGTTTTAAACAAGATATAGCAATGAGGTTTTAAAAGAGGTTTTTTCAAACCCTGTGCTCAATAGTAATTGAGACCTTTTACACTCCCATTTTATTAAATGTTCGGCTTGATTACTTTTATTTTCGAGATGCGAAGCATTTTCGAGAAAATAATGTACAAAATAGTGCCGAACTCCTCCTGGGTATGAAAACTATCTGAGGAAATCGAAACACCGCGAATAAATTTACAAGCTATTTACAACTGACAATGTCCATCATGGGAACCGAATCTAGATTCAATAGACTGAATCTGTTATCACATGATTCCTAGGCTCACATGATGCCGCAATTGATATGAACGCAGTAAGCAGGTATATATAAAAGCTGTAAATATATATATATACAAACATGATCAACCACCACGAAGCACCTCCATGGGGGATCAGAAATGTAAATAAAGCTGTAAAAGCGATCAACCGCCACAGAGGAAACTCCAGGCGAGACGAAATGTACAGAAAGCTGTAAAAAACGGTCAACCACCACGAAGTAAACTCCAGGCGGGACGAAATGTAAAGAAAGCTGTAAAAGCGGTCAACCGCCACGAAGTAAACTCCAGGCGGGACGAAATGTAAAGAAACCTGTAAAAGCGGTCAACCGCCACGAAGTAAACTCCAGGCAGGACGAAATGTATATATATATATATATATATATATATATATATATATATATATAAGCAATTAAACGCTCCAGACGTAAGTCTAGGCTCATCGAATAGAGTTCGACACAAAGTTCATATATATAAGTATATATATATATACAAAAACAATTAAACGCTCCAGATATAAGTCTAGGCTTAATCGAGGCATAACTCGATAATGTTAGTCCATATATATATATATATATACAAAAGAAATAAAAGCCACAGACAGAAGTTCGGGTAAACACACGCAACACGACTCTCAACGTGAAGAACGGTGTGTGCAAAGATGAAGAGAAAGACTTTAAAGTGTGTAAGAAGACTTATAGTGGACTGCCAAAGAAGACTTCTATAGCTTTAAGTTGATGAACACTCGGCTTCCGCTGGTAGAAAAGTGGCTATATATGAGCTTACAAGTGTTTAAAATGAGAAAACACTCAGCTTATAGTGTGTACAAAGCAAATTGGACAGGGCTTCCTCGCCTTTTTTCTTGCAAATATGGCCACCCCAATCCCTCTATTTATAGAGGGGGCTGCCGCAGGTGTACCTGTGGTAGTAGCAGGTGTACCTGCGGCTGACCGGGGTGCCCCGGGCAGTGTGGGTCCCGTCGTGTCGAAGTACGTACACTCGGACAACGCACTGCTCGCTCGGTCGTTCATAACTTTCAATCTGAGAGTTCGATGGAAGCGTGCCATACCATTTCAGAAAGCTCTTTTTGAGAGCTACACAATGAGATAGGATTTGCCCTTTTTTGATTCTGGAAAGATGGGTCCGTGATCAAAATAGCATTTTCGGGTTTCTGTCAGGCAATCCGGTGAGCCATTTTGCGTAGTTTGCGCTCGAAAGTTAAGATATAGTTCTTGTGGGACTTATATTTAAGTAGTTTGAGTTGAATTGAGTGTATTTGATGTGAGTTGAAGTTGAGTTGGTAAAATGACCATTTTGTCCCTCCCGGGGTTATCTCCAATTTTTGCACAGTTATAGCTGTCTTTTCTCAGGGTTATCTCTGAGGTTGACTTGATGTTGACTTTGAATGTCCTCAGGGCTATCTCTGAGGTTGGCTCGACCTCCTAGGGTTATCTCCAGGCTTTGAAATTGATCTCACAGGGTTATTTCAGGGGCTAGAACTGATTTTTCCAGGGTTATCTCCGGGGTTGCAAACTAATTTCCTGGGGTTATCTCCATCTCTGGAGTGTGAAACAGACGCTTTTACCTTCCTGCATAGTTAGTAACAGGAAAAAAAATTTTTGAGTGTCTACAGATGCCCCTCTTTATCATGTTCATGCAATGTAATGGAATGGACAATATAAAGATTAGTAGACACTTGAAATATGACAATGTATTTTTAATGATACAAATTGTAATGTAATGAATGTCATGATGAATTTTAAAATGTTTTCACAAATTGCAGTTCGCAAATCACACATCGCATTTCGCACTTCGCATTTGGCCAATCGCACATCGCAAATCGTAAATCGCACATCGCAGATCGCATATCGCAAATCGTAATTGGAAAACGCAAATCGTAATGTAATGAATGTTATGATGAATGCTAAAATGCTTTTTATAAATCGCATTACCTTTACCGATCATCGCTGATACTTATGCTGGTGTTGACTCTAACGATTTGGCTTTTTGTCGGTGTCGCTAACGCTTGTTTGATGAAGATAAGTTGAGATATTTTCCACATCTCTGATGGGGATGACGTTCTGAGATCACCAGACCTTCCCGGTGTATACGCTGTTAGTTTGCAACGGTGCCTACCCTGTTGATCGCCAAACTGTTTCGGTTTCCACTCGAATGGTGGTATACGAAGCTTTCATCGCTGAACTGTTTTGATGTTTCGCTGAATTGATGCCAATGGTTTGGAATATTGGATCATCTGATACTTTTGATGAAGTAATATTCCAAGATTTGCTTCGCCAGACTCTACCTGATATTACGCTCACCCTTTTTGAAGTGATTTGGAGTTTCCTTTCGCTGTTGGGTGCTTGTGCTTCATTTTCTTGAGCGTTTGATTTGTAACCCGGCTGAACTGATGATCTGAGTGCCGCTGACGTCCCTGGAGGGTGCAACTCGTTCTTTCGCTGCCCAAATTTAAACTTTGGTGTAGAGGCCTCAACTTATGAGGACTTGACGTAGGTTGACGCATTTGATGATGAGAATTCCATTCGCTAGACCTTTTGTCATTGGCCTTCTGCTTTTGAGTTAAGGACTTTCTTGAGAATTTTCCCCTTCTTTTGTAGGGGAAAGTTAAAGTCGCCATGATTTCTTTCAGGAGTTCTCCTTCTTTTGATGAGAGGCTTGATCCCGCCCTAAGCTCCTTCCATTATTTGGAATTGGACAATGCCCCAGTTCTTTTTCATGTTGATGCCGAGGGTTCATATGAGAAACTCTCTTTGTTGATAAAGTCGCAAGTGAGTAATATCGCTAATGAGATGATGTGAGAGAAGCTCTGATGATGATGTACCATGCTGATGGTGCTGACTGGCGCATTTTCCTCTTTAGGATGGTGGATAAATTCCCTAGTGTTGTGTTGTCGCTGTTCCTGAGATTGCCCCAGTCTTGTTGTAAGGGCTCTAATATCGGGTTGTCGCTAATTTTGAAATTGGCCCAGCCTTGCTTGTTTTCTGGGATAGTTGCTTTGACAGATGAGCTGATAAGACGCCGGGATCGCAAGAGGCTTTTAACAGATGGTGAACTGGTAGTGGATTTGGGCTTTGATGCCCTCAATTATTGTTCCTGACTTGTTCTCGCAATCGGCATTGATGGTTTTCTTCTGATTTGATGAAGGGGCTGGAACTAATTTTCTCGGGGTTATCTCTGGGGTTGCAAATTGATTTCTCGGGGTTATCTCCAGGGTTGGAAACTTGATCTTATGGTCCTCCAGGGTCATCTCTGGAGTGTGAAACAGACGTTTTTGCCTTCCTGCATAGTTAGTATCAGGAAAAGAAAATTTCGAGTGTCTACACCGATCAATCCACATGAAGGGGCACTGATCATTACTACATATGTGGGTTCAATGGACATGAAAAGAATGACGATTGACAACGGCTCGTCGTTGGATATTCTGTACATATATGCCTTTCAAAGAATGGATTTGAAGGGTAGAAAAATGGAGATCGAGCAGGAACCACCCCTATACGACTTTAACAACGATCTCGTTCGGGTAGCAGGGACGATTAAAATACCAGTCGTCTTCGAGACGACCCCTTAGCAAGTTAAAATTATGTGCAGATTCTTTGTGCTTCATACAGATTCATCCTACAATGCCATTCTGAGGAAGCCAACTTTAACGGCGTTATAGGCGGTTACTTCGATTCCACATTTTAAAATTAAATTCTTGACACCGAATGAAGTAGGAGAGGTGGCTGGGGACCTTAATTTAGCAAGGAGATATTACAGGAACACATTGATCTCTACAGGGGCGGGGGTTAGCAAGTGAAAGTAGACGATGACGATTGAGATCAAAGCATTTATCATTGGTAGTACAGAACCGCTCACCATGCCTGCCGAAGAGACGGAAGACATTGAGCTAGTACCAGGGAAGAAAGAAGAGATAGTCAAGATCGGGTCGGGACTGCAGGAGCCCTTTCAAACGATTTTAACATAACTACTTCAGAGCTATTTAGATATATTTGTGTGGGTTCCTAGCGACATTCCTGGGGTCGAAGAGAAGGTTGTTGTGCACATATTACATATGGACCCGACTAAAAAATTAATTCGTCAAAAAAGAAGGATCTTTGCCTCGGAGAGGCAGAAGATCATTGATGATGAAATAACAAAATTATTGGAAGCAAATTTCATCATAAAGATCGACTACCCGGAATGGTTGGCGAATGTAGTATTGGTAAAGAAATAAAACGGTAAGTGGGGAGTTTGCATTGACTATACAGATTTGATTAAGGCATGTCCAAAAGACTTTTATCCACTCCCACATATCGATTAGATCATCGATATCTTTTTGGGGTATGCCTTGCTTAGTTTCATGGATGATTTTTTGGGGTATCATTTGATTTTAATGCATAAGGAAGATATCCCAAAGATAACCTTCATCTTTCATCGGGCAATTTATGTTTATAAGAAGATGACATTCTGACTGCTTAACGTTGGCACAACTTATCAAAGGATGATGAACTATGTGTTTCAAAAGCAGTTGGGTTGGAGCATGGAGGTATATGTGGACGACATGATCGTCAAAAGCATGTCAATTCGGGGTCATATGGACGTTTTAGAAGACTATTTTCAGACCATTAGCCAATACAAACTCAGGCTGAACTCGACAAAGTGCACCTTCGGTCTTGGGGCAGGAAAATTCTTAGGTTATTTAATCAGTAAGAGGGGAATCGAGGCAAATACTGAAAAGATCAAAACAATTCTGGACATGAAGTCCCCTTAGTCCTATAAGGATGTTCATTGATTAATTGGTCGGATAGCAGCATTGAGGAGATTTATGTCTAAGTCAATAGAAAGGTGTTTGTCATTCTTCGACATGTTAAAAGGGTTGAAGAACGAGAATACTTTCTAGTGGACTTCGGAATGTGAAGATGCTTTTTAAAGAATTAAATAGTACTTGTCTTTGGCTCCTTTGTTGGTAAAGTCGGTTCCTTCGGAACCGTTATATTTGTATTTGGTGGCTAGTTTGTTAGCGGTTGGTGCAGTATTAGTTTGGGAAATAGGAGGGAAGCATCATCTGGTGTATTATGTGAACCATGCTCTTCGAGACGCATAAACCAGGTATCCAAACCTTGAGAAGTTTGCCTATGCCCTAATAATAGGCAGTCAGAAGCTTCAACCTTACTTCCAAGGTTGGTTAGTTGTGGTGTTTACAGATCATCCATTGAAGAGGATTCTAAGTAATCCAGACGTCTCGGGTCGGCTAGTAGCTTGGGCTATAGAGTTGACGCAATTTATTTTGGAGTATCATTCTCGGATAGCAATAAAGGGCCAGGCCTTGGTCGACTTTGTGGTCGAGTGCTCCTTTTTTAAGTTAGACGCCATGAATTAGGTAGTAGGAACGGTGAGTTCAGTCTCAGACGTTCAGATTATTTAGATTTCATGGACACTATATGTGGATGGTTCTTCAACTTCGGATGTTAGTGGGGCCATAGTTATTTTGATAAATTCAGAGGGGTTCAAGGTACAACAGGAAATTCGCTTTGGGTTCAAGGTGACTAATAACAAGGCAAAGTATGAAGCAATCCTAGTAAGTCTTTGACTGGCAAAGAGTCTCGAGGTGTAGAGGTTAATAATTTTTAGTGACTCTCAGTTAGTCATCAAAAGATTTCAAGAGAATATGAGGCTCGGAGGGACAAAAATGTGTAAATACTTGACCGAAGTCAAAGATAGGCTCCATTGCTTCAAATCGTTTGCTTTCCAGGGGTGGATAGATCAGATAACACTATTGCTGATGCATTGGCAAGGCTAGCCATAACGGAGGCAAGCTCATTCAGTGGATCAGTCTATTTGAAGGTCTTGAATTCACCAAGTGTTCAGCTTTCGGAGGTAATGGGTGTGAAACGGTTGAATTGCTGGTTGATGCCTTACTTGGATTATCTCGATAATGGTGTCTTACCTTCGGATTGGATGTTAACAAAGAAAATCAAATATAGGAGTTCCAACTTTATGCTCATCGATGGGGATTTATACCGAAGGGCTCACTCGTCTACTTTACTGAGGTGTCTTATACCATCTGAAGTCGAGTATGTTCTTCAGGAAGTTCATGAAGGGATCTGTGGCAATCATATAGGAGCAAAGGTGTTGGTATATAAGCTTCCTCGATAGGAATATTATTAGCCTATAATTCTATTCCTCATCAGCCACTTGAAGAGTTGTACTCTATTTTGTCCTCGTTCTCGTTTACTGTGTGGGGTATTTATATTTTGGGTCCACTGCCGAAGGCGAAGGGTCAGGTCAGTTTTATGATAATAGCCATCGATTATATGACCAAGTGGGTGGAGGCCAAACCACTTCAGCAGATCACAGAACAAGAATGTTTAAAGTTCTTGAAAGAATTCGTTATTTTTCAATTCGGGATTCCTATGGTGTTAGTCTCAGACAATGGCAGACAGTTTGTGGGCTCTAAGATTAATTTTTTTTAACATATCTTGGAATTCAGCATCGGAAGACTTCGGTGGCTCATCCTCAATCAAATAGTTAAGTAGAAGTCACCAATAGGACTCTACTAAATGTGATCAAACGAAGGCTTGCTGAGTCTAAGAGAAGGTGGCATGAAGAGTACTCAGTGTACTATGGGCCTACCAGACTACTCCGAGGACTATTACAGGTGACTCGCTATTCAGACTAGCCTATGGGATTGATGTTCTTATTCCTATTGAGATTGGGTCTCATTCACTTTGGGTCAGCCAGTTCAAAGAATTATATAATAACTAAGGCCTTTGCCTCAATTTGGATTTGTTGGAGGTGGTTAAGGAGTCGGCCCTGGTAAGACTTGCAGCCTACCAAAGGAGAGTGGCCAGACATTATAAAAAGAATATGAAAATTAGGAGGTTTGATGTCAGGGATCTAATTCTTCGGGAGGTGGAGGCTTCTACGCCCCAAAATCTCGGGAAGTTGATGCTTAATTAGGAGGGACCCTATGAGGTCATTGCAGTGCCGAAGCCAGGTACTTACCGGCTTCGAGTAATGAATGAGACATAAGTCAAGAACACTTGGCATGCAGGTAGACTTAAAAAATATTATCGTTAATGCATGCTAAGTAGTTCAGTGTGATGACTCTGTAAATTTTTTGTAAGTTATATTAATAAAATGGATGCTTAGCTTTTTAATGAATGTCTTCTTTGATTGTTTTTCAGTTTCCTGAAACGAATACTCTTCATAATCAATTTAAATGAATATTCAGTTTCTCGAAACGAATATTTTTACATTACTTATTCAGTTCTACCGAATTAATATTTCTTCTTTATTATTTACACATGTGTTAAATGAGTATTTAATTTTTAAACGAGTATTGTAAATTAACAATTTATGTTTAAGTGGATATTTAATTCTCCCGCACGAATGTCTTCTTTTTCCTCAATTTATCTAAATGAATATTTACCAATTGCACAAGTTTTCAGTTCTTTGAACGAACATTTTTTAAAATGCATATGTGAAATTAATATTCGGCTCTTTGGAACAAATAAAACTTTTTTTAACTTGCTTGATAATTACATCGGGATAGATACATAGTAAAAAGGGAAGAACTGCTGTGACGCCCCCAAAATAGGTATACATCACCCATTTTGATCACCAAAAATATGGTACAGAAACAACTACAACTTTATTAATACAATTGTCGTGCAAAATACGACAACACATAAACTGTGAGTTAAAACACAAATATTGTCTTCTAGACAATATTCACACTCAAATAAGTCCTCATTACAATTATTGATACACTATTTTACAAAATAGTGAGGACTATAATAACAACTGCCTTGGAACATCACTCCACACCCCGACTACTTCCCGCTATATTCTCGCTTCCTGAGAAGAAAAATGGAACAAAAAGAAAAAAGGGTGAGCTCAATTAACCCAGTAAAGAATATTACGACTAAGATAATATAGAACAAATTATCGTTAGTCCTCAACAGGAAAAAATCTGATAGAATATAATAGACAACAAATTTTAGATCAATAACGGCAGCAGAAACAACAATTCATTAGAAGAGTTAAGTAGAGAATGAATTCTACTATTTTCGAAGATTTAAAAGTCCATCATCAATATTTTATCCTTGTAACATCAATCAATATACATCTTGAATCAAATATTCATCTTTGCACTACAGGCCAAAGATATTCATTTGTATCACCAGTTGGTCATGTTCATCTAAACACCTGTTCATCTTTGCACTACGGGCCAAAGATATTCATCAGTTAATCATTCATCTTTGCACTACAGACCGAAAATATTCAGTAATAGCATCATTTAGGACTGAGGATGATAAAAAATATTTTAAAGAAAACGAATCTAATGAGACAAAAGGACAAATATTAGGGATTTGTACTTCGGTTTATCCATGTTCAAAAACACCCCATCATATACCATAGTGGAGTAAAATTCAAGAATAAAGATCAAAACATGGATACAATCAAAGATAATAACAAAAATAGACATCTGGGACAAAGAAGAGAAAATTTCATTTTTCGGTGAATAGTGTTATATTCGTGAATAGTGTCGTATACGTGAATAGTAACTCCGACACAAAAAGTGAAGAATTTCACAAGAAAAATCTTATCAATATTTCGGTATAATGTTATTAAAAGAAATAATATCATTTAAAAAAAATAACATCCCTTACCTTAAAATAACAGTACTTCTGGCTGGAATATCAGATATAACGCTGAAAGAAACTTGCACCGTATAGTAACACTCAAAGTATCAAAATACTCACAAAAATACGCTCGATATATAGAGAGAAAACTTCAGTTTCTGGTGTGATTTTCAATTCTAACCTAATCACCCTATTTATAGGAAAATGCTTTGAACACCAAAGCAGAAAATTTAATAAAATAATAATATTTAAAAAAAATTTCACGCCCACCTTAGAAAATCTGAAATCAACATGTTTTCAATACAAGTGGGGCCCACCAACATAATAGAAATGTTTTTCTTAAAAAAAAAATTAAACTCCAAAAATCAATTATTTCGAAACTTCAATAATTCATAATAAATAACTCTTTTATCAGAAAAATTCGAATCTTATGTCCATTCTATAGGAAATTTAATTCTCTACAACTTTATAAGTTTAAGTTTTTCTAAATTCCAAACAGAAATTGACTGAAATACACATATGGACGATTTTACAGGCTATAATTAAATTTCAGTCAAAAATTGGGCCCACCGACATGTTTAACATGTTTTTATCATTTATTGCAACAAAAATATTCTTCCTCCTCATTTATTCATATATCACACATTCATCATAAAAATATCATCATTATTATATTATTAAAATATAATAATATATTTAAATGTATTATTTTATCAGAAAAGATAAAATATCAATTTTTTAACAATTGTCACTTTTCTAAAAATTCCTCCATTTATATCCACATAAAATAAATATTTTTCTTATCATATAAATCAATAATTAATTATTCACAAATAATATTACAGAATCACAATACTGACAACTAGGCCGTTCCCAGGAAAGAGGGAGCTTTTCAATAAGGATTTCTCCTTACTGGCGCGCAATTAGGTGACCAAACCTCTCCTTAGACAGAATTTTCTAGATATTGCCAATAATGCTATCAATAATATTATTAAAATAATATGATTTATTGATCTGATAATAGAAATACTGTGCAGTGATAATTATTGAAACAACAATAATATAAAATATCAACGTAACAATTATTGAATCAATAAAATAAAATATTGAGCAGTAATTACTGAAACAATTATTGAGTAGTGCCTTTTTACGTAAGAATCAATAATACGCGTGCTACTGTGCAACATCGCGTATTACTGTGTTTTAACTACCGGGTATTTCAACAGTGTTAACAGTAATAACTACGCCGTTATTTATAAAAAACTCATGCTTGTCGTTTTCTTCACCCAATCGCTTTTCGTTATGGGGCCCACACAAGGCTGCGCCGTCGTACGAATATTCCCCGACAGTAAGAATATTTCACAACCAAACGAATATTCTCCGACAACAAGAATATTTTATAACCACTTGCTTATTTAAGATATTTGCGCATTTTACCCATAACTTACCACATTAATCAAATCAACCCTTACTATTTCAAAATAATAAATAGAGGAAATTCAATTTCATTTATAAAAAGTTGGGGTCTTACAACCTCCTCTCCTTATGAAATTTCGTCCTCGAAATTGACGTACGTACCTAGTGTTTCGAAAATGTGAGGATACCTCGCTTTCATTTCCGTTTCCAACTCCCAAGTCATTTCCCCATTAGCATGGTTCCTCCACAAAACCTTAACTTGTGGTATAACCTTGGTGCGTAGAACATGCTCCTCCCTATCCAAGATCTTAACAGGTACTTCCTCGTACGTTAAGTATTCGGCTATCTCGTCGGGTTCTAACTTAATAGTATGGTTTGGGTCTTTCACATATTTACGAAGAACAGATATGTGAAAAACATTATGAACACGAGACATGCTTGGAGGTAACGCAAGTCTATAGGCCACATTTCCTACTCGGTCAAGAATCTAAAATGGACCAATAAATCGTGGATTGAGCTTTTCTTTCCCAAATCTTATAACTCCCTTCCATGGAGCAACTCGCAACAATACATGATCCTCAATACTAAATTCCACGTCCTTTCGATAAAGATCCGCATAACTCTTTTGTCGATCTTGTGCCGTTTGTATACGTTGTCGAATCATTTGGATCTTTTCTGTAGTCATACGTACCAACTCTGGTCCCAACAATATTGCTTCACCCACCTCATCCCAACATACGAGAGAGCGACACTTTCGTCCATACAATGCTTTGAATGGAGCCACACCTATACTTGCCTGATAAATATTGTTGTAAGAAAATTCCACCAATAGTAAATACTTATCCCAACTCCCTTTAAAGTCTAGGACATATAGTCTTAATAGATCTTCAAGAGTTTGAATAATCCTCTCTAATTGTCCGTCCGTTTGAGGATGGTATGCCGAACTGAATCGTAAATCCGTGCCCATAGCTTTCTGCAAGCTAACCCAAAATCGTGAAGTGAATCTTGGGTCACGATCCGAAACTATGGATACTGGCATGCCATGAAATCTCACAATCTCATTTACGTACATACAAGCAAGACGTTCAAGGGAATAAGTCTTTTGTATTGGCAAGAAATGAGTAGACTTAGTTAATCTATCAACAATAACCCAAATCGCATCTGTGCCTTGAGAAATCATGGGAAGACCCATAACGAAATCTATGGTAACGTGTTCCCACTTCCATTTTGGAATCTCAAGTGGTTACAATGGACCCTTTGGCACTTGATGCTCCGCCTTTACACGTTGACAAGTTAAACACCTCGAGATAAACTTCGCGATCTCTCTTTTCATATTGTTCCACCAAAATGTATGTCGAAGATCACGATACATTTTGGTACTTCTAGGGTGAATTACAAACAGTGTGTTGTGTGCCTCCATCATGATTTTGTACTTCAAATCAGAGTCATTAGGAACACAAAGTCTAGAGTAGACTCGAAGTATTCCTTATTCATCGATTCTTGCTTCCAGAATAGCACCTTCTTGCACTTTCTTCTTCATACGCATTAGCTCCGGGTCTGTGGCTTGAGCAACTTTAACTTTATCAATTAAAATTGGTTCTATGCGTATACTTGACATCATTGCATGGGTCCCCGGAGTCTTGAATTCTATCTTCATCTTTTGTAAATCACACAAAATAGGCCTTTGTGTTGACAACATCGCACTCGTTCCCTCATACGATCTTCTACTCAATGCGTCAGCTACCACGTTCGCTTTTCCGGGATAGTATTGAATGGTATGGTCGTAATCTTTCAACAGCTCGAGCCACCTTCGTTGCCGCATATTGAGTTCTTTTTGGGTGAAGAAATATTTGTGGCTTTTATAATCCAAATATATCTCCACTTTCTCCCCATATAAATAGTGCCTCCAGATTTTTAACGCAAAAACGACTGCTGCCAACTCTAGATCATGAGTAGGATAATTTCTCTCATATTCTTTGAGTTTTTACGAGGCATAGGCTATGACCTTCCCATGTTGCATGAGAACACATCCTAACCCTTTGCCCGAAGCATTGCTGTAGATAATAAATCCATCCGAACCAGATAGTATTGTCAGAACAGGTGCCGAAATGAGTCTCCTCTTAAGCTTTTGGAAACTCTTCTCGTATTCCTCGCTCCATACGAATTTTGTATCTTTCCGAGTAAGCTGAGTTAACGGAGTAGCGATTTGAGAAAATCCTTCCACAAATCTCCGATAATAACCAGCTAAACCCAGAAAGCTACGTACTTCGGTTACCGACTTCGGTTGCTCCCAACTTTGTATTGCTTCAATCTTTGTCGGGTCAACAGATACTCCATATTTTGACACCACGTGCCCAAGGAATGCTACTTCCTCAAGCCAGAACTCACATTTCTTCAGTTTGGCATATAGCTTGTTATCACGAAGCCTTTGAAGTACTAGCTTCAAATGGTGCTCATGATCTTCACGGCTTTTGGAATATATGAGGATGTCATCAATAAAGACATCAACGAACTGATCCAAATATTCCTTGAATACTCGGTTCATCATATCCATGAAAGCAGCAGGAGCATTAGTCAATCCAAAAGACATGACTAGGAATTCATAATTCCCGTACCGAGTTCTAAAGGCAGTCTTCGGAATATCCTCAGTTTTAATCTTCAGCTGATGATATCCAGAACGAAGATCAATCTTTGAAAAGAATTTTGCTCCTTGCAATTGGTCAAACAGGTCATCAATGCGAGGTAGCAGATACCTATTCTTGATGGTGACATGGTTCAATTCTCGGTAGTCAATACAAAGTCGTATACTCCCGTCTTTCTTCTTTACGAATAAAACAGGAGCACCCCAAGGAGATGTACTTGGACGAATGAAACCGATGTCCAAAAACTCCTGTAGTTAGACCTTTAACTCCTGAAGTTCAATAGGAGCCATTCGATATGGGGTTTTAGAAATCGGCTTTGTACCAGGTTCAAGATCAATAAAGAATTCAACTTCACGTTCTGGGGGTAGACCGAGAAGTTCTTCAGAAAATACGTCAGGAAATTCACTAACAACAGAAATATTATTCAAATCTGACGTGTTTTTGTCTAAGTCCATGACATGGGCTAAGAAAGCTTGACATCCGTTTTTTAATAAACGAATGGCATTATGGCTTGATATGACACTGATTGACTTTAATGGTTTGGTTGCTTGAATTTGCATAACAGGTTGGTTAGGAATATAAAAACTAACAACCTTACGAAAACAATCAATTTTGGCATGATGAGTAGTTAACCAATTAATCCCTAAAATCACATCAAAAGCAAGTATCTTTAAAGAAATAAGATCCACAGGTAATGTGATGGTGCCAACTTGGATCAAGCAAGATTTATAAACAGTGGATGTAATGAAAGTTTCTCCTAACGGAGTCTCCACAGATAAATCAAAGTCTAATTTCTCTGGAGTCTAGTTTAAACGTTGAGCACAAGCATGATAGATAAATGAATGGGTAGAACCGGTATCTAGTAAGGTATAAACTTCACAAGAATTTATGATTAGCTTACTCGTGATCACCTCGTTCGGGTTTCTCACATTTTGGCCAGTCACGACAAATGCTCTTCCAGGAACCGCTGACTTTAACTTGTCTGGGACAGCCTTTGGAGTCACCATCCCTGTGATGCCCCCAAAATAGGTATACATCACCTATTCTGAGTCGTCAAATACATGGTACAGAATACAAATACAATCTTTAATATATAACAAGAGAGCTGAGAGTTTTAATACAAGTACTGTCTTCTAGACAATATCCACTCTCAGAATAAGTCCTCATTACATTTATTGTCACACTATTTAACAGAATAGTGAGGACTACTAATACGATCATCTGGACCGTCATTCCTTTCCCCGACTAGTCTCGGCTACGTTCTCATTTCCTGAAGAGAACAATGAAAGAAAGGGTGAGCTCAACTAGCCCAGTAAGAAATATTATGACTAAGATAATGCAGAATAAATTATCATTAGCCTTCAACAGTGTTAAACTGATACAATATAACACACATCAAGTTTAACTACAGCGGAATAAGCAATCCATTAAAAGAGTCAAGTAGAGAATAAAATCTACTATCTTTTATGATTTAAATGATTTTTTTATCACTTTTATCACTGGGACTCAGCTTAATAAATAATCCACATCATCCCTACACTACGGCCAGGATATTCATTAGTATTACAACCACAAATAATCCATGCACTACAGGCCAAGGATATTCGTGTATTCATCAATGGTCATGATCATGCCAACAACTGTCCATCAATGCACTACGGGCCAATGAGGACTTTCACCACATCATTTGTAACATTACGGTCATGATTATACCGAATAATCACTAGTTATAATCATACCAAGTCCATCTATGCACTACATGCCACAGATGACTTTCAACAAAATATAAACATGAGGATGATGACAATGATATAAGAATTCAATAAAATAAGTTCAAGAATTAATTAATCCAGGAACCAATAATGTCCAAATTGTCAACATGATACTGCTTTATGCAGTAAAATTCAAGAATGCTCAGAAGAATATTTCCATGAAAATATACTGGATGAAGCGCAAATATCAAGGATATTCCACTAATTTCATGGAGTATAGAAGTCAAAACTTTAACCAACTGAGTATAATAAAGAATGGAATAACAAAAGAAATCACCAGGCATGCGATAGACCGCACAGACAGGTTATTCCAACAGAATAATAAATAACGGAACCAGGTAATGCGTAAACGCACCAATAAGATATTTCGACAAAATACTAAATAATGGAACCAGGTCCGGCGTAAATACACAGACAGGATATTCCGACAGAATAATAAATAATGGAACCAGGTCCGGCGTAAACGCACAGACATGATATTCCGACAGAATAATAAATAAAGAAACCAGGTCCAGCGTAAAATGCACAGACAGGATATTCCAACAGAATAATAAAGAATGAAATAACAGAAGAATTTTACCAAGTATAGGGTAGTCCGCGTATACAGGTTATTCCAATAGAATAATAAATAATAGAATAACAAAAGTTTTCTTCATGAATACAAAAGAAATAATACCCCTTACCGTAAAAGAAACTGAATATAAGAGTAGGGAAGTAGCAGAATACTTTTTTTATTTCTCTCTATAATTTATCTCTCTAGAGTTTCAGTGAATTCGTAAGAAAATAATGAAGGAATGAGCTTCTATTTATAAAAGAATGGACTGCATAGTAACTAATTCATGAACGATCCATATTGATTTACTTTTAATCGGACGGTCCATATTTAAAGCAAAATATTTTAAATAAAATATATTTTATATATATATATATATGTATATATATATATATATATATATATATATATATATATATATATATATAGCATGTGTTACAAATCTCACGGGATACACTCCCGTGATCTGATTCTTCTTCCTGCCCCAATTGTCAACAAAGTTGGCATATCTGTATAATATATCATATAACAATAATAATGCTAATAACACTAATAATGCTAACTCCCTCCTGACCCTTTTTCTTCCACCAACCGAGACATCCCATTTTTGTTACCAACATGTGGGCAACACTAGCCCCACTCATGCCCCCACCAATATTATATATATATATATATATATGCTGAATAACTTCCTACCGATTATTTTGAAAAATGGGTAAATGGGGGTCCAACTAATAAGCAAAATTGAGTGACTTCTCACGTAAGCATCAATAATCAATACTGTGTGCTACTATGTAACCACGCGTATTACTGTACTTTTACTACCGAGTAGTTCAACAGTATTAACGGTAAAACTTCCGTCGTTATTTTCATAAAATATTTTTGTCGTTTTCTCAATTCGATAAAAATTCTGTTGTGGGGTCCACCAATGATTGTACCGTCATACGAATATTCCCTGACAAAAAGAATATTCCCCGACCAATCGAATATTATATAACAACTTGCGTATTTTGTAAAATTTATAAATATTACCAACAACTATAACATAATATCAAATTTACTCTATAATATTCAAAAATGATATTTATAAAAAAAAATCATCTTTATTTATAAAAGTTGGGGTCTTACAACCTCCCCTTCTTATGAAATTTCGCCCTCGAAATTAGGGTACGTACTTGGTATGTCGAAGAGGTAAGGATACCTTGATTTTATTTCAGATTCTAACTCCCAGGTAATTTTCTCAATATCGTAGTTTCTCCACAAAACTTTAACTTGAGGTATAACCTTGGAGCGTAGAATATGTTCCTTCTTATCCAAGATTTGAACAGGAACCTCTTCATACGTCAAATCTTTCGCTATTTCGTCCGGTTCTAACTCAATAATGAGGTTCGGGTCTTTCACATATTTACGTAGCATGGATATGTGAAAAACGTTATGAACACGAGACATACTTGACGGTAAAGCGAGTCTATAGGCCACAGTTCCTACTCGATCGAGGATTAAAAATGGGCCAATGAATCGAGGATTGAGCTTTCTCGTAACTCCTTTCCATGGAGCAAAACGTAAGAACACATGATCTCCAATATCGAATTCCACATCCTTTCGATGAAGATCAGTATACCTCTTTTGTCGATCTTGTGAGGTTTTTATACGTTGCCGGATCGTTTGAATCTTTTCCGTAGTAATACGTACCAACTCCGGTCCCAACAATGTTGCTTCACCCACCTCATCTCAGTATACTGGAGAACGACACTTTCTTCCATACAACGCTTTGAATGGAGCCATGCCAATACTTGCTTGATAGCTGTTGTTGTAGAAAAACTCTACAAATGGTAAGAACTTGTCCCAACTTTCCTTGAAGTCAAGGACACAAAATCTTAATAAATCTTCAAGAGTTTGAATAGTCCTCTCTGATTGTCCGTCCGTCTGAGGATGATATGCTGAACTAAATCATAAATTCGTGCCCATAGCTTTTTGTAAACTACCCCAAAATCGTGAAGTGAATCTTGGGTCTCGATCAAAAACTATGGATACTGGCATACCATGCAATCTTACAACCTTGTTTATGTACATACGATCAAGACATTTAAGTGTATAAGTTTCTCATATAGGTAAGAAGTGATCAGACTTGGTCAATCTATCAACAATGACCCAAATTGCATCTATGCCTTGAGAAACCTTGGGAAGACCGGTAACGAAATCCATGGTAATGTGCTCCTACTTCCATTCTGGAATTTCAAGTGGTTGCAATGGACCTTTTTGTACTTGATGCTCTGCCTTGACTCATTGACAAGTTAGACACCTTGAGATAAACAGTGCTATCTCTCTCTTCATATTGCTCCACTAAAATGTATGACGAAGATCATGATACATTTTGGTACTCCCAAGATGGATTACAAACGGTGTGTTGTGCGCTTCCATCATGATTTTATACTTTAAATCAGGGTCGTTAGGAACACAAAGTCTGGAATTGACTCGAAGTATTCCTTCTTCATCGATTCTTGCTTCCGGCATAGCACCTTCTTGCACTTTCTTCCTCATATGCATCAGCTCCAGGTCTGTAGCTTGAGCAGCTTTAACTTTATCGATTAAAGTCGGTTCTACTCGTATATTCGCCATCATCACATGGGTCCCTGGAGTCTTTTACTCTATCTCCATCCTTTGCAAGTCACATAAAATGGGCCTTTGCGTTGACAATATCGCACTCGTACCCGCATATGATCTTCTACTCAATGCGTCAGCTACCATGTTCGTTTTTTCAGGATGGTATTGGATGGTATGATCATAATCTTTCAACAGTTCAAGCCAACATCGTTGTTGCATGTTGAGTTCCTTTTGAGTGAAGAAATATTTGAGGCTTTTATGATCCGTAAAGATATCCACTTTTTCCCCATACAAGTAATGCCTCCAAATTTTAAGTACGAAGACAACAGCTGCCAACTCTAGATCATGAGTAGGATAATTTCTCTCATATTCTTTGAGTTGTCTTGAGGCATAAGCTATGACTTTTCCATGTTGCATGAGAACACATCCCAACCCTTTGCCCGAAGCATCACTATAGATGACAAATCCCTTCGAGCCAGATGGTATTATCAGAACAGGTGCTGAAATGAGTCTCCTCTTGAGTTCTTGAAAACTCTTCTCACATTCTTCACTCCAACCGAACTTTGTATCTTTTCAAGTCAACTGAGTTAATAGAGTAGCAATTTGGGAAAATTCTTTCACGAATCTCCGATAATAACCAGCTAAACCAAGAAAGCTACGTACTTCGGTCACTGATTTAGGTTGCTCCCAGCTTTGAATTGCTTTAATTTTTGTCGGGTCAACAGATATTCGATGACTTGATACTACGTGCCCAAGGAATGCTACTTTCTCAATCCAGAACTCGTATTTCTTAAACTTTGCATAAAGTTTGTATTCACGAAGCTTTTGGAGTATCAGCCTCAAGTGTTGCTCATGATCTTCATGGCTTTTGGAATAAATAAGGATGTCATCAATAAAGACGACCACAAAGTTATCCAAATATTCCTTGAATACTCGGTTCATCATATCCATGAAGGCAGCAGGAGCATTAGTCAATCCAAAGGACATGACTAGGAATTCATAATGCCCGTACCGAGTTCTGAAAGCCGTCTTTGGAATGTCATCTGTTCTAATCTTCAGTTGGTGATATTCGGAACGAAGATCAATCTTTGAAAAGAATTTGGGTACTTGCAACTGGCCAAACAGGTCATCAATACGTGGCAATGGGTACCTATTTTTGATGGTGACATGATTCAACTCCCGATAATCAATACAAAGTCGCATACTCCCATCTTTCTTCTTCACGAATAGAACAGGAGCACCCCAAGGAGAAGTACTAGGACGAATAAAGACAATGTCTAACAATTCCTGCAGTTGGGTCTTTAACTCCTGAAGTTCAATAGGATCCATTCGATATGGGGCTTTGGAAATGGGTTTTGTACCGGGTTCAAGGTCGATACAAAATTTAATTTCACGCTTTGGGGGTAGGCCAGGAAGTTCTTCAGGGAATACGTCAGGGAATTTATTAACAATAGAAATATCATTCAAAACTGACGTATTTTTGTTTAGATCCGTAACATGAGCTAAGAAAGCTTGACATCCGTTTTTCAATAAACGAATAGCTTTATGGCTTGAGATGACCGTGATTGATTTTAATGGTTTGGTCGCTTAATTCGCATAATAGGTTGATTAGGAATATGAAAGCTAACAACCTTACGAAAATAATTAATTTTTGCATGATGAGTAGTTAACCAATCAATCCCTAGAATCACGTCAAATGTAAGTATTTTCAATGAAATAAGATCGATAGGTAATATGAGGGTACCGATTTGAACCAAGCAAGACTTATAAACAGTGGATGTAATGAAGGTTTCTCCCAATGGAGTTTCCATAGATAAGTCAAAGTCTAATTTCTCTGGAGTCAAATTTAATCGTTGAGCGCAAGTAGGAGAAATAAAAGAATGGGTAGAACCGGTATCAAATAAGGTATAGACTTCGCTAGAGTTTATGATAAGCTTACCCGTGATGACCTCGTTCGGGTTCCTTGCTTTTTGGGATGTCACTACAAACGCTCTCCCTTGCACTACCGGCTTTGACTTTTCTGGGACGGCCTTTGGTGCCTTCATCCTAGATGAACTTATCTTCGGTGAACGACAAAATTGAGCTAGGTGACCTTCTCTTCCATAATTATAACATGCTTTGGACGGCATCGCGCAGTTTGGACTGATGTGTCCCTCCCCTCCGTATTTGAAGCATATGATAGGTGGTCGTTCTCCTTCCTTAACAACGGGTGATGGTGCTGACGTCTTTCCATCATTGTTGAATCTCCTCTTCTTGAAATGTCCATTCTTATTGTTTTGGCCCTGATTACCACCGAAGTGGTTACCATTTCTGGCCTGTTGACTCCCTCCACGCTTGTTGTCACCGATTCGATGATTGCTCTCACTGGTATTATCATTTTGCCGGCTGCTCTCTTTTGATTGTGCTGACTCGTTATCGCGCTCCACTAACTGAGCCCTATTTACAACATCTGAATACAAACACAGTTTATGAGAAACATCCACGTCATTCTTTCCTCATTGTCAACCAAGTGAGACGCAAATCAGGACAACTCGGCAAACTTAGCTTCGTACTGCGACACGGTCATATTGTTCTGCTCTAACTTGATGAATTCTACCTCTTTTATTTGACGAATACTTTTGGGAAAGTACTTGTCGTTGAATAGGTCTTGGAACTTCTCCCAAGACATCTTCAGTGCGACAGGTTGAGTATGCTTTACCGATTCTCACCAGTAATTTGCCTCTCCTCGCAACATAAAGGTGGCAAAGGGAACTTTTTGCTCCTTGGAGCATCCCAAGACATCAAATATCTTGGTGATCTACTTTATCCACGTCTCCGCCTTAAGTGATTTTGGTTCTCCAATAAACTCCGGTGGTCCCAGCTCCTTGAACTGTTTAGCGGTGACCGTCCGAGAGTTGCCAGTGTTTCCACCTGCATTTTGGACAGAAGTCTCTCTTGCCTGATGTTGTAAGAATTGCAGAAAGCTCCTAAACATTCCGTCGTTCGCCTGAGGATTATTGCCTTGTTGATGCACATTATCCTGGGTGTTGATTTGTGGTGACTCAACGGTCTCCTATGGTCCATTGATATTCTTAACATTCTCGGATGTCATTTTCAAATACTGTCACAAAACAAAGGTTAATTAACATGCAACATATTATCACTATACTCTGACCGACCAATTAAATACCAAATAAACTTAGGTAGGTCATACTAGCGAAGGAATTTCCCGTCTCTCCCCTCCTAGTTCTAGTCTCACATCTTAGCCAGGGATCATATCACTAGGCTTTGATACCAACTGTGACGCCCCCAAAATAGGTATACATCACCTATTCTGAGTCACCAAATATATGGTACAGAATACAAATATAATCTTTAATATATAACAAGAGAGCTGTGAGTTTTAATACAAATACTGTCTTCTAGACAATATCCACTCTTAGAATAAGTCCTCATTACATTTATTGTCACACTATTTAACAGAATAGTGAGGACTATTAATACTATCATCTGGACCGTCACTCCGTTCCCCGACTAGTCCCGGCTACGTTCTCATTTCCTGAAGAGAACAATGAAAGAAAGGGTGAGCTCAACTAGCCCAGTAAGAAATATTATGACTAAGATAATGCAGAATAAATTATCATTAGCCTTCAACAATGTTAAACTGATACAATATAACACACATCAAGTTTAACTGCAGCAGAATAAACAATCCATTAAAAGAGTCAAGTAGAGAATAAAATCTACTATCTTTTATGATTTAAATGATTTTTTATCACTGGGACTCAGCTTAATAAATAATCCACATCATCCCTACACTACGGCCAAGGATATTCATTAGTATTACAACCACAAATAATCCGTGCACTACAGGCCAAGGATATTCGTGTATTCATCAATGGTCATGATCATGCCAACAACTGTCCATCAATGCACTACGGGCCAATGAGGACTTTTACCACATTATTTATAACATTACGGTCAGGATTACACCGAATAATCACTGGTTATAATCATACCAAGTCCATCTATGCACTACATGCCACAGATGACTTTCAACAAAATATAAACAAGAGGATGATGACAATGATATAAGAATTCAATAAAACAAGTTTAAGAATTAATTAATCCAGGAACCAATAATGTCCAAATTGTCAACATGATACTGCTTTGTGCAGTAAAATTCAAGAATGCTCAGAAGAATATTTCCATGAAAATATACTGAATGAAGCGCAAATATCAAGGATATTCCACTAATTTCATGGAGTATAGAAGTCAAAACTTTAACCAACTGAGTATAATAAAGAATGGAATAATAAAAGAAATCACCAGGCATGCGATAGACCGCACAGACAGGTTATTCCAACAAAATAATAAATAACGGAACCAGGTCATGCGTAAACGCACCGACAGGATATTCCGATAGAATACTAAATAATGGAACCAGGTCCGGCGTAAACGCACAGACAGGATATTCTGACAAAATAATAAATAATGGAACCAGGTCCGGCGTAAACGCACAGACAGGATATTCCGACAGAATAATAAATAATGGAACCAGGTCCGGCGTAAAACGCATAGACAGGATATTCCAACAAAATAATAAAGAATGAAATAACAGAAGAATTTCACCAAGTATAGGGTAGCCCGCGTATACAGGTTATTCCAACAAAATAATAAATAATGGAATAACAAAAGTTCTCTTCATGAATACAAAAGAAATAATACTCCTTACCGTAAAAGAAACTGAATATAAGAGTAGAGAAGTAGCAGAATACTTTTCTTATTTCTCTCTATAATTTATCGCTTTAGAGTTTCAGTGAATTCGTAAGAAAATAATGAAGGAATGAGTTTCTATTTATAGAAGAATGGACTGCATAGTAACTAATTCATGAACGGTCCATATTGATTTACTTTTAATCGGACGGTCCATATTTAAAGCAAAATCTTTTAAATAAAATATTATATATATATATATAGCATGTGTTACAAATCTCACGGGATACACTCCCGTGATCTGATTCTCCTTCCTGCCCCAATTGTCAACAAAGTTGGCATATATGTATAATATATCATATAACAATAATAATGCTAATAACACTAATAATGCTAACTCCCTCCTAACCCTTTTTCTTCCACCAACCGAGACATCCCATTTTTTTTACCAACATGTGGGCAACACTAGCCCCACTCATGCCCCCACCATATATATATATATATATATATATATATATATATATATATATATATATATACTGAATAACTTTCTACCGATTATTTTGAAAAATTGGTAAATGGGGGTCCAACTAATAAGCAAAATTGAGTGACTTCTCACGTAAGCATCAATAATCAATACCGTGTGCTACTATGTAACCACGCGTATTACTGTACTTTTACTACCGAGTAGTTCAACAGTATTAACGGTAAAACTTCCGCCGTTATTTTCATAAAATATTTTTGTCGTTTTCTCAATCCTACAATAATTATGTTGTGGGGTCCACCAATGATTGTACCGTCGTACGAATATTTTCTGACAAAAAGAATATTCCCCGACCAATCGAATATTATATAACAACTTGCGTACTTTTCAAAATTTATAAATATTACCCACAACTATAACATTATATCAATTTTATTCCATAATATTCAAAAATGATATTTATAAAAAAATTCATCTTTATTTATAAAAGTTGGGGTCTTACAATCCTCGCTGGACTTGGTTTTGCTACAGTACAATCTCGAGTGATATGTCCTTCCTTTTCGCAATTATAACATACCTTGAACTGTTGTGGACAGGTTGGGCTGATGTGTCCCTCTTTTCCACATTTATAGCATACGACCGGTGGTCGTTCTCCTCCCTTAAAAATTATTGATACTGGTGCTGACATCTTCACATTATCATTGTTGAATCTCCTCTTTTTGAAATTTCCACTTGACTCGTCTCTCTTATTATCATGGCCACGATTACCATCAGAGTGGTTACTGCTTTTGTCTGTATTTTTTCCTCCCCATTGGTTATCATTGCTCCGATGACTGCTGTCACCGGTATGACCCTGGTTGTGGTCCCACGGTTGAACGTACTCATTATCTCGCTCTAATAATTGAGCCATGTTGACAACATCTGAATATAGAGAAAATTTATGTGAAATGAGATATTGACGTATGTCAGGTTTCATACCTCTCAGAAACATCCGCGTCATACGTTCCTCATTTTCTACTAAATGAGGTGCAAATCTGGATAACTCTGCAAACTTCGCCTCGTACTTGGACACCGTCATGTTATTTTGTTCCAGTCTAATAAACTCCACCTCCTTCATATGACGAATATTTTTAGGAAAGTACTTGTCATTGAACAGTTTCTGAAATATTTCTCAAGACATACTGAGTGCGGCTGGCTGGGCACGCTTCACAGATTCCCACCAGTAATCTGCCTCACCACGGAACATAAAGGTGGCGAATGGAACCTTCTGTTTCTCTGTGCATCCCAAGACATTGAATATCTTGGTAATTTGCTTGACCCACATTTTCGTCTTAATCGGGTCCAGCTTTCCCCAGAATTCTGGTGGTCCCAACTCTTTGAACTGCTTGGCTGTGACAAATCGCGCGTTGTTATCATTTCCACCCGTATTTTGTACACGAGTCTCCCTCGTCTGATTTTGCATGAACTGCAAAAAGCTTCTAAACATCCCATCGTTCATCGTCTGATCAGTGGTGTTGTTTATAGGAGGAACATTGTCGTCCCGTTGCATGTTCTCCTGATTGGTGATTAAAGGTGTCTCCACGGTCTCACTTACTCCATTGTTAACATTCTCAGTTGTCATTCTCAAATACTGCCATAAAACAAGGGTTAATTAAAGAAATTAACATATCACATAATATCCCTATATTCTAACCAATCAACAAATAAGCTTAGGTAGGACACACTAGCGAAGGATTTACTCGTCTCTCCCCTCCTAGTTCCATTCCCCGATCTCCGCCAGAGACCATATCCCTAAGCTCTGATACCAACTGTGACGCCCCCAAAATAGGTATACATCACCCATTCTGAGTCGCCAAAAATATGGTACAGAAATAACTACAACTTTATTAATACAATTGTCGTGTAAAATACGACAACACATAAACTGTGAGTTAAAATATAAATATTGTCTTCTAGACAATATCCACACTCAAATAAGTCCTCATTATAATTATTGATACACTATTTTACAAAATAGTGAGGACTATAATAACAACTGTCTTGGAATATCACTCCACACCCCGACTACTTCCTGCTATATTCTCGCTTCCTGAGAAGAAAAATGGAACAAAAAGGAAAAAGGGTGAGCTTAATTAGCCTAGTAAAGAATATTACGACTAAGATAATATAGAACAAATTATCGTTAGTCCTCAACAGGGAAAAATCTGATAGAATATAATAGACAACAAATTTTAGATCAATAACTGCAGCGGAAACATCAATCCATTTGAAGAGTTAAGTAGAGAATGAATTCTACTATCTTCTAAGATTTAAAAGTCCATCATCAATATTTTATCCGTGTAACATCAATCAACATACATCTTGAATCAAATATTCATCTTTACACTACAGGCCAAAGATATTCATTTGTATCACTAGTTGGTCATGTTCATCTAAACACCTGTTCATCTTTGCACTACGGGCCAAAGATATTCATCAGTTAATCATTCATCTTTGCACTACAGGCCAAAAATATTCAATAATATCATCATTTAAGACTGAGGATGATGAATTTTTTTTAAAGAAAACGAATCCAATAAGACAAAAGGACAAATATTAGGGATTCGTACTTCGGTTAATCCATGTTCAAAAACACCCCATCATATACCATAGTGGAATAAAATTCAAGAATAAAGATCAAAACATAGATACAATCAAAGATAGTAACAAAAATAGACATCTGGAACAAAGAAAAGAAAATTTCGTTTTTCGGTAAATAGTGCCGTATTCGTGAATAGTGTTGTATACGTGAATTGTGCCGTATACGTGAATAGTAACTTCGACACAAAAAGACAAGAACTTCACAAGAAAAATCTTATCAATATTCTGACATAATGATATTGAAAGAAATAATATCATTTAAAAAAAATAGCATCCCTTACCTCAAAAGGACAATACTTTTGGATGGAATATCAGATATAATGCTGAAAGGAACTTACACCGCATAATAACACTCAAAGTATCAAAATACTCACAAAAATACGCTCGATATATATAGAGAGAGAAAACTTTAATTTCTGGTGTGATTTTCAATTCTAACCTAAGCACCCTATTTATAGGAAAATGCTTAGAACACCAAAATAGAAAATTTAATAAAATAATAATATTTAAAAAAAAATTCACGCCCACCTTAGAAAATCTGAAATCAGCATGTTTTCAATACAAGTAGGGCACACCAACATTAAAAAAATGTTTTTCTTAATAAAAAAAATTTAAACTCCAAAAATTAATTATTCCAGAACTTCAATAATTCATAATAAATAGCTCTTTTATTAAGAAAAATTCGAATCTTATGTCCATTCTATAGGAAATTTAATTTTTTACAACTTTGTAAGTTTAAGTTTTCTAAATTCCAAACATAAATTGACTAAAATCCATATACGGACGATTTTAAAGGCTATAATCAAATTTCAGTCAATAATTGGGCCCACCGACATGTTTAACATATTTTTATTATTTATTGCAACACAAATATTATTTCTCCTCATTTATTCATATATCACACATTCATCATAAAAATATCATCATTATTATATTATTAAAATATAATAATATATTTAAATAAATTATTTTATCAGAAAAGATAAAATATTATAGAATCATAATACTGACAACCAGGCCGTTCCCAAGAAAGAGGGGGCTTTCTAATAAGGATTTCTCTTTACTGGCGCGCAATTAGGTGATTAAAACTCTCCTTAGACATAACTTTCTAGACATTGCCAATAATGCTATCTAATAATATTATTAAAATAATATAATTTATTGATATGATAATAGAAATACTCTACAGTGACAATTATTGAAACAATAATAATATAAAATATCAACGTAACAATTATTGAATCAATAAAATAAAATATTGAATAGTAATTACTGTAACAATTATTGAGTAGTGCCTTCTTACGTAAGAATCAATAATTGGTGCAATACCGTGTGCTACTGTGCAACACCGCGTATTACTGTGTTTTAACCACCAGGTATTCCAACAGTGTTAACGGTAATAACTACGCCGTTATTTATAAAAAACTCATACTTGTCGTTTTCTTTACCCAATCGCTTTCCGTTATAGGGCCTACACAAGGCTACGCCGTCGTACGAATATTTTCCGATAGTTAGAATATTCCACGACCAAACGAATATTCCCCGACAACAAGAATATTTTATATCCACTTGCTTATTTAAGATATTTGTACATTTTACCCATAACTTACCACATTAATCAAATCAACCCTTACTATTTCAAAATAATAAATAAAGAAAATTTAATTTTATTTATAAAAAGTTGGGGTCTTATAACTACTACTGTGGCGAATCGTCTTCAGCTTCATCTTTAGAGGAGTCTAAGACATAGACGTCCATTTTGGTAGCAGTGATTTTTGCCTTGTTTTTGCTTCGGGCGGTTTCATATCCCTCAGCATACATTTGCATCACTTCTGCTGATAGCTTAGGGGAGTCTCTGTAGTCCTGACAAATTTGTTTTTTCAGCTCTTCAGTTAGATGGTCCTAGAGCCTTGTATTATTTGAACTCTTTCTCCAAGGCAACACAACTTCAGAACGTTTTCTCCTCCTTTTTGGCCAAGTCCAGGTTCTAAAGATTGAGAGCTTGGTTTTTTTGCTTCAATTCGTCATTCTCCTTCTGCATAGTCTCGTAATTCTTGAAGACGACCTTTCGGCGAGCTTCTGCCTCTGCAGCCTCCTCCTTCAACTTTGCAATGTCACCTTGGAGGTTTTCGTAGTAGAAAGAATTATTTTGGTTAAGACTTCTTTCTTTTGCAAGGATAACCTTTAGTCGCTCAATTTCTTTTTTGGTTTCTTTCTCTTCTTATTCAATTTTTTCCCATTGGCGGATGAGACAACTGGAGATGGCAGAAGCCTGAAATTAATGTATTTTCAGTTAGTGTTGGACATAACTAAATAGAGGTTACACTAGAAGAATGGTTTCAGTTGGTCTTACCTAGCCTTGATACATAATTCCTGCATAGACGAGTTCTCTGGTAGTTATGCCTTGGAATCGGTGCTCATCGGCTAGGAGAACAAAGTTGTCAGAGAGTTCGAGGGGATGCTCTTTTGGGTCTTCAAGCCAAAGTGTCATCGAGGTTTGAGCCTCTCGAATTCGACTGGGAGAAGGTTATTTTCTAGGAGAATGGATGCGTTTAGGGAACTAATCGGGAGAAGTTTCAGTGTTGGCCCTTTTATTTGGTGGATCGGAGGAAGGGTCTTTAGGTTATTTTCATTTTTGGTTTATTGGTCGGGATGGCTTCAGTGATTGGGATGTTTTCATTTGTGGTAATGGGGGTTTTGGACGAAGTAGTTTTGAGTGCTTCGGAAGTCATTGTTTGGCTAACGACCTTGGTACGCTTCTTCTTAATCCGAAGGATTTTGATCCTTTTGGAGTTCGGCATGTCCAAGGGGCTTTTTCTAAAAAGGGGAGTGGGGATTGTTGTTGGCTTAAGTGTCTTTGCAGGCAGGTTTGGTTTAGTACAGGAAGTGGATGGCCCTTTGGCTATAATTTCTTAAGGTGTGGTCTCGATAATTAGTGGGGTGTTGTTTAGCTGGGAGGCATCTTCGGTAGTGGTACCTTCAGGGTTGTCCCATTCGGGAGAAGTTGGCTTGATGAGGGATACTATATGCAGAAGATGGGTCAGGTTTGGTAATGACAAATTAAAAAATATGCGAATATAAGAATAGGAAAAAGGGTTTTAGAACTTACATTTGTGATTATACAACTATGATTGCTTGGTGAGAAGATTGAAATCCTATTCCTTTATTGGTAAATTTTTGATCAGCTTTACTATTTCGATGATTCTACTTGGAGGGGTTTCTCCAATGGTGACGTTCAGGCTACCATATGCGACCTAATCAGGTATCTGGCGAGTGTATGGCCCTTTGACGAAGAACCAGTGAGTGTGCCACCCCTTGTTGCTCGAAGGGGCACCCATCAAGGATCGTCGTTCGATTTTTCGATTTTTTGGTTTGGTTTTGGTTGTTGTTTACTCAAGTCCTGAAACCCAAGTTCTCAAGATTGGCTTTGAGAGAATAAGGAGAAAAAGAAGTAGATTGTGGGAGGAACACCAACCTCGTGACAAAAGGCGATGAAGGAGACAATGTTAATATAAGAATTTGGCACCAGCTAGGCAAAACAGGCTAATATACCCTAATATAATAACGAGGAAAGCGTGGAGGGGCAGCCGAACCACTTTCTCCATTAGGGTGAGGGGCATTGTTGTCTAACTGTCAGGTTTATGGTACATCCAGTCGGATTCAGAAGGGGCTTTGAGCTGGTAGGTTTCAGGGATGTGTTAATGCTCTCGGATTGTAGCAAGGTCATCTTCGATATTGGAGGATTTGGTGTTGGCATGGGGAAAAGTTGTCTGAGTATTCTCGGATCATTTTTTAAAAATCCAACAATGCCTTGGATTGGGTTGGTGCTTGGGGGCAGAGTTGGTTACAGTGGTGACAATGGTGGCTTAGGTGGTGATGGCGTTGATGGTGGTGGTGTTAGTCTTTACCAAAAGGGCTGGGATGAAAGAAATAGGAATTACGTCAATGAGATCTGAGTTGTTGGGAGTGGAAGAAGTCGGTGTGCTTGAGGAGGCCATTGTTGTTGTGAAAGTAAGGAGGTAGTTTGCCGTAAGTAAATTTTGTAGAAAGGAGAAGGGATCTCTGAGAATTCAAAATGGAGAGAGTGAATCTGTCTGATTTGGGGGAAAGGGTCTTGAAATGTCTTGTCTTTTCAACTTCGCGTGTTTTTCGAAGGACGACTATTAATGTGGCTGAATTGATGGCATCCGTGGAAGAGTGATGTGGGGTCCTTACATTATGTGTTGGGCAAGTTTTCGAGGAGTTGGGGTTGCAACTTTTTTATGATTAATCATTGGACTTTTATTGAGGGACTCTTCCATTAAATATTCCATTTAACCGAAGATTGGGGGGAAATATTGGGGCGTAATTATTTGGGCCAGAATTGTATGGTGGGCCAAAGTCCACGTAGGTGTATTTAACCCTACGTAGGAATCTGTTTAGGTAGTTGAATATTTTATGGAATCAAAGATTCCTAATTGCATTTAATTTTCAACTCCTAAGGAACGTGTCAAGATATAATTCGACTTCCTTTTTTTAAGGAGAATTTGTTCAATCCCATAAGGAATCATACCTAATGAGGAATTCTAATTCTATACGGGGAAGGAGGTGTGATCACTATAAATACAAGGTTACACCCTAATCATCAAGTACACACACATATTATTTTACAGAACTAGAGCATTAAGCCTCCATTGTTGAACCTTATTCAGCATGTACTTATTCTCACATCGGAGCTATCCCCCAGCGGCCCAAGCCATCAAACTTTCAGTGTAACTTCATTTCTGTGCAGGATTGAACGTGCTTTGGTGATTGAGGCGCGTAAGCGAATCTTGGCGTTAACATGTAACAAAGCAACAAAAAAAATACTAAGCAAAATAATTCAAATAGATAAACATTATTAAATCATATCATTTCGTATTATATGTGTAAGGATAATATAGTAATAGTGTAGTTTATAAATAAGAATCATTTCCCTTCCTTTCCCTACTTTTAAACTCACAAGCAAGGGAAAATTTAATTAAAATCTCATCCCTTCCCTTCATTTCTAAAACTCACAAACATGACAAAGAAAAATTATAATCCCTTCCCCTCCTATACTTTTTCTTCCCATCTCATCCCTCCAAACTCACAAACGCAATGTAATGACACATATATACCATCACAATTTTCTTTTACCACCCGTGTCTCATTAATTTGTACCAAGTCGATATATAAAGTATTTTTTAAAAAATATATTCGTGTCACATCATTTTGAATCTTGATTCGACACCTATGATTACTCTTTCTTCTTATTATATAGATTAATACTCTGAGCCACCCACATTGCATGTGTAATTTATATTATGATATTAATTTTAATAAGTTAAAATTTTAAGGATTAAAGTTGAAATTATAAGATTAAAATAAGAATTATCATAAAAGTTAAAGGGCATTTTAATAAGCTAAAAAGGCTTCAAAATTTTTGTTAAGATTATTTCTCTAGCTTTATATATTAGATTGTGATGTATGTAAAAACAACACATCAATGACAAGTTGTCACGTGTTATTTCTAGAACTCTATTAATAAAGGGTAGTATAATAATTTCATTCGATTGCTCGATCGAACATGTTCGGGAATCATGTGGTTCGGTTCGTCTTTATTCGTGAACAGTTCGGTTTGGTTCGGTAAGTTCAAGTTCGGTTCTATAAGTTCGAGTTTTGTTCGATAAGTTCGAGTTCGGTTCGATAAGTTCGAGATCGATTCGAGTAATTCGATTTCTTAATTACATGTTTAAATTGTTTCTAAAATTCTAAATATAAATAATTGGTTATTTTATATTCAATTCTAAAGTTTGTCTTATTAATAATTATATATTAAATTTGTAGTAATTTTTTTTATTACCTAAACATCTTTTTGTTTTTTTAAAAATTGATTATAAGTAAACATTTTTATTAAATAATTAATAAGTAATAATGTGTACTTCTTCACCTCTAAATTCTAATTTAATTAGAATAATTTTAATATTTTAATAAAAATTTTAACAATGATTGTTGGATTATTATAATTTACATCCCTAATAATTTATTAAATTATTACCATGTCATAAAACACATAAATAAAGTCATTAATCATCATGCAATGACAATTTAATATTAATTAATGAATGATACAATACAATTCATTACATTTACATGAGTTATTAAAATTGTTAAATCGAGATAGAGGATAGAGAAATCAAGTTATCAATGTACGTATCGATACTGCAGTAATAGAGTAATAATCATTAAATTATTTACTGAATAATTTTGAAACTTTTAAAAACTATACATAAATTTGAAGATCAAAAATAAAAACTAGATATTAAATTTAAAAATTGTAAAAAAAAGCTGAATATTAATTGAAAATAACAACAAAAGAAATACATTACTAATATTAAATTTTGAGTTTTTGAAAATCATTTATTTGTAAACTCTACTTGAAGTGGTTGGACCTTGAAGAGTTGAAAGGCTTTTTGATATTAATATTTGATTGTTGATATTTGTAAATCAAGAGTTTCTAAGTACTTGTTAACTTTTAACTTTTAAGTATTAGAACTTCTAAGTTCTACGCAATCATTTTTGGTTTGGTCTTTTTGGATGAATGATGATTACAATATTTGATCTAATTTTTGATTGAATACTTAGACTCTTAGAGAATACATTTTTGACATTTATTTAACTATTTTTTGATTGAATACTTAGACTCTTAGAAAAGATATTTTTTGTATTTATTTAACTATTTTTTGATTCAGAGTTCTAAGTTTGTGTTCGTGAACAAGTTTGTATTCGTGAGCAAGTTTGTGTTCGTGAAAAAGTTTGGTGTTCGTGAACATAGTTTGTGTTTGTGAACGTTTGCGAGCAAGCTTATGTTCGACTTGTTTGTGAACTTTTCGAGAACTCGATCATGTTTGCGAATAGTTCGCGAACACCAAACAATCTGAACTCGTACATAGCTATTGGTTAAATCAAATTACTTGAACATGTTCAAGATCGAATAAAAGTGTTCGAGTTCGACAAAGTTCGGGTCGGTTCGATTCGTTTGCAGGTCTAACACTTATAACCCTTTGTGTTGATATTGTGTCGCATATTTTGTGACATGGTATCTTTGTTAGAATATACCTGTTAACGCCAAGATTCGTCCTAGCGCCCAATCACCAAAGCACGTCAAATCCTGCACAGAAACGAAGTCACACCAAAAGCTTGACGGCTTAGGCCGCCGGGGGATAGCTCCGGTGTGAGAATAAGTACAGACTAAATAAGGTTTAACAATGGATGCTTAATGCTCTAATGCTGTAAAATAATACGAATGTGTGTACCTGATGATTAGGGTATAACCATGTATTTATAGTGAACACACCTCATTCCGCATATAGAATTAAGATTCCTCATTATGTATAATTCCTTAATGGGATTGAACAGAATCTTCTTAAAGAAAGGAAGTAGGATTATATCCTGACACTTTCCTTAGAAGTTGGAGATTAAATGTAATTAAGAATCTTAGATTCTTTAAAATACTTAATTGTCCAAAGAGGTTCCTACATAGGGTTAAATACCTCTATGTAGATTTTGACCCACCATATATTTCAGGCCCAAATAACTATGCCCAACATTGGCCCTAATCTTCGGTTAAATGGAACATTTAATGGAAGATTTCCTGAATAAAAGCCCAATAATTAAGAATAAATGCTACAAAACTCAACCTCCTCGAAAACTACTTAACCCATAATGTAAGGGCCCCACCACATTCTCCCATATTTGTAATCATAGCCTCCCATTTAATAGTCGCACCTTTGAAAATCGCACGAAATTTAAAAGACATTTCATTAAAAAAACCCTTTCTCTCAACTCAAATAGATTCACTTTCGCAAAATCAAAATCTTCAAAGCTCTCTTCCTCCATTTGCAAAACTTGTTTTCTGGCAAAGATTTCCTTAACCTGTCTATCAATGGCTTCCTCAAACACTCTGGCCAGCTCTAACCTTAACACCAATGAGCCCATCGACGCCATCCTTATCTTCTCCATCCCAGCTCTCCCTGTGAAGGCCACCACCTCCAACTGCAATAAACCCACAACCACCACCACTGAATCCACTACTGTCACCACCACTGTCGCCACCAGCTCTGCCCCCCAGACCCCCAACCTGTCCAAGGCAGAGTTGGACTTTCAAAAAATGATTAGTGAGTATTCTGAAGAAATGCGTTTTCCCTACAACAACATCCAATCTTACATCACCGAAGACGACCTCGTCACAATTCGTGAACAATACCATATCCCAGAAACCCACTAACTCAAATCCCCTTCTGCCACCAGCCGAATGCATGTACCATCGAACCGACAGTTGAACCGCTATGCCTCTTACACTCCTGGAAAAAGGAGTTCGACTTCCTCTTCACTCCTTCATCATCACCCTTTTAGGATTCATTGGCATCGGCTTCGTCCAGTTGGTGCCAAACCCCTATATCAAGATCGTCGCCTTTATAACCTTTTGTCATGAGGTCAATGTAACACCCATACTCGAATTCTTCCTATCCTTATGCTAGATGGGTTGATACCGAGGACATGGGTTCCGAGTCTTGAGTAAACAACAGCCAAAACCAAACCAAAGAATAGAAAAACGATCTCTGATGGATACTCCTTCGAGCAACAAGGGGTGGCACACCCACTGGTTCTTCGTCAAAGGGCCAGATACCCATCAGATTCCTAATTGGGCCGCCTACGGTCGCCCAAATGTCACAATAGGAGAGACCCCTCCAAACAGAGTTGTCAAAATAGTAAAGCTGATTGAGAGACTGTTTATAAAGGAATGGGATTTCAACCTCTTGATCAAACCATCCTAGTTGTATGATCATAAATGTAAGTTCTAAAACCCTCCTTTATTTTCTCGTATTCATACGCCTCTTAATTTGTTTTTCTAATTCTGGCCCATTTTATAAATACTGTATCCCTTATGAAGCCAACAACTTTCGAAAGGAACAATCCTAAAGACCCTACCACCGAAGATGTCCCCCAGCCATCCAACATCCCACCAATCACTAAGACCACACCACTGGAAGTTATCACTAAAGGGACATCCACCTCCCGTTCCAAACCAAAATCATCTGCAAAGGCATCTAAACCAATAACAATTCCCACTCCCTTTTTCAGAAAAAATCCCTTGGATATGCAAAACTTCGAAAGGAACAAAATCCTTCAGGTTAAAAAGAGGCGCACCAAGGTCGGTACCCAAACTTTCGAAGCAGCTAAAGCCATTTTTTCTGAAGCACCTATCACCCCAATCGAAAACATCCCAATTACCGAAGCCATTCCAACCAATACCACCTAACCAAACCCAAACCAAGGCTAAAAATAGAATAAAACCCGAGGATCCTTCCTTCGAACCACGAAATAAAAGAGCCAACACAAAAACAACTATAGATTCACCACAACATCATTCATCTCCTCCCTGACAACTTTCTCGCAACTAAACTCAAGAGACTGAACCTTCGACAACCCTCTGGCCTGAAGACACAGAAGAATACTCCCTTGACGTCTTTGATAATTTTGTCCTCCCAGTCGATGAATAGTAATTCCATGACATTTCAACCACCGAACTCGTCTTCGTCAAAATTATGCATAAAGACCGAATAAAATTATCTGAATCCCATTTATCATATGTAATCTCCATTCAGTTACTTTTTAATTCTAACAACAATAATATTGATTTTAGGCTGTCTTCATCTCCAGTCGCCTCATCCGCTGATGGAAAGAGATCGAAGAAGAGGAAAAAGAGACAATATTATCTTTTATTGTGAGTGCCTCCAAGCTGAAGCTGACATTACGAAATTGAAGGAGGAGATTATAGAGGCTGAAACTCGTCGAACGTCTATCTACGAGAACTATGAGGCAGTTCAGAAGGAGAACAACGAACTAAAACAAAGAAACCAGGCTCTGAATCTGGACATGGCCAAAAAGAAGGAAAAGACATTCCAAATTTGTATCGCCCTCGAAGAAGAATTCAAGGAATACAACTCCTCTGACCGAAGAGCTAAGAAAAGAAATCTGCCAATACTACAGACAAAGACTAAGAAAAGCTCTCGGTCAAATTGATGCAAATGCTCCCTGAGGGATATGAAACTGCTCGAAGCAAAGACAAAGCAAAAATCACTACAGCTAAGCTGGATGTCTTTATCTTAGACGAAGATGAAGATGACCCACTACAACAGTAGTTCTTCTTCTTCTATAACCCTGAACTTACTATGTAATTAATCGAATGTAATCATTAAACAAATTAACGAAAAGTAATACCCATTCTGAAGCACTGGATGTTTGTTTCATATATGCAATTAAATAAAAAAAGTTTTCGTTCGAAGAACTAAATACAAATGCAACAAATATTCATTTAGATAAACTGAATAAAAAGAAGGCATTAGATCGGGAGAACTGAACACAAACAAAAGAAGTTAATTTACAGTACTCATTAAAAAATGAATACTCACTTAACTTATAATGAATAAGATATATTTGTTTGGTAGAATTGAATAAGTAATGTAAGAATATTCGTTTTGGAAAACTGAAAATTTATGATGAATAGTATTCATTTTAGGAAACTGAATAACAATCAAAGAAGACATTCATTAAAAAAACTGAACATTCATTTTATTAATATAAATTATGAAAAGCTTACAGAGTCATAAGACCGAACTACTTAGCATGCACTACTGGTAATATTTTCTAAGTTTACCTGGATGCCAAGTGTTATTGACTTTTGTCCCATCCATTGCTCGAAGCCGGTAAGTACATATCTTCGACACTTCAATGACCTCATAGGGTCCCTCCCAATTAGGCATCAGCTTCCCGAGATTTTGGGGCGTAGAAGCCTCCACCTCCCAAAGAACCAAATCCTTAACTTCAAACCTCCTAAGTTTCACACCTTTATTTTAATGCTTGGCCACTCTCCTTTGGTAGGTCGCAAGCCTTACCAAGGTCGACTCCCTAACCTCATCCAACAAATTCAAATTGAGATGAATGCCTTCATCATTGTATAGCTCCTTGAATTGGCTGACCCGAAGTGAAATAGAACCAATCTCAACATGAACTAAGGCATCGGTTCCGTAAGCTAGTCTGAACGACGAGTCACTCGTTGTCATCCTCAGAGTAGTCCAATAATCCCATAATATGCTAAGTAACTCTTCAAGCCACCTTCCCTTCACCTCATCGAGCCTTCTTTTTATCCCATTTAGTAGAGTCCTATTGGTGACTTCTACTTAACCATTTAACTGAGGATGAGCCATTGAAGTCTTTTGAGCTGAATCCCCAAATCTTTTAAAAATTGTTCAAACTTAGAGCCTACGAACTGTCTGCCGTTGTCCGAGACCACAATAATCGGGATTCCAAACCGGAAGACCACGAGCTCTTTAAGAAATTTCAATCACTCCTGCTCTGTAATCTACCGAAGAGGCATAGCTTCTACCCATTTAGTTATGTAGTCCATGGCTACTATGACAAAACTGACTTGACCCTTCGCCTTCGGTAATGGGCCTAAGATATCTATCCCTAAATAATAAATGAGATCGGGGACAGAACAGAATATAACTCCTCTGGTGACTGATGAGGAATAGGGTTGTTTAGCTGACATTTGGGGCACTTCTTCACATAGTCTATTACTTCTTTGAAAATTGTCAACCAATAGTATCCTTGCCGAAGCACCTTATAGGCCAACGCCTTCGCACCCATGTGATTTCCATAAATCCCCTCGTGGACTTCTCGAAGAACATATTCAGCCTTAGACGACACAAAACACCTTAGTAAAGGAGAAGAATGAGCCCTTCTGTACAAGTCCCCATCGATAAACATAAAATTCGAACTCCGATATTTTATCTTCTTTGTCAACATCCGGTCTGAAGGTAAGACATCATCAGCCATATAATCCAAGTAAGGAGTCAACCAACAGTTCGACCGTTCCACACACATAACCACCAAATGTTGAACAGTTGGTTGGTTTAGAATTTCCAAGTAGACTAACCCACTGAATGTACTTACACCTGTCGTAGCCAATCTCTCAAGAGCATCGACTATTATGTTATTAGATCTGTCAACTCCCTGAAAAGCAAACGAACTAAGTAATGTATCCGATCTTTAACTTCAGTAAGATACTTAACCATCCTTGCCCCTTAGGCCTCATACTCTTCCAAAATCTGTTTGAGAACTAGCTGAGATTCATTGAAAAATATCAACCTCTGCACCTCAAGAATCTTCGTCAGCCGAAGACCTGCAAGAATTGCTTTATACTATACCTCATTATTTGTCGCTTTGAACCCAAAGTGCATTGCCTGTTATACCTTAAAACCTGTTGGACTTGTCAGAATAATCCTAGCTCAACTGACTTCTGAAGTTGAAGACCCATTTGCATACATCGTCCACGAAGTTTGAGCCGATTGAATATATGCGACCATCTGAACTATCCCTTCTGCCTGGTATACACTATCATTCAACTCAGAAAATGAACATTCTACAATGAAGTCAGCCAAGGCCTAACCTTTTATTGTTGTCCTGGGATGATATTCTAAGATAAACTATGTCAAATCCATCGCCCATGCAGCAAGCCGACTCGAGACATCTGGCTTGCTCAAAACTTTCTTCAAGGGCTAATCAGTGTACACCACAATCAACCAACCCTGGAAGTATTGTCGAAGCTTCCGATTCGATATTATTAGAGTATAGGCAAACTTCTTAATATTTGGTTATCTTGTTTTTGCATCCCAAATAGCGTGATTCATATAGTAAACCGGATGCTTCTTACCCCCAATCTCCCGAACCAATACATCCCCGACCGCTAAAGAACTGGCCGCCAAATATAGATATAATAGTTTAGAAGGAACCAACTTTACCAATTGATGAGCCGAAGACAGATACCTTTTAATCCCCTAAAAAATATCTTCACACTCTGAAGTCCACTAGAAGGTCTTCTTGTTCTTTGGCCCTTTCAATGTGTCAAAAAAGAAAAAAACATCGCTATACTGATTTGGACATGAACCTCCTCAAAACTGTTATCCGATCAGTCAAATGTTGAACATCTTTATAAAACTGAGGAGACTTTATGTCCACAATGGCTTTGATTTTCTCCAGGTTCGCCTCAATTCCCCTCTTGTTGACCAGATAACCCAGAAACTTTCTTGCTCCCAACCCGAAGGTGCACATTATCAGATTTAACCTGACTGTGTAATTCCTGACTGTCTGGAAGTAATCCTCTAAATCTTTTAGATGACCCTGAACTGATATGCTTTTGACAATTGATGAGTGAGTTTTATACTCAGAATTGAGTGCGTTTGAGCTTAATCTTTTGGATGTTTTTAAGTGTTTGTGTCTATTCATGCACGTTTTATGTTGTTTTGAAGGAATTGGGAGAAAAGTTACACGGATCGACTTTTGGGGTGGCTAGATTTGCGTTTTCGGCTTGCCATTTACACAGCAGTCACTTCAGAGCCAATTTGAGTATTGCTCCGGACCTTATTTCGAAAAACTCAAAGAATGAAAGTTGTAGATATACTTCTCCTCTTTCCGGATCATCTTGAATCATCAAAATCGGAGTTTGGACGAAGACGTTATGGCCATTTTCCCAAATGATGTCGGAGCAGAAAATGTAAGAACATGGGACCAGCGCCGGGGCGCCGAAAATAGGCCTATGCCCAGCGCCGGGGTGCTGGGGACCAGTGGTTGAGCGTTAAGCCCAGCGCTGGGGAAGGGCTTGGTGATGGCCTGGACGCGTTTTTGGGCAAATTTTGACACCTTTTTGACTCCAAATTAGATTGGGTTTGTTCCTAAGCTAAAAATTGGACTTGTAACCTATAAATACATGATGTAAGGCATAAAATAAAGAGGGATTACATAGATTAGATTAGAGATACACTCCATTATATTAGACATTAACCCTAATTTTTATTAGTTTTGGAGATTGAAGCAACTTGGAGACCATTGAAGATCAAGAGCAGGAGCAAAAGGGGAGCATCAGATTTGCTGACAACAGATTCTATTCTCTTCTCTTATCATACTTTTATCTTTTAATGTCTATTCAGTTGTGGATTCTTGATTGTAATTCATTAATTATGAACTAACTCTTTCATTAAGATTTCAATTGAATCTTTTATGTCTATAAATTAGTTATTTGATTTATTCCAATTATTTATGTCAAGGTGAATTGTTTATCTTGTCTTGAGCTTATTGATTAATCATCTGATCAGTAATTACCTTGTTACTCTAGAAGGAATTGAAAGAGGAATTCTAGGGTTAGAACTGGGCATGATATCATGTGACTTAGTTATTTGTAAAGTGAATAGTTAGGTTTGTGAATTGAATGGAAATATCTGTTCACCACATGTAACACATAAGGAATTTGGATTAGAAGGAGTTTAATTCAATTGTTTTGCATAGGAATATAGCAAGATTAATCTGGATTAAATAGAAGTCAATTGATCACTTAGAAAAGGACTTTTGACATTTGAGAATTCTTGTTAACAATTCAGTAGACATAATAATTAGGATAATTGGATAATTGATTTATAGTTCATAATTGGGGATATTGAAGTCTTAATCTTTATTTATTTGAATTAATTTTAGAGTAATCTAGTTTTACTTGATTAATTTAGTTTTCTTAATTAGAAAAATCACAATTTATGGTTGTTTAAATAAAATTAATTTGGTTAAGAGTTAGTACTTGGTAATTTTTATTAAATAATTCCTCGTGGGAACGATACTTTTCTTATCACTTTATTACTTGTTGACCGTGTATACTTGCACGTATATTTTGATTGTGAAATCGATCAATAAGTTTTTGGCGTCGTTGCCGGGGAATTAATTTAATAATTATTTACCAATATTAATTTCAATCAAATTAGTCTTAATTTAAACATTTTTATTTTTATTTTTAATTCTCTTCCTATATTTCTCTCTTTTCAGGTACCATGGATGAGTTTGAGTATCAATGGCCATACACGTTCTTGGCTCAACCAAGGGAAACAAGGATTGATGGACTTAATACATCTTCTATAGAGGCAACTTCGAAGACGTTGGAGGTTTGCGCAGCCATACGGAGTCGAAGGATGGCAAGAATGACTCAGCCAAGGGGAGAGGACATTGACAGACTCGAGAAACTTTCTGCATTGTCAGCACAGATGGAGACACTTTCGAGGATGTTTGAAGCTTTTAAAGCTCAACGTCGTCAAAGTGTGGCGGTTACTTGTGATTATTGTGCTGGAAATCATATGAATCATCAATGCACCATCAGTTTCGAGCCGGTACAGTACGATGGTGATTACCCCAATAATTATGTCTATCCTAACAACTATTATCAGGATTAGGGGTATCACCCAAATTTTTCATGGAGCCATACTCATCAAGATCAATTTTATGCTCCAAGTCCAACATACCCACCGGATTTCTCGTGTCCACCTCCACTACAACAGGAAGAACATTCAAATTTGGAGGAAGTTTTGTCCAAGTATCTAGCTTCATGTGAGGAGAGGAGGAGTAATCAAGAAATATTGAGTCAAAATTTTACGAACCAAACAGAACAACTATCCAATGCCTCAAACATTTGTCCTCAATACCCCTGGCTCTATGACATGAATTTCGAGACTAATGGTGAGCCCAAACCAAATCTGCAACCGGATATGCCAAATGATATAGATGTTGAAAGAGAAGAAAGACTTGGGGACCAACAAAAGGAGGTCGACGAAGATTTAACTGGAAGATTCAACGAAGATGAGCCAATTTTGATAGTGTCCCATGTACCTTCTCCACCAAAGTTCAAGAATCCAGGCAGTTTTGCAAAACCATGTCCAATTGGCAGTCATGTCGTAGGCAAAGCTCCTTGTGATATAAGAGCTAGTACAACTGTGGAGTCATGGTGGGTTGAAAAGGAGAAGATAGAGGAAGAGCCCATTGTGTTTGACAAGGTTCCATGCCATAATTTGATCACAAACATAATAGGAAAAACACCTAGTGATTTACCGTACTTAATGGGGATCCTATCTAAAAAGATCATGCTAGGTGACTTAAACTCAATGGCCATTACAATTGGGAACCTCCCAAAAGAGACATTACTACTGATGGATGGAGGGTTCCTCAATTTTCGTAGGGAAATTGGATAGAGAATTGAAGAAGTCAGGCTGAGACTATAAAACAAGCGCTTATTGGGAGGCAACCCAAGTTTAATTTTTATTTTTAGTTTTTATTAGGTTTTATATTAGTAGTTTTGAATTTGCATTTATTTAGGATTTAATAAAATTGCTTCTATCATTGTTTTACAGGTTATTCAAGTCAAATTCAAGTGTGGTTCCTAATTTGTTCCATGTGCCTAGCCTATTCTCCAAACTTAGCGGACAAAGAGGAAGATTGCTATATTTTCAGGGAAGTCCTCTACTTTAATATTTTCTATTTTAGTCATTGAGGACAATGTCTAGTTTAAGTTTGGGGGCATTTTAGTGTCGTATTGCATATAGTTAGTTATTTGCATATTCATATATATGTTGCATTAGTATGTGTTCATGTAGTATAATTGTATTTTTTTTGCATGAAACTGTGTGATAGGTTGGTGTGGTCTTAGCTCGGCCTATGATAAGATTGGTTTTACATGTTAACTTAAACAATATTGATAATTGATGATGAGTTCTAATTTTAATCATGATGATAATCTGAGCCTGTCTTAAACTTATGTAACTGGTTAGCACTTAAAGTTTAACTGTTTTAACCACTTAGTTCAAGGGTTTCATAATTTGTTTCTGAGGGAAAATCTTGGTTAAAATTTAAGGAAATTAGTGAACTGACAATAAAGGTTGGAATGACGTAAAAGCTTGAGTTTGGGGGAATCTATGGGGTATATATATACAAAATGAAAAAAAAAGAAAAAAAAAGAAATAATGAAAAGAAAAAAAATAGAAAATCCAGAAAAAAAAAGAGAATAAACACCGTGGCATGCTTGTCTAGTTTTGTGGCCTTTGTTACTTGAGTAAGTAAGTCTGAGGGGATTGTCTTTACACCTAGCGCCCTAAGGTCTTAATGGCTTGGGAGTCGTTGGTCGAAAGCTCGTTAAGATAGCACTGAAAAGCCTAAGGGAATAAGACATTGCACAGCCATGAGAAAAAAAATGAAAAAAAAAACACGAGAAAGAGTAAAAATGCCTTCGTGGTTGAATAAAAGTATAGATAAATCTTGTATTTACCCTTAGACTTGGTAATTGCTTAGTTTTAACTGGAGTTGTCATGTTCACAAAAGTAATTGAATTGGAACTGAAATTTTCCTTCTAAGAAGTTTGTTATGTGATTATCTTGAACTGTGGTTGGTTAGAATGGTTAACAAGAACACACACACACAATATGGGTGATGACAGGTTTGGATTGACTAATTGGTTAGAGTTATGGACTTTGACTTGATTGGATATATTGTTTGAGTGTCAATGGTATCTTTGAGACCTGTTGCTATATATCATACTGATTTATTACTGGGTTCGTAGGTATATTAGGAAGTAGATCATGCATATGCATTCATGTAGTTGAGTTCGGTTGTTTATTTTTAGTTCTTTTGTGTTTTTGCTTGAGGACAAGCAAAGGTTTAAGTTTGGGGGTATTTGATGAGTGAGTTTTATACTCAGAATTGAGTGCATTTGAGCTTAATCTTTTGGATGTTTTTAAGTGTTTGTGTCTATTCATGCATGTTTTACGTTATTTTGTAGGAATTGGGACAAAAGTTACATGGATCGACATTTGGGGTGGCTAGATTCGCGTTTTCGGCTTGCCATTTACACATCAGTCACTTCAGAGCCAATTTGAGTATTGTTCCGGACCTTATTTTGAAAAACTCAAATAATGAAAGTTGTAGATCTACTTCTCCTCTTTCCGGATCATCTTGAATCATCAAAATCGGAGTTCGGACGAAGAAGTTATGGCAATTTTCCCAAAGGATATCGGAGCAGAAAATGTCAGAACATGGGACCAGCGCCGGGGCGCTGAAAATAGGCCTATGCCCAGCGCCGGGGCACTGGGGACCAGTGGTTGAGCGTTAAGCCCAGCGCTGGGGAAGGGCTTGGTGATGGCCTGGACGCGTTTTTGGGCGAATTTTGACACCTTTTTGACTCTAAATTGGATTGGGTTTGTTCCTAAGCTAAAAATTGGACTTGTAACCTATAAATATATGATGTAAGACATAAAATAAAGAGGGATTACATAGATTAGATTAGAGATATACTCCATTAGATTAGACATTAACCCTAATTCTTATTAGTTTTGGAGATTGAAGCAACTTGGAGACCATTGAAGATCAAGAGCAGGAGCAAGAGGGGAGCAACAGATTTGCTGGCAACAGATTCTATTCTCTTCTCTTATCATACTTTTATCTTTTAATGTCTATTCAGTTGTGGATTCTTAATTTTAATTCATTAATTATGAACTAACTCTTTCATTAAGATTTCAATTGAACCTTTTATGTCTATAAATTAGTTATTTGATTTATTCCAATTATTTATGTCAAGGTGAATTGTTTATCTTGTCTTGAGCATATTGATTAATTATCTGATCAGTAATTACCTTGTTACTCTAGAAGGAATTGAAAGAGAAATTCTAGGTTTAGAACTGGGCATGATATCATGTGACTTAGTTATTTGCAAAGTGAATAATTAGGTTTGTGAATTGAATGGAAATATCTGTTCACCGCATGTAACACATAAGGAATTTGGATTAGAAGGAGTTTAATTCAATTGTTTTGCATAGGAATATAGCAAGATTAATCTGGATTAAATAGAAGTCATTTAATCACTTAGAAAAGGACTTTTGACATTTGAGAATTCCTGTTAACAATTCAGTAGACATAATAATTGGAATAATTGGATAATTGATTTATAGTTCATAATTGGGGATATTGAAGTCTTAATCTTTATTTATTTGAATTAATTTTAGAGTAATCTAGTTTTAATTGATTAATTTAGTTTTCTTAATTAGAAAAATCACAATTTATGGTTGTTTAAATAAAATTGATTTGGTTAAGAGTTAGTACTTGGTAATTTTTATTAAATAATTCCTCGTGAGAACGATATTTTTCTTATCACTTTAATACTTGTTGACCGTGTATACTTGCACGTATATTTTGATTGTGAAATCGATCAATAACAATCATATCATCCACATAAACTTTCATGCTCTGACTTAATTGTCTTAAAAACATATAGTTCATCATCCTCTGATAAGTGGCCCCAACATTCAACAATCTGAAAGTCATCTTCTTATATGCATAAATCTCCTGATGAGTAATGAAGATTGTTTTTGGAATATCCTCCTTATGCATTGAGATCTGATGATACACCAAAAAAGCATCCATGAAACTAAGCAAGGCATACCCTGAAGTGGCATCAATGAGCTGGTCGATATGTGGGAGTGGATAAAAGTCCTTCGAACACGCTTTGTTCAGATCCGTGTAGTTAATGCAAACCCGCCACTTCCCATTTTTCTTCTGTACCAATACTATGTTTGCCAACTACTCCGTGTAGTCTATCTTAAAGATGAAATCTGTTGCCAAAAGTTTTGCTATTTATTCCTCAATAATCTTCTGCCTTTTTGGGGCGAAGATCCTCCTCTTCAGTCTGATCAGTTTTTTAGCAAGTTCCACGTGTAGTCTGTGTACAACCACCTTCTCCTCAATGCCAGGCATATCTCTAAGAACCCATGAAAATATGTCTGCATAACCCTGAAATAGCTCAATTAAACTTGTCCGGAAAGGTTCTTGTAGTCCCGAACTGATCTTGATCATTTTTTTCTTTCTTCCCAAGTACTAACTCGATCTCCTCTGTCTCTTCAGTAGGCATGACAAGAGGTTTTGTGCTGCCTTTGGTAAATAGTTCGATCTCTATAACCATAGTCTACTTTTGCTTGCTGACCCCTATCCCCGAAGAGATCAAAGCGTTCATGTAACATCTTCTTTCCAAGTCGAGATCCCTAACCACTTATCCAACTCCATTTGGCGTAGAAAACTTGATCTTAAAATGTGGGATCGAAGTCACCACTTGTAATGCTGTTAAGGTTGGTCTTCCGAGAATGGCATTGTACGATGAATCCGTATGTACCACAAAGAATCTGCACATTATCTTAACCTGTTGAGGAGCTGTCCTGAAGACTATTGGTAACTCGATTGTCCCGGCCACCCGAACAGGATCTTTACGGAAGCCGTATAGGGGCGACTCCTACCCGATCTCCATCTTTCCACCTTCTAAATTCATCCTCTGATAAGCATGAGCAAACAATATGTCCACTGATGAACCATTATCTATCATCATCCTCTTCATATCCATCGATGCAACCTGTCCCGCAATGACGAGTGCCTGGATCGATCGGCTCCTAAGGAAAATATTCTTCTATAAAGTTTATCACCAAGCCCGGATACTGTCTTTCTCGTCTAACAGGCTGATCGGACACAGTGAACAGGACATCCAAAAATCCTCACCTTTTCTTCCACGTAACCTTTCCGACCGACCCGCCCGTGATCACTTCCACCACCCGACGAGTTGCCTGGATCTGATCCTGTTGTTGGGGCTGGGTAGTCGGGTTTTGTACTAGGGTCGGGTTCGCTTGATGTGCTCTCGAAGTGTTCTACCCTGCCACATATTGTACAAGTTCACCACTTTGGACATTTTTCTCGACCAAGTCCTTTAGACTCCAGCAAGTCTCTATAGAATGTCCAGCCGAGCCATGGTAGTCACAATACTTGTTCAAGTTACCCCTGTTCGACTTCGTATTATGTTTAGCTGGCTCAAAGTGTAAGGGGTTTCGGCACGGAAACATAGCGGAATATAAAATTTTCAAAGCCAATTCCAAAACCCTAAAATAGGATCCATGCGAAAAACACATTAATTCAGTGGTTAGAAATTTATACCGATTATAGAAGCTAGAATTGATATGATCGAATCTCCAACGCAATCCAAACGAACTATGCCTCTACAGTATCCACACGAACGTCTCGCGAACCGTCACACGATCTGCTGTAAAAGAGTCGCGGTACTAGCCACAAAGGATCGGGATTTCTCTGAAGTTTTTCTCTCTAGTCTCTCTCTAAGAGCGGCTAGGTTTTTATTTTTGATTAATTCCTAAAGTGGCTGATATATCATATATATATATATATATATATATATATATATATATATATATATAGTTGTCCAAAGGAATTAATTAAAACCTAATTCCAGTAAAATCCGAAATATATATATATATATATATATATATATATATATTAATTAAGTCTTACTTAATTAATATACATATATACAAATTATCCTATTAATTTAAATTCGTAATTTAAATATTATCAATCATATTGACATATTTAAATCTTACAATTTAAATTAATTTTCCTTTAATTACGTTCTAAGTGTGTGACCCTATATGTTATTATTACGTTAGCAATAATTTTGAAATTATATTATAAAATTATAAACAGTGAGCGACATCTAGTAATGCATCACTACTACCCAAGTAATAATAAGATCGATGATTCGATGCAACCTTTTCATGACCAATGCATCAATGTAATTTAATCCTTTTAACCTTGACATCCTAGATTAAACTCGAGTCATGGAATGTGTCATACTCTTCATAATTTAATCTGAGTTTTCTTGATCAATGAGTAAACTATATGAAACAAATTACTATTTGAGCATGGCCATGCATTTCATAGTCCTAACTCAATCAAGAGGTCTATGGATATCACCCATAATATATAGGAGGGTTAAATTTCATCTAGATCACTCATATTCCTCACACGATTCATGATGTACCCAATAATCACCTTTATAGTCCACCCTATTAAAGGTGACCTTTGATGATATCAAAGTACATAAATTCCCGTGTAGTAATATAGTGATTTCAGGTCGGAGAATCATTACATTATTGCCACTATGAGAATTGCTAATAACACTTCGTATAATGCTCCACATAAAATTCTCATGGTAGGTCTGTCCAGTACATTGTTCTCTACCACGTACCTATGCATTGACTTAATATCTCATATATTTATGACCAATGAGATTTGGTCATCAGTCAATCCACATAGTAGTCTCAATGTATCATTGTTGTCCGATCAACAATGATACTCGACTAGGGAAATTTAAAAGTAATGATACTAATTGTAATTATATAATCTCATGTTCAAGTCACATACTTGAAACTATATAATTTGTTTCACTATTCTAAAGAATTTTATTATGTTAACATTTATATAACGCAATAAAAAAACTATAATAAAATCATTCATTTATTCAATCAAATATAATATCAAAATGTTAAGTAATTATATCAAACAATTGGCCTCTAGGGCACAAACTCTAACATGATGTATGGCTTGTCCTTTATTTGCTCCAAAATAGTACCCAGATCCGCGCTAAGTGGGGTATAAATTTTGTTGAGCCTCTGATTCAGGAAAAGGTGGGTGTCCTCCTCCCGAACCACCATTGTTGTTGTTGTTATATTTCCTCTGTTGCCCATATGATTTATTATTGTTGTCATTCTTCGAGTAGTTATTCTTCTCCTTATCCTTCGGCTTCTCTATCGTACTTGACTTCAGACTGTTCATTGCCTCTTCTACAACTATGAAGCCTTCAGCTCTGTCGAATGCTTCAGTCAAGTCTTTCGAATGGTTAAACATTAAGTCTTTCACTAGGTTTTTTGACTTTATAAGGTCCAACCCATTCTGAAATAATCTAACGGCCTGGAGATCGTTTAGATCTGTGACCAGTCCGACCGCACCCAAAGTCTCATTCAAGTACTATCTGATTTGAGATAAGGACCCTATTGGCTTTCCCCTCCTTTTGTTGCTCCCGAATTTGACGTGAAACTTATCTTAGAGCTCTTTCCAATATGAAATTGAGTTCAGGGCCAGCGTCATCATCCACTGCTGAGCATCCTTCTTCAGGGTCGTCATAAATATCTAACACTTAGCATCATCAAAGTGGTCATAGTAATCCGTCAGCCGATCATAAGTCTGGTTTTGCTCATACAGATCTCCCAAACCATCAAAACTCTCCATATGAGGGGCCTTTTTGTTCGGATCAACCTTTTCCCGAACGATCCATGGGAAAAATGGTGATGATGATTTGATCGTGCTCACCTTCTCCTGCTTGACTTTAGCTAACTGCTTTTGTAGATCTACTAACTTTGTGGCCAACGCCTTTAGGCCATCTGCCTTTTGGGCGAAGTTTGCCTATCCCTGCCTTTATGTTCTGGGGAGGCGACTCGCCTTCTTCGTCCTAATCGACCTCAGGCCTCAGAACTTGCCTCTTGGGACCAACTTCTGTGCCCGCTCCTTTCTTGTGAACGGCCTCGGGGCCTGTTCCTCTCCTGCGAGCGGCTTCAGTGCCTGCTCATATCCCTACTTCTCTAACGATCAAGAATTTTGTAATTAATTAAAATAATTATCAAATTAAATAAATATTTTGTTGGATTATTTATAAAATAAAATAAATATTTCATAGAAATTATTGTGATTTTAATTTAATTAAATAATTAAATTAAAGGATAAGTGAATTGTTAAATAATCACAATATTGTGTAATGGTGATGTTCTAATTTAATTTAATAATTAAATTAGAGATTTAATAAATTGTTGAATAAAATTATAGTTATAATGGTTAGAGGGAAATTATAATTTTATTAGTAAGGGTTAATTTTATTTCTTAAGGAATTAAGTTTAATTTAAATTAAAATATGAGAATTGGATAATGTGTGACATGATACTATATAATAGGAGAATTATAAAAATAAATTAAAAAGGTGTTTAAAAGGGCTAGCCAAACATGGCCTTATAACCCTTAGTTTTTGTAACAACTGAAGACTTTTGGTTGTATAACTGATAAGTCACGTAGGGTATACTTGAGCTATAACCACCTGTGGGGGTACCACAGACATGTCCTCTTGGCACCGAAGCATGACACCTTCCGTGTCGGTGTGATCAGTACACGGTGGGAGTTGACCATTTGGTGATTTGTTGTGGAAGACGTATAGGTCGGCCCTAGTTTTCTGTTCTGCGAATTGGTGATATTTGTGCTAAACACGCCTTTCAATTTTACATGCATTTGGATTCGCGGTCCAATGCGTGTGACTTGCCTGTGTGGCTTTATTGACTTGCCTGTGTGACAATGTATATTTTTGTTTTGTTTTGAGCTCGGTATGAAATAATACCTAGTCATTTGATTCAGCCTATTATTTTGTTATGTTAGTTTTGTTCATTTTAGTTCAGTTCATTTAATTGAGTTAGTTATTTCGTTTCATTATTCTTGTATTCTATATCCGTACTGGGCATTTGGCTCATACTGTATTTTTTTTCTGACAAGTAATCAAGGGGATCAAAGGCAAGTGTGATAAGAGCTCCCTTCTTTCCAAATAGTTTAGATATTCTGTTTAGACGATGATACCTCAGTTGTTTTGAGTTGAATTTAATATTTTTTATTATGGTTTGAGCTGGTTTGACATTTAATATGATTTGTCTTTTGATATTTATTTGTTATAAAGACTATTCTTTTGTGGTTTAGAGCCTTATTATGATTTCTTCAGTTATGTTGTGTTTTGGGTAATCACTCTTTCTACTTCGGAAAGGGGGTGTTCCATATATAATATCGTATCATGGTAGAATCAAAGGTTACACATCAAATAAATATAAAGCAAACTAGGATCCTCTCCACTTCATATGAAATGGAGACTCTCCATTCTTTATATATTCTCATCATCATCTCTCTCTCCCATCATCATGATGTTATATTCTAATACATTTTTAAATTTGGATAATAAAATAGAAAATTTTCAATTCATTTGAAATGGAGAGGATCATAATTCATATAAAGCATGATAATGATAATTGATGTCACTTTGATGTCTTTGTGTCACAATTTTTCACCTTTTGTCCTTGTAAATTTAGTTATATTATTAATTTGTCTTTTTTAATATAAAATTCTAAACTTTTCTTATTTTATCCTATGAACTGAATGAAATTTAAATTTTATCTTCAAATTAATTACACACGCCACATGTGCGACCGAGGCTAATAAATTACTCCATCCGTCTCATAATATATGACGTTTTAGATGATTTTATTTTTCTCAAATTATTTGACGATTATATAATATAGGAGAATTAACCACAATTTTTTCAAAATTACCCCTCATGAAAAAATATTACATATAAGAGTATATGAGATAAATATATAGTTAAGAGTATTATAGATAATTAATGATATATTTAATACTATACAATTCTTGTATATAACTCTAAAACGTCATATATTATAATACAGAGGGAATACCATATACTAGTATAAAATTTCACCAACCTTTTAAAATAGGGACCATCTTTTCATTAAAATAAAGGGTTAAATATACTTTTCCCCACTCTACTCGACCTCGGTTTACGAATGAATCATTGAATTGAATTCTTTTTCATTCGACTCACTGAACCGTTGGAATATTTTATTCCTTATGTGGCCTCTACTATTTATAATTTATTGGGCTTACATATTGTATTATTTTAATCATTTTATTTATGGGTTTGGAAATTAATTATGTGGCCTATAAATAATATTCCTAATAGTATTTGGCATAATGGGCCCTAGGGTTTCATAATCTTGATGGACGATTTTGGCCCTTAGCTATTCTATAAATAAAATAGTTAGGGTTTAGTCCCAATTGTCGTCTCAAGAATTTTTATACACACCTAAACATTCATCCTAAGATTGAGAGAGGCAATTGAAGACCTTCACCCTTAAGCGCAGCGGAAGCGTGATACATACAAGATGAATTCTCTCAATTCATGCAAGTACTTAATATTATGATTAATTGATTTTATTTTATTCTATGCAATAGCACGTTCCTGTATAATTAATTCAACATCTGGTATCAAAGCTATAGTTACGTTATTGTATAGAATAAATTAATTATGTTATTATGTTACGATTTGTAAAGCATATCCGTTTTACTGTATGTGGGATCATTTATTTCAAGGATCCATTTTGTGATGAATATATGCTGACTTACTTAGTAATCCATTATGCGCGTAGCCATCTCACTCCCCACGCTAGCATAAATATATATTATATATATTGTTTTCTATATGATATATATACATAGTGTACAACATAAACAAATGAATACAAACAGAAGCAAAAACTTCATCCTTAATAAAGATACTGTATATATATATTATATATACTGTTTCCTGTATGATATATATACATATATATCATATATACTAGCTGCAATATTTTAACTGTACTATATATATATATATATATATATATATATATATATATATATATATATATATATATATATATATATATATATGCAATATATTATATAAGTTCAACTGCGAATATATATTGTTTATAATGTTATGCGTGAAAAGGAACATGAATATTAAAATAATATATATTAAATTTATTATTTATTATGTCCAGATAATATTATGATATTATTATGCCCTCATGTATTCATGTTAAAATTAATGTGATTATTTTATAATCAATTCATGTTCATAATTATATATTTTAATTTAAAATTTTTTGAACATGATGTGATATATTATTAGGGCTTTTAAGTGTTACATGTAAATTTTAAATAATATTAATTTTTAAACTTGATTAATATGTTTAAAGAAAATTGAGTTTGATCACAATAATTTACGTGTATGTGTGACTCTTTTATTGTTAAAATTAATAATCAGCCCAACGGTGATTATTAATTGAAACAATTAAAGATTAAGAAAAGTCACATAATCTTACATTTAATAAATAAAGATTTTAATTTTACCCAACGGAAAAATTAGAATTAGAATTCATTAAATGAAATTGTATTGCATAAGTAACATGTTTATTTCGTTTCTGCCCAACGGTGATGCGTGGATAAATATATTTTGCATTATTTTTAAGGGGATGTTATTAGTATATTATTAATTGGCCCAACGAAAAATTAATAATTATGCACCAACATCTCATTAAAATCTATTTTTTTTTGGTGTTGTAAATAGATTTTATGTAACTAACTGTTTGCCCTACAGTTGGTTTTATTATGATTAATTATTAATTATTGTTGTACATTGTGTATTTTTTTTAGTTTTTTGTAAGCATGTTTATGAACTTGATTATGTTTCGACATTGACTCCACCTAGTATTTTTGAGTATCTCTCTGGAATTGAAATATTTAATGAAACTAATTTTACTGCTTGAAAAGTGTAAGTGAAAATTGTTCTTGGCACTATGATTTTGGACTATGCACTACGAGTGGATCATCCTGCTCCACTTACAACTACTAGCTTAATTGAGCAAAAGGTTATTTATGAAAGTGGGAGCGATCCAACTGCATGTCCCTTATGATTATGAAAAAATCTATCACGACAGCCATTCGAGGAGTCATTCCTGACTTTGAGAATGTTGAAGAGTACTTAACTTCAGTCAAGTAACAATTTAAGGGTTCTTCTAAAACTCATGCAAGTACCTTTATTTTGAAAATGCTTACTAGCAGGTATGATGGGGTTAGTGGGGTGCGCGAGCACATTATGATGATGAACGATATGACCTTTAAATTAAAGTGTATGGACATGACGATTTTTGAGAGTTTTCTTATTCACTTCATTATGACTTCTTTTTCTGCACAGTTTGATTCATTTAAGATCAATTATAACACGCAGAAAGAAAAGTGGAAGATGAGCAAGTTAATCTCTATGTGCGTCCAAGATGAAGAAATGCTTAAGGTTGAAAACCCTAATGTTGCTCATTTGACTACCATTGGATCCTATAAGAAGAAAGTTTATAAATATGGCAAAGGTTTTAAGAATAAGGATAAACCAATTTCTACTAAAACAAATAAGACAAATTATTCAGGTAACAACTCTGAGGTATGTCCTAAATGTCACTTCTGTAAGAAGTAAGGACATATCCAGAAAGAATGCCCTAAATTAAGAGAATGACTTGAAAAGAAAGGTATATTGGCCTTTAATTATGTAACTTATGAATCCTTTCTAATTGATGTTCCTTCTAATATATGGTGGCTTGACACTGGTGCTATGGTTCACATTACTAGTTCATTGTATGGATTCCTTTCAAAGAAGAAACTCTAAAAGGGGGGAACCATTAAAGTTGGCAATAGAGAGTCTATACAAGTTGAAACTGTAGGAACTCTTCCTTTAGTTTTGGAGAGTGGTTTCACCTTGTATTTATATGATACACTTTATGTTCCCAGTATGACATGGAATTTAATTTTCTGTATCTAAACTTGATGTTGATGGATTTTCGTTTAAGTTTGGGAATAATAAAATAATTATTTGTCATTACTCTCATGTTATTGGTTCTGGCTCTTTAGAGGGAAACCTTTATAAGATAAATTTGGATAATGTCTTTGTTGAATCCTTGTAAACAATGAATGTGACATAAAATACCTCTAAAAGTGGAAATAAGAGAAAACTAGATAATAAGAATTCTTCAAAATTGTGGCATCAACGCTTAGGCCATATTTCAAAAGATAGAATGCAACGTCTTATAAATGATGGAATTCTTCATTCACTAGATTTTTCTGATCTTGACCATTGTATTGAATGTATAAAAGTAAAATTTGTGAAAGGTAATAAGAATGGAGCAACTAGAAGTAGTGCACTTCTTGAGGTGATTCACACTTATATATGTGGATCATTTTCTCCAAAAAAAATTGGTGGACACAAATCTTTCATTACGTTCATTGATGACTATTCTCGTTATACTTATGTGTACCTAATTAATAAAAAATCTGAATCACTAAATATGTTTAAAGTTTTCAAGGCTGAAGTTGAAAATCGACTTGACCGAAAAATTAAAGTAGTGAGATCAGATAGAGGCGGAGAGTATTACGGTAAACACTCCGATACATGTCATAGTCCTGGCCCATTTGCCTTATTTGTCAAGAAAATGGAATCATCGCTCAGTATATAATGCCTGGTACACCACATCAGAATGGAGTAGCAGAGAGGCAAAATCGTACCCTTATGGATATGGTACGTAGTATGTTATGTAATTCTAGCTTACCTGTATTTTTGTGGACTGAGGCATTAAAGACAGCTATTCATATTTTAAACAGGATTCCTAGCAAATTTGTCCCTAACACTCCTTATGAAATTTGGACAGGTAGGAAACCTAGTTTAAAATACTTACGAGTGTGAGACTGTCCAGCCAAGGCTAAGATTTTTAATCCACAAATAAAGAAACTTGATTCTAAAATCATTAGTTGTCCTTTCATTGGATATCCTGAGAGATCTAAGGGTTTTCGATTTTACTGTCCCTCGCATACCACTAGAATTGTTGAGACTAGGTATGCAGAGTTTTTAGAGAATGGTGATTTAAGTGGGAATGGTGAGCTTAAAAAAATTGATCTTGAAGAAAACAGGTTTTATGTTTCTAATCCTGTAATTCAAGAGGGTGAGGCAGAACAACCTCCTATTGAGGCGAATGATGCCCCTAAGATAGCTGAGCCACCACCTAATGTTGAACCTCACATTATTGAAAATCATATTCCTGAAATTGTGCATCCTTTACGTAGGTCCGAAAGACCTAGAAAGCCTATTAATTTTGATGATTTTATAACTTATCTTAATGAGATTGACTATGATTCAAGTAAGATTAATGATCCTATCTCCTATAAAGAGGCCATTACGAGTGCTCAATCAACTCAATGGCTTGAAGCCATGAATGATGAGTTGAAATCAATGGAGCTTAATAACGTTTGGGATCTTGAAGAATTACCAAAAGGTTTTAAACCTATTGGTTGCAAGTGGGTCTATAAGACCAAATTAGATCCTAAAGGGAACGTTGAAAGGTATAAAGCTCAATTGGTTGCTAAAGGTTTCACTCAAAAGGAAGGTGTGGATTATAATGAAACTTTCCCTCCAGTATCCAGGAAAGATTCATTTAGAATAGTCATGGCTTTAGTAGCTCATTATGATTTAGATTCACATCAGATGAATGTTCTGCATTCCTTAATGGTAACTTGCATGAGAATGTCTATATGGCACAACCAGAAGTTTTTTGGTCAAAGGAAAGGAACATATGGTATGTAGACTTAAGAAGTCCATATATGGGTTAAAACAGGCTTCTCGACAATAGTATTTTAAGTTTCACGAGGTGGTGAGTAATTTTGATTTTAAGAAAAAATATAGTGGATCAATGTATATACTTGAAGGTCAGTGGGAGTAAATTTGTTATTTTTATTTTTTATGTTGATGATATACTATTTGCAAGTAATAACTTAGACATGTTGCATGAAACCAAACGTTTCCTTTCTAGAAATTTTGATATGAAGGATCACGGTGAAACCTCTTATGTTATAGGTATTGAAATTCGTCGAGATAAGTCTTGCTGGATATTAGGATTGTCCCAAAGAGCTTATATTGACAAAGTTCTTAACAAATACAACATGCAAAATTGCTCCCCTACTGTCGCCCCTGTTGTTAAGGGTGACAAATTTAGCTCATATCAATGTCCTAAGAATCAACTTGAACGTGATCAAATGAATCTTATTCCCTATGCTTCTATGGTTGGGAGTCTTATGTATGCTCAATGTAAGACCCCGAATTTTATGAAATAAAAGTATTCAATTTTTCTTATAATTACTATTCAGTAAATGGTTAAATTGATAAAAGTTTAAAGTTATGAGTGAAATATGATTTTTTTTCAAAATAAGCAAGTGGTTATAAAATAATCATTGTTGTCGGGGAATATTCGTTTGGTCGTGGAATATTCTTTCTGTCGGGGAATATTCGTACGACGGCGCAGCTATTTGTGGGCCCCATAACGAATAACTGTCGGGTGAAGAAAACGACAAATTTGGGTTTTTACAAATAACGGCGTAGTTGTTATCGTTAAACTGTTGGAATACCCGTTGGTTAAAATACAGTAATACGCGTTATTGCACAGTAGCACACGGTATTGCACAGTATTTTTAAAATTATTGATTCTTACGTAAGAAGGCACTACTCAATAATTGTTACAGTAATTACTGTTCAATATTTTACTTTATTGATTCAATAATTGCTGCGTTGATATTTTATATTATTTTTGTTTCAATAATTGTTGATGCACAGTATTTTCTATTATCAGATCAATAATTCATATTATTTGAATAATATTATTAGATAGCATTATTGGCAATGTCTAGAAAGTTCTGTCTAAGGAGAGGTTTGGTCATCTAATTGCGCGCCAGTAAGGAGAAATCCTTATTGGAAAGCCTCCTCTTTCCTGGGAACGGCCTGGTTGTCATAAATGTGATTCTGTAATATTATTTGTGAATAATTAATTATTGATTCGTATGATAATGAAATATTTATTTTATGTGGATATAAACGAGGGACATATTTTTGTGGTTAAAAATGAAGGAGTTAATGTTGAGGTTTTTATCAGTATTTTTGTTGGAATGGAGGTATTAAAAATTAGGGTTTTTGAGATATTTTGCGGGGGTTATAATTTTTAATCCGACCGTTGGATCGTGGTAATTTTTGGATATGTTATACATATATAAGTTGAGTATATGCCCACAAATTTTGAACCGTTAAAAATGAACGTATGATTTATTATGAATTTTACGAGATGACTGGTTCAGAAATTGTTGAATTTTCAGAGTTTATCATTTTGGTGGAAAATTCTAGAATTGGTGGGCCCCACTTGTGGTTGGTGAAGAAATGTGCTGAATTATATTTCAAATGTGGTGGGTGGGAATAGTAGCAGGTAAAGCCATCAGGTTGCAGGTCAAACCTACCAAAATTTTCCTATAAATAGAGGGCTAAGTTAGAATTGAAAATCACACCAGAAACATAAGCTTTCACTCTTTCTCTCTCTATATTATGAAACATATTTTGTGAGTATTTAGATACTTTGAGAGTTACTATTCAGTGCAAGTTTTTTTCAGCCTTATATCGATCAGAAGTACTGCTCTTTTGAGGTAAGGGATTGTAAGGGATAGTAAGGGATTTTAAGGGTTATTATATTTTCCAGTTTCGAAATTTTTCTGACCTTCAAAAATTTTGGAAAAATTTGAAACGATATTTTGATGAGTTTTCTTGATTGTGTCCAAAAATGGTGATTTTTGGATGTATAGATTGAGAGTTATGAATTTTATGAGAAAAGACTATTTTAAAAGTAACAGCTTATAATTCCTTGTGGTTAACTCCAAAATTGATGAAATTTTTATTGGGAGTACATGTATATGATAGGATTATACCCTGTGAATTTCAGAATTTTTAGATAAAAGTATAATTTTTGATAAATGTTTAAATATTCGGCTATTTTGGCCATATGAAAAATAGTCAATGACTTTTAAAAATTCTGAGAAAAATATATGTTCAATATGGGACTATATTCTGCTAAATTCCAGAAAAGAAATATTTTTGGAACTGATTTGGTATTTTTCATGAAAATATACTGGTTATGAGTAAATGAATTAAATATGTTATGTGAAGTAAAAAAAATTGAAAAATAGGATTTTATGGCTTGAGAATCCTATATGAGGTATATGCAGATTTTTGATGAAGGTTTTGGTTATTGATGATGAAATTGTAAGAGTTGACATTTTATGATGATTAAATGCATTAATTAGTAAAGTGTAAACAATTAAAATAAATTGTTTATAAATTTAAGTAATGTTATTCTTTCAATATCATTATACCGAAATATTGGTATGAATTTTATTGTGGAATTTCTACCTTTTTGAGTCGGTGTTACTATTCATGAGTTACTATTCACGAGTTACTATTCATGAGTTACTATTCACGAGTTACTATTCACGACAAAATTGGTTTCTTTTACTAACCAAATTATAGTTGATTTATGAATATTACTCTTGAGATTAAATCTATATGTTGATTATATTGATTTTATTATCATATATAACATTTTTATAACCCTGATGTTGAATTTCTCTTTCACTGGAGTGTAAAGATGGGTAGATTATTGGTATGATCATGACTAGGGTTCTCTTTGGCCTGTAGTGCAAAGTTGAATTGTGACTGGTATGATCATGACCATTGAATTTACAATTGAATATCTTTAGCTTAAGTGTAAAGATGAATTGATTAACATGGTTATAATTATGGTGTATATAAATTCTGAAATGATTATATATTTCTTTGAGATATGAATATATTTGGCCTGTAGTGCAAATATTAATTGTTGAGGAATATCTTTGGCCTGTAGTGCAAAGATGAATTGTAGATGAATATCTTTGGCCAGTAATGCAAAGATGAACTGTTGATGAATATCTTTGGCCTGTAGTGCAAAGATGACTTGTTGATGAATATCTTTGGCCCGTAGTGCAAAGATGAAGTTATTAGTATGATTATGAACAGGAATGGTGATTTGGTATAACCATGATCTTTGATGTTTCAGGTAAAGACAGGTGATAAAAATATTCTTCGTCCTGGGTGCGAAGAAAAATTTATAGTCACAATTATGATTATGAGTTATTCATATGATTGTGAAAAGGAACTGTTGAGTGATGTTACATGGATAAAATATTGTTGGTGGATTTTTAACATGGAGAAGATAATAGACTTTATAGTCTATTTGACTCTTCTAATGGATTGCTCGTTCCGCTGCAACTATGGTTGAAATTTTTATCATTTACCATATGTTCTAAATCTCTGATTTATTATTGATGAAGGCTATTGATAATTTAATTATCTTTAGTCATGATATTCTTTACTGAGCTAGTTGTGCTCACCCTTTTGCTTCACAATTCCTTTCAGGTAATAAGAGTGTAGCTGGGTCGAGCGGGGGTAACAAGGGAATAGAACGGTGGTCATCATTTAGTAGTTATATTTGGTGAAGAAAATAGGGTGAGGCGAACCCAACGTTGGAAGGGTGTTTTGTCACTATCATACAAGATGTCTAATAACATACAACCTCGTGTCATCATAAGACAGGGATGTGCTCATCCACTTGCTGAGTATATCTATGAGCACTACTTATATAATCTTGGTGTTTGTTTGAAGTATAATTCTCAATTAGAGACAGTGGAGATAATGATAAGTCAAGAGAAGACTCACCATTGGGAAGAATATGATAGTAATCTTCTCGTTTTTCTTTGGGGTCTATTGGGTCAACCAAGGATAATTCTGTGGCCATATGATATCTATCATAACCTAGACGCGTGGCCTCCCATGTACGAAGGTTTCCTTGAGCACTTTCCAAAGATTCTAGTTTCTAAAACAATTTTTGACTGTACCTTTATGTAAGGTACCTTTGTGAGGTGCTGATACATGATGGTGTCCAATGTCACATTTGGTATATATTTGTATCCAAACTCACAGCATATGTGTTGTTGTATTTTGTACGACAATTGTTGTAATAAAGTTGTAGTTATTTTCTGTACCATGTATTTGACGACTCAGAATGGGTTGGGTGGAATGGACCTGTTTTGGGGTCGTCACAGGTGGTATCAGAGCTTAGGGATATGATCTCTGGCGGAGATCGGGAAATATAACTAGGAGGGGAGAGATGAGTAAATCCTTCGCTAGTGTGTCCTTACCTAAGCTTATTTGTTGGTCAGTCATAATATTGGGATATTATGTGATATGTTAATTTGTTCAATTAACCCTTATTTTGAAGCTGTATTCTAGAATGATATCTGAAATACAGGAGATGAACAATGGAGAAATCATGATGATAGGGAAGATGGAATCTGAAATGAAAGCAAGGTATTCTCAACTCTTTGAAATACCAGGTACGTAAATTTCGGGGACGAAATTTCATAAGGAGGGGAGATTGTAAGACCCCGAATTTTATGAAATAAAAGTATTCAATTTTTCTTATAATTACTATTCAGTAAATGGTTAAATTGATAAAAGTTTAAAGTTATGAGTGAAATATGATTTTTTTTCAAAATAAGCAAGTGGTTATAAAATAATCATTGTTGTCGGGGAATATTCATTTGGTCGTGGAATATTCTTTCTGTCGGGGAATATTCGTACGACGGCGCAGCTATTTGCAGGCTCCATAACGAATAACTGTCGGGTGAAGAAAACGACAAATTTGGGTTTTTACAAATAACGGCGTAGTTGTTATCGTTAAACTGTTGGAATACCCGTTGGTTAAAATACAGTAATACGCGTTATTGCACAGTAGCACACGGTATTGCACAGTATTTTTAAAATTATTGATTCTTACGTAAGAAGGCACTACTCAATAATTGTTACAGTAATTACTGTTCAATATTTTACTTTATTGATTCAATAATTGCTGCGTTGATATTTTATATTATTTTTGTTTCAATAATTGTTGATGCACAGTATTTTCTATTATCAGATCAATAATTCATATTATTTGAATAATATTATTAGATAGCATTATTGGCAATGTCTAGAAAGTTCTGTCTAAGGAGAGGTTTGGTCATCTAATTGCGCGCCAGTAAGGAGAAATCCTTATTGGAAAGCCTCCTCTTTCCTGGGAACGGCCTGGTTGTCATAAATGTGATTCTGTAATATTATTTGTGAATAATTAATTATTGATTCGTATGATAATGAAATATTTATTTTATGTGGATATAAACGAGGGACATATTTTTGTGGTTAAAAATGAAGGAGTTAATGTTGAGGTTTTTATCAGTATTTTTGTCGGAATGGAGGTATTAAAAATTAGGGTTTTTGAGATATTTTGCGGGGGTTATAATTTTTAATCCGACCGTTGGATCGTGGTAATTTTTGGATATGTTATACATATATAAGTTGAGTATATGCCCACAAATTTTGAACCGTTAAAAATGAACGTATGATTTATTATGAATTTTACGAGATGACTGGTTCAGAAATTGTTGAATTTTCAGAGTTTATCATTTTGGTGGAAAATTCTAGAATTGGTGGGCCCCACTTGTGGTTGGTGAAGAAATGTGCTGAATTATATTTCAAATGTGGTGGGTGGGAATAGTAGCAGGTAAAGCCATCAGGTTGCAGGTCAAACCTACCAAAATTTTCCTATAAATAGAGGGCTAAGTTAGAATTGAAAATCACACCAGAAACATAAGCTTTCACTCTTTCTCTCTCTATATTATGAAGCATATTTTGTGAGTATTTAGATACTTTGAGAGTTACTATTCAGTGCAAGTTTTCTTCAGCCTTATATCGATCAGAAGTACTGCTCTTTTGAGGTAAGGGATTGTAAGGGATAGTAAGGGATTTTAAGGGTTATTATATTTTCCAGTTTCGAAATTTTTCTGACCTTCAAAAATTTTGAAAAAATTTGAAACGATATTTTGATGAGTTTTCTTGATTGTGTCCAAAAATGGTGATTTTTGGATGTATAGATTGAGAGTTATGAATTTTATGAGAAAAGACTATTTTAAAAGTAACAGCTTATAATTCCTTGTGGTTAACTCCAAAATTGATGAAATTTTTATTGGGAGTACATGTATATGATAGGATTATACTCTGTGAATTTCAGAATTTTTAGATAAAAGTATAATTTTTGATAAATGTTTAAATATTCGGCTATTTTGGCCATATGAAAAATAGTAAATGACTTTTAAAAATTCTGAGAAAAATATATGTTCAATATGGGACTATATTATGCTAAATTCCAGAAAAGAAATATTTTTGGAACTGATTTGGTATTTTTCATGAAAATGTACTAGTTATGAGTAAATGAATTAAATATGTTATGTGAAGTAAAAAAAATTGGAAAATAGGATTTTATGGCTTGAGAATCCTATATGAGGTATATGCAGATTTTTGATGAAGGTTTTGGTTATTGATGATGAAATTGTAAGAGTTGACATTTTATGATGATTAAATGCATTAATTAGTAAAGTGTAAACAATTAAAATAAATTGTTTATAAATTTAAGTAATGTTATTCTTTCAATATCATTATACCGAAATATTGGTATGGATTTTATTGTGGAATTTCTACCTTTTTGAGTCGGTGTTACTATTCATGAGTTACTATTCACGAGTTACTATTCATGAGTTACTATTCACGAGTTACTATTCACGACAAAATTGGTTTCTTTTACTAACCAAATTATAGTTGATTTATGAATATTACTCTTGAGATTAAATCTATATGTTGATTATATTGATTTTATTATCATATATAACATTTTTATAACCCTGATGTTGAATTTCTCTTTCACTGGAGTGTAAAGATGGGTAGATTATTGGTATGATCATGACTAGGGTTCTCTTTGGCCTGTAGTGCAAAGTTGAATTGTGACTGGTATGATCATGACCATTGAATTTACAATTGAATATCTTTAGCTTAAGTGTAAAGATGAATTGATTAACATGGTTATAATTATGGTGTATATAAATTCTGAAATGATTATATATTTCTTTGAGATATGAATATATTTGGCCTGTAGTGCAAATATTAATTGTTGAGGAATATCTTTGGCCTGTAGTGCAAAGATGAATTGTAGATGAATATCTTTGGCCAGTAATGCAAAGATGAACTGTTGATGAATATCTTTGGCCTGTAGTGCAAAGATGACTTGTTGATGAATATCTTTGGCCCGTAGTGCAAAGATGAAGTTATTAGTATGATTATGAACAGGAATGGTGATTTGGTATAACCATGATCTTTGATGTTTCAGGTAAAGACAGGTGATAAAAATATTCTTCGTCCTGGGTGCGAAGAAAAATTTATAGTCACAATTATGATTATGAGTTATTCATATGATTGTGAAAAGGAACTGTTGAGTGATGTTACATGGATAAAATATTGTTGGTGGATTTTTAACATGGAGAAGATAATAGACTTTATAGTCTATTTGACTCTTCTAATGGATTGCTCGTTCCGCTGCAACTATGGTTGAAATTTTTATCATTTACCATATGTTCTAAATCTCTGATTTATTATTGATGAAGGCTATTGATAATTTAATTATCTTTAGTCATGATATTCTTTACTGAGCTAGTTGTGCTCACCCTTTTGCTTCACAATTCCTTTCAGGTAATAAGAGTGTAGCTGGGTCGAGCGGGGGTAACAAGGGAATAGAACGGTGGTCATCATTTAGTAGTTATATTTGGTGAAGAAAATAGGGTGAGGCGAACCCAACGTTGGAAGGGTGTTTTGTCACTATCATACAAGATGTCTAATAACATACAACCTCGTGTCATCATAAGACAGGGATGTGCTCATCCACTTGCTGAGTATATCTATGAGCACTACTTATATAATCTTGGTGTTTGTTTGAAGTATAATTCTCAATTAGAGACAGTGGAGATAATGATAAGTCAAGAGAAGACTCACCATTGGGAAGAATATGATAGTAATCTTCTCGTTTTTCTTTGGGGTCTATTGGGTCAACCAAGGATAATTCTGTGGCCATATGATATCTATCATAACCTAGACGCGTGGCCTCCCATGTACGAAGGTTTCCTTGAGCACTTTCCAAAGATTCTAGTTTCTAAAACAATTTTTGACTGTACCTTTATGTAAGGTACCTTTGTGAGGTGCTGATACATGATGGTGTCCAATGTCACATTTGGTATATATTTGTATCCAAACTCACAGCATATGTGTTGTTGTATTTTGTACGACAATTGTTGTAATAAAGTTGTAGTTATTTTCTGTACCATGTATTTGACGACTCAGAATGGGTTGGGTGGAATGGACCTGTTTTGGGGTCGTCACAGGTGGTATCAGAGCTTAGGGATATGATCTCTGGCGGAGATCGGGAAATATAACTAGGAGGGGAGAGATGAGTAAATCCTTCGCTAGTATGTCCTTACCTAAGCTTATTTGTTGGTCAGTCATAATATTGGGATATTATGTGATATGTTAATTTGTTCAATTAACCCTTATTTTGAAGCTGTATTCTAGAATGATATTTGAAATACAGGAGATGAACAATGGAGAAATCATGATGATAGGGAAGATGGAATCTGAAATGAAAGCAAGGTATTCTCAACTCTTTGAAATACCAGGTACGTAAATTTCGGGGACGAAATTTCATAAGGAGGGGAGATTGTAAGACCCCGAATTTTATGAAATAAAAGTATTCAATTTTTCTTATAATTACTATTCAGTAAATGGTTAAATTGATAAAAGTTTAAAGTTATGAGTGAAATATGATTTTTTTTCAAAATAAGCAAGTGGTTATAAAATAATCATTGTTGTCGGGGAATATTCGTTTGGTCGTGGAATATTCTTTCTGTCGGGGAATATTCGTACGACGGCGCAGCTATTTGTGGGCCCCATAACGAATAACTGTCGGGTGAAGAAAACGACAAATTTGGGTTTTTACAAATAACGGCGTAGTTGTTATCGTTAAACTGTTGGAATACCCGTTGGTTAAAATACAGTAATACGCGTTATTGCACAGTAGCACACGGTATTGCACAGTATTTTTAAAATTATTGATTCTTACGTAAGAAGGCACTACTCAATAATTGTTACAGTAATTACTGTTCAATATTTTACTTTATTGATTCAATAATTGCTGCGTTGATATTTTATATTATTTTTGTTTCAATAATTGTTGATGCACAGTATTTTCTATTATCAGATCAATAATTCATATTATTTGAATAATATTATTAGATAGCATTATTGGCAATGTCTAGAAAGTTCTGTCTAAGGAGAGGTTTGGTCATCTAATTGCGCGCCAGTAAGGAGAAATCCTTATTGGAAAGCCTCCTCTTTCCTGGGAACGGCCTGGTTGTCATAAATGTGATTCTGTAATATTATTTGTGAATAATTAATTATTGATTCGTATGATAATGAAATATTTATTTTATGTGGATATAAACGAGGGACATATTTTTGTGGTTAAAAATGAAGGAGTTAATGTTGAGGTTTTTATCAGTATTTTTGTTGGAATGGAGGTATTAAAAATTAGGGTTTTTGAGATATTTTGCGGGGGTTATAATTTTTAATCCGACCGTTGGATCGTGGTAATTTTTGGATATGTTATACATATATAAGTTGAGTATATGCCCACAAATTTTGAACCGTTAAAAATGAACGTATGATTTATTATGAATTTTACGAGATGACTGGTTCAGAAATTGTTGAATTTTCAGAGTTTATCATTTTGGTGGAAAATTCTAGAATTGGTGGGCCCCACTTGTGGTTGGTGAAGAAATGTGCTGAATTATATTTCAAATGTGGTGGGTGGGAATAGTAGCAGGTAAAGCCATCAGGTTGCAGGTCAAACCTACCAAAATTTTCCTATAAATAGAGGGCTAAGTTAGAATTGAAAATCACACCAGAAACATAAGCTTTCACTCTTTCTCTCTCTATATTATGAAGCATATTTTGTGAGTATTTAGATACTTTGAGAGTTACTATTCAGTGCAAGTTTTTTTCAGCCTTATATCGATCAGAAGTACTGCTCTTTTGAGGTAAGGGATTGTAAGGGATAGTAAGGGATTTTAAGGGTTATTATATTTTCCAGTTTCGAAATTTTTCTGACCTTCAAAAATTTTGGAAAAATTTGAAACGATATTTTGATGAGTTTTCTTGATTGTGTCCAAAAATGGTGATTTTTGGATGTATAGATTGAGAGTTATGAATTTTATGAGAAAAGACTATTTTAAAAGTAACAGCTTATAATTCCTTGTGGTTAACTCCAAAATTGATGAAATTTTTATTGGGAGTACATGTATATGATAGGATTATACCCTGTGAATTTCAGAATTTTTAGATAAAAGTATAATTTTTGATAAATGTTTAAATATTCGGCTATTTTGGCCATATGAAAAATAGTCAATGACTTTTAAAAATTCTGAGAAAAATATATGTTCAATATGGGACTATATTCTGCTAAATTCCAGAAAAGAAATATTTTTGGAACTGATTTGGTATTTTTCATGAAAATGTACTGGTTATGAGTAAATGAATTAAATATGTTATGTGAAGTAAAAAAAATTGGAAAATAGGATTTATGGCTTGAGAATCCTATATGAGGTATATGCAGATTTTTGATGAAGGTTTTGGTTATTGATGATGAAATTGTAAGAGTTGACATTTTATGATGATTAAATGCATTAATTAGTAAAGTGTAAACAATTAAAATAAATTGTTTATAAATTTAAGTAATGTTATTCTTTCAATATCATTATACCGAAATATTGGTATGGATTTTATTGTGGAATTTCTACCTTTTTGAGTCGGTGTTACTATTCATGAGTTACTATTCACGAGTTACTATTCATGAGTTACTATTCACGAGTTACTATTCACGACAAAATTGGTTTCTTTTACTAACCAAATTATAGTTGATTTATGAATATTACTCTTGAGATTAAATCTATATGTTGATTATATTGATTTTATTATCATATATAACATTTTTATAACCCTGATGTTGAATTTCTCTTTCATTGGAGTGTAAAGATGGGTAGATTATTGGTATGATCATGACTAGGGTTCTCTTTGGCCTGTAGTGCAAAGTTGAATTGTGACTGGTATGATCATGACCATTGAATTTATAATTGAATATCTTTAGCTTAAGTGTAAAGATGAACTGATTAACATGGTTATAATTATGGTGTATATAAATTCTGAAATGATTATATATTTCTTTGAGATATGAATATATTTGGCCTGTAGTGCAAATATTAATTGTTGAGGAATATCTTTGGCCTGTAGTGCAAAGATGAATTGTAGATGAATATCTTTGGCCAGTAATGCAAAGATGAACTGTTGATGAATATCTTTGGCCTGTAGTGCAAAGATGACTTGTTGATGAATATCTTTGGCCCGTAGTGCAAAGATGAAGTTATTAGTATGATTATGAACAGGAATGGTGATTTGGTATAACCATGATCTTTAATGTTTCAGGTAAAGACAGGTGATGAAAATATTCTTCGTCCTGGGTGCGAAGAAAAATTTATAGTCACAATTATGATTATGAGTTATTCATATGATTGTGAAAAGGAACTGTTGAGTGATGTTACATGGATAAAATATTGTTGGTGGATTTTTAACATGGAGAAGATAATAGACTTTATAGTCTATTTGACTCTTCTAATGGATTGCTCGTTCCGCTGCAACTATGGTTGAAATTTTTATCATTTACCATATGTTCTAAATCTCTGATTTATTATTGATGAAGGCTATTGATAATTTAATTATCTTTAGTCATGATATTCTTTACTGAGCTAGTTGTGCTCACCCTTTTGCTTCACAATTCCTTTCAGGTAATAAGAGTGTAGCTGGGTCGAGCGGGGGTAACAAGGGAATAGAACGGTGGTCATCATTTAGTAGTTATATTTGGTGAAGAAAATAGGGTGAGGCGAACCCAACGTTGGAAGGGTGTTTTGTCACTATCATACAAGATGTCTAATAACATACAACCTCGTGTCATCATAAGACAGGGATGTGCTCATCCACTTGCTGAGTATATCTATGAGCACTACTTATATAATCTTGGTGTTTGTTTGAAGTATAATTCTCAATTAGAGACAGTGGAGATAATGATAAGTCAAGAGAAGACTCACCATTGGAAAGAATATGATAGTAATCTTCTCGTTTTTCTTTGGGGTCTATTGGGTCAACCAAGGATAATTCTGTGGCCATATGATATCTATCATAACCTAGACGCGTGGCCTCCCATGTACGAAGGTTTCCTTGAGCACTTTCCAAAGATTCTAGTTTCTAAAATAATTTTTGACTGTACCTTTATGTAAGGTACCTTTGTGAGGTGCTGATACATGATGGTGTCCAATGTCACATTTGGTATATATTTGTATCCAAACTCACAGCATATGTGTTGTTGTATTTTGTACGACAATTGTTGTAATAAAGTTGTAGTTATTTTCTGTACCATGTATTTGACGACTCAGAATGGGTTGGGTGGAATGGACCTGTTTTGGGGTCGTCACACTCAAGTTCGTACACGTCCAGATATAGCATACGTAACTGGCACGCTTGGATGTTACCAGTTAAATCCAGGTTTGGATCACTGGAAAGCAACCAAAAAAGGTTTTACGCTACTTACATGGTACTAAGGATATTATGCTTACATTTAAAAAAACAGATAACCTTGAAGTTGTTGGTTATTCTGATTCTGATTTTGCTAAGTGTAAAGACGAAAAGAAATCTATATCAGGGTACATCTTTATACTTTCAAGAGGCCCTATTTCGTGGAGAACTCATAAGCAGGAGTTAACTACTACTTCCACAATGATGGCAGAATATGTGGCTTGTTATCATGCTACTTGTCACGCCATATTATTAAGGAATCTTATTTCAAGACTTAAGGTTGTAGATTCCATTTCAAGGCCATTGAAAGTATTTTGTGATAATAATTATGCTGTTAGTTTTTTCCAACAGCACCATTTCGAGTGGTGCTGGACTATATCTTGACACTAAGTACTTATTTGTCAGGGAAAGAGTTGAAGATCAAAACGTTGTCATTAAGTATATTAGTACGCACGATATGTTAGTGGATCCACTTATGAAAGGCTTACCACCCAAGCTCTTTTTAGAGCATGTTGCTGGCATGGGTTTAACTGGTGGTCTTAATTAGTGAGTTATTTTGATGTAAGACAACAATTTTTGAGCTCGCTGTTTTGAACTTCACATTATGTTTATGGTTTGCTATTCTCTTTATTGTGCACTCTTGATAACTTGTGAGCAAACAGTACAGTAATGTTTTGGACCATATGAATGAGTTTAATCTATTACCACTTATGTAAACTCTATCCATACCTGTTATGCTTAATGTTTATCTTTGTTTTAATAAAAGTACTAATTGTGTAACTAATGAGGATCTTGTGTTAATAGTGACATAAAGATTGCATTAATTCACATTGGTGTTTTTATTTAAACAAGATGTAGATATTAAATTAATACTTGGCCAAATTAATGATTGTAAGCGTTATGTTTTGTATAAATAGTATTTCGACCAAGTGGGAGAATGTTGGAATATTTTATTCCTTATGTGGCCTCTACTATTTATAATTTATTGGGCTTACACATTATATTAATTTAATCGTTTTATTTATGGGTTTAGTAATTAATTATGTGGCCTATAAATAATATTCCTAATAGTATTTGGCATAATGGGCCCTAGGATTTCATAATCTTGATGGACGATTTTGACCCTTAGCTATTCTATAAATAAAGCAGTTAGGGTTTGGTCCCAATTGTCGTCTCAAGAATTTTTATACACACCTAAACATACATCCTAAGATTGAGATAGGTAATTGAAGACCTTCACTCTTAAGCGCAGCGGAAGCGTGATACATACAAGATGACTTCTCTCAATTCATGTAAGTACTTAATATTATGATTAATTGATTTTATTTTATTCTATGCAATAACACGTTCCTGTATAATTAATTCAACATGAACTACAATTTTGTTACAAACCGTTACAAATTCTGCTAAATTGTTTGATTTTGGACGGAAAAATTACACGCGTTGCCACGTGGGAGAAAGAAATCCTACGTGTCAGATATTTTTCTTTGTGGCATGCCTAGATGGAAACTTGTATAAATTTAATGCTAAATTAATCTAAAATCAAATAAATAAAATAAAATAATGCATTCAAAATAAAAGTACAATAAAAATAATTATTAAAATTTTATTTTAATCATTAATATTTGTACAATTTTAAATAAATTATATAAATTACATATAATTATATAATTTTCTTTTAATTTAAATAACTCATAAATAAATTCAAACTTCATAAATATAACTAAAATTTTGAAAATTAATTATTATTTTTATTTTTGAAAACTAATATAATTATTAAAATCAAATAAAATAATGCATTCAAAATAAAAGTACAATAAAAATAATTTTTAAAATTTTATTTTAATCATTAATATTTGTTCAATTTTAAATAAATTATATAAATTACATATAATTATATAATTTTCTTTTAATTTAAATAACTCATAAATAAATTCAAACTTCATAAATATAACTAAAATTTAGAAAATTAATTATTATTTTTATTTTTGAAAACTAATATAATTATTATTTATATTATGAAATCATTAAATAAATATTAAATATATTAACAAATAATTAAATTAATTAAAAATATATTAACAAATAAGTAAAGTAATTAAAAATATATTAACAAATAAGTAAAGTAATTAAATAAAATATATTAATTAAAGTAATTAATAATAAAATATATTAATGTGTAATTTTTACAAATATATTTACATAAAATTAATGAATTCATATTTATTTATTTAATATTCAAAATAGTGGAACATGTTAGTTCCTGTTAATTCATATTAATTCATATTCATGTTATTCAAAACAGAGGAACAGGAGCCCTAAATCTGTTTCTTCAAAACAGAGGATCAAAAGAGGAGAAAAACAATCAGTGAAGAAATCGGTGGAAATCAAAGTTAAGATCTGGATCTGGGTTGTTCAGATCTAAAAAAGCCTCTCCCTCTGATCCGTTCTTCAAATCATTCTTCTAAAATCATGGGATTAGGGTTATTTCTCCTTGCGCTATGGCTACGCCATTGCTAAGGAATGCAATGGGGTTGGAGAAGAGTGCGGTGGAGGGAATACTTTGCACGTCGGCAAATCTGAAAGGGATTGTGCCGACGACGGAGGACGTGGCTGCGACGACGATGTATTTGGGTAGTGATGAGTCCAAGTATGTGAGCGGACATAATCGGCGAATCTGAAAGGGGTAGTGATGAGTCCAAGTATGTAGATTTGATTTCGAATTATTTTAAATTTTGTATCTGGGTGGTGGTGAAGAAGAAGAAGATATCTAGTTTCAGATTTTTGATTTCGAATTATTTTTGATTTGGATTTGTGGTGAAGAATATGATGAATTAGATTTGTATTTCGGCTAGTTCTGATTACTACGATGAATTATATTTGGACTTGTGACGAAGAAGATAATGAATTAGATTTGAATTTGGAGTTGTGATGGAGAAGATGATGAATTCAGATTTGGATTTGTGGCGGAGAAGATGATAAATTATATTAGATTATTTTGTATCTTTAAAGTTAACTTCAAATATTTAAAAATTAAAAATAATAATATGTATTCATTAATTTTATATAAATATATTTATAAAAATTATATATTAATATTTTTTTATTAAATAATATATATTTTAATTAATTTAATTATTTGTTATTTAAAAAAAGAGAAAATTCAAATTTGAAAATAAAAAAATTTAAATTAAAGTTATTTTATTATTATTATTTAAAAAAAATCTACGGTGGGTCTTATATTGACGGAAATTTTAATTTTTATAAAAAAATTATAGTTCAATGAGTTGACTGTAAAAAAATTCAGTTCAGTAATACATTTGTAAACTGAGGTCGAGTAAAGTGGGGAAAAATATATTTAACCCTTAAAATAAATGTCATAATGATGTCAAGAATATACTCCAACCGTCCCATATGACGTTTTAGAATTATGCATAACAATTATGAAAATAGTTGAAAAATATTAAATATAATATCAATTGTCTATAGTACCTTTAAATTCTTATTTGTTACCATAATTATTTTATTCTTTATCATCGGTAATATTTTTTCATGAAGTATAATTTTAAAAAAATTATAATTAATTCTTCTAAATTTTTTAAAACTAAATCTAAAACATTAAATAATTTAGAACAAATAAAATTATTTAAATCGTCTTACGGGACTGAGGAAGTAACAAATAAACCCGAATAATTTAATACACGATTCACAATCCATGTCCCAAGATGTGTTTGGTAATAGAATAGAATCGCCATTTAACATGCCGCCATTGATTCACTATTGCAACTTCTTCATATAGTTTACTTCTACTATAGTTACACAAATAACACACACACACATATATACACACACAGACACACATAATACGTAATCAGCAAAAACGGATTCCTTAATAAGAAGCAATATACAGGGTGCAAAAAAAGTTGCACATACAAACAATCAGAAGCAGAAGCAGAAGCAGAAGCAGAAGCAGAAGCAGCAGCAGCTGCGTCTAAGGGTTAGTTCACTACTTCATTTCCTATTTTCTCTCTCATATTTGTTTTAAAATTTCCTCTCGCTGAATTTCCGGTGGCTGAATTGGTGTAGAGAAGTTGAAGGTCTATCCCTAACATATGGGTTTTACTAAATTTTTGGGGGAGTTTTTTTAGTGATTTTTTCCTCTCACGTTTGTTGATCATTGGTTAAATTTAGTCAATTCTATTTTTGAAATACCTATTGTGTTTGATGTTGATTTTTCTGTATCTGGTTATAATTTTTGTTGGAGTTTGTTTGGTAGATATTAATCAAATGGAAGTGATTATGTGGACTGGTGGTTGAATTGGGTTCCATAGTTTTTGTGGTTTGTTTGTTTTGCAGTTTCTCAATAGGGGAAGTACCCAATTTGAGCTGTGATGTGCTCTCTGGGTTCTTTCTCTTTACCTTTTTGCCATTTATATATCTTATTATTTTGTAATTCTAGGAACTTTGATTCATTTCCTGATGAATTGGTTTGCTTGTGGGAGAAGATTATCTTTGGTCATTACCTACCTGTCATTTGGTATTGAAATAATTTTTTATCTGTTTCATGTGTAGTTATATCAATAATTTTGCTGAAGTGGAATATGATAATCTATATTTTTTAATTGCATATTGACAAATGAGTGAATTAATCCTTGTGATTTTCTCTAACCGTGCTTTATTGGAACGGAAATGACCTATGGCTTCATAATTCTTTGAGGTGGTGTTATGTTTGGGCCAACTTTTCTTTGAGGCAATTGTGCTATGCTAGCTAATTTTTATATTACACTTAACTGAGACTGTCTGCTGTGAGCACGAGTACTAATTTAAATCTCACATGTTTATGATTTGGATTTGGATTTGGATTTGGATGTAATTCAATTAAAGTATCTTTGTCCATTATGTTCGATCCAGTTATTAGGATTTTACGTCTCTTAGATTGAGCTGAACTTGTTGTCTCTGTCATAAATTACTGATTCCCAGCTTTAGATTGATCTGCTGTGTAGTGGTTTTGTTGTCATTTCTTTAAAAGGATGTGAAATTTCATTGTCGTTCATTTGGAATAAGTTAATTTTAAGTTTCAGGAAGAAATTATATCTTCTACTAATTTGGTTATGTTTTATGGATCCTTTTTATTTATTTTTCCTTATATTATTTGCATTATTTTTATTTTGCACGTGTGCATTCGTTGGATATTGTTGTGAGGATCCTTAGCAAACTTTTCTCGTTAGGGCGTACGTGGGAATAATTTTGTTGTAGGACTTGTTCTTTTCACTTTAGCTAAAGGATTGCAGTTATCAATCAACTTGTGGTTTCTTTCACGTATTGAAAAAGTATCATCCATCATGGTTAGAAGCAGCTTTTGCAGGTCATATTGGTTGAACATCTGTTTATTGTAATTAAACTTTGTCATCTTAATATGTTACTTGAGCTTTTCCCTTTGATTTTTTACTGAAATTTATTTAGAGGGTGTTAGAAATCCCAAGATATTGTAGCTGATTGAATCTTAACATCATTTGAACTTCATGAATGCATTCGGGCTTGTGAAATAGCTTGGCTTTGGATCTCCAGAGCCTCTTATCCTTTTTTTGAAACTCGTATATTTTTCTTTTAAGTGTTGTCTATTAGTTTCTACAAACAATACATAAGTCTATCTTTGTTTCAAATTAAATTATTTGTGAAATTTTGGTATCTAAATTCTCTCAAGTATCCTAAATTGTTTTAAATTTTCGAGATGCTTGTTTTGGGACCAACAATAGATGATTGGTGAGATTTAATGGTTGAGTTAATGATTACTCTCAGCGCAACATAAGTTCCCGATACTCCTCGGCAACAGAAGTTCCTTATATCCATCTTGAATCTCTGTTAAAAGTTAGCGAACTATTTCACTTGCAAATAGAACAAGAACTATAAACAATTGAAATATGTATTCATAGTCCTTAGATTTTGGTGATCAGCAAAAATTGGGTATAAACACTAAACAATGATAGTTTGTAGCAAAGTAAACTATAACATTTGTAAATCTTAGGATTACTACTGCTTTTTTATTTGTCATTTTCTTTTTCCTCTTAGTTAACTTTGACTACTTACTTCTCTTAACGTCAAAAAAAATAATATTTCCTTTCCCAATATCATATCTCATCAACCTTAAGCGGACCATTTCCCCTACCTTATTACTTAATACCCTATTGATTGCCTTTTTCTTTTTTTGGGCAACGTATGTGACTTTGTATACACCGCGTGTACATGAGTTCGCCCCTTCTTTTTTGGTGCTTTTAATACATACTATTTACCTATATTGAAACGAGTAAAAAAACCCTATTGATTGTTGTCAACTTTCACCAATACAAACTCTGATATTTCCCGTTAACAATCACTCTGAAGGAAGCCAAATCCAGCCTTTCGTCATCTAAGGACGATGCAACCTTCCTTTTACTTGTCGTTAATTCTTATTTTTCTTAACTACCTTATAATGAAAGAAAAGGATGATGGATCCTCCTAATAAAAGAACTTGGAAAATTACAAAACCCTTAAAAAGTGCAGACCAGGAATCCCTCTGTAAGTTTGAATAAGTCCCACCAAAAGCTCTCATTGCTGAAGGCAAAGGAGCCAGGAACATGGCCTTGTCCTGAAGATGATCAACATTAATATTAGTTTTTTCCAGGCTGTCTGCTACCCTATGACACTTTATTGTTTCTCTCCATAAGACTATATATCTCGAACATGTAGCAATCTTCCTAACTCAATTCATATCATACTGCATGCATTTATTGTTGGTCAACCACTTTCAATGTTGAGGAACTTGAAGTATTCCTATCAGCCTTTTTTCTTTGAAGCCCTATGAAGTAGATGCATAGGAAAACATTTGTAAAAGTTACAGTGGGTGTTACCAAGTGCCCATCATTGTTTAGAAGATGACCAGGGAAGACGTGCCTGTTGACACTAAAGAAATTGCATGATCAATAAGTATGTCCAATTTAGTTTAAATGTTGGTTTCCATCTTTTGACTGTTCCTATGCAATTGAGTGTATTTCAGTGAGTTTGTTATTTAGTTGATGCGAGAGTTTACGATTTTCATAATTGCATTGTCTAAAGGCTAAAACTAGATAAATACTAAAAAATTTGGAGTTTGAAAGCATCTCAAATTGAATTCAAGAAGTCAGGCTTGCTCTCATATTTTTGAACGGAGGGTAATACATGTCTTGTCCAGTGATGAAGAAATATTATTTATTTTCTTGGCACTTTTTTATATGAAAATCCTGGCATATTTAAGTAACTTTTCATTCATTAGACTATTTCCTCTCTCTCCCCCCCCCCCAAAAAAAAAAACAAAAAAACAGAACCCCCCAGAAAAAAGAACATTCAAAACAACTCACAAATGGTACTCCCTCCATTCCAAAATTAGAGATACATTTTGATTTTTTAGAGTCAATTCGCAAAATCCTAAAATTCTAAATTGATATGAACTTATTTAGTTTTGATACAAACAAATATAACAATTATAAACTAACTATGAAGTACTAATTATCACATTTGTTAGTTTTCAAAACTTGAACGAAATTATATCAATTTTGGGTTTTAAGATTTTGTGAATTGACTCTAAAGAGTCAAAATGTATCTCTAATTTTGGAATGAAGATAGTATTATATATTCAATGGACTCCCTTAGATGTTGGTTTTGTTTACCTGAAATTTGTGTTACCAATGTTGGTTGATTATCATTATAACTAATTAATAATCGAAGATTTCCGTTATTTTGTAAAAGCTTGATGTGATCTCTAGGATATTTGATTAACTAATTACTGTATCAAACCGATTCCTGTTCTTATTCTGCTCTGTTGACATGAAAAGGCACAAGACAATATGCATTGCGCTCTCCTTAAAAGCAAAATACATATTCCTGAAGATGCAGACAGGGAAAGCAGCTTCCTTTCCAGGACATCCTTAGAAAAGGAGAACTTCAATTGTAGTTCAAAGGTCATATATATTTGTTGCACTAACTGATTTGGGCTTTCCTGTTTTTCTCCATATGGATGGGGGGATCTTTCCTAACTTGCTAGATTGAGTATGCCCTTTGTTTCAGGATTCTGAAGTATCTACCGTTGGTTTGACGGATTCCAATCAGAGGTAAATTAGTTATGATTTTCTTTTTTGGGGTGGAAGATGTGGTTCACGTGTCAATGTGTCATAAATTCTACTTAGTTATTCTACAGATCATTTGCAGTAACTTCTACTCTATATAACACATGGAATTGAAATGGTGATAGTCTTTGTTTCTGGATAAATATAATTATTCCCCTTTTCGAAATCTTTGTATCTGGATAAATATAATTAATTCCCTTTTCTAAATCTAGCATTTCAGATTGGAATAATGACTAGTATCTATTGGCTTATAAAATCAATTTTCTTTCTCCATAAAGGGGGAACTTATTTGGTTCGATAATGTGGAGCAACAATGAGCTAGGTTCCATGTAATTATTGGAAGGAATACTAGATCCCTGGGCTTACCTCAGTCCACATGACCTCCTATATACGTTTTTTGTGGCTCATGACGTTCTTGAGATTATTCAAATCAGGACTCGTAACAGATTTTTTTGATGTCAGATGGCTAATCACATGACATAAGGTCCTGAATACTATATCTCTTTCAGTCTTTCTCCCTTACTACCCTCGTTTCACTTTCTACTTCTCGGTACTATTATCTTCTATACCGAAGTAAATCCCCTCTATCCCCCTCTCTTAAATTTTTCATTTAAATGGAACCAGCAGGCATCAACTCTCTCTACTCCCCCCCCTCTCTCTCTCTCTCTCTATACATATGCCATTAAACCCATCACAGTTACAATGACAATGAGAATGACGAAAGAATTGTTTGTTTCTTTGTAATATGTATGTGTGTTATAGATCAAAAAGAAAATGCAAAAGTAGCTCATTTTTGCTAAAAGTTGAGCATAATTTCACCGACCAGTTAGTGAAATTGTACCCCCTCTCGTTCATTACACTAGCTCTGATATCAAATCAAAATCAAAATTAAAATTTTCATATTGATCTCTATAAACATTTATGCATTCAAGATAATTTTTATGATTCCTAACCATGGAAAACTCTATGCTTCTTTCTATTGTTTGTTTTGGTGAACATTGTGAATACACATTTATATGTATGTGGTGGGTGCATGCATATTATATATATAACGGAGAGCAAAGGCACAAGCACAAATATTTCTGGTTACAGATTAAATGAGGGAAGGAGAGCATGGTTGAGGGGTATATGTTAGTGACCCGTTAGTGTTTGAGAGAGGGAGCAAATTGAATGTTATTGGAAAAGATGGTGGAAAACGATTTATATGTATAATTGGTTGGAATTAAAAAGTAGACACGACAGGAAGGGCTCTACAGTCTTTCTATTCTTCAACATTAACACCGCAAAACTTACAGAAGAAAAACATTAAAACGTTACCCTTTTATCTGCATCCAGATAAAATGATAAATCTTGTTGGCTTCTAGTACTTTTCCCTAATTTCTTTCACAAAGAATATGGTTAAAGGTTAGAAAACCATTTAGAGCGCGTGTAAGAGTCGATTTATATAACCATCAATACATTTTTTGACGTGTATATATATATACACACACACACACACACACACACACAAGAAAATCCAAGTTCGCTTCAATGCTCTATTACTCTTATAATAGTTAGCAGGCGGATCAAAATTTAACTTAATCCGATATTTAAAAGTATCTAAATAAAATCATGCTTTGAATTCAAATTTGTTTACATGTTTATAATTGAAAGATGAGATCATTCAAGCTAGGGCTTCTTCAGGGGTGAAAATATTAATTACACCCTTTCTCAAGTCCGGCATGAATTCAATATTATAATTTTGTTATTGATATTTCTAACTTTAGTAATGTCTAAATATCGTCGTTAACTTGTGTTGTTTTTTATATATCTCCATTAAACTATCAGGTGTACTATTTTGACGTTTCTTGCTGTAGAACCTGATGGGCAGTGGAAGATTGTTGCAGTACCCCTGGGACGTGGACCTCATGTCAATCATCTGGGTTCCGCAACACCAGGTAGTTCAGTTAATAGTCATCAGTCTCAAAACAAAGGCAATGGAAACAAAGTGAGTCAGTGCTACTAAATTAGTCTTGTTTGATTTTTTCTTATTAATTTATATTATCAGATGTCTTCTAATAGCTGTAAGCATCCTAGTCTGATTCTTAGTGGCTCTAATACTATTGATTTATCTGATATGTAGTTTTTAGTTTCCAAGGAAGAGAAATCTGGAAAAAGAAATTCAAGAAAGAAAATAAAAAAAAAGGGAAAGCAGAACAAAAAGCTTTCAGGAGAAACTGGCTTATCTGAAGTAGAATGTGGCCCTGGAGGTGCAACATCTAAAATTGGTACCAATGATTGCATTCATAACGGGGTTGCACTACTTCCATATGCAACCAAGATAGCAGATATAACACCAGAGAATATTTGCAATGGGATTTATTCTGAAGGAAGCAGTAGCAGAGGTTATGCATACACATCTTGCATTGAGGAGGTGGGTGTATCGGAAGCTTTAACCCTCTCTGCGCTTCCAAGTTTCAGTTGTGATCAGCATCGTTCTGATTTTGAAGATAGGATTCAAACGTCAGAAGTACATGATACAAAATGTGAACTGATCAGTTATCCCAATGTATGTTCTGCGACGAATGATCGTCTTGTATTGGACTCTCTATCACTTGGTTCAAATTTTGACAAGAGTTTAAATTGTGATTACGAAATTCCACAGCATAGTAAAGAAAGTGCTGGGATTGATATTTCAAAATCACCTGGTTGTGCTGCCGGAGAGGGATGTTCTTCTACTGGTAATCTGTTAAATGGTATTGTAGCCACTGATAATCATGGACAGAAGACAAACTACAATAGGCTGGCGTGTCGCTCGGAGATGATTGAAAAGAGAGTGAAAAAGATTAAAAGAGTGCCCCAGAATTCAACTGGGCACAGAGTTAGCAGTGTCGGAAATTTGCATTGCCATCTTGGGAGGGAAAATAATCATTCTGTTTGGCAGAAGGTTCAGAGGAATGATGCCTGCGAGCGCAACTATGATTCTAGAAATGTGGACTCAGTTTTCTCACAATTTGGTATAGAGTTGAAAGAAGCTCATTTCCCAAAAAACCAAAGAAATGCTTATAATTCTAGTCTAAAGTTTGAACCTCAAGTAAAAAAGCAGACAAACACCAAGGTTTCTGGAAAGATGAAGAGGAAAACTAGTCAAGGATCAAAACAAGAGAGCAACTACTATTACAGGAAGGGTTCTCAGGTTGTTAGGGCTTGTTCAAATCAGTGTACAAGAGCTGATATGCTACTGAATGAATCATGTACTATCCCTGTGCAAATGAATGTAGAGAACAGACCAGAAGCAGTGTCAAGATCTCATTCCAAGACTAGTTTTGCAACGAACGGGCTTCAGACAAAGAGAGCTGAATCCATAGCCTTTAAACCACTTCAGAGTTCACAAGCCTGTGTCTATGACGTAGATCCACTTGAAAGTGTCTACGCTACTGCTTCCAGTTTGGATGATCAAAATGCAGAAAATGGAATTAGCTTGCCATCAAAATCATATAGTTTTATGGACACGTCAGAAATGCTCGAGAAGCTCTCTGCAATACAACTTCATACGCTTGTGGAAGATGAAGTATCTAAAATTGATAAAAATGTTTCTCATGCTGATCAAAAGAAAGACACTAGTTCAGGAGCTGTTTGGAAGAAATGGATACCCATTGGGGTAAGAAGTTCAGATTCACATGACTTGAGTTTGCGTAGTGGTTTATCAACGGTGAAGCTTGATGAAGGAACTGGTGGAAATAAAACTCTGAGAACCAGTACAGAAGACGAATATGCTTCTGATTCACATAGTACTGTTTGTGCAATGAATTCTAGTGGAACGTGCATAGGGCTGAGTTTGAGTGGCATTTTTAGTTCATCTTCCAATAATGTGGCCCAGCTTAATAATTTGGGGAATCAGACCACAACCATTGTTAAAGAATTCAGTAACAATTTTGGTGGTGCCCAGTGCTTGATTTCTGAATCTGAAAACCAGAACATATCGACTTCTGATATTGATTCAAGGAAGATATTCTCTGTAGTGAATGATTCTCACAGGGCACAAGTGGCTTCTGAAGCCATCCAATTGGCCACAGGTTGTCCAATTGCTGAGTTTGAGAAACTTCTTCATTCTGCATCTCCGGTTATCTGTCCATCACACAATATTGTAAGCTGTCAGACTTGCTTGTGCGGTTCGGTTGGTCATGCATCTCTGTGCAGACACGAGATGCCTAATATCTCTTTGGGTGAATTATGGCAATGGTATGAAAAACATGGGAGCTATGGTTTAGAAGTAAGGGCCGATAATTATGAGAATTCAAATAGACTGGGTATTGATAGAGTCACTTTTCGTGCATATTTTGTTCCGTACTTGTCAGCAGTTCAGTTGTTCACAAAACGTAAGGTTTGTCAAACGGATAATGGCAATGTGATCCCTACTTCTTCGGCTATGGAGGCAAGGGATATGGTTAAAGCATCTAAAGTCTCTAACTCAGATCACCTAACGATTTTTTCAATACTTGTTCCTCAGCCTCAGGCAGAAGGCTCAAGTTTGTGTGCTCCAGACAATCACGTGTGTAACTCTGAGCCATCTGCGGTATCTATCACTGAGAATCAATCCAATTCACCAGTTAAGTGTGGATGGTCTGATGATTTGGAGCTTCTTTTTGAATATTTTGAATCTGAACAACCTCAAAGAAGAAGGCCATTATATGAAATGTAAGTGTTCTTTCTACATCATTTATTTGACTTTCCTTCCACAGCATTCTATTAACATGTAATCTGGAGCTTCATGTTCTTAGTCACTTGAGAATGTAAATTAGGCAGCATCACTAAAATTTATCTCTTTGGCTTCTAATTTTTTCATTAATGAAAGTTATTTCATATTAGATTTCCATAACTTTCTCTCTGCACATTACTTTCATGTCTATTAATGGATTCCTCTTTATAATACATATTTATAAACAATTTTGAATTAGTATACATATCTGTCTGTATTTTCATGTATTAAAGATGAACTTTGTCTGGCTTTAATTGATCAACTTTTGCCAGTGAGTTCAGCACAAATTTAAGACATGCAAAAAACTCATTTATTATTATTTATTAACACACTAAAAATAGAGTATAAATATATTATAATATTATATTAAAAGCATAATTCATTTGTGTTTTTAAGATTTTAATTCGTGCCAAACACATCCGATAAAAGATCTAGTAATGTGGGATGGAGGGGGTTATATATACATAGCTGTAGCAATAGTTCTCTTACATAACATATTGTTAAATATCTAAATGTAATCAAACATCTAAATCCAGGACTAGTAAATATCTTGCAACTTAAGTGATTTACTATGAGAACAATATCAATTTTAGCATTGTACTGTAATGGGATTCAAGAGAGGGTGGAGGTTTTTGATGGATTCTATAATGAGTGCATGAATGGGAGTAATTATGATGATGATTCGCTGAAGTAGGTGGTGGTGACAGAATAACCATATTGGTTAAAAGGCAGTGGCATTGGGTCTATGATGGGAGTGCTAATGATTTAAAATGGTTGATATTGCGGTTTTGACGAATAAAATAATCATGTGCTAGCTAATAATTCTGCAACTTGCGGACCAAGATAATATTTCTAGTAATGAACTAATAAGTCCTAAACTTATTTTTATATCTACCATCGCCCTTGGCCTTACAATCACATTCATACTGCAGCTGGTTTAATAATAACTGCTGTTTGACTAACACTGGTGCACCTATCTTATTCCTGACTCTTTTATTTCAGGATTAAGGAGCTGGTTCGAGGAGATGTACCACCACAAGGTAGAGCATATGGAGATGCGACTATTCTCAATTCAGTGAGTCTACATGATCTTCACCCTAGATCATGGTTAGTAGAAAGCTGATCCATATAACTTGTGTTGAATACTGTACATAGTGAAGCAGATCTTTGTGTCTGTTCACATCAATCACATAGATTGAAGCATAGTTCCATAGCATGCCTTTTATTTAACAAAACCAAAGCATGTCACTGCATGAGATAAAGTAGGAATCTAACGGGACTAATTACTTCATGTAATTTTCAGGTACTCAGTGGCATGGTATCCCGTTTATAGGATACCAGAAGGCAACTTTCGTGCAGCTTTCTTGACTTACCATTCTCTTGGTCATTTAGTTCGTAGACGGTCAGCATTTGATTCTGCTTGCATGGACATATGTATAGTTTCTCCAGTAGTGGGTCTTCAAAGTTACAATGCTCAGGTAGATATATTTACTTTTTATTACATTATTTTTACTTATGGCACTAGGGACGGTACTTATTCGTCTAACAATTTTTAGAAAGTTCATATTATCTTGTGGAAGTGGTTTACAATTTTTAGGTTATTCATATTATCCCCAATTATCAAAATGATAAATTAGGCTAAATTGGCAACGTACGTGTCCTTCAACCAACCAATATTAATATTCTAAACTTTGTAAAAGTTAGCAATAGTAATGAGTTCTTAGTAAATCAATATACTGAAAATATGTTGGTCTGAAGCATCCTGGGGTTAGATCTTCTTGTTAGATCTTTTCTGAAGATGCAGAATTGAAATAACGTAAGCACGAGGGTATGCAAACTATATCTAAATATGCTCAATGTGTCTATGTGACTCTGAGCGTGTGCATGTACTTGGCGCTGAGAACTTTTTATTTTACTACTTTCTTTGATTTCATTAGTGTGAAGGTTGTTGAAATTTGTGCTAAGTTTCCGTTGGTTTATGGACATGTCCTCTTAATCTATAATCTGTTGAATTTTTGGTTTTCCATATGATTTCTCACTTGGTTTCTAATTATGATATCGTTACTGCGGCTAATGTTTTGAACTTTCTAGTAGGTTTCATTCAGTTTATTTCGCCCTAGTGTAATGCCTATCATATCTGTAAACAGAGTAACCTTGTGAGGTTTTGAATGCAAGTAACTGTTTTGTGCCTTAGCATCCGAATTATTGTTACCAACCAAATTGCCTCTCTGAATCTCAAACCCGTATGAACCTGGGTAGTTTCATAGTTGAATAATAAGAAAGATCCCTCGGAGTAAAAGTTTTATTCGGTTCAATCCATAGTTGTATTCACTAGTTTGTCGTCTTGAGAGTTCAAAGATATCTGCGGCCTCTCATATTATATATAACCTGGTAACCTGATTATGTGCAGGGTGAATGCTGGTTCCAACCAAGGCATACTGCAGATGTTCTGAACTCTAACCCTGCTGAGATTTTGAAAGATCGGTTGAGGACGCTTGAGGAGGCCGCATCTCTAATGGCAAGAGCTGTCGTGACCAAAGGAAGTGAGACGTCTGTGAATATGCAACCTGATTATGAGTTCTTTCTCTCTAGACGAAGATGCTAAACAAAACAATTAGTTTTAAAAACTTTATAAAGTATCGGTAATTTAGTTTTTTTTTGTTCATATCTATCGATTTTTCTGGTAGATTGTACCATCCACATATGTACAGTTTTATTAGACTTCTTGTTTTCATATTCTGAAAATTAAATGATGGATAGAAAGTACAGCTAATATAGTTTTAGCAGTAATTGATTGTTGTAAATGCATGTTTTCAGTTTCTAAAAATCTTCCTTGATATATTTTGGGGATTGACTAAATGGCTGTGAACAATCCTCCTTGCGAGGGAGTTGACTAAGATGTTCAGTTTATTAATGAATACATGTATTATATATATGGAGAGAATGAAGTGCATACCTTTTATTTAATATACCTTGATAATCACCTTTAGTGACGGATCGGGCGATGGTTCGGTCCGTTGCGTATATCAGTCGTCTTAGCTTTTAGCGATGCATCAAACCGTCGCAACAATATATAAATCGTTTATCAATTTTACAGCGACGGATCAAACTGTCGCTCGGTCCGTCGTTAAAAATGGTGAGCAGGATATGTAAAATAAATGGTATGCACCAGAAATAGACTGTTATATATATATATATATATATATATATATATATATATATATATATATATATATATATATATATATATATATATATGGGTTCGCATCCATGACAACCGGTTGCTGGGAGCAATCAAAAAAGTCATGGCACAACAGCTTGTAGCGGCTTGTTACTATTCATATTAATAGTTTGTAATATTATTAATTCTATTATATTAATATTTTGTTACATCAATCTCGACTTCAACCGGTTAATCGATTTTAAAGTAAAGTAAAATAAGTATCTTTTAACCTAAGTTTTGTTGTTGTAAATATCTTGAGAAACAAAATAGACATTGAATGATAGTTTTTTCTTCTAAATATCTTAAAAATTATTGGTATATTAAAGCATAGTATATAAGTGACAAATTTAGTATTATTGTATGTATGTATACAATTAGGTGGTAGGTATGTATCTATGTATACAAATTATATGTATAAATAGGGTATTTTCTATATATAAAATATTAGTATGTATATTTTTGAGTATTATTTATGCATAAATTGTATTAAATATTTATTATTGTTGTTGGTTTTTTTTTGCAAAATTTGTCATTTTGTTATAAAATGTAAATAGACTTGCATGTATGAAATATTATTGTTGTTGTTTTGTATTATTTTTGGTCATTTATATATTTAGACAATGAATGATAGTTTTATTGTTATGATATTTTTAGGTAAATATGGACAATTGGCTGCCTGGACCAATTGATCGCAGTGTTCTTTATGCTCAAGAAAAGCATGTATCGGAAGATGTGTGGAATAGGATTGAAAGGGGTACACTGATATCAAGCCAATCTACTTCAATTATATATGATAAATGGGAACTGACCAGCCTACAAAAAAAATTATTAGAAGTGGGGGTTTAAGTGGTTTAGTTATCCGGTAGTAGTAACGAGAACAGATGTCAGTCTTATATCTGCCCTAATTGAGAGATGGCGGCCAGAGACAAATACATTTCATATGAAATGTGGTGACATAACAGTAACATTGGAGGATGTCCATTTTATTTTTCGTTTGCCAATATTGGGTAAGCCCTTAGCTTGTCCTTCATTTAATGCTCCATTAAGTTATTTTAGGGAAATTTTTGGGGATGAATGGGCTGGGGAATAGAATAATGTTAAAAAAAGACGTGGTATTTCCTTAGTATGGTTGCATCAAAATTTTTTTAAGTGCCCAGACAATGCAAGTAGAGATGTGGTTGGTATGTATATAAAGGCATATGTCCTTTGGCTATGCAGGGGGGGTTTATTTCCCACAAGATCAAAAAATACTGTACACCCTAGGTATATGTATTTTATTTATGATTCAAATAAGACTGCCACATATGCATGGGGTACCGCATGTTTGTCATATTTATATTGGGGTCTGTACACAACATGTATGAGAGAGTAATTATGTTAATGGTTGTGTGACCTTATTACAAATTTGGGCATACGAGCATTTTTTGGTTGGAAGGCCTAACCCTAGGCTAAATTCTTTATTTTGTGTCCCTAGAGCAACAACATGGGCGTACTCCGCCAAACATCAATATGGTGATAGGCGAAACGATCCCCATCATCATCTATCTTTCTATCGGGGCGAATTTGATAGGAAACCTCAGTGGGAGGTAGTATGGCGGCCATACCAGCGATGTGATGATGATTGGAGGTACTATAACTATGAGACTAGATTGGTAGGATCTGGTCGGGTCCCATTGATTCATTTTGATATTATCGAGTATCAAATATCTGATTGGGTAATGAGGCAATATGGGTATATCCAAGGCATTCCGTCCCCAGCTGAGAGAAATGATGCTTTGAGACAACCCATGGAACAGTCATTTGAGCCACCAGATTACATACAAATGAGAAGAAAATACATTGATGAGTGGGAGCTATATATGGAAAGTTTCGAGGGAGAAGTCCAGGAGGTTGCAAAAACTATTCCTATGGATACGTACTTCAAGTGGTACAAAAAATTTCCCGACGACACTTGCACCGCCCTCGACGCTAAAGAGATCCCAACACTACCTACGAGCCTCGTTCTATATATAATCAACATCGTATGGTTAGCATGGTAAACAAGTTAATTTTTTTTTTCAAATTATTCAATTAATATAATATATTGCTTGTTTATTTGATATAATCTGTTGTATTCTTCGATACTAATTTGTTTTCTTATTTTATGTTATTTTTTGCATAGATTAAGGGCACAAAATCTCTCCTCGACAAAATTTTCAAGTTCAAGCAAGACTTTCCTCCGGAATACAATCACATAAAAGAGGGTTGTGATCAACTGTATGAGCTATATGATGCGGATGTCAGGGGTGGGGGAGGAGTATATGTGGGGTGACCAGACAGAGATGCCCACCCCTGCGCTTGAGCTTGACATGTACATCCCTACCACCCAGGCTACTGGTGATATGTCCCAGCTTACTCAGCTTACATACGAGGGTGGTTCTTCGTTAATTGGGGATGATATTCCAGAAGAAACATATTGACCTAAAGGGTCTATAACAAAAAGACTCCGTAGGCAAAAGATTGGAATGATCAACGAGAACTTCTTCTCCGCTACTCCCCCCAATCATCTTCAAGTTCCCATTGAGCACCCCCAACTTTGATACACGTTGACTCATGAAGATATGAATTTTTTGCAACCCAGAATTTGGCTATACGAACATGTGATGGACGCATATATGTGTCTTTTGCGGGATCAAGATGCCAAATATCAGCGCTACGGAATACAGAGATGGGCAAAATTTGGCTTCATGCCCTCCTTTTTCATACAGTTGGGGAAAGGTGCCTTGTCTATTGGGGAGCAAATTCGTAGAGATCTTTTCTGCCAGTCATATGCTACACCTTAAGTGGGACCGCCGATACATCAGTGCGTCTTTATCTTCATGCCTATATGTATCCGAAGTAACAATCATTTCATACTGTTAACCTTTTCAGTGTCAACATGGAAGGTTTCTATCCTCGACCCGCTATATAATGACAAATCGTTCATGAAGTTATCCGAAATGTACAAAGACTATATCAATGTCGCGGTATGTGACATTTTGTTTTTTAATACAGTCATTTAGTTTTCCAACAATATATGTACGTACTATAATGACGTTATTGTTATTGTAGATACAATTGATATCGTTGATATTGCGAATGGATAACCCGTTCAGTGAGTGGTCTCGTACACCCCCAAAGGTGCAGACAATAAAGGCTCGACCTATGCAGGACAATTATTACGATTGCGGCATATTTGTTTGCAAGTATATATGTTGACTACCTCGTGCGGGGCAATATTGACCTTGGCAAAGAAAAATGGTCAATGGATGATGTATCGGTCTTTAGGTATAGAATAACTTATGAATTGTTCAAATGTAAGGCAAGAGATATATTGAGAGGCCAAATTATTTAAAGGTTAATCTTGAACATGTAATCTTAATTTTAATATGGATTGGATGAAATATATTTTAACTAATGGTGGTTCTGAATTGGGTGATTTTGGTATTGACCATGTGTTTTAATTGGTTAATTTGTTATATATATTGTTTGCATGTTGGTGATTTTGTTGTTTAACAGGTATGAGTTGGTACCATGCTAATGGGATTGGTGCCAATTCCCTGTATGATGGCCGCTAGAGGGAGTAGCAGCCAACACTTTTCAACCAAAGTCCTGGCCGCTACTCCCTCTAGCGGGGATTGTATTCTGACTACTAGAGGGAATAATGACCATGACTTTGGTTAAAAAGTGTTGGCCGCTACTCCCTCTAGCGGCATGCATACAGAGAATTGACACCAATCCCATTAGCATGGTACCAACCTTTACGGCCATGTCTACTCAACAATAACATGCAAACATTTACATGGAGAAACAAAACATGTCTAGTCCAGAAAAACACAAACATTCCAACATTCTAATTAAATTACAAACATTTCAACGTTCTGATTAAATTACAAACATTTCAACATTCTGATTAAATTACAACTCCATAATCACTCAAGAAAAAAAACACCAACATTCCAAATAAACACATATAGAGACATTAATTATCCTTAGGTTTAGGAAGTCCTAACACTCTATAATGATTGAGCTTGTCATGGTTAGTTTCGAATCCACATATTGCACATTTTTGGTGAGACTTACTACCCACAAATCTTTCAAGGACACTTTTTAATCTTGATTGTTTTTTTCGACCCTTTGTTTGAGAAGTAATTTGTGGCAAGTACTCTTGTTCTTCCTTATCAACCTTATACTCATCATCATCATCATCTTGCAATCCCATATCCTGAGCTGCATATTCTTCTGCACAGTCATTATTATCGTCTAGCATGTCTGTCTCATCCGGTTCATATTGATCAACAAGGGCTTTTCCCCGTGCATTTTGTTGTAGTATTGCCTTGTAGCCTCGAACTGACCAAGCAACTTTACTAGCTAACTCTTGAAAATCATTCATAAAATGATTGTACCACATTGATTGTTTTTTTTCAAAGTCTGCACTCATTGGAGAAACCATTTCCTTTTCACCATTACTCCTATTAACATCTTTTGTCCATCGAGGAACGATCATGTGAGCAGGTATTTGTGCAATACTCTTGAAGCTTAAGAATCTCATTATGTGCTGCAAATCTTACCAGAATGTGAGAACATTACACAAGTACATGTTATCGACCCCCTGATAATTATTAACAACTTGCCGATATCTCCGATTGTTTTTGATTGCATCTTCCCTGTACACTGCATAGACCTTTGTATCAATAATGCACAACTCACTAACTTTTTTGATATTATACTTTAAAGAATCCACGAGCTCTTTTTGAAAACATCTAAACATCTCTTTTGTATAACATTCAGAAGCATGTACTTCCAATGATGTTCCTAAAACCAAACTACGTTTTCGATGCTTTGTTACATAATCATCCTTTCTCTCTCTGTTGAATTATTTCTCAATAGCCTTCTGAGTCTTGATGACAAAATCTTCCACGCCTGTTGAAGCATTCACATATGAATCAAAAAATGATTCATACCTTCGCTTCTTCCGGTGGTTGTCATTCCCGCAACAAAATATCTCTTTTTATATGCACTTATCCATTTCTTCTTCACATCATACAAACTTATGAGCCATTCATTTTGAGACAAATCATATTCTCTCATAAGTATTTCCCAACGCTCTTAAAACTCGCCGATGGAATATGAATTATACACACAATCATCTTTGAACGATGGGTGTTCCGCATTTCTTCTTCACATCATACAAACTTATGAGCCATTCATTTTGAGACAAATCATATTCTCTCATAAGTATTTCCCAACGCTCTTCAAACTCGCCGATGGAATATAAATTACACACACAATCATCTTTGAACGATGGGTGTTCCGCATAAACATGATGCAGTTTTTTTGGAAATTTATTGCTAATATGCCGAGAACACAATAAATGATGAGTGGATGGGAGTACCCTACCAATAGCATTGCTCATGGCTTTATCTTGGTCAGTGATGATGGTTACAGGAGCCTTGTAGTACATGGCTTCAAACCAAATCTCTAAAACCCAACTAAAAGTCTCCTTTCTCATCCCTTAACAGTGCAAATCCAAATAAAATAGAGTGATAATGGTGGTTGACCCCGGTAAATGGAACAAATGGCATACTATTCCTATTTGTCCTATACGTAGTGTCAAGTGTAACCACATCTTTGAAACGTTGATACATAAATCTTGATTGAGCGTCTACCCACAATATATAAGCTATGCGATTGTCTTCACCTGATTTAACACGAAAGAAAATTTACTCGCACTGCTAGAATCAATTTTTTTTAGATAATTGACTGTTGCTTGTGCATCATTTTCATCATTCGAATCACGCCTTAAATCCCTAACTATATTACGAACATCTTTGTCACTAAAAACTACATTTTGCATTCCTCCTCCCATTGTGCTCAAAACATTCATTATCCTACTTGGTCCAATACCCTCCTTATTTAATGTGTCAATTAATTTTCTTGATATCAGTGTAATATTTCTATGTGTCTCAATCAAATCTACTTTGGTAGGCGTCACTAAATAATGATTGTGACGCCCCCAAAATAGGTTTACACAACCCATTCTGAGTCGCCAAATATATGTTACAAAATTCAAATACAAACTTCATTTATACAACTGTCGTGCAAAATACGATAACACATACGCTGTGAGTTTTACTACAAATATTGTCTCGTAGACAATATCCAAACTCAAATAAAGTCCTTATTACAATTATTGTCACACTATTTTACAAAATAGTGAGGACTACTATAAGAACCATCTTGGACCATTACTTCACTCCCCGACTAGTCACAGCTACATTCTCGCCTCCTGAGAAGAACAATGGAACCAAAAGAAAAAGGGTAAGCTCAAATAGCCCAGTAAAGAATATTATGACTAAATTAATATAGAAAAAATTATTCTTAGTCCTCAACAGGAAAAAATCTGATAGAATATAATAGACAACAAGCTTTAGATCAACAATTGCAGTAGAAATAACAATCTATTAGAAGAGTCAAGTAGAGAATGATGTCTACTATCTTCTATGATTTAAAAATCCATCATTGATATTTTATCCCTGTAATACCAATAAATAAACATTTCACATCAACGAATTATTCATGCACTACGGGCTAAGGATATTCGTATGTATCACCAACAAATTATCCATACAGTACGGGCCAATGATATTCGTGTGTATCACCAGTGGTCATGATCATGCCAAACAACTGTCCATCTATGCACTACGGGCCAAAGAAGACTTTTACCACACCATTTGTCTGTAACATTACAGGTCATGATTATACCAATACAAAATTTCTGGTCATAATCATACCAATCAACAATTCATCTATGCACTACGGGCCAAAGATGACTTTTTCCACAACATAAGTATGAGGATGATGATAATGATATAAGGAATTAATCAAGTGAGATCAAGGATGAATATAAGAGATTTATAATTCAATTTATCCAGAGTTCAAGAATGTCCAAATGGTCAACATGATTATTAAAACGTGAATTCAAATTTAAGAATAAGATTCATATATCAAAGATAATTCGGTCAGAAAAGAACCAATTTTGTCGTGAATAATACCTAAATGAATAGTACCAAATAAATAGTACCCCGTCATGCAAAGTACCCCGAATAAATAGTAACTCGAGTGAATAGTACTCGAATGAATAGTACCCCGTCATGCAAAGTACCTTGAATAAATAATACTCCAAGTGAATAGCACCCGAATGAATAGTACCAAATGAATAATACCCCGTTATGCAAAGTACCTCGAATAAATAGTACCCCGAGTGAATAGTATCTCGTAAATAGTACCCCGAATGAAAATATTAAAATTTAATAAGAAAGTTTAGACTAATATTCCAATAAAACGATACTAGATGAAGCGCAAAACTCAATGATATTCTACTAATTTCAGGGATTATAGAAGCAATACTTACCATAGTAAATTTAGATTTAAGAATATAAAAAGAAATAATATACAAAATTGCAAATGGATTTTCACCCGTCATGCGATAATTTGCGTAGATAGATCTTTTCCACAAATAAAGAATGAGTACGAAGGGTTATTCACCATGCTTGCGGTAATCCCCGTAGACAGGTTACTCCTGCAGATTAATAAAGAATGAATACAAAAAATAATATCCCTTACAATACGAAAAAAATAATACCCCTTACCTTAGTAGAAGATTGGATACTGCAATCGTGAAGTAGCAGAATACTCTTCTTCTTTCTCTCTATAGTTTCTCTCTCTATAGTTTCTTTTGTGAGTCTTAATGAATTGGTGAGAATGAAAGAAGAAATAAGCTTCTATTTATAGGAGAATGGACTAAATAGTAACTGATTCACGGACGGTTCAGATTGATTTGCAATTAAAATGGACGGTCCATATTGATTTACTATTAAAATCACAACCGACGGTCCATATTGATTTAAAACCACAACCGACAGTCTAGATTGATTTACCATTAAAACCACAACCGACGGTCCAGATTGATTTACTATTAAAACCACAACCGACGGTCCAGATTGATTTACTATTAAAACCACAACTGACGGTCCATATTGATTTACTATTGAAACTACAACCGACAGTCCATATTGATTTATTATTGAAACTACAACCGACGACCCAAAAAATTAGTACATTTCTCCATGGAATAATAAGTCAAACTTATAACAAACGTCTCATGACAAACCCCTCTATTTATATCAAAAATTAAAAAATATTTACCACAAATCACTTATCTTTAATAAACACATTTTTTAATCTTTTAACAATTATTCATCAATAATATTATAACTCACAATATTGACAACCAGATCATTCCCAGAAAAGAGGGGGCTTTTTAATAAGAATTTCTCCTTATTGGTGCACAATTAAATAACCTAGCTAACCCCTTTACTCGACAGAACTTTCTAAATATTGTCAACAATACAAATAATAATATGAATAACTATGTCGTCTTAATTATTAATTTAATAATATAAAATATTTTACAGATGATACTATGACAATAATTAAATCAATAATATGAGATACTATGCAGCAACTACTGTGGCAATTATTATATAAATTGAGTGACTTCTTACGTAAACATCAATAATCATAGATACTGTACAATATTGTGTGCTACTATACAACTACACGTATTACTGTTCTTTTATCACCGGTATTTCAACAGTTAAATGGTAAAAGTTTTGCCGTTATATTTATAAAAAGGTTATTTCTGTCATTTTCTATATCTGACAGTTATTTCGTTGTGGGGTCCATCATTGATTGTGTCGTCGTATGGAAATTTCCCGACAAAAAGAATATTTCCCGACACAACGAATATTTTATGACAACTTGCTTACTTTGTAAAATTTTCACATATCACCCTTAATTTTAATCTTTTATCAATTTAACCATTTCCTAAATAAAATAACAATTATAAGAAAATTGAATACTTTCATTTTCATAAAATTCGGGGTCTTACAATCTCCCTTCCTTATAAAATTTTGTCCCCAAAATTTACGTACCTGATATGTCGAAGAAGTGAGGATACCTTATTTTCATTTCAGATTTCAACTCCCAAGTCATTTCCTTAATATCATGGTTTCTCCATAAAATTTTGACTTAAGCTATAACCTTTGAGCGTAGAATATGTTCCTTCTTATCCAAGATTTGAACAAGTACCTCCTTATACATTAAATCTTCTGCTATCTCGTCTGGTTCTAATTTAATAATGTGGTTCGGGTCTTCCACATATTTACGTAACATAGATATGTAAAAAACGTTATGAACACGAGACATACTTAGTGGTAAAGCGAGTCTATAGGTCACAGTTCCTACTCGATCGAGGATTTCAAATAGAATAATAAATCGAGGGTTGAGATTTTCTCTATTCATCGATTCTTGCTTCTAGAATAGCACATTCTTATACTTTCTTCTTCATATGCATCAGCTCCGAGTCTATAGCTTGAGTAGCTTTAACTTTATCGATTAAAGTCGGTTCTACTCTTATATTTAACATCATTATGTGGGTCCCTAGAGTCTTTAACTCAATCTCCATCATTTGTAAGTCATACGAAATGGGTCTTGGTGTTTGACAATATCGTACTCGTACCCACATATGATCTTCTACTCAATGCGTCAGCTACTACGTTCACTTTTCCAAGATGGTATTGTCAGAACAGGTGTAAGACCCTAACATTTTATTAATAAAATTAAATTTCCTCTAATTATTATTTTGAGTAATAAGGTGTTAAGTGATATGATGCTTTGGTTATGGGTGAAATGTGCAAATTTTGCAAAATAAGCAAGTGATTATAAAATATTCATTGTTGTCGGGGAATATTCGTTTGGTCGTGGAATATTCTTACTATCGGAGAATATTCGTACGACGGCGCAGCCATTTGTAGGCCCCATAACGGAAAACGGCCGAATAAAGAAAATGACAAGTTTGAGTTTTTATAAATAACGACGTAGTTGTTACCGTTAACACTGTTGGAATACCTGGTGGTTAAAGTACAGTAATACGTGTGGTTGCACAGTAGCACACAGTATTGCACAGTATTTTTAAATTATTGATTCTTACGTAAGAAGGCACTACTCAATAATTATTATAGTAATTACTGTTCAATATTTTATTTTATTGATTCAATAATTGCTATGTTGATATTTTATTTTATTGTTGTTTCAATAATTGTCACATAACATTATTTCCCATTATCAGATCAATAATTAATATTATTTGAATAATATTATTAGATATCATTATTGACAATGTCTAAGGAAGTTCTGTCTAAGAAGAGGTTTGGTCACCTAATTGCGCGCCAGTAAGGAGAAATCCTTATCAGAAATCCCCCTCTTTGCTGGGAACGACCTGGTTGTCATAATTGTGATTCTGTAATATTATTTACGAATAATTAATTATTGATTTATATGATAAAGAAATATTTATTTTATGTGGATATAAATAAAGGAATTAATGCTGAGGTGTTTTATCAGTATTTTGTCAGAATAGAGGTGTTAAAAATCGTCCGTATGTGGATTTCAATCATTTTTCGTTTGGAATTTGGGAAAACTTAAATCTACAAAGTTGTAGAGAATTTAATTTCTTATGGAATGAACATAAAATTCGTATTTTTTTTTATAAAAGGGCTATTTATTATGAATTATTGAAGTTTCAAAAATAAATATTTTTATTAAAATTATGGGTGAGACCCACTTTTATTTTTTGTGAAAACATGTGCTGAGAATTTTCAAGGATGGCATGCTCAGATGATTCAAATGGGGTGTGCATAGAAGAGAAGAAAAAAAAATTATTTTATTAATTTAGTCTCCTTTGGCGTTCTAGCATTTTTCTATAAATAGGGTGCTTAGTTAGAATTGAAAATCACACCAGAAACATAAGTTTTCTCTCTCTATATTTTTGAACGTATTTTGTGAGTATTTAGATACTTTGAGAGTTGCTATTCAGTGCGAGTTTCTTTCAACAACATATCCAATATTTTAGTCAGAAGTACTATTCTTTTGAGGTAAATAATGTTATTTTTCTCGTAAATGATATTATTTCCTTCAATATCATTATGCCGAAATATTGATATGAATTTTATTGTGAAATTTCTACCTTTTTGTGTCGGGGTTACTATTCACGTATACAACACTATTCACGAATACGACACTATTCACAGAAAAATAAAATTTTCTCTTCTTTATCCAAGATGTCTAATATGGTTACTATCTTTGATTGTATCCATGTTTTGATCTTCATTCTTGAATTTTACTCCATTATGATTTATTATGGAGCATTTTTGAACTTGGATTATCTAAAGTATGAATCCCTAATCTTTGTCCTTTTATCTCACTGGATTTGTTTTTTTAAAATATTTTTCATCATCCTCAGTCCTAAATGATGATATAACTATATATCTTTGGCCTGTAGTGCAAAGATGAATGATTACTTAATGAATATCTTTGACCCGTAGTGCAAAAATGAACAGGTGTTGAGATGAACATGACCAACTGGTGATACAAATGAATATCTTTGGCCCGTAGTGCAAAGATGAATATTTGATGCAAGATGTATATTGATTGATGTTACAAAGATAAAATATTGATGATGGATTTTTAAATTCATAGATGATAGTAAATTTCATTCTCTACTTAACTCTTCTAATGAATTGTTATTTTTGCTGCGAATATTGATCTAAAACTGGTTGTCCATTATATTTTATCTAATTTGTTGAAGGCTAACGATAATTTGTTGTTCATTATCTTAGTCATAATATTCTTTACTGGGCTAGTTGAGCTCACCCTTTTCCTTTTTGTTCCATTTTTCTTCTCAAGAAGAGAGAATATAGCGGGAACTAGTCGGGGTATGGAATGATGGATCAAGATAGTTGTTTAGCAGTCCTCACTATTTTGTAAAATAGTGTATCAATAATTGTAATGAGGACTTATTTGAGTTTGAATACTGTCTAGAAGACAATATTTGTATTTAAACTCACAGTATATGTGTTGTCGTATTTTGCATGACATTTGTAATAATGAAGTGTAGTTATTTATGTATCATGTATTTGGCGACTCAGAATGGGTGATGTATACCTATTTTGGGGGCGTCACAGTAGGTGCTAAAATGGGTTTCCTCTTGAGTTCTTGGAAGTTCTTCTTACATTCCTCGCTCCATCCGAATTTTGTATCTTTTCGAGTCAGCTGAGTTAATGGAGTGGCGATTCAAGAAAATCCTTCCACGAATCTTCGATAATAACTAGTTAAGCCTAGAAAGCTACGTATTTTGATTACTAACTTAGGTTGCTCTCAACTGTGACTCATATCTCAACCTTGGATAACACCTCGCAATGGCACCTATTAGTTTACCACCACACAAATACGGCGTCCCCTACAGAGAGTCTGGTTTCGGTGCATTCCACAAAGGAAGTCACCAAATACAGGCTTGGGTACCAACTCCTGTAGTTGGGTTTTTAACTCTTGAATTTTAATATGAGTCATTCTGTGACGCCCCCAAATCTGGGTTCCTTCGAACCTCGGATCCGGTTCGCCACGATACTACTATCGTCAAACTATTTATTTAAATAGAGTTCAATATATATATATATATATATATATATATATATATATATATATATATATATATGAAATGTATATGAGATATGTATGAAATTTGAAAGTTGATCTTTAATGATATGCTTGTGAAGTAAATCTCTATGCCTGTTATGTGAGAAGTAATATGCGTAGTAAATATTAATTGATTATGAATGCATGAACTGAGTATGTTATTATATGTTATGTGATGCATGAAAACTGTTAGAATTGCTGAGTTGTCGAGCTTACTCTTGCAAATAACCACTTTTGCGTATGCTTATACACCCAATTTATCTCTCTTGTGTATGCTTATACAACTTATCTAATACATCATTTATTAATGTTAAGCATCATTATACTTACTAATATTCACGTTTTATAACTTAGAATAACATCTTTTATCTTCAGAAGCACTACACTTGCATACGTGCATGTCCGACGCCCTCCGATTGCCTCTTAATACACATTAGTCCTAAAGATGACCATTTTTAACCCTTCTAACGAACTCAAATTGAAAAACTTAAAGAATAAAAGTTATAGGTCTATTCGTCCTCGTTCTGAATAATGTTGAATCGCCTCAATTGGAGTCATTATGAAAATGTTATGGCCGTTTTACCAAAATAGGTCAAAATAGTCACACCTGGCACACTATGGGCGCGGCTGCGCCCATTTCCATCATAATTCCAGCGCGCCCACACCATCTAGCAGCGCCCAGCTACGCGCCCGCATTTATGGGCAGCGCGCCCGCGCTTGGCTTTGCCCATATTATAGTTTTCTCAATGTACATACTTTAAATCTTCATAACTTTTTCATTTTAAGTCAGAATTAGTTGGTTTTCGATTCTTTGAACTCGTTAAACTCTGAACTACTCATCTACAAAATAATTATAACACTTTAAAAACATTAACAATTCATTTTAAGGGTTCTAATTCAGTGTTCATGCTATATTTTCATGTTTTAAACATATTTAGCGAATTCATTCACTACGAATTCGTTTCTCAACCAAATTGATTCATTTAACTTGTGTTCTTTTCATTTTTCAATATATTATCAACATCTACTATTAATTTACAGATTACAACATTGATTAACCCTCAATTTTGACTCCAAAATAAGCTATAATGCACTTATTACACCTAAAAGTTCAATTCTTCTTATTTAACACATTTAGACGAATTTTATTCTCCCAAAATCACTTATAGATGATACATAACAGATTATATATATATATATATATATATATATATATATATATATATATATATATATATATATAAAAGCATATTACCAATTCCTCATCAATTCAACCCACCAAAATAATTTACAATGAAGAACTTAAGAAATAAAAACTTAAGAAACTAGGATTGGATTATCACCTCTTGATTCCTTCCTTAGTCTAGATGAAGATTACTTGATTACTCTTCTTCCCCTTCTTTGATCCTCAGACTTTTGCTCTCAACTTCATAGATAATTCTCTTTTCTCTTAATCTCTCTCTAAGTCTCTTTCTCTTTATATATTATTTGAACTCAACAATTTAGCAGCCTTGATTTGAGAAGGGGAGTCTCCCTTTATAGAGGATTTATTTCCCAACATTGGTTTTGCACATTGAATTAAACCAAGAGAATATAGAAGAAGCCATTGGATTGAAGGAGTTTGGTGAAAAGAAGTTAACTACTCCTTCTCCTCCATTCCTCAGCTCATCATCACCACTTCCTAGCCTCCTTCATTTCACAGTAACATAGAAGAGTAGGCCATTGGCCTATACACGATTGTTATATAGTTGGGACAATAAATTTAGGACAAGCTCTATTACTCTCTAATATATCAGTAACATGGGTCTCATTTTACTAAGGTTAATTCCTTTTGGGCTTATTAAATTAATTATAATGACTTAACATTACTACATTAAATTAAGTTATGGGCACATATACACACACACACAAACACACACACTGTAACATCCCCTTCCCGAAAAGGAAAGGGTGGTCACATGCAAAGCACAACAAACCTCAAAATTAGTAAACAGAGCACTAATAACTTCAAAATATTAATAATGATATCCATCAATGAAGTACTAAATACAATCCTCCAACTAGAATCAAAATAATTAAAACCAAAAATTTAATCAACCTAGATGGTCAAAGGCAACTGTAAGACCCCAATTTATTAATAAATAAAATTAAATTTCTTCTATTTATTATTTTGAAATAGAAAGGGTTGATTTGATTAATATAGATAGTTATGGGTAAAGTGCGCAAATATTTTAAATAAGCAAGTGGTTATAAAATATTCATTTTTGGTCGGTGAATATTCGTTTGGTCGTGGAATATTCTTGCTGTCGGAGAATATTCGTACGACGGCGCAGCCTTGTGTGGGCCCCATAACAGAATAACTGTCAGATAAAAAAAAACGACAAATTTGAATTTTTATAAATAACGGCGTAGTTGTTATCGTTAACACTGTTGGAATACCAAGTGGTTAAAATACAGTAATACGCGTAGTTGCACAGTAGCACACGGTATTGCACAGTATTTTTTTTCAATTATTGATTCTTACGTGAGAAGGCACTACTCAATAATTGTTACAGTAGTTACTGTTCAATATTTTATTTTATTGATTCAATAATTGCTACGTTGATATTTTATATTATTGTTATTTTAATAATTGTTACTGCACAGTATTTCCCATTATCAGATCAATAATTCATATTATTTGAATAATATTATTAGATAGCATTATTGGCAATGTCTAGAAAGTTCTGTCTAAGGAGAGTTTGGTCACCTAATTGCGCGCCAGTAAGGAGAAATCCTTATTGGAAAGCCCCCTCTTTCATGGGAACGGCCTGGTTGTCATAATTGTGATTTTGTAATATTATTTGTGAATAATTAATTATTGATCTATATGATAATGAAATATTTATTTGATGTGGATATAAATGATGGATTTATTTATGTGGTTATAAATGAAGGAATTAATGTTGAGGTGTTTTATCAGTATTTTTATCGGAACGGAGGTATTAAAAATCAAATCAGGGTTTTTGAGAAATATTGCGGGGGTTATAATTTTTAATCCGACCGTTGGATCGTGGTAATTTTTGGATATGTTATTCATATATAAATTGAGTGTATGTCCACAAATTTTGAACCGTTAAAAATTAACGTATGATTTGTTATGAATTTTACGAGATGACTGGTTCAGAAATTATAGAAGTTTTGGAATTTGTCATTTTGGTAGAAAATTCTAGAATTGGTGGGCCCCACTTTTGGTTGGTGAAAATGTGCTGAGATTTTTATTCAAATGTGGTGGGTGGGAATAGTAGCAGGTAAAGCCATCAGGTTGCAGCTTAAGTCTGCTTCGGTGTGCTAACATTTTTCTATAAATAGAGGGCTAAGTTAGAATTGAAAATCACATCAGAAACAAGTTTTCTCTCTTTCTCTCTCTAGATTATTGAGTGTATTTTGAGAGTATTTAGATACTTTGTGAGTTTCTATTCATCAGTGCAAGTTTCTTTCAGCCTTATACCGATATTCTGATCAGAAGTACTGATATTTTGAGGTAAGGGATATTATTTTTCTTAAATGATATTATTTTCTTCAATATCAATATGCTGAAATATTGATATGAGTTTTTTTTATCAAATTTGGAACTTTTTGTGTCGGGGTTACTATTCACGTATACGGCACTATTCACCAAAAAATAAAATTTTTCCTTCTTGTCCAAGATGCCTATTATGGTTACTATCTTTGATTGTATCCATGTTTTGATCTTTATTTTTGAATTCTGCTTCACAATTGATTATTATGAAGTATTATTGATCTTGGATAAACTGTTATACAAATCCCTACTATTTGTCCTTCTGTCTTACTTGATTCATTTTCTTTAAGATATTTTTCATCATCCTCAGTCCTAAATGATGATATTACTGAATATCTTTGGCCTGTAGTGCAAAGATGTATGATTACCTGATGAATATCTTTGGCCTGTAGTGCAAAGATGAACAGGTGTTGAGATGAACATGACTGACTGGTGATACAAATGAATATCTTTGGCCTGTAGTGCAAAGATGAATATTTGGTTAAAGATGATTGTTAATTGATGTTACAGGGATAAAATATTGATGATAGACTTTTAAATCTTAGAAGATAGTAGAATTCATTCTCTACTTGACTCTTCTAATGGTTTGTTGTTTCCGCTGCATTTGTTGATCTAAAACTTGTTGTCGATTATATTCTATCAGATTTTTCCCTGTTGAATACTAATGATAATTTGTTGTATATTATCTTAGTCATAATATTCTTTACTGGGCTAGTTGAGCTCACCCTTTTCCTTTTTGTTCCATTTTTCTTCTCAGGAGGTGAGAACATAGCAGGATCTAGTCGGGGTAGGGAGTGATGGTTCTAGAAAGATATTTTAGCAGTCCTCACTATTTCTGTAAAATAGTGTTTGAATAATTGTAACGAGGACTTATTTGAGTGTGGATATTGTCTAGAAGACAATATTTGTATTTAAACTCACAGTATGTGTTGTCGTATTTTGCACGACAATTGTATTATTGAAGTTATAGTTTACTTTTTGTACCATGTATTTGGCGACTCAGAATGGGTGTTGTATACCTATTTTGGGGGCGTCACAGTTGGTATCAGAGCTTAGGGATATGATCCCTGGCTGAGATGTGAGACAAGAACTAGGAGGGGAGAGACGAGGAATTCTTTCGCTAGTATGACCTGACTAAATTTATTTGGTGTTTATTTGGTCGGTCAGAGTATAGGGATAATATATGACATGACTATTAACCCTTATTTTATGGCAGCATTTAAGAATGACAGCTGAGAACGTTAATAATGGAGTAAATCAGATCGTGGAGACACCTTTGATCACCACCCAGGGGAACGTGCAACAGGAAGACAATATTCCTCCTGTAAATAATGTTACCGAGCAAACGATGAATGATGGAATGTTTAGGAGCTTTTTGTAGTTCATGCAAAATCAGACGAGGGAGACTCGTGTGCAGAATACGGGTGGAAATGATAAAAACGCGCGGTTTGTCACAGCCAAGCAGTTCAAAGAATTGGGACCACCAGAATTTAAGGGAAAGCCGGATCCGATCATGGCGAAAACGTGGGTCAAACAAATTACCAAGATATTCGATGTCTTGGGATGCACTGAGGAACTGAAGGTTCCATTCGCCACCTTTATGTTCCGCGGTGAGGCAGACTACTGGTGAGAGTTTGTGAAGCGTACCCAGCCTGACGCACTCAACATGTCATGGGAAACATTTCAGAAACTGTTCAATGACAAGTACTTTCCTGAAAGTATTCGTCATATGAAGGAGGTGGAGTTTATTAAACTGGAACAAAACAACATGACGGTGTCCCAGTACGAGGCGAAGTTTGCAGAGTTATCCAGGTTTGCACCTCATTTGGTCGAAAATGAGGAACGAATGACAAGGATGTTTCTGAGAGGTCTAAAACCCGATATTCGACAATATCTTATCTCTCATAAATTTTCTTTATATTCAGATGTTGTAAATAGGGCTCAATTATTAGAGCGAGATAATGAGTATATGCAACTGAGGGACCACAACCAGGGTCATACCGGTGGCGACAGTCATCGAAGCAATGAAAACCAGCTGGGAGGAAAATATTCAGACAAAAGCGGTAACCACTCTGGTGGTAATCGTGGCCATGATAATAGAAGGAGCGAGTCGGGAGGAGATTTCAAGAAGAGAAGGTACAACAATGATAACATGAAGACGTCAGCACAAACATCAACTGCTTTTAGGGGAGGAGAATGAGCACCGGTCGTTTGTTACAAATGCGGGAAGGAGGGACACATCAGCCCAAATTGCCCACAACAGTTCAAGGTATGTTATAACTATGGAAAGGAAGGCCATTTAGCTAAAGATTGTCTTGTTGTGAAACCAAGTTCAATGGGGATAGTGACTCCGAAGGCTGTTCCGGACAAGTCAAAATTGGTGGTTCCTAGAAGGGCGTTTGTCGTGACTGCCCAAAACGTGAGGAACCCAAACGAGGTGATCACGGGTAAGCTAATCATAAACTCTTACGAAGTTTATACCTTATTAGATACCGGTTCTATCCATTCTTTTATCTCTCCTGCTTGTGCTCAACGTTTAACTTGACTCCGGAGAAATTAGACTTTGACCTATCTGTGGAGACTCCGTTAGGAGAAACTTTTATTACATCTACAGTTTATAAATCTTGCTTAATCCAAGTTGGCCCAATCACATTACCTGTTGACCTTATCTCTTTAAAGATACTTGCTTTTGATGTGATTTTAGAAATTGATTGGTTAACTACTCAACATGCCAAAATTGATTATTTTCATAAGGTTGTTAGTTTTCATATTCCTAACCAACCTGTTATGCGAATTCAAGCAACCAAACCACTAAAATCAATCGCTGTTATATCAAGCCATAAAGCCATTCGTTTATTGAAAAATGGATGTCAAGCTTTCTTAGCCCATGTTATGGACTTGAACAAAAACACAACATATTTGAATAATATTTCTGTTGTTAGTGAATTTCCTGACGTATTTCCTGAAGAACTTCCCGGTCTACCCCCAGAACGTGAAGTTAAATTCTTTATTGACCTTGAACCTGGTACAAAGCCCATTTCTAAAACCCCATATCGAATGGCTCCTATTGAACTTCAGGAGTTAAAGGTTCAACTACAGGAGTTGTTGGACATCGGTTTTATTCGTCCTAGTACATCTCCTTGGGGTGCTCCTGTGTTATTCATAAAAAAGAAAGACAGGAGTATGCGACTTTGTATCGACTACCGAGAATTGAATCATGTCACTATCAAGAATAGATATCCGCTACCTCGCATTGATGACCTGTTTAACCAGTTGTAAGGAGCACAATTCTTTTCAAAGATCAATCTTCGTTCTGGATATCATCAGCTGAAGATTAAAACTGAGGATATTCCAAAGGCTGCCTTCAGAACTCGATACGGGCATTATGAATTCTTAGTCATGTCTTTTGGATTGACTAATGCTCCTGCTGCCTTCATGGATATGATGAACCGTGTATTCAAAGAATATTTAGATCAGTTCGTTGTTGTCTTTATTGATGACATCCTCATCTATTCTAAAAGCCGTAAAGATCATGAGTGCCATTTGAAGCTGGTACTGCAAAGGCTTCGTGAAAACAAACTATATGCCAAATTGAAGAAATACGAGTTCTGGCTTGAGGAAGTAGCATTCCTTGGGCACGTGGTGTCGAAACATGGAGTATCTGTCGACTCGGCGAAGATTGAAGCCATACAAAGTTGGGAGCAACCGAAGTACGTAGCTTTCTGGGCTTAGCTGGGTATTATCAAAGATTCGTGGAAGGATTTTCTAGAATCGCTACTCCATTAACTCAGCTGACTCAGAAGGATACAAAATTCGGTTGGAGCGAGGATTGTGAGAAGAGTTTTTAAGAACTCAAGAGGAGACTCATTTCGGTACCTATTCTGACAATACCATCTGGTTCAGATAGATTTATTATCTACAGCGATGCTTCAGGCAAAGGGTTAGGATGTGTTCTCATGCAACATGGGAAAGTCATAGCCTATGCCTCGCGATAACTCAAAGAATATGAGAGGAATTATCCTACTCATGATTTGGAGTTGGCAGCAGTCGTTTTCGCGTTGAAGATTTGGAGACACTACCTGTATGGGGAGAAAGTGGAGATCTATACGGATCATAAAAGCCTCAAATATTTCTTCACCCAAAAGGAACTCAACATGTGGCAACGACGTTGGCTTGAGCTGTTGAAAGATTACGATCATACCATCCAATATCATCATGGAAAAGTGGACGTAGTAGATGACGCATTGAGTAGAAGATCATATGCGGGTACGAGTGCAATGTTGTTAACACAAAGGCCCATTTGTATGATTTGCAAATGATGGAGATAGAGATGAAGGCTCCAAGTACCCACATGATGATATCAAATATACGAGTAGAACCGACTTTAATCGATAAAGTTAAAGCTGCTCAAGCTATGGACATGGAGCTGATGCGTATGAAGAAGAAAGTGCAAGAAGGTGCTATTTCAGAAGTAAGAATCGATGAAGAAGGAATACTTCGAGTCAACTCCAGAATTTGTGTTCCTAACGATTTTGACTTGAAGCATAGAATTATGATGGAGGCACACAACACACCATTTGCAATCCATCCTGGGAGTACCAAAATGTATCATGATCTTCGACATACATTTTGGTGGAGCAATATGAAAAGAGAGATCGCGGAGTTTATCTCGAGGTGTTTAACTTGTCAACGTGTAAAGGCAGAGCATCAAGTGTCAAAGGGTCCATTGCAACCACTTGAGATCCCGAAATAGAAGTGGGAACACATTACCATGGATTTCGTTATATGTCTTCCCAAGGTTTCTCAAGGCATATATGCGATTTGGGTTATTATTGATAGATTAACCAAGTCTGCTCATTTCTTGCCTATACGTGAGACTTATTCTCTTGAACGTCTTGCTCGTATGTATGTGAATGAGATTGTGAGATTGTATGGCATGCCATTATCCATAGTTTTGGATCGTGACCCAAGATTCACTTCACGATTTTGGGTTAGCTTGAAGAAAGCTATGGGCACAGATTTACGATTTAGTTCAGCATACCATCCTCAAACGGACGTACAATCAGAGAGGACTATTCAAACCCTTGAAGATCTATTAAGACTCTGTGTTCTAGATTTTAAAGGAAGTTGGGATAAGTACTTGCCACTGGTGGAATTCTCCTACAACAACAGTTATCAGGCAAGTATAGGTATGGCTCCATTTGAAGCCTTGTATGGACAAAAGTGTCGTTCTCCAGTATACTAGGACGAGGTGGGTGAAGCAACGTTGTTGGGATCAGAATTGGTACGCCTAACTACAGAGAAGATCCAAACGATTCGACAACGTATATAAACGTCACAGGATCGACAAAAGAGTTATGCGGATCTTCATCGGAAGGATGTAGAATTTAGTATTAGGGATCATGTATTGTTACGTGTTGCACCATGGAAAGGAGTTACAAGATTTGGGAAGAGAGGAAAGCTCAATTCACGATTTGTTGGTCCATTTGAAATTCTTGACGAAATAGGAAATGTGGCATATCGACTCGCATTACCTTCAAGCATGTCTCATGTTCGTAATATTTTTCACATATCTGTGCTTCGTAAATATGTGAAAGACCCGAACCACATAATTGAGTTAGAACCAGACGAGATAGCCGAAGATTTAACGTACGAGGAGGTACCTGTTAAGATCTTGGATAGGAAAGAGCATGTTCTACGCACGAAGGTTATACCACAAGTTAAGGTTTTGTGGAGAAACCATGCTATTGAAGAAATGACCTGGGAGTTGGAATCAGAAATGAAAGTGAGGTATCCTCACCTTTTTGAAACACCAGGTACGTACGTCAATTTCGAGGACGAAATTTCATAAGGAGGGGAGGTTGTAAGACCCCAACTTATTAATAAATGAAATTTAATTTCCTCTATTTATTATTTTGAAATAGAAAGGGTTGATTTGATTAATGTGGTTAGTTATGGGTAAAATGCGCAAATATTTCAAATAAGCAAGTGGTTATAAAATATTCATTTTTGGTCGGTGAATATTCGTTTGGTCGTGGAATATTCTTACTGTCGGAGAATATTCGTACGACGGCGCAGCCTTGTGTGGGCCCCATAACAGAATAACTGTCGGATGAAGAAAATGACAAATTTGAGTTTTTATAAATAATGGCGTAGTTGTTACCGTTAACACTGTTGGAATACCTAGTGGTTAAAATACAGTAATACTCGTAGTTGCACAGTAGCACACGGTATTGCACAGTATTTTTTTTTAATTATTGATTCTTACGTGTGAAGGCACTACTCAATAATTGTTACAGTAGTTACTGTTCAATATTTTATTTTATTGATTCAATAATTGCTACGTTGATATTTTATATTATTGTTGTTTTAATAATTGTTACTGCACAGTATTTCCCATTATCAGATCAATAATTCATATTATTTGAATAATATTATTAGATAGCATTATTGACAATATCTAGAAAGTTCCGTCTAAGAAAAGATTTGGTCACCTAATTACGCGCCAGTAAGGAGAAATCCTTATTGGAAAGCCCCCTCTTTCCTGGGAACGGCCTGGTTGTCATGATTGTGATTCTGTAATATTATTTGTGAATAATTAATTATTGATCTATATGATAATGAAATATTTATTTGATGTGGATATAAATGATGGATTTATTTATGTGGTTATAAATGAACAAATTAATGTTGAGGTGTTTTATCAGTATTTTTATCGGAATGGAGATATTAAAAATCAAATCAGGGTTTTTGAAAAATATTGCGGGAGTTATAATTTTTAATCCGACCGTTGGATCGTGGTAATTTTTGGATATGTTATTCATATATAAGTTGAGTGTATGTCCACAAATTTTGAACCGTTAAAAATGAACGTATGATTTGTTATGAATTTTACGAGATGACTTGTTCAGAAATTATAGAAGTTGCGGAATTTGTCATTTTGGTAGAAAATTCTAGAATTAGTGGGCCCCACTTTTGGTTGGTGAAAATGTGCTGAGATTTTTATTCAAATGTGGTGGGTGAGAATAGTAGCAGGTAAAGCCATCAGGTTGCAGGTTAAGTCTGCTTCGGCGTGCTAACATTTTCCTATAAATAGAGGGCTAAGTTAGAATTAAAAATCACACCAGAAACAAGTTTTCTCTCTTTCTCTCTCTAGATTATTGAGTGTATTTTGAGAGTATTTAGATAATTTGTGAGTTTCTATTCATTAGTGCAAGTTTCTTTCAACCTTATACCGATATTCCGATCAGAAGTACTGATATTTTGAGGTAAGGGATATTATTTTTCTTAAATGATATTATTTTCATCAATATCATTATGCTGAAATATTGATATGAGTTTTTATTTTATCAAATTTGAAACTTTTTGTGTCGGGATTACTATTCATGTATACGACACTATTCACGTATACGGCACTATTCACGAATACGACACTATTCACCAAAAAATAAAATTTTCCCTTTTTGTCCAAGATATCTATTATGGTTACTATCTTTGATTATATCCATGTTTTGATCTTTATTTTTGAATTCTGCTTCACAATTGATTATTATGAAGTATTATTGATCTTGGATAAACTGTTATACGAATCCCTACTATTTGTCCTTTTGTCTCACTGGATTCGTTTTCTTTAAGATATTTTTCATCATCCTCAGTCCTAAATGATGATATTACTGAATATCTTTGGCTTGTTGTGCAAAGATGTATGATTACCTGATGAATATCTTTGGCCTGTAGTGCAAAGATGAACAGGTGTTGAGATGAACATGACTGACCGGTGATACAAATGAATATATTTGGCCTGTAGTGCAAAGATGAATATTTGGTTAAAGATGATTATTAATTGATGTAACAGGGATAAAATATTGATGATGGACTTTTAAATCTTAGAAGATAGTAGAATTCATTCTCTACTTGACTCTTCTAATGGTTTGCTGTTTCCGTTGCAGTTGTTGATCTAAAACTTGTTGTCGATTATATTCTATCAGATTTTTTCCTGTTGAATACTAATGATAATTTGTTGTATATTATCTTAGTCATAATATTCTTTACTGGGCTAGTTGAGCACACCCTTTTTCTTTTTGTTCCATTTTTCTTCTCAGGAGGTGAGAACATAGCAGGATCTAGTCGGGGTATGGAGTGATGGTTCTAGAAAGATGTTTTAGCAGTCCTCACTATTTCTGTAAAATAGTGTTTGAATAATTGTAATGAGGACTTATTTGAGTGTGGATATTGTCTAGAAGACAATATTTGTATTTAAACTCACAGTATGTGTTGTCGTATTTTGCACGACAATTGTATTATTGAAGTTATAGTTTGCTTTTTGTACCATGTATTTGGCGACTCAGAATGGGTGTTGTATACCTATTTTGGGGGCGTCACAACAACACTCTCATCACACTAGCCCTTAATCACCCCTGTAAACTTGCCGAAAGAAAAAATACAGCATGAGCCAGTTGCCCAGTACGGATATAGAATATATTTAATGAACCGAAATAACTAACTCAATTAAATGAAATAAAACGAAACTAACTGAAACGAAACGAACAAAACTAACACAACGAAATAATAGGCTGAATCAAATGGCTGGAGTTATTTCATATCGAGTGAGCTCTAAAATATATCTTGCCACACAGACAAGTCAAAACAATGCCACAAAGGCAAGTCAAACTAATGCCACACAGGCAACCAAAATAATGCCACACAGGCAAATCACACATTGGACCGTGAATCCAAATGTATACAAATCGGATAGTGTGTTTGGCACAACATCACCAATCCGCATAACAGAAAACTAGGGTTAACCCATACGCTTCCCACAACAAAACACCAAATGGCCCACTTACTCCGGAGCCCAAACAGAGACGCCGTGGACTAATCACACTGCCACGAAAAGTGTCATGCCTCTTGTGCCAAGACGACATACATGTGGTACCCCCACATGTGGTTATAGCTCAAGTATACCCTACGGTATATTCTAACAAAAATACTATGTCACAACACATGCAACATAATACCAACAAAAGGGTTATATATGTACATGTTGAACCAAATCAAATTATAGTCACAAGGTCTCAAAAAGAAGGTAGCAACATGTACCGCTCTAGAATTATCAAAAATAAATACTAAACATGATATCTTAATTCAAAGAGTACAAATACGAGTTGTCGACGTCGGGATTTTTAATTGTCCCTTTCCGTTACTTGTTCTTTGGTGTTCTCATTTTAGGTGAGATTTGTTTGAAAAAACAAGTGAAAAAGGTCCGACATGTATAATGTCGACGATTGGACTATAAGAGTCATCAGTTGGTTTTTTAAATGGTTGTACCAAGAAAATCGAGAAAAGGTTTGCACATTGACCCAGTGATGTGACACTGCTAAACGGGTCGGTGAAATCGAGATTCATTAGGGTCCGGGGACTTGGTTATGCGGAGGGAAGGTGTTAGGCTCCCCCCGACATCCTTGTTACCACGGTGTCCGCCTCTTTTCAAGAAACTGTTATCTGAATGTGTGTGTGTGTGTGGGTCAATGTGCTGTTATTTGGAAGTAGTGCGAGGCCTCGTTCGCACCTATATACACAGGGTTTGAATTTTATGTAAAAATTCAATTTTAAGCAAGATATGGCAGTGATGTTTTATAAAAGAGGTTTTTCAAACCCTGATGCTCAATAGTAATTGAGACCTTTTACACTCCCATTTTATTCCGTATTCGGCTGGATTGATTTTATTTGACAGATGCGAGGCATCCGTACGAAAATAATGTACAAAAAGGTGTTGAATCCCTCGTGGTTATGTAAACCATCTGAGGTAATCCAAACATCACAGAATAATTTACAAGCTGTTTACAGCTGAAAATGTCCATCAAGGGAACCGAATCTAGATCCAATGGGATGAATCTGTGATCACATAATTCCTAGGCTCACATGATGCCGCAATTGATATAAACGCAGTAAGCAAGTATATATATATATAAGCTGTAAATATATATATATACAGACATGATCACCAACCACGAAGTACCTCCATGGGGGATCAGAAATATAAATAAAGCTGTAAAAGCTATCAACCGCCACGGAGGAAACTCCAGGCGGGACGAAATGTAGAGAAAGCTGTAAAAACGAGCAACCACCACGATGTAAACTCCAGGTGGGACGAAATGTACAGAAAGCTGTAAGAACGGTCAACCACCACGAAGTAAACTCCAGGTGAGACGATATATATATATATATATATATATATATATATATATATATATATATATATATATATGTATGTATGTATAAAAGCATGTAAACGCACCAGATATAAAATCCAGGCTCATCGAACAGAGTTCGACCACAGTTAATATATATAAGTGTATATATATTAAAGCACGTAAACGCTCCGGATGTAAAATCCAGGCTTATCGAACAGAGTTCGACCACAGATAATATATATAAGTATATATATATTAAAGCAGATAAACGCTCCAGACCGAAGTCTAGGCTCATCGAACAGAGTTCGACACGCAGTTCATATATATAAATATATATAGGAAAGTAAATAAACGCTCCAGACCGAAGTCTAGGCTCAATCGAGGCATAACTCGATAATGTTAGTCAATATATATGTGAATATATATATAATATATATATATATATATATATATATATATATATATATATATATATATATATATATATATATATATAGACTGAAATGAAACCACGGACCGAAGTCCGGGCAAAAGCAAGCAACACGACTCTCAACGTGTAGAAGGGTGTGTGTAAAAATGAAGAGAAAGACTCTAAAGTGTGTGAGAAGGCTTACAGTGGGCTGCCAAAGAAGACTTCTATATCTTTAGAGTGAGTAAACACAGACTTTTATAGGTACAAAAGGGCTATATATGAGCACACAAGTGTTTAAAAGGGGAAAGTACACTGCCTGAGATGAGTGCAGAGCAAATTGGGCAGGGCTTCCTCGCCATTTTTTCTTACAAAATGGCCACCCCAAACCCTCTATTTATAGAGGGTGGAGCCGCAGGTGTACCTGCGGCTGAGCTACAGGTGTACCAGAGGCAACCCGGGTGGTCCCGGGTTTTTCAGCTCGGGTCATCTCGAAGTACATGCACTCAAGCACTGTAATGTCCACTCGAACTTTCAGAAGTGCAATCCGGGCATCCGTTTAGGTATATAAAACCTATTTCGGACTGCCGTTGTCGAGAGTTGTACGATGGCATGGGATTAGAGTTTGTGCGAAGTCATTGAAGATGGGACGGTGCCCTCCGGTCTTCAAGCTTCAACTTTCATCCGTTACCCTGTACAATAGTCACTTGGGATTGATTAGTCTTGTGGGACATTGTTGCGTAGATATGTTGAGGCGACGTGACATGACATCGTGTTGGTCAGATGACGATGTTGCCCCTCACCGGTGTTATCGTCGGATTGGGCTGATAAAGCAAGCGTTGCTCAGCTTCGCTGGGATTGGACTGCTACAATTGGTTGAAGGTCCTCATTGTCATCCTTGAGGTGTGTCTGTCTTCCCAATGTTATCGCCGGGCTGGTACAGTGGATCTCGTTGTAACCGCCGAGATTGAAGCTGGTTGCATTTGTAACAAGCATTTCCGGGGTTATCGCCGAAATTACATTCCTTGGGGTTATCACCAAGGTTGGTGGCTATTTTCATGGTTGGGACTGAGACTGGATACCTCAGGGTTATCTCCGAGATTAATGGGTCTTCTCCGGTGTGTGTTCTGGTATTGTATCTACATGCCTCGGGGTTATCTCCGAGATTGGAATTGTTATTCCCAGATTGCGATCCGGGGTTGATGCTGAACTTCCGGTAGTATCCAGCATGGATATGGATCGTCTTTCAGGGTTCCCTCTTAAAAGACGAATCTACTCTCCTACAATGTTAGTGACAGGTGTACAGAAAAATTTCGAGTGTCTACAGATGCCCCTCTTTATCATACTCATGCATGGCAATGCATGGGTAGGATAAAGAATCCTAGACACTTGAAATGCAACAAGATAAACATGATACTATAGATAGCAACGTGATGTAAATGTATGATGCATGTGTATGGGGTTGTGGCCCAACACACTGGGGATGATTGCTGGCTCCCTGTTGCTTCAACTGGGGATTGGCAACGATTACCAGATTTGATGTGTAATCCGAATCTGTTAGGACGTTGATGTTGGAGTTATCATCAACTTCATGGATAATGACTTGATCCTGCAGATGTACCTCTTTTGTGTAAGAGATCTCTGGAGATAAAGCTTGATCTGTTTGAGGATGTGTATAACATATTACATCATCTATCCTCTTTGATGACATTGACCTCTCCTGGTTAGTATCGCCAGAATATGCCAAGATTCTATTGGGTTTACTGCCAACAGCAAATGCTGTCAGGGATGCCTGACCTTCGTTGACGTGTACTTCACCAACATGTTAATCAACGGTTGAAAAATCCTATAGGATATACTGTCAAGGCTGCTTGACCTCCGCTTTCGTGTAGATCACCGGAACATTGCGTTGTGACCCCCGCCGGGGATCTGAGCGGTCGGGTGTGAAAACCTCGAATAGCTCCAGAGCTCTGATAGGTTTGAATCGCTATCGGCTATAATAATATCAAGGCTGCTTGACCTTCATTGATTTGTGTGTCAATGGATGAGCATGCGTTGTAACCCCCGCCGGGGATTCCACATTGTAACCCCCATCGGGGATTTTACATTGTAACCCCCGTCGGGGATTAGCTTGTGTGAAAAGATTGGGGTGACAACCTTACGCTGACGGCATCGGACCTCTGTACGGTATTGCTGAATGTGGTATGAAAAGACTTGAATCATCGGTATAGTAAACCCTATGTTCGGGCGAATACCAATGGATGAAAAGAAAGCCACAGTTGGATCCAGAAAAACTAAGGTTTTAGGCTATTCTGCTCAATCGCGTAGCATTTTTATCCCGGGTTTGCCCTTTTCAGCTTGTAAGAACTCCTTTACAACTCTAACTGGACCGAGCTGGAGTGATGGTACTCACATGGGAGTGCCGCAGGTGCACCTGCTGTAGCTGCAGATGGGCCCGCGGCCAACCGTGGATGAATATAGTTATAAAATGCAAAGCTCAAGGTAAGGAAATACCACACCCTTTCTGAGGTGATTTGGAGACTTGTTGTCCAGATACTATGGATTCGGATCAGCCGAGCAGTTCCTATAGGACCACTTCTGGTGTACGGCAGAGGGTTTTTGAAGTACCTCGTCCCCGTTCTGTCAGACAGCCTCGACGGTTGGTGGAGGCCGTGATACGTCCTGTCCAGGTAGATGTTCTCAACGTTGAGGATGAGGAGTCGAATATTTCGATAGAGGATCTCGCTCCTACTGTACATGTCCTTCGCAGGGAGCTTCCGAGCATTCAGGTGGTGAACCCAGAATTGCTGGGTGATTTGGGCAGACATCCATCGATGTATTTTCATGCTAACGAGGTATGGCGTTAGACTTTGATCTTCCTTCTTTCCTATTGATGAGGACTAAAGGGTTTTGATGTTGATCTGTATTTCATGCAGGTTCCTGGTTTTACACAGCCTCGAGGGAACTGGTTCAGCATTCACTTCATGTATCAGGCGCTTCATCCTGACTATAGAGTAGTAATGCATGAGTGGGGATTTGGGGAATTCTTCTCCATCCTTCCCCGTCGTTGTCCCTGGGGTTACCTCAGGGCATTGTCTGAGCGATAGTTTCATCAGACTCAATCACTCCATCTGCTGGATTGCGAGGTGATGATGACGCCTATGGATTGGCGAATTATCACAGGTATGGAGTTTAGGGCCTTGCATGGCAAATATTACCCTTACTGCCATTAGATCCTTATTAGGAGTTCTAGCGGCGGCACTCAAAGGCAGGACTGTCCGTTCAGGTCCTTTGAGCGTAGATGCTATGAGCGGGCTATTGAGTGAGCCTATGCCTGATGATGTCAGAATCAGGGGTCGCGTTCTGCGGTGATTGTTCCTGATGATCATTTGAGGCTGCTTCATAGCAGACAACTCTTCCACGGTAACTTTCGCTTTGATCAGCGCTACACGTGATGTGGACCGTATTGGAGAGTATGATTGGGGCTCCTACACCTTTGCCTATTTTCTCAAGGGCATGCGTATGCGCTCACAGGGTTTGACTGAGGCTTGGCTAGGATTTTACCCATTTCTGCTGGTGAGTATTTCTCTTGTCATTTACCATGTATAGGTTAAGAGTGTTAACTGATAGCAGATGTTTGCCTTTGTGTTGACAGTTTTGGGCCTATGAGAGGCTTTACATTGTCAGAGGGTCCATGTACTCAGGAGGCGTTCCATCGGTGGTGGTCCCCTCGCACTATTGGAGCTCAGTCCCGCGCCACACAGTTTATGGGGGATATGGTTCCAGGATCCTTGATGATGACAGATTAGATAGCTTCTGTCCGAGATCTGACTCATATGACCCAGATTGATAGTTTGACCCGGTAGTTGGACCAGGCACATATTTTTATCTGGCATTTGGGCAGAGACCCGATTGAGGCGGCTTCATTTGATCCTTCCAGCTCAGGCACTGGCCCCTCAGGTGACCCATTCAGTTTTGTCGACACAGATCCTCATCTATATAGGCCTGACATCCCTGTTGATAGAGATCCAGTGACTCAGGAGGAGTTACATCAGGTGGACAGGATTGATGATGTAGACATCGACACCATTGTCTTCTTCTAATGTATATTCTCGTTATATCTTTTGATAGGCCTCTGTTAGATATTGGGTGGTTGTGCCCCATTCTCGCTATATCTTTTGATAGGCCTTTGTTAGATATTGGGTGGCTGTGTCCCATTTTCCTGTATTTATAGTTGTACAGAGATGATGTATTAGATGATGATATACTTAGGAATGTATGCACTGTTTTTTTTCATTCCCTATATCATATTACCATCTATTATCTGTTATGCATGTATCATGTTATGCATATGTATGTATGTCCAGAGATATTTGGTATTGACCCCTGGATGGTCTTATGACACGGCCCGCACAGATGTCTTCTTCGACAGTTAGCCGCATAGATCATACCCCACCGTCAGTGGTGGTATCGGGTATGAGATCGTGGTATGATAGCATGCCACCACCAGACAGAGTGACTGTAGATCATTTATTGCAGCATACCATGACATTTTTGACTTTTCAGGTTCCCGTAGGATTTGTGGACGGGATGATAGAGCATTGGCTACCGGATAGGCAGGTATTCCGATTTTCGGCACCCATGAGTTGACTCCTACTCTGGAGGAGTATGCACGTTTGACGATGCTGCCTCTAGACAGACCTTGCGTGCATCTGGCTTTGGGAGACATGAGTAGACGATTTATGACTCTCACAGGATTGAGGCGCAGAGTGGTACATGATGAGTTAACATCTGGCCACGTGATATCCCAGCATTTTCTGTATGACAGATTTGGCTCGGAGGATAGCTATTCACGATATTCCGGGGATTTCACCACACCGGAGGCTCATTGGCGCTTGGCCAGAGTTGACGTACTGATGCTATGTGTACTATCATATGTGTATATGCCACGGTATATGGATGAGATAGATATAGGCATTATCTTGGCCGTGAGAGCTCTCAGGGAGGGTCATACCATTGTACCTATTATTGTAGCAGAGACCCTGCAGTCGGCATCATATTGTTGCATGTATCCTACAGGAGTGTTCACAGGTAGCTCAATCATGCTATATGTGTGGTTCATGTCACACTTGAGACCGATTAGCACTTTTAGACGGCATGGGTACTGCTTCACCCATGATGTAGCTATGTCATACTCTTTTCAGCCATTAGAGTGTATAGGTGCTCTGTCCTGGTCCACATTCTTGGCAGATATCAGAGATCCATTCAGCATATTGCCATGTTCGGGGCTTAGCTCACCATACAGCTTCATTACTCATGCTCCAGGCATGAACTATCTCCCTTTGGCTTGTTTGAGGGGAGTGACCACTTATCACCCATTAGCCGTGATGTCGCAGTTCGACCAGTTCCAGGATTTTCATCCTTTTGAGGGGGCGACAGGTCAGCGTTCAGCTTCTCGGTATCTCTCAGCAGAGGACCGATCTCGGATATACGCCTGCTGGGATCGGCGTGAGATAGCGGCTTTTTCTGTCAGTCATCCTGGTTATTTCGTAGAGTATTCTGCGTGGATGGAGACAGAGATTTTATCGGCTGTAGCAGTATTTGCAGTACCGGAGAGCTAGTTAGATGATGTAGAGCCCATGGAGGACATTGATACCTATATCAAGGAGGAGCCCCACTGCTGGGTTGCCAGCATTTCTTCCAGATTCTCCTAGTACCAGTACTATTGTTATTCAGCACTCGGCACAGTACTTAGAGCAGAGTCTTCATCTGATGACCTTTGAGAGAGATCAGATTCGATCTATGATGTCGATTGCTCTTGATGGGATGGAGGCCGCTCTATTGGAGAGAGACGAGGCCTTAGCTCGCAGAGATGCTGCCGTAGTTGAGTGGGATGAGGCTTTATCAGCCAGAGATGCAGTGATAGTTGAGCGGGATATTGCCATATCTGCTCGAGATGTAGCCGTCACAGATAGTACTACAGTGAGGTCCCTTACCACTGGCATGATCGCAGAGATGAGCACATATATTGATGATCATATGGTCACCATGCAGATGGCTACAGATCTATTGAGTCGTATGGATATTCTCATACAGGAGACCACAACTTTACCTCCATCTTCTGAGAGGGATGCCATGTTGGGCTTGTTAGCTCGCATATACCCTGACTTGTAGATGATCTTGTATTTTCCTGCACATACTAGCTTAGCCATTTTGTCATGTACAGTTTACATTGTGTATATCAAACAACATTATATATAACAGGGAAATATATTTTTGATCACTTCCCTTTTAGATATGCCTTGCTGCTTGCTTGATATTTTGCCTGCTGCTTCAGGGCTTGTGATCGTGATGTATTCTGAATTCCTTCTTGGTGAATGGACAATGAGTTGTCTCTGGATATTTCAGAATGAATCATCGATCTGTATGTATCCCTACCATCTCTCGGTGTCTTGGGACTTGTTTCTGTATAGAAATGAGGAGAGGAGTGTGGGTTTCCTCTCTGAGATTGACCGCACCACAGATGGTTGGCAGTACTTCTATTTAGGAGAAGCCTAGTTAATTCCATCTCTTATGGATTGGTGTTGCTCTTTGAGGTACAACCGCCGCTTAGATGGTCGCCGAATCTCCTATTTAAGAGGAGTTCAGGTAATTCCATCCCTTTGGTCTGAAGCCGAATGAAATGTAGTGGATTGAAGGATGATCCCAGTACCAACTGACAAGGGTTTGTGTTTTGATAGGGGGTGAGACCGCACCATGAATGGTTGCCTACGTACTCCTATTGAAGAGGAGATCAGGTTTGCGTAGTTCGAACCTGGTGTAAGAGGTTCAACGCTGTATGTGGCAGGAATGGTTTAGGAATGTTTTTATTATTTTTTTTATTTCGACCGGGCCATATGAAATGGTTGCCTACGTACTCCTATTGAAGAGGAGATAAGGTCGACGTAGTTCGCCCCTCAGGGTGAGATGAAAAGCGTAATCCCATGTGCAGGTCAGAGTGTGGGGAGGAAAGAGTTTAATCCTAAGTTGAGGATAAACTGCAGGTGAAAAGTTTGATCCCATGTATGGGTAGCCAAACTGTATACGTAAGAGGTTCAATCCACGGTGGGATGACCTAAGTTGTAGGAACGCAAAGGAGAAAGCCAGGCTGCTAGCTTGAAAGGTATGTTTCCCTGAGGGGCAAAGTGTAGCAAAGTTGTTTGTGGTAAAGGTTTAAAGAACCGGAATGACTGGTGACTTGATGGTCTACCACCAGGATGTTTACTTGAGGGTAACTTCAGACATAGTACCGTTTCATGGCGTCTGAGTTGATGAGTTACGGAAATTCATCGCCGTCCATTTCTTACAATCTGAGAGCGCCTCCTGTCAATACTTCCTTGACAATAAACGGGCCTTCCCAGTTAGGAGCAAATTTTCCCTTAGACTGATCTTGGTTGTCCAGTATTTTCTTCAAAACCAAGTCATGTTGTCTGAATTGCCGTAGTCGGACTTTTTTGTTGTAGGATCGGGCGATCCTTTGCTGATATAACTGACCATGGAAGATAGCCGCGGTTCGCCTTTAGTCTATTAGAGACAATTGGTGATACCTATCTTGTACCCATTGGTCTTCATCCAACTGAGCGTCTATCAATACTCTGAGGGATTCCATCTCAACTTCTATTGGGAGCACTACTTCCATCCCATAGGTCAATGCGTAGGGGGTTGTCCCAGTGGAAGTGCGCACTGAGGTTCTGTAGGCTAACAGAGTCAGAGGCAATTGGTCAGGCCAATTTTTGTGATTGGTGGACATCTTCTGCATAATCTTCTTGATGTTCTTGTTAGTCTCTTCGACAGCACCATTCATCTTCGGACGATAGATGACTGAGTTGAGATGTTTAATGTGGAATTTACTGTATAATTCCTCCATCATTTTGTTGTTGAGGTTCTTGGCATTGTCGGACACAATCACCTCTGGTTGTCCATATCGATAAATGACATTGTTTCTGATGAAAGCAATGATGACTTCTTTAGTAACCCTGGGGAAGGAGGCTGCTTCTATCCACTTGGTGAAGTAGTCGATCATGGTGAAGATAAATCGATGACCATTACTGGCTTTAGGCTCAATGGGCCCGATAACGTCCATTCCCCACATTGAGAAGGGCCAAGGTGAACTCATATTATGAAGTTCCCGTGGAGGGGCGTGTATAGCATTCCCATAAATCTGGCACTGATAGCATCTCCTGACATGGTTATTGCAATCAGCTTTGAGAGATAGCCAATAATGTCCCGTCCTGAGGACTTTCTTAACAAGGAGGGGGCCACTCTTGTGGGGGCCGCAAACTCCGCCATGGATTTCATCCACAAGCCTTTGGGCTTGATCTTTGTCTAAACATCTGAGGAGACCTACTCCTACATCTCTTTTGTAGAGCGCATCTCTACTCAGGTAGAATTTCATAGCCAGTTGGTGGATCAGCCTTTGTTCAGTCGGGCTCGCCTCAGCGGGTGTAGATCCATCTCTCAGATATTCCTTGATATGCTGATACCAAGGATGTTGGATGGGAGGTAGCTCATCCGATGCTTCTCCAACATAATTCCCATAGGCCGGGGCCTTGTGCAGGGAAATTGTAACGCTTGGAAAGTGTTCCTTGTCTGATATGCAAATCAAGGAGGCCAAAGTTGCTAACGCGTTTGCGAAATCATTCCTATTACGAGGAATGTGTAGAACGGATATTTCTTCGAATCCCAAAGCCATCCTTAAGACCTGCCGATGGTAAGGCAGCAAATGTGGTTCCTTGGTTTGATAAATTCCGGTGGATTGTTTGATTACCAACTCCGAATCTCCAAGGACAGTTAACCGCCTGATGCCCATTGAATGGGCAAGTTTTAGCCCCATAAGACAACCTTCACACTCAGCCGTATTGTTGGTACTGACAAACTGTAATTTGACGGCGAAGGGATACTGCTCCCCCGTATCAGATACTAGAACTGCTCCAGCTCTAGAACCTTCCATATTAACAGCTCCATCGAAATACATCTTCCACGTATGGCGTGTATTGTACTGATGGTATTGTTGAATTGTCATTACTCCTTCATCGGGGAAATACGTCTCCAAGGGTTTGAAATCCCCTGATGGTGCGGCGGCCAGTTGATCCGTAATTCCTTGACCTTTGATGGACTTTTGAGTCACATATACGATGTCAAATTATTGTAGGATCAACTGCCATCTGGACAGTCGATAATTCAGTATGGGTTTACTGAACACGTACTTGAGAGGATCCACGCGGGATATGAGATGGGTTGTGTGACCATAGAGATAATGTTGTAACCTCATGGCAGCCCATGCTAAAGCACAACACGTCTTTTCGATCAGAGTGTACTTGTGTTCACTGCTGCTGAATCTTTTGGTGAGGTAATAGATAGCTCGTTCTAGGCCTCTATCATCCTTCTGTCCCAGCAGGAAGCCCATGGCATTGTCACTTACGGACATATACATAAACAGGGGAACATCATCCCTGGGTGGTACCAAGATGGGAGCTTTGATTAGCTATTTCTTGATTGTAAGGAAGGCATTCTGGCACTCCTCATTCCATTTTATGGAGGAGTTCTTCCTTAATAGCTTGAAGATTGGCTCACAGGTTACTGTGAGTTGGGAGATAAATCTGCTAATGAAGTTGATTCTTTCCAAAAATTCCCGTATTTCCTTTTCTGTTTGAGGAATGGGCATTTCAGTGATGGCTTGGATTTTGGTAGGATCCAGCTCTATTCCTTTGTGGCTGACTAGAAATCCTAGCAACTTGCTTGATTTAACGCCAAAGGCGCACTTAGCGGGATTCAACTTCAAGTTGTACTTACGCAACCTGTTGAACAACTTCCTGAGATGGTCTATATGGTCATCCTCCTTCTGGGATTTGACAATAATGTCATCCACATAGATCTCGATCTCTTTATGCATTAAGTCGTGGAAAAAAGCCATCATAGCTCGTTGATAGGTAGCTCCAACATTGATGAGGCCGAATGACAACCGTCTATGGCAAAAAGTTCCCCAAGGAGTGATGAAAGCAGTTTTTTCACGATCTTCCTCGGCAACCATGATCTGATGATACCCCGCAAAGCAATCTGCAATGGAATACATGTCGTATTACGCAGTATTGTCAATGAGAATGTGGATAAATGGCACGAAAAAGCTATCTTTTAAGCAAGCTTTGTTCAAGTCCCGGTAATCCACACAAACTCGTACCTTCCCTCTAGGTTTAGGTACGGGGACGATGTTGGATATCCACTCAGGATATGTAGACACCATTATGATGCCGGCTTGAAATTGTTTCACAATTTCTTCTTTCACCTTTAAACTCCATTCAGGTTTCAATCGTCTGAGCTTTTGCTTGACTGGCTTGAATCCCTCTTTGATGGGAATGCGATGAAGGACAATGTCAGTGGAAAAACCCACCATATCTTTATGAGACCATGCAAACACATCCTGGAACTGGGTTAGTAGCGTAACCATTTCATTCCGTTGGTTTGGGGTAAGGTCTGAACCAATCTGGATTAACTTAGGATTTTCTAAGGTTCCGAGATTGAAAGGAGTAGTTTGATCAAGGTTGGGTTTAGGTTTATCTTTGACCCATTCTTGAATTTTTGGAGGCACCTCAATGTCATCCGGTATATCCACCAAGGCTGAATTCATCTCTACATCAAAGGTACAATCCTTGTGGAGAAGAGGCACCGTATCAGCAAGTACAGGCACATCTAAATTCAGAGTCCTAAAACAAAATATGCTTGCATTTAGTATATATGAAATGTGTTGATCATACACAGTGTTAGCATATACTGGCAAAATAAACCGCTAATACTGTACAGAAAAGTAAGCAGTTATTATATATACAGGGCAGAAAGAGTTTCTGCCCGCTTTATCCTTGACGACCAATGCAAGGAATGTTGTTCCAATTGGCAAGAGTAAATTCCGGGTGAACAGCAGTGATAGAGGGATTATCATCATCTTTCCTAACCCGAATGATAGCCACTACGTCTGGGCAATCATCGTCTGGGGTATATCTGTTGGTATGCTCATCATGAACGATGATGCGTATGCTGGACATCATCCTGATGACGTCTTGCTTGATTCTTTGTTCCTCTTCCTCCATTGCGGGATCTGGAACAAAGATTTCTTTCTCCTTCACCGGTACCGGCTTGGGAAATCACATTGCCATTATATTGGCTGGCACCTTTACGGGAGGTTGTGCGGACTCAGAGCTTGAAGGCGAAGCTAAACGCCGTACGTTTAAAGCTGCAGGAATCTGCTGATGCTTATGAGGATTCTTGTGACTATAACTGGCAGAATAGCCTAGTCCAGCTGTCCCAATTTGCTGGGTTAAGCGAATAGGGTATTTGACACCCTGGCAATCTTTACCCAACCCTTGTCTCGGTTTATGACCCAACGACATCATTTCTTGCGTGGCCGACATTACCTCGACAGAAATCTAGGGTTCGAGCAATGGCGTTCCAATAGCATGGTATTAGGTATTGCTTATTTCCAAAGCATAAAAACTAATTGGCTCAACATCCTTATTGGCATTGATGAGCGGCATGTCCCCGGGCTGAGAAAACTCCGATTCAGCGTTGACTGTGATCAGGCTATTGTTAATGATGTATTTCAACTGTTGGTGAAGAGTGGAGGGGACTACCCCTGCCATGTGAATCCATGGTCGTCCCAAGAGCAGGTTGTATCCCGAATCTATCTTGAGCACGTGGAAAGATACGCAGAATGTATGAGGACCAATCTCAATTGGTAGCTCAATTACTCCGATCGAGTTATGGCGGGCTCCATCAAAAGCTTTGATGATGGTATGGCTACTCTGAATTCGATTGGGATTGATATTCATCTTCACCAAGGTAGCATATGGGCAGATATTCAGAGAGTAACCTCCATCTATTAAAACTCCCGCCACCATATGTCCGGAGGACAAAACCGCAATGTGCAACGGTTTGCAATGACCGGTCCCTTCGGGCGGTATGTCATCATCAGTGAAGGATATCACATTGTTGTTGAAAATATGATCAACCAGATGTTAAAACTTTTTCGTATCAACTGATGTCGGTAAATAGGCTTCTTCTAAAACCTTTAATAATACCTTCCGGTGATTCTCAGAAGTCAAGACCAAGTCCAAGATTGATATCTGTTGTGGAGCATTTTTCAAGCTTAAAACCACCTTGGCTTCGTTATGACCCATAGTGCGGAGGAAATTTTCAATCTTCTCAATGGGTACTTTCCCCTTAGACTTGATGACAGGCTTTATTACCCATTGGGGGAAGATACAGTGGATTTTTCTTCGACACTGCAGCAGTTGTATGTGAGGTAGATCCTTCACCTTCTCCATAATTGCACAGAACTGCGCGCAAGCTAACAATAGGATATTGTGCTCTGCACGGCAAGTTGATTGGCTCGGGAGTGGCCACTTTCAAAGGATTGTTGATTCCCTTAAGTTGAATTACTAGCATGACAAGTGATTTGTTAACCCCATCACTTTCAGTGGATATGACTGCTACTACACTCTTCCACTTAGTAGGACACGAATCCTTACTTGCCCATAACACAGTGTCGTTATCTGCCAGACGCAGTATGCCACTGTCGATTAAATTTTGAATAAGGTGGCGGAGTGCCCAGCATTCTTCTGTGCTGTGACCGCGAGATTGAGAATGATATTGACATATTCCCTCAGAGTTGTATCGTCCCGAACGGGGATTGATTGGAGGTAGAAGGGAACTAATCCTTCCTTCATTGATTAACATATGAAGGATTTCCTCCATAGGTTGGCCCAAATATGTGAATTCCCTTTTGTTGGCAAAATCCCGACGGGCCTTAGCATTCGCTCTCTTCATTACTTTGTCTTCCAGCAGTTCATTTTTTGAAAGTGAAGAGGGAATATTCCTGACAATAGGTAGGAGACTGGCATACTCCTGGCTGATTAGCTGACGAGTCACTTGATGCTGATAAGTCACCAGTTCCGCCAATTGCTTAATTTGTTTACAAAGAGTTTTCATCTTTCGTTCCATTGTGAATTGGAACTTGGCATAATCCCATCTGTCATCACCATCTTTGGGGATTTGGGAGGATTCACAGCTGAAATTAGAACTCTGTCCACTGCTCTAATTAATCATGTTGACCTCTTCTTCCTTGTGTTGAGGAAGAAGGTTGTCTTGAACGTGAGGTTGATCGGGTTTGGTGACCACGATTTCCCTGTTGTCTATCAGGTCTTGGATTTTTTGTTTCAAGGCCCAACAATCCTGAGTATCATGTCCAGGTGCCCCGGCATGATAAGCACATTTCCGAGCAGCATTAAAACCCCGACCATTAGGGCTGGCTGGTGGAAGAAGATGCGTGATTTTCTTCTGTGTTGTTAGAAGATTGAGAATGTTCTCGAGGGTGTCCCCTAAGGGTGTGAATACTCGAGGTCATTTGGCTTCTCCACCTTTTGGTACTGGAGGGTTTGAAGACTGTGCTTGAAAGGGAGTGTAATTTCTCCTCTGGATAGGCATGTTTTGACTGCCTTTTTGACCCTGTAGTATCAGGGAAACATCCTCTTCTTTCTTTTTATGGACCCTCTGGGGGTTATTCCCATAATTTTCAGATTGGATGTGATCAGCAACCGCTTTGAGTGCAGTTAGGTCTTGAATCTTTCCGGATTTCAATCCCATTTCAGCCATCTCCCCATGTTTGACCATTTCAGAAAATGGTTTACCGATGCCGGCTAAAACTCTTTCATAGAAAGGTGCTTCTTTTATGTCTATGAAAGTTATGAGCATCTCTGATTCTGTCATGGAAGGACTAACTTGGGCAGCCAGACGTCTCCACCTCTGAGCATACTCCCTGAAAGACTCATTAGACTGTTTCTTGATCTTGGTAATTTGATACCGATCAGGAGCCATTTGAGATTAAAAGTTGTATTGGGTGAAGAAAGTGTGTGCTAGCGCTTCCCAACTATGGATCTTTGAATTGTCTAATCTTGTGTACCACGAACGGGCTTCTCCAGTTAGACTTTTTTGGAACAGTTGCATTATGAGTTTTTCATCCTCTGCATAAGATCCAAGTTCTCCAATAAACACCTTTAGATGTGTGTAAGGATCTCCTAACCCGTCATATTTTTCAAAGTCAGGAGTCTTAAACTTTTCTGGATAATGAATACTAGAGAAAATACACAAATCAGCATATGAAACACTCCCGTATGTTCCAATTCCTTTGATAGTGCGCAGAGTCTCTTCCATTTAGAGGACTTTCTTTTTGATGTCACCAGTGTCTGGGTCTCCAGGGGGATGGGCAGCATCATGAGTTTTGTTGGTCGGATCCAACTGCAGTTCAGGTATTGTAATGACCTGGGTTCCTCCTTGTGTGGAGGATCCAGCATGTACGGGTATTTTCTAACCCTGCGTAGACTGGTGTAATTCTTTTAGTAGAACAGCCAAATCTGTAATCTGTTTGCTTAATCCGTTGAATTCTTTGCGAGAAACTGGATTAAGTTCAGTCTGGTCGGATGACGACATGATTGACTATAGGCCTGTTACCTTTTTGGACTTTGAACGGGTGATAGGTCCGATTGATTCCCTATAAAAGACTTGCATAGTTTAGTCTTTAGGGTGGATAATAACATGCGATGCGATGTGTCCAGTTTAGGAATTTTATCCTGCAAAACGGATGCCAGCTGTTTATAGCATGTGTGTGTAAACATTTCTTCATATTTCTCATTACATGGAGATAGATATGGAAGATAATTACGAGTAATTGTGCTTTACAAGTAATTTGAAATGAGAGCATGAAGAGACTTTCCTCCCTTTTGGGTTTATCAGAGGCTGACCTATCTTAGGTTACTCTCACGGCTTTTTGGCATGAAAGTTCCCAAATCATCACAATCTACTTGACTGGAAGTTATTCCGGTCTTTCAACTGGAGCGAATTTGGGTGATGCCTTTCCTGAGCCTCGGAGAATTAGTCTTCTCATGAGTCCAGTAATCAAACACCGACGGGATAGCCTCCTGGTGGAGGGACCACACAACATACATTCACATACATCGCATCTCACCGTATGACATGACGACATGTACGAAGCACTAATATCACAAGCAGTTATGGTGCGAAGCACTAATATCACAAGCAGTTTATAGTGCAAAGCACTAAGATCATAGGCAGTTTATAGTACGAAGCACTAAGTAAGGAAATGCATTCGTACACATTCATCATAAAATGTAAATGCAACATCCACACACAGGCAGATAATAATTTTGAAAAAATTGTAATAGCGGCTTAAGTCCTCTTACTGGAGTCCCCAGCAGAGTTGCCACCTGTCGACGTCGGGATTTTTAATTGTCCCTTTCTGTTACTTGTTCTTTGGTGTTCTCATTTTAGGTGAGATTTGTTTGAAAAAATAAGTGAAAAAGGTCCGACATGTATAATGTCGACGATTGGACTATAAGAGTCGCCAGTTGGTTTTTTAAATGGTTGTACCAACACAACCGAGAAAAGGTTTGCACATTGACCCAGTGATGTGACACTGCTAAACGGGTCGGTGAAACCGAGATTCATTAGGGTTCGGGGACTTGGTTATGCGGAGGAAATATGTTAGGCACCCCCCGACATCCGTGTTACCATGGTGACTGCCTCTTTTCAAAAAACTGTTATCTGAATGTGTTTGAATTTTATGTAAAAATTTAATTTTAAGCAAGATATGGCAGTGATGTTTTATAAAAGAGGTTTTTCAAACCCTGATGCTCAATAGTAATTGAGACCTTTTACACTCCCATTTTATTCCGTATTCGGCTGGATTGATTTTATTTGACAGATGCGAGGCATCCGTACGAAAATAATGTACAAAAAGGTGCTGAATCCCTCGTGGGTATGTAAACCATCTGAGAAAATCCAAACATCACAGAATAATTTACAAGCTGCTTACAGCTGAAAATGTCCATCACGGGAACCGAATCTAGATCCAATGGGATGAATCTGTGATCACATGATTCCTAGGCTCACATGATGCCGCAATTGATATAAACGCAGTAAGCAGGTATATATATATAAAAGCTGTAAATATATATATACAGACATGATCACCAATCACGAAGTACCTCCATGGGGGATCAGAAATGTAAATAAAGCTGTAAAAGCTATCAACCGCCACGGAGGAAACTCCAGGCGGGACGAAATGTAGAGAAAGCTGTAAAAACGATCAACCACCGCGAAGTAAACTCCAAGTGGGACGAAATGTACAGAAAGCTGTAAGAACGGTCAACCACCACGAAGTAAACTCCAGGTGGGACGAAATGTATATATATATATATATATATGTATATATATATATATATATATATATATATATATATATGTATGTATAAAAGCATGTAAATGCACCGGATATAAAATCCAGGCTCATCGAACAGAGTTCAACCACAATTAATATATATAAGTATATATATATATTAAAACACGTAAACGCTCCGGATGTAAAATTCAGGCTCATCAAACAGAGTTCGACCACAGATAATATATATAAGTATATATATATTAAAGCAGGTAAACGCTCCAGACCGAAGTCTAGGCTCATCGAACTCAGTTCGACACGCAGTTCATATATATAAATATATATATATAGGAAAGCAAATAAACGCTCCAGACCGAAGTCTAGGCTCAATCGAGGCATAATTCGATAATGTTAGTCAATATATATGTGAATATATATATATATATATATATATATATATATATATATATATATATATATATATATATATATATAGACTAAAATGAAACCACTGACCGAAGTCCGTGCAAAAGCAAGCAACACAACTCTCAACGTGTAGAAGGGTGTGTGCAAAAATGAAGAGAAAAACTCTAAAGTGTATGAGAAGGCTTACAGTGGGCTGCCAAAGAAGACTTCTATATCTTTAGAGTGAGTAAACACAGACTTTTGTAGGTACAAAAGGGCTATATATGAGCTCACCGGTGTTTAAAAGGGGAAAGTACACTGCCTGAGATGAGTGCAGAGCAAATTAGGCAAGGCTTCCTTGCCATTTTTTCTTACAAAATGGCCCCCCCAAGCCCTCTATTTATAGAGGGTGGAGCCGCAGGTGTACCAGAGGCAACCCGGGTGGGCCCGAGTTTTTTTGCTCGGGTCGTCTCAAAGTACGTGCACTCAGGCACTGTAATGTCCACTAGAACTTTCAGAAGTGCAATTCGGGCATCCGTTTGAGGTATACATGACCTATTTTGGACCGCCATTGTCGAGAGTTGTACGATGGCATGGGATTAGAGTTTGTGCGAAGTCATTGAAGATGGGACGGTGCCCTTCGGTCTTCAAGCTTCAACTTTCATCCGTTACCCCGCACAATAGTCACTCGGGATTGATTAGTTTTGTGGGACATTGTTGTGTAGATATATTAAGGCGACGTGGCGTGACATCGTGTTGGTCAGATGACGATGTTGCCCCTCACCGGTGTTATTTCTGGATTGGGCTGATAAAGCAGGCGTTGCTCAGCTTCGTTGGGATTGGACTGCTGCAATTGGTTGAAGGTCCTCATTGTCATCCTTGAGGTGTTTCTGTCTTCCCGATGTTATCGTCGAACTGGTACAGTGGATCTCGTTGTGAGCGCCGAGATTGAAGCTGGTTGTATTTGTAACAAGTATTTCCGGGGTTATCGCCGAAATTGCATTCCTTGGGGTTATCACCAAGGTTGGTGGCTATTCTCATGGTTGAGACTGAGACTGGATACCTCGGGGTTATCTCTGAGATTAATCGGTCTTCTCCGGTGTGTGTTCCGGTATTGTATCTGCACGCCTCGGGGTTATCTCCAAGATTCGAATTGCTATTCCCAGATTGCGATCCGGGGTTGATGTTGAACTTCCGATAGTATCCGGCATGGATATGGATCGTCTTTCAGGGTTCCCTCTTAAAAGACGAATCTGCTCTCCTGCAATGTTAGTGACAGGTGTACAGAAAATTTCGAGTGTCTACACGAGTCATATGTATCAACTCCAAAATGAAAATAATATATTTATTTCACAGAAAACAATTATGTGAAATAATATCCAAATTTAAAACGAGTAACAAAACAAATTGATTAAATTTAACAAGAATATCGCTGAAAAATTATAGAATATGTACAAATTGTAATAGAAGAAAAAGAGTTTATATTACTAAATAAAGCCAAAGTATCAAAGATCAACTTTCTACTTAGGAGTGCCAATAGAATTATAAAAAAATGAAACGAATGACGAGATACCACGAGATACAAAGAATGCAACAATAATCAAAAGAGTGGAGTACGAAATCCGTACCTGATACTTCCAAACCATTTATAGCACACTCCACCAAAATTTACCCTCAAATGTCAACGATATCAAATACAAACGTCATTCAAAACCTAAACATATTCACCTCAAATTAAAATAATCCAAACTAATAATTCCCATAATAATTCCTTATCTGTTTAATGTGCCTTTAATCATCGCCTTTTATAAATTATTAATACTCCAAAATTTATATTCAAAAAATAACTCGCTAAATTCTCTTCGTTCAATATCAATAATTTAATAAGATTTTATTACAATCCAATCATTAATAACATAGTACTATTAAATTTATTATTAAAACATTTTATAACTATGTCGGCAAAATTAATTAATTCCAATTAACATACATAACTTCAATTGATTTACTAATTTTGTTTATAAATTTATGGCCAAAAGTTTATTAACATATAATAATATATATATAACCTAAATTAACGAAACATACGTAAATTACCGAAATATAATTTATATATTTATAAAAAAAATTGCCTGCAGCAAGTGCTGCAAGCCCGCACCTCATATATATATATATATATATATATATATATATATATATATATATATATATATATATATAAAATATTAAGGGAATCATATATGCCTGCAAAAAACCTAATATATATATAATTCTTATTATGTAACAACAGTACACCAGTTTTTAACTAAATCACTTTAACGAAATATTTTTTTTTATTTTTTTTTTATTTTTTTTTAGGAAAAGAAATCATCAATTTCTATACATATCAATTCACGTGATATATTGTGACGCCCCCAAAATTAGGTATACATCACTCATCTTGGGTCGTCAGATACATAGTACAGAATACAAATACAACTTAATAATACAACTGTCGTGTACAATACGACAAAACATAAACTGTGAGTTTGAATACAAATATTATCTTCTAGAGAGTATTCATACTCAAAAGGAGTCCTCATTACATTTATTAACACACCATTACATAGAATAGTGAGGACTACTAACTAATACTATCATTCGGACCATCACTCCGTACCCCGACTTGTCCCAGCTACGTTCTCATTTCCTGAAGAGAACAGTGAAAGAAAGGGTGAGCTCAACTAGCCCAGTAAGAAATATTATGACTAAGATAATGCAGAATAAATTATCATTAGCCTTCAACAATGTTAAACTGATAAAATATAATAGACATCAAGTTTAACTGCAGCGGAACAAGCAATCCATTAAAAGAGTCAAGTAGAAAATAAACTCTACTATCTTTTATGATTTAAAAGGTTTTTCAACACTGCGATCGCTGAGACTCAGCTTAATAAAATAATCCACATCATCGAATCACCCCTGCACTACGGCCAAGGATATTCGTGTATTCATTAATGGTCATGATCATGCCAACAACTGTCCATCAATGCACTACGGGCCAATGAGGACTTTTACCACATCATTTGTAACATTACGGTCATGATTATACCGAATAATCCCTGGTCATAATCATACCAAGTCCATCTATGCACTACATGCCACAGATGACTTTCAACATTTTATAAACATGAGGATGATGACAATGATATAAGAATTCAATAAAACAAGTTCAAGAATTAATTTATCCAGGAATTAACAACGTCCAAATTGTCAACATGATACTGCATTGTGGAGTAAAATTCAAGAACGCTTAGAAGAATATTTTCTTGAAAAGATACTGGATGAAACGCAACTATCAAGGATATTCCACAAATTTCATGGAGTATAGAAGTCAAAACTTAACCAACTGAGTACAATAAAGAATGGAATAACAAAAGAAATCACCATGCATGCGATAGACCGCACAGACAGGTTATTCCAATAGAATAATAAATAATGGAACCAGGTCCGGCGTAAACGCACAGACAGGATATTCCGTCAGAATAATAAATAATGGAACCAGGTCCGGTGTAAAACACACAGACAGGATATTCTAACAGAATAATAATAAAACGGAACCAGGTCCGGTGTAAAACACACAGACAGGATGTTCCAACAGAATAATAAACGGAACCAGGTCCGGTGTAAAACACACAGACAGGATGTTCCAACAGAATAATAGAAGAATGTCACCAAGTATAGGGTAGACCGCGTATACTAGTTATTCCAACAGAATAATAACAAATGGAATAACAGAAGTTCTCTTCATGAATATAAAAGAAATAATATTCCCTACCTTAAAAGAACTGGATATTGGAAAAGTGATGTAGCAGAATACTTTTAGTCTCTCTCTCTCTTATTCTCTCTATACTTTCTCTTTCTATAGCTTGAATGAATTCGTGAAAAATAATGAAGCCCTAGGCCTCTATTTATAGAAAAACTGAGGGTGGCTCTTGGTCTTAACGAAGGGTCAAATGACTCTTGGTCTTAACGAAGGGTCAAATGACTCTTGGTAATATTGAAGGGACAACTACTATTGACGAAAGTAATTACTATTGACCAAGGTAAATACTATTGACGAAGGTAATTACTATTGACTAAGGTAAATACTATTGACGACGGTAATTACTATTGACGAAGAGACTCTTAGATGATGACATATGGCCCCCCATAAAATAACCAAACTTACCACAACGTCTCAATAATATAACATATTATACAGATGATACTATGACAATAATTTAAGAGATATGATGCAGCAATTACTGTAGCAATAATTGAGTATAGCTGAGTGACTTCTCACGTAAGCATCAATAATCAATACCGTGTGCTACTATGCAACCACGCGTATTACTGTACTTTTACTACCGAGTAGTTCAACAGTTTTAACACCTCAGCCGTTATTTTTATAGAAAGATAATTCTGTCATTTTCTCAATCCGACAATAATTCCGTTGTGGGGTCCACCAATGATTGTGCCGTCGTACGAATATTCCCCGACAAAAAGAATATTCTCCGACCAAACGAATATTTTATAACAACTTGCTTACTTTGCAAAATTTAAAAATATTACCCACAACTATAACATTATATCAAATTAACTCCATAATGTTCAAAAATGATATTTATAGAAAATTCATCTTTATTTATAAAAGTTGGGGTCTTACAACCTCCCCTTCTTATGAAATTTCGCCCTCGAAATTAGGGTACGTACCTGGTATGTCGAAGAGGTAAGGATACCTTGATTTCATTTCTGATTCTAACTCCCAAGTCATTTCCTCAACATCGTGGTTTCTCCACAAAACTTTGACTTGAGGTATAACCTTGGAGCGTAGAATATGTTCCTTCTTATCCAAGATTTGAACAGGAACTTCTTCATACGTCAAATCCTCCGCTATTTCGTCCGGTTCTAACTCAATAATGTGGTTCGGGTCTTCCACATATTTGCGTAACATGGATATGTGGAAAACGTTATGAACACGAGACATACTTGGCGGTAAAGCGAGTCTATAAGCCACAGTTCCTACTCGATCGAGGATTAAAAATGGACCGATGAATCGAGGATTTAGCTTTCCTCTCTTTCCAAATCTCGTAACACCTTTCCATGGAGCAACACGTAAGAACACATGATCTCCTACATCAAATTCCACGTCCTTTCGATGAAGATCAGCATAACTCTTTTGTCGATCTTGTGAGGTTTTTATACGTTGTCGGATCGTTTGAATCTTTTCTGTAGTCATACGTACCAACTCCGGTCCCAACAACGTTGCTTCGCCCACCTCATCCCAGCATACTGGAGAACGACATTTTCTTCCATACAATGCTTCGAATGGAGCCATGCCAATACTTGCTTGATAACTGTTGTTGTAGGAAAACTCCACCAATGGTAAGAACTTGTCCCAACTTCCTTTGAAGTCAAAGACACAGAGTCTTAATAGATCTTCAAGAGTTTGAATAGTCCTCTCTGATTGTCCGTCCGTCTGAGGATGATATGCTGAACTAAATCGTAACTCCGTGCCCATAGCCTTTTGTAAACTAACCCAAAATCGTGAAGTGAATCTTGGGTCTCGGTCAGAAACTATGGATACTGGCATACCATGCAGTCTTACAATCTCGTTTATGTACATACGAGCAAGACGTTCAAGTGTATAAGTTTCTCGTATCGGTAAGAAATGAGCAGACTTGGTCAATCTATCAACAATGACCCAAATCGCATCAATACCTTGAGAAACCCTAGGAAGACCGGTAACGAAATCCATGGTGATGTGCTCCCACTTCCATTCTGGAATTTCAAGTGGTTGCAATGGACCTTTTGGTACTTGATGCTCCGCTTTGACTCGTTGACAAGTTAGACACCTTGAGATAAACAACGCTATCTCTCTCTTCATATTGCTCCACCAAAATGTATGACGAAGATCATGATACATTTTGGTACTTCCAGGATGGATTGCAAACGGTGTGTTGTGCGCCTCCATCATGATTTCATACTTTAAATCAGGGTTGTTAGGAACACAGAGTCTGGAGTTGACTCGAAGTATTCCTTCTTCATCGATTCTTGCTTCCGGCATAGAACCTTCTTGCACTTTCTTCCTCATACGCATCAGCTCCAGGTCTGTAGCTTGAGCAGCTTTAACTTTATCGATTAAAGTCGGTTCTACTCGTATATTCGCCATCATCACATGGGTCCCTGGAGTCTTCAACTCTATCTCCATCCTTTGCAAGTCACACAAAATGGGCCTTTGCGTTGTTAATATTGCACTTGTACCCGCATATGATCTTCTACTCAATGCGTCAGCTACCACGTTCGCTTTTCCAGGATGGTATTGAATGGTATGATCATAATCTTTCAACAGTTCAAGCCAACGTCGTTGTCGCATGTTGAGTTCCTTTTGAGTGAAGAAATATTTGAGACTTTTATGATCCGTAAAGATCTCCACTTTCTCCCCATACAAGTAATGCCTCCAAATTTTAAGTGCAAAGACAACAGCTGCCAACTCTAGATCATGAGTAGGATAATTCCTCTCATATTCCTTGAGTTGTCTTGATGCATAGGCTATGACTTTTCCATGTTGCATGAGAACGCATCCCAACCCTTTGCTCGAAGCATCACTGTAGATGACAAATCCCTCCGAGCCAGATGGTATTGTTAGAACAGGTGCTGAAATGAGTCTCCTCTTGAGTTCTTGAAAACTCTGCTCACATTCTTCGCTCCAACCAAACTTTGTATCTTTCCGAGTCAGCTGAGTTAATGGAGTAGCGATTCGAGAAAATCCTTCCACGAATCTTCGATAATAACCAGCTAAACCAAGAAAGCTACGTACCTCGGTCACTGATTTAGGTTGCTCCCAGCTTTGAATAGCTTCAATCTTTGCCGGGTCAACAGATATTCCACGACTTGATACTACGTGCCCAAGGAATGCTACCTCTTCCAGCCAGAACTCGCATTTCTTCAACTTGGCATAAAGTTTGTATTCACGAAGCTTTTGGAGTACCAGCCTCAAGTGTTGCTCATGATCTTCACGGCTTTTGGAATAAACAAGGATGTCATCGATAAAGACGACCACAAAGTGATCCAAATATTCCTTAAATACCCTGTTCATCATATCCATGAAGGCAGCAGGAGCATTAGTCAATCCAAAAGACATAACTAAGAATTCATAATGCCCGTACCGAGTTCTAAAAGCCGTCTTTGGAATATCCTCAGTTCTAACCTTCAGCTGATGATATCCAGAACGAAGATCGATCTTTGAAAAGAATTGTGCTCCTTGCAACTGGTCAAACAGGTCATCAATACGTGGCAATGGGTATCTATTTTTGATGGTGACATGATTCAACTCTCGATAATCAATACAAAGTCGCATACTCCCATCTTTCTTCTTCACGAACAGAACAGGAGCACCCCAAGGAGAAGTACTAGGACGAATAAAACCAATGTCTAACAATTTCTGCAGTTGGGTCTTTAACTCCTGAAGTTCAATAGGAGCCATTCGATATGGGGCTTTGGAAATGGGTTTTGTACCAGGTTCAAGGTCGATACAAAATTCAATTTCACGCTCTGGGGGTAGGCCAGGAAGTTCTTCGGGAAATACGTCAGGAAATTTATTAACAACAGAAATATCATTCAAAGCTGACGTATTTTTGTTTAGATCTGTGACATGAGCTAAGAAAGCTTGACATCCGTTTTTCAATAAACGAATAGCTTTATGGCTTGAGATGACAGCGATTGATTTTAATGGTTTGGTTGCTTGAATTCGCATAATAGGTCGATTAGGAATATGAAAGCTAACAACCTTACGAAAACAATCAATTTTTGCATGATGAGTAGTTAACCAATCAATCCCTAGAATCACGTCAAATGCAAGTATTTTTAATGAAATAAGATCGACAGGTAATGTGTGGGTACCAACTTGAACCAAACAAGACTTATAAACCGTGGATGTAATGAAGGTTTCTCCCAATGGAGTTTCAACTGCTAAGTCAAAGTCTAATTTCTCCGGAATCAAATTTAATCGATGAGCGCAAGTAGGAGAAATAAAAGAATGGGTTGAACCGGTATCAAATAAAGTATAGACTTCGTTAGAGTTTATGATAAGCTTACCCGTGATGACCTCATTCGGGTTCTTTGCGTTCTGGGAGGTCACAACAAACGCTCTCCCTTGCACAACCGGTTTTGACTTTTCTGGGACGGCCTTTGGTGCCTCCATCCTAGCTGAATTTGTCTTCGGTAAACGACAAAATCGGGCTAAATGACCTTCTCTTCCACAATTATAACATGCTTTGGACGGCATCGCGCAGTTTGGACTGATGTGCCCCTCCCCTCCGCATTTGAAACATATGATAGGTGGTCGTTCTCCTTCCTTAACGACAGGTGCTGGTGCTGACATCTTTCCATCATTGTTGAATCTCCTCTTCTTAAAATGTCCATTCTTATTGTTTTGGCCCTGATTACCACCGAAGTGGTTACCATTTCTGGCCTGTTGATTCCCTCCACGCTTGTTGTCACCGCTTCGATGACTGCTCTCACTGGTATTATCATTTTGCCGGCTGCTCTCTTTTGGTTGCGTTATCTCGTTATCGCGCTCCACCAACTGAGCCCTATTTACAACATCTGAATACAAACACAGTTTATGAGAAACAAGATGTTGACGTATCTCCGGCTTCAAACCTCTTAAAAACATCCGCGTCATTCTTTCTTCATTATCCACCAGGTGGGACGCAAACCGGGATAACTCCGCAAATTTTGCCTCGTACTGCGACACGGTCATATTATTCTGCTCCAATTTGATGAACTCCACCTCCTTCATGTGACGAATACTCTCGGGAAAGTATTTGTCGTTAAACAGATCTTGGAACTTCTCCCAAGACATCTTCAGTGCGGCAGGTTGAGTACGCTTTATCGATTCCCACCAGTAATCTGCCTCTCCTCGCAACATAAAGGCGGCAAAGGGAACCTTTTGCTCCTCGGAGCAACCCAAGACATCAAATATCTTGGTGATCTGCTTTATCCATGTTTCAGCTACAAGTGGTTTGGGTTCTCCCTTAAACTCCGGTGGTCCCAGCTCCTTAAACTGTTTAGCGGTGACCGCCTGAGAGTTTCCAGTATTTCCACCTACGTTGTGGACAGGAGCCGCTTTCACCTGTTGTTGCATGAATTGCATAAAGCCTCTGAACATTTGATCAGTGTTGTTGTTTGCATGAGGATTGACACCTTCCTGATGCACATTATCATGATTATTGATGTGTGGTGAATCAACAGTCGTCTGTGCTCCATTGCTATTCTCAACATTCTCAGATGCCATTTTCAGATACTGCCACAAAATAAAAATTAATTGATATGTCATATATTATCCTTATATTATGACCGACCAATTAAATACCATGCAAATAAACTTAGGTATGCCATACTAGCGAAGGAATTCCCCGTCTCTCCCCTCCTAGTTTTATTCTCACATCTTAGCCAGGGATCATATCCCTAAGCTCTGATACCAACTGTGACGCCCCCAAAATTAGGTATACATCACCCATCTTGGGTCGTCAGATACATAGTACAGAATACAAATACAACTTAATAATACAACTGTCGTGTACAATACGACAAAACATAAACTGTGAGTTTGAATACAAATATTATCTTCTAGAGAGTATTCATACTCAAAAGGAGTCCTCATTACATTTATTAACACACCATTACATAGAATAGTGAGGACTACTAACTAATACTATCATTCGGACCATCACTCCGTACCCCGACTTGTCCCAGCTACGTTCTCATTTCCTGAAGAGAACAGTGAAAAAAAGGGTGAGCTCAACTAGCCCAGTAAGAAATATTATGACTAAGATAATGCAGAATAAATTATCATTAGCCTTCAACAATGTTAAACTGATAAAATATAATAGACATCAAGTTTAACTGCAGCGGAACAAGCAATCCATTAAAAGAGTCAAGTAGAAAATAAACTCTACTATCTTTTATGATTTAAAAGGTTTTTCAACACTGCGATCGCTGAGACTCAGCTTAATAAAATAATCCACATCATCGAATCACCCCTGCACTACGGCCAAGGATATTCGTGTATTCATTAATGGTCATGATCATGCCAACAACTGTCCATCAATGCACTACGGGCCAATGAGGACTTTTACCACATCATTTGTAACATTACGGTCATGATTATACCGAATAATCCCTGGTCATAATCATACCAAGTCCATCTATGCACTACATGCCACAGATGACTTTCAACATTTTATAAACATGAGGATGATGACAATGATATAAGAATTCAATAAAACAAGTTCAAGAATTAATTTATCCAGGAATTAACAACGTCCAAATTGTCAACATGATACTGCATTGTGGAGTAAAATTCAAGAACGCTTAGAAGAATATTTTCTTGAAAAGATACTGGATGAAACGCAACTATCAAGGATATTCCACAAATTTCATGGAGTATAGAAGTCAAAACTTAACCAACTGAGTACAATAAAGAATGGAATAACAAAAGAAATCACCATGCATGCGATAGACCGCACAGACAGGTTATTCCAATAGAATAATAAATAATGGAACCAGGTCCGGCGTAAACGCACAGACAGGATATTCCGTCAGAATAATAAATAATGGAACCAGGTCCGGTGTAAAACACACAGACAGGATATTCCAACAGAATAATAATAAAACGGAACCAGGTCCGGTGTAAAACACACAGACAGGATGTTCCAACAGAATAATAAACGGAACCAGGTCCGGTGTAAAACACACAGACAGGATGTTCCAACAGAATAATAGAAGAATGTCACCAAGTATAGGGTAGACCGCGTATACTGGTTATTCCAACAGAATAATAACAAATGGAATAACAGAAGTTCTCTTCATGAATATAAAAGAAATAATATTCCCTACCTTAAAAGAACTGGATATTGGAAAAGTGATGTAGCAGAATACTTTTAGTCTCTCTCTCTCTTATTCTCTCTATACTTTCTCTTTCTATAGCTTGAATGAATTCGTGAAAAATAATGAAGCCCTAGGCCTCTATTTATAGAAAAACTGAGGGTGGCTCTTGGTCTTAACGAAGGGTCAAATGACTCTTGGTCTTAACGAAGGGTCAAATGACTCTTGGTAATATTGAAGGGACAACTACTATTGACGAAAGTAATTACTATTGACCAAGGTAAATACTATTGACGAAGGTAATTACTATTGACTAAGGTAAATACTATTGACGACGGTAATTACTATTGACGAAGAGACTCTTAGATGATGACATATGGCCCCCCATAAAATAACCAAACTTACCACAACGTCTCAATAATATAACATATTATACAGATGATACTATGACAATAATTTAAGAGATATGATGCAGCAATTACTGTAGCAATAATTGAGTATAGCTGAGTGACTTCTCACGTAAGCATCAATAATCAATACCGTGTACTACTATGCAACCACGCGTATTACTGTACTTTTACTACCGAGTAGTTCAACGGTTTTAACACCTCAGCCGTTATTTTTATAGAAAGATAATTCTGTCGTTTTCTCAATCCGACAATAATTCCGTTGTGGGGTCCACCAATGATTGTGCCGTCGTACGAATATTCCCCGACAAAAAGAATATTCTCCGACCAAACGAATATTTTATAACAACTTGCTTACTTTGCAAAATTTATAAATATTACCCACAACTATAACATTATATCAAATTAACTCCATAATGTTCAAAAATGATATTTATAGAAAATTCATCTTTATTTATAAAAGTTGGGGTCTTACATATATTATATGAATCATATATATGTATACTCCTATACCTTACTTGCAATCACAAGCTACAAATTAATAATTTGATTTCTCCTTCTCTTTTTGTGTGCCGCCGCTACTCTTCTTCTTTTCCCCCAATTTGTTTCAGACGTGATGTTGAGTAAATTAGGTTTTAGACATTTATACACTTAAAACAAATTTTATTAATTAATATAATATATTTATTAACTCTCCAAATTTTAATAGGATTTTAAAAAAATTACACAATTCTAAATTAGACCCACTAAGTTTAAAGCCCAAATAAATTTTAAGGCCCAAATTGTACTAAATTAATTTACCCATCACTTATTAATACTTATTAGTCCACACAAATTAAATAACTAGTTTGACCCAAATAAATGATAAAATAATTTTTTTATTATTATTTAATTTTTTTTTGTAATTAATTTTTTTTTTCGGGTATTACACACACACACACACACAATATATATATATATATATATATATATATATATATATATATATATATATATATATATATATATATATATATATGTACCTACCCACATATAGGAAGTATACTTATATTTTAAATATACACCCATATAATATATCTTATATCCCATGTACATTGGGCTAGTCCAAATAATATTTTAATTGGACTAAATATAATTCATGTGGGTATTCTCAACCCATTATTTCCTATCACACATAAATATCACAATGATCAATATCAATCATGTATTCTCTTTTAATAATTTCGGTCAAACCTTTAGTTTGGTTTAACTTTAATACTTATGCCACACAAGACTCAGTTATCTCACTTACTAGAGTTATATAACTCAAGCTCATAATCTCAACAATAAAGTATTAGGGGCCTAGGCCACGTTTGGCTTTTTCCCAATTCCACGTTATTTTGACATTTAATATAAAATTTGTGTGACACACTTTACTTTAATACTAAATTCTTTAACTTATCTTGAATAATTATACACTTATGAACTTATACTTATAATACCTTTATTTACAACAATAATCATTACCCTTAGAATCATTAACCTTTACTCCATTATTTAAATTATACAATTATAAATATAATTATCCGATTGTCCTAAGATAACTTCTTCAATCTTTACATTTAGCCACATCTTAAATATTAGTCTAATATATAAATTTCTAACCAATATACACTTATAGATATATTGGTTTTCTTCTATTATCCATCACTTATTTTCCATTAACATATTTCGAATATTACACCCTTTCATATATTACCATACTATGTAATATATAAAGATTACAATCTTAATTAACATATTCCTCTCATCCTCTTTATGCAAAACACATCTATTAATTCACCATCTTATGTAAGTGAATTAACCCTTTTTATTCCAATTTCTATCACGTCACTACCACACAAGGCTTTAACATTATTTTATAATATTACATAATATAACTTAATTAACCAATATTTATTTTGAGTTAATTAATTTCCATAATTAATTCTCATTCAATCCATGATTTGTTATCTCAATCCATTCGTGGACAGTTTGAATATCAAATATGACTCATATGATAACATATTAGTTACTAATATACAAATCTTAAAGTTCAGATTACACAAACTCATCCTGAACCATCGACAGACCGGCGCGGCCGCGCTGGTCTTAGGCTTGAGAGTGGCACGGTCGCGCCACCTCATGTTTAAGCGCAGACATGTTCTGCTTCAACAGAAACAGAAACTTTACTCACAAATCCTTTAGCATGCTTCTTATATGCTAACTTATTATTCTAGCCAAAATCAATCTCCTTTTTGACTTTACAATATCAATTACTACATTCTTAAAAAATTTTAGAGATTAAACTTCAAGTTCAAACTCTTCTTTCTTTAATAGTTTAATTAACTATAAAATCTCATATATAATTTCTTCCCACATAATCTAAAATTCAAAATTATATAACACATATATACATTCATATTTGAACCCGACATATCTTATAATAAGAATTTTATTTACTAATTCTTATTTTAATCATTTCTAAAATTTCGGGTTATCACATTCGATTTGAGGTTTTGGAAATAAGTTTTGTACGAGTTCAAGGTCAATACAAAATTTAATTTCACGCTCTAGGGGTAGGTCAGGAAGTTCTTCAGGGAATACGTCAGAAAATTTATTAACAACAGAAATATCATTCAGATCTGATGTATTTTTGTTTAAATCCGTGACATGGGCTAAGAAAGTTTGACATCTATTTTTTAATAAACGAATGTCTTTATGGCTTGTATGACAGTGATTGACTTTAGTAGTTTGGTTGTTTAAATTCGCACAATAGGTTGGTTAGGAATATGAAAACTAACGACCTTACAAAAATAATCAATTTTAGCATGATGAGTAGTTAACTAATTAATCCCTAAAATCACATCAAATGCAAGTATTTTTAAAGAGATGAGATCAACAGGTAAAGTGAGGGTATCGATTTGAATCAAATAAGATTTATAAATGGTGGATGTAATGAAGGTTTCTCCCAACAGAGTTTCAACCGATAAGTCAAAGTCTAATTTCTCCGGAGTCAAGTTTAAACGTTGAGCAGAAGCAGGTGAAATAAAAGAATGGGTAGAACCGGTATCTAATAAGGTATAGACTTCGTAAGATTTTATGATTAGCTTATCCGTGATAACTTCGTTTGGGTTCCTCATTTTTGGGAAGTTACGACAAACGCTCTCCCTTAAACTACTGACTTTGACTTATCTAGGACAACCTTTATTGTCATCGTCCCAGCTGGACTTGACTTTGCTGCACGAAAAAATCAAGCTAAGTGACCTTCCTTTCTGCAATTAAAATACACTTTGGGTTGCTGCGTACAGTTTGGAGTGATGTGTCCCTTCTGTCCGCATTTGTAGCATACGACCGGTGATCGTTCTCCTTCCTTGAAAACGGGTGCTGGTACTGCTGTCAATGTCTTTCCGTCATTGTTGAATCTTCTCTTCTTAAAATTGTTCTCACTTAGTTCACCTCTCCTATTATCTTTGCCATGATTACCACCGAAGTGGTTACCATTTCTGGCATAATGATTTCCTCCATGTTTGTTATCACCGCTTCGATGACTATTGCTGTAAGACCCCAACTTTTATGAATAAATATTAATTTTCTCTAAATGTTATTTTGAATAATAAGGTGTGGATTTGATATAATGTTATAGTTGTGAGTAATATTTACAAATTTTACAAAGTAAGCAAGTTGTCATAAAATATTCGTTTGGTCGGAAACTATTCTTTTTATCAGGGAATATCCGTACGACGACACAATCATTGGTGGACTCTATAACGGAATTACTGTCGGATATAGAAAGCGACATAAATAACTTTTTTATAACGACAAAACTTTTACCGTTAACTATTGAAATACTCGGTGATAAAAGTACAGTAATACACGTGGTTGCACTATAACACACGGTATTGTACATTATCTCTTATTATTGATTCTTATATGAGAAATCACTCAATTCATTTAATAATTGCCACAGTAGTTGCTGCATAATATCTCATATTATTAATTCAATTATCGTCACAGTATCATCTGCACAATATTTTATATTATTAAATCAATAATTGAGACGACAAAGTTATTCATATTATTATTTACATTATTGACAATGTCTAAAAAGTTTTGTCGAGGAAAGGGGTTAGGTCATCTAATTGCGCACTAATAAGGAGAAGTCCTTATCAGAAAGCCCCCTTTTTCCTGAGAATGATGTGGTTGTTAATATTGTGAGTTATAATATTAATGATGAATAAATGTTAAAACATAAAAAATATTTTTAGTCAAGTAATTTGTGATAAATAGAGGGGGTTTTTTATGAAGTATTTGTTGTAAGTTTGGCTTATTACATGGACCCCCACTTACTCATTTTTTAAAATCACCAGTAGAAAGTTATCTCAATTTTTGTTTTATATTACATAGTACTGCATAGTATTGCACAGTGTTACATAGTGCTACATAGTGATGCATAGTACTGCATAGTGAAAATTAGAAAATCAGATTTTCGCCCGTGAACTTCGCCCGTGAATTCCTTTAATGTGCGTCCGCGATTTTTTTTCCTAAATAGTATCTTGACATTCTCCTATAAATAGGATGCTTATTTTAGAAATGAAAATCACACCAGAATTAGATAATTCTTCTTCTATAATATTGAGCGTATTTTTTTTGAGTTTAAGAAAACTTTTAGTGAAGTAAATAATGCAAGTTTTCTTCAAAAATATCCCCGTTATACTAGTCAGAATTACTCTCCTTTTAAGGTAAGGGATATTATTTTGTTCAATATTCGTAAGAAATAATATTTTCTTCCATAATCTGTAGTATGTAAGTAATATTATTTAGTTTCATATTCATAAATCTACACTTATTTTGATAAGTATTGCTTCTATACTCCTTGAAATTAGTAGAATATCCTTGAAATTTCCACTTCATCTAGTATCGTTCTACTGAAATATTTTTCTAAACATTCTTGTTAAATTTTAACATTTTCACGCCAGAGTACTATTCATGTACACTATTCATACATACAATACTATTCATACATATGGTACTATTCATGAGATACTATTCATCCGGGGTACTATTCACAACAAAAATTGATTTTTTTTCTGTTCAAATTATTTTTGATACATGAATATTATTCTTGAATTTTACTCCACAAAATAGTTATCATGTTGACAATTTGGACATTCTTGAACTCTGGATAAATTGAATTATAAATCTTTAAAATTTATCCTTGCTATCACTTAATTGAATTTTTATATCATTGTCATCATCCTCATGCTTAAATTGTGATGAAAGTCATCTTTGGCCCGTAGTGTATAGATGGACTATTGATTGGTATGATTATGACCAAGAATTATGTATCGGTATAATCATGACATGTAATGTTACAAATGATGTTGTAAAAGTCCTCTTTGGCCCGTAGTGCATAGATGGACAGTTGTTTGACATGATCATGACCACTGGTGATAATAACGAATATCATTGGCCCGTAGCGCATGGATAATTCGGTGATATGGATTATTTATTAAGATGTGTTACAGAGATAAGATATTGATGATGAACTTTTAAATCATAGAAGATAGTAGACATTATGCTCTACTTGACTCTTCTAATGGATTGCTTGTTCCGCTGCAGTTAAACTTGTTGTCTATTGTATTTTATCAATTTTTATACTGTTGAAGACTAAGGATAATTTATTTTACATTATCTTGGTCATAATATTCTTTAGATGGGCTAGTTAAGCTCACCCTTTTTTTTCGTTGTTCTCTTCAAAAAATGAGAATATAGCTGGGACTAGTCGGAAAATAGAGTGATGGTCCAAGATGGTGGCTATAGTAGTCCTCACTATTCTATAAAATAGTGTGATAATAATTGTAATGAGGACTCCATTTGAGTTTGGATATTGTCTACGAAACAATATTCGTGTTAAAACTCTCAGCTTATATTTTGTCGTATTCTGCACGATAATTAATAATTGTGTAAATTAAGGTTGTATTTGAATTCTGTACCATGTATTTGGCAACGCAGAATGGATTGTATGGACCTATTTTGGGAATGTCATAGTTGGTATCAAAGCTTAAGGATATGATCTCATGCTGAGATCCGAGGCTAGAACTAGGAGGGGAGATGTAAGACCCCAATTTATTATAAATAAAATCAAATTTTCTCTATTTATTATTGTGAATAATAAGATGTTAATTGATATAATACTTTGGTTATGGGTGAAATGTGCAAATTTTATAAAATAAGCAAGTGGTTATAAAATGATCATTGTTGTCGGGGAATATTCGTTTGGTCGTAGAATATTCTTTTTGTCGGGAATATTCGTACGACGGCGCAGTCATTTGTGGACCCCATAACGGAATAACTGTCGGATGAAAAAAACGACAAAGTTTGAGTTTTTATAAATAACGGCGTAGTTGTTACCGTTAACACTGTTGGATTACCTGGTAGTTAAAATATAGTAATACGCGTGGTTGCACAGTAGCACACGGTATTGCACAGTATTATTATTGATTCGTACGTAAGAAGGCACTACTCAATAATTGTTACAGTAATTACTGTTCAATATTTTATTTTATTGCTTCAATAATTGCTGCGTTGATATTTTTTATTATTGTTGTTTCAATAATCATCACTGCACAATATTTCCCATTATCAGATAAATAATTCATATTATTTGAATAATATTATTAGATAGCATTATTGGCAATGTCTAGAAAGTTCTATATAAGGAGAGGTTTGGTCACCTAATTACGCGCTAGTAAGGAGAAATTCTTATTGGAAAGCCCCCTCTTTCCTGGGAATGGCCTGGTTGTCATAATTGTGATTCTGTCATATTATTTGTGAATAATTAATTTATTGATTTATATGATAAAGAAATATTTATTTTATGTGGATATAATTGAAGGAATTCTGCAGGAATTATTTTTTGAAAGTTGGCACTTATTTTCTTCGATAAATATGCATTCATATATTATAATTATTTTATAATATATATATATATATATATATATATATATATATATATATATATATACACACCGGATCCGGTCCGGGAGTCCGGATTTTCTTAAAATCCGGACCTTTTTTTTTTTTTTTTTTTTTTGCTTTTTTTTTTCAAAACAACTAAAAAAAAATATTTAATATTTTATGGAACTGAAATTTTTTCATAATATAATGTTTTGGGTGTGTTTTGAATACCTATACCAAAAAGTGGTGGTACAGTCTGCACAGACTGTACCACCATATTTTGTTATACGTACCCAAATCACGCCCAAAACACTTTATTATGAAAAAATTTCAATTCCATAAATTTTTTTTTTTTTTTTTAGTTGTTTCAAAAAAAAAAAAAAGCAAAAAAAAAAAAATAAATAAAGGTCCGGATTTTATAGAGTCCGGGATCCCGGACTGGATCCGGACTCTATATATATATATATATATATATATATATATATATATATATAAGCATGTGTCTAAAAGATGGAGTAATCGAATTGTATTCGTATTCATTATTCAAAAGCAATATATTTTTTTTATTTCCTAAGTTGGTTGGTGAAGAAATTTCCTGCAAATTGTTTGTCAAACTTTTCTGCAAACCATTCTTTGGTTTTTAAAAGCAGTATGCTTTTTGTTAGTTTTTTCAAAGTTGATGGCTACTTGTTGCGTATTTTCTTCTTCTGTTTATTGAGTGGTAGACATTCTGTAAAATCCTTTCCTTGTTTCCAAAATGGTGGGCCTTCAAACAATTGAAAATTTTGAGTTAGGCATTGAAAATAAATTCTCCAGCAAAGTGATGGACCAATAAAATGTGAGTTTTCATTTTCAAATTCTTCCTACAAACTTGATTTCAAAGGGTGGCCCCCACCCATAAGGAAAATATGATGAGTTAGGCAAAAATAGGCAGAAAACTTTATTTTTTGTTCTTCCTCGGCTGCTATAAATAGGGGGTAATCCCTCCTTCTTCATCACACCATTTCTAAATTCAGAAATTCTTATTCTATAGTATTGTGAGTATTTTTCTTGAGTATAAGAATATTTTGAGCGAAGTTTTTCTGCAAGATTTTCTCAGAATAATATCCGATATTCTAGTCAAATCCAGTTTTTACCAAGGTAAATGATATTATTTTATTTCAATACTCGTAAGAAATATTATTTTCTTTCATACTCCATAGTATGGAAGGGATATTATTTTATTTCATATTTTCTAAATTTGAACTTACTATGGTAAGTATTGCTTCTATAATTCCTGAAATGGTTAGAAATTTCGTTTCATCTAATATCATTTCATAGGAATATTGGTCTGAACTTTTTATCAAATTTGGAACTTTTTATGACTGGGTACCGTTCACGGTTACTGTTCACGGGTACTATTCACGGGTACTGTTCATTGGTACTGTTCACGGGTACTGTTCACAAAAGAAAAAAAAACATTTTTTTTTCTTCTAAATTATCTGTTGTGACCCTTATGCTTAAAGTTTAATCCATGTTTTGATTTTTCATCATCCTCAGTTCTAAATGGTGATATAAATGAATATCTTTGGCCTGTAGTGCAAAGATGAATGATTAACTGATGAATATCTTTGGCCCGTAGTGCAAAGATGAACAGGTGTTGAGATGAACATAACCGACTGGTGATATAAATGAATATCTTTGGCCTGTAGTGTAAAGATGAATATTGATTGTTGTTACAGGGATAAAATATTGATGATGGACTTTTAAATCTTAGAAGATAGTAGAACTCATTCTCTACGTGACTTTTCTAATGGATTGCTATTTTCGCTGCATTTGTTGATCTAAAACTTGTTGTCTATTATATTTTATCAGATTTTTCCCTGTTGAAGACTAATGATAAATTGTTGTATATTATCTTAGTCATAATATTCTTTACTGGGCTAGTTGAGCTCACCCTTTTTCTTTTTGTTCCATTTTTCTTCCCAGGAGGTGAGAACATAGCAGGAACTAGCCGGGGTATGGAGTGATGGTTCAGGATAAATGTATTAGTAGTCCTCACTATTTTGTAAAATAGTATATCAATAATTATAATAAGGACTCCTTTTGAGTTTGTATAATCTCTATTAGACTATATTTGTATTCAAACTCACAGTATGTGTCGTCGTATTTTGCACAACAATTGTATTATTGAAGTTGTAGTTTGCTTTCCGTACCATGTATTTGGCGACTCAGAATGGGTGTTGTATACCTATTTTGGGGGCGTCACAGTTGGTATCATAGCTTAGGGATATGGTCTCTGGCGGAGATCGAGGAATAAAACTAGGAGGAGAGAGATGAGTAAATCCTTCGCTAGTGTGTCATACCTAAGCTTATTTGTTGGTCGGTTATAATATAGGGATATTATGTGATATGTTAATTATTTAATTAACCCTTGTTTTATGGCAGTATATAAGAATGGCTACTGAGAACGTTAACAATGGAGTATATAAAACTGTGGAACAACCTTTAGTCACAAACTAGGAGAACGTGCAACAGGAAGGCAATATTCCTCCTGTAAACAACACTACCGAGCAAACGATGAACGATGGAATGTTTAGGAGCTTTTTACAGTTCATGCAAAACCAAACGAGGGAGACTCATGCACAAAATACGGGTGGAAATGCTAGCAATGCGCGACTTGTCACAGCCAAGCAGTTCAAGGAGTTGGGACCACCAGAATTTAAGGGAAAGCCGGATCCGTTCATGGCGGAAACGTGGGTTAAGCAAATTATCAAGATATTCGATGTCTTGGGATGCACGGAGGAACAGAAGGTTCCATTCGCCACCTTTATGTTCCGCAGTGAGGCAGACTACTGGTGGGAGTCTGTGAAGCGTACCCAGCCGGCCGCACTCAGCATGTCTTGGGAAACGTTTCAGAAACTATTTAATGACAAGTACTTTCCTGAAAGTATTCGTCATATGAAGGAGGTGGAGTTTATCAGACTGGAACAAAACAACATGACGGTATCCAAGTACGAGGTGAAGTTTGCAGAGTGTTCCAGGTTTGCACCTCATTTGGTCGAGAATGAGGAACGAATGACGAGGATGTTTCTGAGAGGTCTAAAGCCTGAGATTCGGCAATATCTTATCTCTCATAAATTTTCTTTATATTCAGATGTTGTAAACAGGGCTCAATTATTAGAGCGAGATAATGAGTATGTTCAACCAAGGGACCACAACCAGGGTCAAACCGGTGGCGGCAGTCATCAGAGCAAAGAAAACCAGCAGGGAGGAAAACATTCGGACAAAAGCGGTAACCACTCTGGTGGTAATCGTGGCCGTAATAATAGAAGGAGCGAGTCGGGAGGAGATTTCAAAAAGAGAAGGTACAACAATGATAACGTGAAGACGTCAGCACAAACATCAACTGTTTCTAGGGGAGGAGAACGAGCACCGATCGTTTGTTACAAATGCGGGAAAGATGGACACATCAGCCCAAACTGCCCATAACAATCCAAGGTGTGTTATAACTGTGGAAAAGAAGGTCATATAGCTAGAGATTGTCTAGTCGCGAAACCAAGTTCAACGGGGATGGTGACTCCAAAGGTTGTCCCGAACAAGTCAAAGTCGGTGGTTCCTGGAAGGGCGTTTGTCGTGATGGCACAAAACTCGAGAAACCCAAACGAGGTGATCACGGGTTAGCTTATCATAAACTCTTGCGAAATTTATACCTTACTAGATATCGGTTCTACCCATTCTTTTATCTCTTCTACTTGTGCTCAATGTTTAAACTTGACTCCGGAGAAATTGGACTTTGACTTATCTGTTGAAACTCCGTTGGGTGAAACCTTCGTTACATCTACAGTTTATAAATCTTACATGATCCAAGTTGGCACTATCACATTACCTGTTGATCTTATCTCTTTAAAAATACTTGATTTTAATGTGATTTTAGGAATTGATTGGTTAACCACTCATCATGCTAAAATTGATTGTTTTTGTAAGGTTGTTAGTTTACATATTCCTAGCCAACCTATCATACGAATTCAAACTACTAAACCACTAAAATCAGTCACTGTCATATCAAGCCACAAAGCTATTCATTTATTGAAAAACGGATGTCAAGCTTTCTTAGCCCATGTTATGGATTTGAACAAAGACAAGTCAGATTTGAATAATATTTTTGTTGTTAGAGAATTTTCTGATGTATTTCTAGAAGAACTTCCCAGTCTACCCCCAGAACGTGATGTTGAATTCTTTATTGACCTTGAACCGGGTACAAAACCCATTTCTAAAACCCCATATCGAATGACTCCTATTGAACTTCAGGAGTTAAAAGTCCAACTACAGGAGTTATTAGACATCGGTTTCATTCGTCCTAGTACATCTCCTTGGGGTGCTCCTGTTTTATTCGTAAAGAAGAAAGACGGGAGTATGCGACTTTGTATTGACTATCGAGAATTGAACCATGTCACCATCAAGAATAGGTATCCGTTACCTCGCATTGATGACCTGTTCGACCAGTTGCAAGGAGCATAATTCTTTTCAAAGATCGACCTTCGTTCTGGATATCATCAGCTGAAGATAAAAACTGAGGATATTTCAAAGACTGCCTTCAGAACTCGATACGGGCATTATGAATTCTTAGTCATGTCTTTCGGATTGACTAATGCTCCAGCTGCTTTCATGGATATGATGAAAAGAGTATTCAAGGAATATTTAGATCAGTTCGTTGTTGTCTTTATTGATGCCATCCTCATCTATTCCAAAAGTCGTGAAGATCATGAGCACCATTTAAAGCTGATACTTGAAAGGCTTCGTGAAAACAAGCTATATGCCAAGCTAAAGAAATGCGAGTTCTGGCTTGAGGAAGTAGCATTCCTTGGACACGTGGTGTCAAAACATGGAGTATCTGTTGATCCAGCGAAGATTGAAGCCATACAAAGTTGGGAGCAACCGAAGTCGGTGACCGAAGTACGCAGCTTTCTGGGCTTAGCTGGTTATTATCGGAGATTCGTGGAAGGATTTTCTCGAATCGCTACTCCGTTAACTTAGCTGACTCGGAAAGATACAAAATTCGTATGGAGCGAGGAATGCGAAAAGAGTTTCCAAGAGCTCAAGAGGAGACTCATTTCGACACCTGTTCTGGCAATACCATCTGATACGGATGGATTTGTTATCTACAGCGATGCTTCAGGCAAAGGGTTAGGATGTGTTCTCATGCAACATGGGAAAGTCATAGCCTATGCCTCACGACAACTCAAAGAATATGAGAGGAATTATCCTACTCATGATCTGGAGTTGGCAGCAGTCGTATTCGCATTGAAAATTTGGAGACACTACTTGTATGGGGGGAAAGTGGAGATTTATACGGACCATAAAAGCCTCAAATATTTTTTCACCCAAAAAGAACTCAATATGCGGCAACTACATTGGCTTGAACTATTGAAAGATTACAATCACACTATTCAATATCATCCTGGAAAAGCGAACGTAGTAGCTGACGCATTGAGTAGAAGATCATATGCGAGTACGAGTGCGATATTGTCAATGCAAAGTCCCATTTTGTATGACTTGCAAAGGATGGAGATAGAGATGAAGGCTCCAAATACCCACGTGATGATATCAAACATACGAGTAGAACCGACTTTAATCGATAAAGTTAAAGCTACTCAAGCTACGGACCTGGGGTTTATGCGTATGAAGAAGAAAGTGCAAGAAGGAGCTATTCCGGAAGCAAGAATCGATGAAGAAGGAATATTTAGATTCAACTCCAGACTTTGTGTTCCTAGCGATTGTGACGCCCCCAAAATAGGTATACAACACCCATTCTGAGTCGCCAAATACATCGTACAAAATGCAAACTACAACTTCAATAATACAATTGTCGTGTAAAATACGACAACACATACTGTGAGTTTAAAAATAAATATTGTCTTCTAGACAATATCCACACTCAAATAAGTCCTCATTATAATTATTCAAACATTATTTTACAGAAATAGTGAGGACTGCTAAAACATCTTTCTAGAACCATCACTCCATACCCCGACTAGATCCTGCTATGTTCTCACCTCCTGAGAAAAAAAATAGAACAAAAAGAAAAAGGGTAAGCTCAACTAGCCCAGTAAAGAATATTATGACTAAGACAATATACAACAAATTATCATTAGTATTCAACAGGGAAAAATCTGATAGAATATAATCGACAACAAGTTTTAGATCAACAACTGCAGCGGAAACAGCAAACCATTAGAAGAGTCAAGTAGAGAATGAATTCTACTATCTTCTAAGATTTAAAAGTCCATCATCAATATTTTATCCCTGTAACATCAATTAATAATCATCTTTAACCAAATATTCATCTTTGCACTACAGGCCAAAAATATTCATTTGTATCACTAGCCAATCATGTTCATCTCAACACCTGTTCATCTTTGCACTACAGGCCAAAGATATTCATCAGGTAATCATACATCTTTGCACTACAGGCCAAAGATATTCAGTAATCTCATCATTTAGGACTGAGGATGATGAAAAATATCTCAAAGAAAACGATTCCAGTGAGACAGAAGGACAAATAGTAGGGATTCGTATAACAGTTTATCCAAGATCAATAATACTTCATAATAATCAATTGTGAAGCAGAATTCAAAAAAATAAAGATCAAAACATGGATACAATCAAAGATAGTAACCATAATAGACATCTTGGACAAAAAGAAGAAAATTTTATTTTTCGGTGAATAGTGCCGTATTCGTAAATAGTGCCGTATACGTGAATAGTGCTGTATACGTGAATAGTAATCCCAACACAAAAAGTTCTAAATTTGATAAAAAGTTCAAACCAATATTTCGGCATAATGATATTGAAAGAAATAATATCATTTACGAAGAAAATAACATCCCTTACCTCAAAATAATCGTACTTCTGACTGAATATCGGATATGAGGCTGAATAAAACTTATGCTGAATAACAACTCTCAAAGTATCTAAATACCACAAAATACACTCAATAATTTAGAGAAAGAAAGAGAGAAAACTTGTGAATTCTGGTGTGATTTTCAATTCTAACTTAGCCCTCTATTTATAGGAAAATGTTAGCACGCCGAAGAAGACTTAACCTGCAACCTGATGGCTTTACCTGCTACTATTCCCACCCACCACATTTGAATAAAAATCTCAGCATATTTCTTCACCAACCAAGAGTGGGGCCCACCAATTCTAGAATTTTCCACCAAAATGATAAATTCTGAAACTTCAACAATTTCTGAACCAGTCATCTCGTAAAATTCATAACAAATCATACGTTCATTTTTAACGGTTCAAAATTTGTGGACATATACTCAACTTATATATGAATAACATATCCAAAAATTACCACGATCCAACGGTCGGATTAAAAATTATAACCCCCGCAATATTTCTCAAAAACCCTGATTTAATTTTTAATACCTCCATTCCGATAAAAATACTGATAAAATATCTCAACATTAACTCCTTCATTTTTAACCACAATAAATATATCCAACATTTATATCCACATAAAATAAATATTTCCTTATCATATGAATTAATAATTAATTATTCACAAATTATATTACAGAATCACATTTATGACAACTAGGCCGTTCCCAAGAAAGAGGGGGCTTTCCAATAAAGATTTCTCCTTACTGGCGCGCAATTAGGTGACCAAACCTCTCCTTAGACAGAACTTTCTAGACATTACCAATAATGCTATCTAATAATATTATTCAAATAATATGAATTATTGATCTGATAATGGAAAATACTGTGCAGCAACAATTATTGAAACAACAATAATATAAAATATCAACGCAATAATTATTGAATCAATAAAATAAAATATTGAAGAGTAACTACTGTAACAATTATTGAGTAGTGCCTTCCTTCGTAAGAATCAATAATTCTAAAATACTGTGCAATCCGTGTGCTACTGTGCAACCACGCGTATTACTGTATTTTAACCACCGGGTATTCCAACAGTGTTTACGGTAACAACTACGCCGTTATTTATAAAAACTCAATTTTTGTCATTTTCTTCATCCGACAGTTATTCTGTTATGGGACCCACAAATGGCTGCGCTGTCGTACGAATATTCTCGGACAGAAAGAATATTCCACGACCATACGAATATTCCCCGACAATAATGAATATTTTATAACCACTTGTGTATGTTGAAAAAAATTCATATATCACCCTTAACTTTAACATTTATCAATTTAACCATTTACTGCATAGTAATTATAAAAAAATTTGAATACTTTTATTTCATAAAATTCGGGGTCTTACAGCGATTCTGACTTGAAGCATAGAATCATGATGGAGGCACACAACACCCCGTTTGCTATCCATCCTGGGAGTACCAAAATGTATCATGATATTCGACATACATTTTGGTGGAATAATATGAAGAGAGAGATCGCGGAGTTTATCTCGAGGTGTTTAACCTGTCAACGTGTAAAGGCGGAGCATCAAGTGCCAAAGGGTCCATTGCAACCACTTGAGATTCTGAAATGGAAGTGGGAACACATTACCATGGATCTTGTTACAGGTCTTCTCAAAGTTTCTCAAGGTATAGATGCGATTTGGGTTATTATTGATAGATTAACCAAGTCTTCTCATTTCTTACCGATACGTGAGACTTATTCCCTTGAACGCCTTGCTCGTATGTACGTGAATAAGATTGTGAGATTGCATGGCATGCCGGTATCCATAGTTTCAGATCGTGACCCAAGATTCACTTCAAGATTTTGGGCTAGCTTGCAAAAAGCTATGGGCACGGATTTACGAGTCAGTTCAGCATACCATCCTCAAACAGACGGACAATCAGAGAGGACTATTCAAACTCTTGAAGATCTATTAAGACTCTGTGTCCTAGATTTCAAAGGGAGTTGGGATAAGTACCTACCACTGGTGGAATTCTCCTACAACAACAGTTATCAAGCAAGTATAGGCATGGCTCCATTCGAGACGTTGTATGGAAGAAAATGTCGCTCTCCAGTATGCTGGGATGAGGTAGGAGAAGTAACATTGTTGGGACCAGAGTTGGTACGAATGACTACAGAGAAGATCCAAACGATTCGACAATGTATACGAACGGCACAGGATCGACAAAAGAGTTATGTTGATCTTCATCGAAATGACGTAGAATTTAATATTGGAGATCATGTACTATTACGTATTGCTCCATGGAAAGGAGTTACAAGATTTAGGAAGAGAGGAAAGCTCAATCCACGATTTGTTGGTCCATTTGAGATTCTTGACCGAATAGGAAATGTGGCCTATAGACTTGCATTACCTCCAAGCATGTCTCGTGCTCATAATATTTTTCATATATCTATGCTTCGTAAATATGTTAAAGACCCAAACCACATTATTGCGTTAGAACCAGACGAGATAACTGAAGATTTAACGTACGAGGAGGTACCTGTTAAGATCTTGGATAGGAAAGAGCATGTCCTACGCACGAAGGTTATACTACAAGTTAAGGTTTTGTGGAGGAACCATGCTATTGAAGAAATGACCTGGGAGTTGGAATCGAAAATGAAAGCAAGGTACCTTCACCTGTTCGAAACACCAGGTACGTACGTCAATTTCGAGGACGAAATTTTATAAGGAGGGGAGGTTGTAAGACCCCAACTTATTATAAATAAAATTAAATTTCCTCTATTTATTATTGTAAATAATAAGGTGTTAATTGATATAATACTTTGGTTATGGGTGAAATGTGCAAATTTTGCAAAATAAGCAAGTGGTTATAAAATAATCATTGTTGTCGGGGAATATTCGTTTGGTCGTGAAATATTCTTTTTGTCGGAAAGATCCGTATGACGGCGCAGTCATTTATGGACCCCATAACGGAATAACTGTCGGATGAAGAAAACGACAAAGTTTGAGTTTTTATAAATAACGACGTAGTTGTTACCGTTAACACTGTTGGATTATCTGGTGGTTAAAATACAGTAATACACGTGGTTGCACAGTAGCACACGTTATTGCACAGTATTATTATTGATTCGTACGTAAGAAGGCACTACTCAATAATTGTTACAGTAATTACTGTTTAATATTTTATTTTATTGCTTCAATAATTGCTGCGCTGATATTTTTTATTATTGTTGTTTCAATAATCATCACTGCACAATATTTCCCATTATCAGATAAATAATTCATATTATTTGAATAATATTATTAGATAGCATTATTGGCAATGTCTAGAAAGTTATGTCTAAAGAGAGGTTTGGTCACCTAATTACGCGCCAGTAAGGAGAAATTCTTATTGGAAAGCCCCCTCTTTCGTGGGAATGGTCTGGTTGTCATAATTGTGATTCTGTAATGCTATTTGTGAATAATTAATTTATTAATTTATATGATAAGGAAATATTTATTTTATGTGGATATAATTGAAGGAATTATGCAGGAATTATTTGTTGAAAGTTGGCACTTATTTTCTTCGATAAATATGCATTCATATATTATAATTATTTTATAATATATATATATAAGCATGTGACTAAAAGATGGAGTAATCGAATTGTATTCGTATTCATTATTCAAAAGCAGTATATTTTTTTTATTTCCTAAGTTGGTTGGTGAAGAAATTTCCTGCAAATTGTTTGTCAAACTTTTCTGCAAACCATTCTTTGGTTTTTAAAAACAGTATGTTTTGGTTAGTTTTTTCAAAGTTGCTGGCTAGTTGTTGCATATTTTCTTCTTCTGTTTATTGAGTGGTAGACATTCTGTAAAATCCTTTCCTTGTTTCCAAAATGGTGGGCCTTCAAACAATTGAAAATTTTGAGTTAGGCATTGAAAATAAATTCTCCAGCAAAGTGATGGACCAATAAAATGTGAGTTTTCATTTTCAAATTCTTCCTACAAACTTGATTTCAAAGGGTGGCCCCCACCCATAAGGAAAATATGATGAGTTAGGCAAAAATAGGCAGAAAACTTTATTTTTTGTTCTTCCTCGGCTGCTATAAATAGGGGGTAATCCCTCCTTCTTCATCACACCATTTCTAAATTCAGAAATTCTTATTCTATAGTATTGTGAGTATTTTTCTTGAGTATAAGAATATTTTGAGCGAAGTTTTTCTGTAAGATTTTCTCAGAATAATATCCGATATTCTAGTCAAATCCAGTTTTTACCAACGTAAAGGATATTATTTTATTTCAATACTCGTAAGAAATATTATTTTCTTTCATACTCCATAGTATGGATGGAATATTATTTCATTTCATATTCTCTAAATTTGAACTTACTATGGTAAGTATTGCTTCTATAATTCCTGAAATGGTTAGAAATTTCGTTTCATCTAATATCATTTCATAGGAATATTGGTCTGAACTTTTTATCAAATTTGGAACTTTTTATAACTGGGTACTGTTCACGGGTACTGTTCACGGGTACTGTTTACGGGTACTGTTCACGGGTACTGTTTACAGAAGAAAAAAAATTCCAAATTATTTGTTGTGACCCTTATGCTTAAAGTTTAATCCATGTTTTGATTTTTCATCATCCTCAGTTCTAAATGGTGATATAAATGAATATCTTTGGCCTGTAGTGCAAAGATGAATGATTAACTGATGAATATCTTTGGCCCGTAGTGCAAAGATGAACAGGTGTTGAGATGAACATGACCGACTGGTGATATAAATGAATATCTTTGGCCTGAAGTGCAAAGATGAATATTGATTGTTGTTACAGGGATAAAATATTGATGATGGACTTTTAAATCTTAGAAGATAGTAGAACTCATTCTCTACGTGACTCTTCTAATGGATTGCTGTTTCCGCTGCATTTGTTGATCTAAAACTTGTTGTCTATTATATTCTATCAGATTTTTTCCTGTTGAAGACTAATGATAAATTGTTGTATATTATCTTAGTCATAATATTCTTTACTGGGCTAGTTGAGCTCACCCTTTTCCTTTTTGTTCTATTTTTCTTCTTAGGAGGTGAGAACATAGCAGGAACTAGCCGGGATATGGAGTGATGGTTCAGGATAAATGTATTAGTAGTCCTCACTATTTTATAAAATAGTATATCAATAATTGTAATAAGGACTCCTTTTGAGTTTGTATAATCTCTATTAGACTATATTTGTATTCAAACTCACAGTATGTGTCGTCGTATTTTGCACGACAATTGTATTATTGAAGTTGTAGTCTGCTTTCTGTACCATGTATTTGGCGACTCAGAATGGGTGTTGTATACCTATTTTGGGGGCGTCACAGGAGAGACGAGTAAATCCTTCGCTAGTGTGTTCTTCTTAAGTTTATTTGTTATTTAATTGATCGGTCGGAATATAGAGATAATATGTGGCATGTCAATTAACCCTTGTTTTATGGCAGTATTTGAAAATGGCATCTGAAAATTTTGAGATAAGCAATGGAGCACATGAGACCATTGAGTCACCGCTAATCAATAACCATGATAATGTGCATCAGGAAGGCAATAATTCTTATGTAAACAACAACACCGACCAAATGATGAACGATGGGATGTTCAGAAGCTTTCTACAATTCATGCAACACCAAACGAGAGAGATTCCTGTTCAAAATATAGGTGGAATCAATGGCAACTCACAGCTGGTCACCGCTAAGTAATTTAAGGAGCTGAGACCACCAGAGTTTTTGGGAAAGCCAGAGCCACTTAAGGCAGAGACGTGGATTAAGCAGATCACCGAGATATTTGATGTCTTGGGATGCTCAGAGGAGCAAAAGGTTCCCTTTACCACTTTCATGTTGCAGGGAGAGGTAGATTACTCGTGGGGTAAAACGTACTCATCTTTCCGTATTAAAGATGTCTTGGGAGAAGTTTCAAGAATCGTTTAACGACAAGTACTTTCCTGAAAGTATTCGTCACATGAAGGAGGTAGAATTTATCAAGCTGGAACAAAACAATATGACTGTATCGCAATACGAGGCTAAGTTTGCGGAGTTATCCCAGTTTGCATCCCATTTGGTAGATAATGAGAAGCGTATGACGCGAATATTTTTGAGAGGTTTGAAACCCGAAATACGTCAATATCTCATTTCTCACAAACATTCGCGTCATACGCTCCTCATTATCTACCAAATGGGATGCAAACCGAGATAACTCTGTAAACTTTTCCTCATATTACGATTCGATCATATTGTTCTGTTCCAGCTTGATGAATTCCACCTCCTTAATGTGACGAATACTTTCTGAAAAGTACTTATCGTTGAACAATTCTTGGAACTTCTCCCAAGACATCTTAAGTGTGAAAAAATGAGTGCGTTTTACAGATTCTCACCAATAATCTATCTCTTCACACAACATAAAGGTGGTGAAGGGAACCTTTTGCTCTTCAGTGCATCCCAAGACATCAAATATCTTGGTAATCTGCTTAATCCATGTCTCTGCCTTAAGTGGCTCTGGCTTTCCCAAAAACTCCGGCGGTCCCAACTCCTTGATTTGCTTAGCAGTGACCAGTCGTGAGTTTTCATTGTTTTCACCTACATTTTGAATAGGAGTCTCTCTCGTTTGGTGTTGCATGAATTATAGAAATCTCCTAAATATCCCATCGCTCATCATTTGGTCGGTGTTGTTGTTTACAAGAGGATTATTACCTTCTTGATGCACATTATCCTGGTTGTTGATTGGCGGTGACTCAATGGCCACATGTGCTCCATTGCTTATCTCAAAATTTTTAGATGTCATTCTCAAATACTGCCACAAATAAGGGTTAATTAACATGCCACACATTATCCCTATATTCCGACCGACCAATTAAATAACAAATAAGCTTAGGTAGGACATACTAGTAAAGGTTTTACTCGTCTCTCCCCTTCTAGTTCTAACCTCAGATCTCCGCCAAAGATCATATCCCTAAGCTCTGATACCAATTGTGACGCCCCCAGAATAGGTTTACACAACCCATTCTGAGTCGCCAAACAAATGGTACAGAATTCAAATACAAACTTCATTTATACAACTATCGTGCAAAATACGACAACACATACGCTGTGAGTTTTACTACAAATATTGTCTCGTAGACAATATCCAAACTCAAATAAAGTTCTCATTACAATTATTGTCACGCTATTTTACAAAATAGTGATGACTACTATAAGAACCATCTTGGACCATTACTTCACTTCCCGACTAGTCACAACTACATTCTCGCCTCCTGAGAAGAACAATGGAACCAAAAGAAAAAGGGTGAACTCAACTAGCCCAGTAAAGAATATTATGACTAAGATAATGTAGAACAAATTATCTTTAGTCTTCAACAGGGAAAAATCTGATAGAATACAATAGACAACAAGTTTTAGATCAACAACTGCAGCGGAAACAACAATCCATTAGAAGAGTCAAGTAGAAAATGATGTCTACTATCTTCTATGATTTAAGAATCCATCATCGATATTTTATTCATGTAATACCAATTAATAAACATTTCACATCAACGAATTATCTATGCACTACGGGCCAAGGATATTCGTATGTATCACCAACAAATTATCCATGCACTACGAGCTAATGATATTCGTGTGCATCACCAGTGGTCATGATCATGCCAAACAACTATCCATTTATGCACTACGGGCCAAAGAAGACTTTTACCACATCATTTGTCTGTAACATTACAGGTCATGATTATACCAATACAAAATTCCTAGTCATAATCATACCAATCAACAGTCCATCTATGAACTACGGGCCAAAGATAACTTTTATCACAACATAAACATGATGATAATGACAATGATATAAGGAATTATTCAAGTGAGATCAAGGATGAATATTAGAGATTTATAATTCAATTTATTCAGAGTTCAAGAATGTCCAAATAGTCAACATGATGATCAAAACGTGAATTAAAATTTAAGAATAAGATTCATATATCAAATGAATAGTACCCGAATGAATTATACCAAATGAATAGTACTCTGTCATACAAAGTATCCCGAATAAATAGTAACCCTAGTGAATAGTATCCGAATGAATAATACCAAATGAATAGTACTTTCTCATGCAAAGTATCCTGAATAAATAGTACCCTGAGTGAATAGTATCCGAATGAATAGTACCAGTCATGCAAAATACCCCGAATAAATAGTACCCCTAGTAAATAGAACCTTGTGAATAGTACCCCGAATGAAAATATTAAAATTTAATAAGAAAGTTCAGACTAATATTTCAATGAAACGATACTAGATGAAGAGCAAAACTCAAGGATATTCTACTAAGTTCAGGGATTATAGAAGCAATACTTACCATAGTAAGTTTAGATTTAAGAATATGAAAAGAAATAATATACAAAATTGCAAATGTATATTCACCCGTCATGCGGTAATCCGCGTAAACAGATCTTTTTCACAAAAAAAGAATGAGTACGAAGGGTTATTCACCATGCATGCGTTAATCCGCGTAGACAGGTTACTCCCCCAAATTAATAAATAATGAATACGAAAAATAATATCCCTTACAATACGAAAGAAACAATACCCCTTACCTTAGTAGAAGATTGGATACTGCAATAGTGAAGTAGCAAAATACTCTTCTTCTTTCTCTCTATAGTTTCTTTTGTGAGTCTTAGTGAATTGGTGAGAATGAAAGAAGAAATAAGCTTCTATTTATAGGAGAATGGACTAAATAGTAACTGATTCACGGATGGTCCAGATTGATTTACTATTAAAATGGACGGTCCATATTGATTTACTATTAAAACCACAACCGACTGTCCATATTGATTTAAAGCCACAACCAACGGTCTAGATTGATTTACTATTAAAATCACAACCGACGGTCCATATTGATTTACTATTAAAATCACAACTAAAGGTCTAGATTGATTTACTATTAAAACCACAACCGACGGTCCATATTGATTTACTATTAAAACAATAATCGACGGTCCATATTGATTTACTATTAAAACCATAACTGTCGGTCCGAAAAACTAGTACATTTCCCCATGGAATAATAAGTCAAACTTACAACAAACGCCTCATGACAAACCCCTCTATTTATATCAAAAATTAAATAAATATTTATCACAAATCACTTATCTTTAATAAACATATTTTTTGATCTTTTAACAATTATTCATCAATAATATTATAACTCACAATATTGACAACCAGATCATTTCCAGGAAAGAGGGGGCTTTTCGATAAGGATTTCTTCTTACTGGCGCATAAATAAATAACCTAACCCCTTTCCTCGACAGAACTTTCTAGACATTGTCAATAATACAAATAATAATATGAATAATTGTGTCGTCTCAATTATTGATTAATAATATAAAATATTGTGCAGATGATACTGTAACAATAATTGAATCAATAATATGAGATACTATGCAGCAACTTCTGTGGCAATTATTAAATGAACTGAGTGACTTTTTATGTAAGCATCAATAATCAGAGATACTGTACAATACCATGTGCTACTGTGCAACCACACATATTACTATTCTTTTATCACCGGTATTTCAACAGTTAACAGTAAAAGTTTTGTCGTTATTTTTATAAAAATGTTATTTCTGTCGCTTTCTATATCCGACAGTTATTCCGTTCTGGGGTCCACCAATGATTGTGTCGTCGTACGAAAATTCCCCTATAAAAAGAATATTCTCCGACACAACGAATATTTTATGACAACTTTCTTACTTTATAAAATTTTCACATATCACCGTTAACTTTAATCTTTTATCAATTTAACCATTTACTAAATAGAATAATAATTATAAGAAAATTGAATACTTTCATTTCATAAAATTTGGGGTCTTACAGTGATTGTGATCCAACTCAATAATTGAAATACGCTAGTTATCTTCTTTCTTACCGTGGACAACATACATTCTAACTTTGCATAGTGTTCGATTAATTGTGTCTCGTTGTCTTGTTTTCTTATCGTTATCACATTCATCATCTAATGAATTCTTTACAACAGTTGGTATACCAACTTTTTGACATACATATAACCTTGACGTCAAATCATTACTGTGAGCATGTTTACGACTCGTAGCAATCCTAATCTCAAATCCACTTTTTTGGGCATAGGATCTATGAAAATTTTCCGCTTCTTCTAATTTAGAAAATAATTGACCAACATAAAGAACCATTACCTCTGTACTACTACTTTCACCATCATTAACATACTCCGATTCATTTCTACATTCTAAACTAGCAAGAGATTCAAAAGAGCTAGATAAAAATATATTTGTAGCAGGCATGAAAGCTATTGATGAAGACTTACCAAAAATTGATTGCACAAACAAGTGATTTCTTCTACCTTCAGAACTAGCAAATTCTCTTCGAAGCTAAATTTCTGCAGCTGTTTAGCATATGGATGGAAATAGAGTAAAATGTTAGATCTATGTCCTAAGATCTAGTCAATCTGACTGCTACTGCCTCTAGCGACTGAGCTAAATTCCCAAACAACCCTTAATTTAATTAATTTTCTATGTTGGTCGTTAGAGGGAGTAGCGGCCAGATTGACTGGCCACTACTCCCTCTAGCGGTTGGGCCCTCATCTCAGCCATTCGATTTAATTTTGAACGGCTGGATAACAGTTAGTTGAAACAGTGCCCAGAACTAACGTTTTCCATGAATCATTTATATATATATATATATATATATATATATATATATATATATATATATAGAGAGAGAGAGAGAGAGAGAGAGAGAGAGGAAGGATCAAGAGCACTCTCCTTATCTAGCACTACTCCTTAAATAATATTCTTTTATTAAAACTACGTCGTTTTGGAGATTCATTTAAAAAACAAGTGGAGCCGTGAGTGGTATTTTTGTAAATAAAAGAAAAGTAAGTAGGACCACTCTTTTTTTAAAATCTCCAAAACGACGTAGTTTTAATAAAAGAATGTTATTTAAGGAGGAGTGCTAGATAAAAAAAGTGCTCTTGATCCTTCCTCTCTCTTTCTCTCTCTCTCTCTCTCTCTCTCTCTCTCTCTATATATATATATATATATATATATATATATATATATAAGATCCGGATCTTAAGCTCACCCCTTATTCAACTCACCCGAACTCACCCCCCTTTAGCGACGGACCCGGCGACGGTTCGGTCATACAACTGTCGTCTATACTTTTAACGACGCATATATATATATATATATATATATATATATATATATATATATATATATATATAGGGTCCGGATCTTAAGCTCATCCTTTATTCAACTCACCCGAGCTCACCCCCTTTAGTGACGGACCCGCGACGGTTCGGTCATACTATCGTCGTCTATACTTTTAGCGACGCTATATGTTGTCCGTCGCTAAAAGTATAGACGATGGTTGTATGACCAAACCGTCGCCAGGTCCGTCGGTAAAGCGGGGTGAGCTCGGGTGAGTTAGATAATGTGTGAACTTAAGATCCGGACCGTATATATATATATATATATATATATATATATATATATATACACAATGGATCCTGTCCGGACTCCCGGACAGGTCCTAAAATACGGACCCAAATTTTTTTTTTTTTTTTTTTTGCTTTTTTTTTTTAAAATAACTAAAAAAAAATATTTAATATTTTATGGAACTGAAATTTTTTCATAATACAATGTTTTGGACGTGTTTTGAATACCTATACCAAAAAGTGGTGGTACAGTCTGCACAGACAGTACCACCATGTTTTGTTATACGTACCCAAATCACACCCAAAATACTGTATTATGAAAAAATTTCAATTCCATAATTATTTTTTTTTTTTTTTTTAGTTGTTTCAAAAAAAAAAAAGCAAAAAAAAAAAAAAAAATAAAGGTCCGGATTTTATAGAGTCCGGGATCCCGGACTGGATCCGGACTCTATATATATATACTAGTGCGTCACTTGATAGTATGGTTTAATGGTATGCCACATTGCCACTTGATTGTTATAATATGAATACATGTAATCATTTCATGTGATATAGATATCATTTTGACAATATTTTGACTACATTCTCGTGAATTCGGGAATATGAAGCAGCTTCATATTGGTTTATGTTTTGTGTAATGTGTTGGCCTAACATTATACCATAATCAGTATCAAAAAATTAATTAATTTTATTAGTTTACATATTTAAAGATGGATAATATTCCCTAAAAATTATATGATAAATTGGTACGGATACTTGTGCAATGTTTGTTATAATTTAGACTACTTGCTTAAAGTTATTGGCTTAAATATAAATGGTTACCCTAAACTATAGGTCATATTTCACTTTGGTGATTCACCTTTCAATTTTATCAATTAAATGATTGAACTATTAATTTTTTTTAATTTCAACAAATTGAGCATGTCACATCTTACTAACGTGGCTAGCTGGGCAGGCCATTAGTCAGCTAAGTTGTAATGAAAAAAATAATATTTTATTTATTGATTAAACAATTTTGATATAATGAAGGGTAAAATGGTCACAACCCATATATTAATTAAAATTAAACAAATCAAAAGCTTCAAAAACAATAACATCATCCATCAAAAGTAAAGGTCTTAGAAAACAAGCCCCAAAGTCAGATCGAAAAAACTCTGGCTCTAAGAATCACAAATTGCTCAACGATTCCGGCGAAGAAGGTATGAGAAAAGCAAGATTTCAGTAATAGCACAAATGCTTTCAAACAAACAAAGATACTGAATCAAGCCAAAACCAATCACAATATTTCGCAACACAAACAAACACCAAAACCAAATCAATAACACAAGACCAAATCAATAACAGCACAAGAAACAAAAACCATCAGACAAACAAAGATTGAAACAACACTAAAAGTCTAAATCGAAATAAGTTTTAAACAGTATATACCGAATACCCATCTCCCTTGCCTCTCTCCTCCCTCTCTTACAGTGATATCTACAGAGAATTGCCTTAGGCCTAATCTTGTCAACAATAGGAATGGGAGCAGCAACACTAGCTGAGACGAAAAGATTGTCAGTTGCAAAAGACGCGGGGTGTACCACCTCAACTCTACCAATAAGTGTGTTTCTGCTGATCCCACAGTTCTTTTTGGTGGGTGCAGGGGAAGCCTTCATATACACCGGTCAACTCGATTTTTTCATAACTCGGTCCCCAAAAGGAATGAAAACAATGAGCACCGGCCTCTATATACTGAATACCCATCTCCTCAGCCGCCGACGGCACAACAAAATCACACCCAAAGCTCAAAGTCGCCGCCACCGACAACCAAATCACACCCAAAGCTCAAAGCCGCCACCGAAAAATCGAGCTTCGTCACTAACTACATGAGCCTCATCTTGAACAATCAAGTGCAATCCAGATCCAAAAATCAAAGATTTAACCATCTCATAACCCTTAGGGCCTACAAATATGTGGATTTGACAAGGAATCTTGTACCCCACCTGCAACTCGCTCGTGTTAAAAACTGCGATTGCGTGTTGATCATGTGGGTTTAAGGGTTCCCGGATGAGACCCACCATTTTCCGACCGACGATATTGCCGAGGTTGTACTAAATACCCACTATTTGGGCTATGACGAAACCCACCATGCAAATCGTGAGGAAGTTCACGAGCCTTGCCGAAGTTGTACTAAATACCCGACGGTTATGTCATCGTTTTATGAGAAATCAAATTTTTTTTGGATTGAAGTTGGGCCTTTTCTGTGAGTGAATAGCTTTGATCGATTTCTTCAGACTTTGAGTGATATTTTTGATTCTGAGACGTAAGGTTTTGTTGATCGAAGTTGGGGCTTTTTACTGAGAGGAGAGCTTTGATCGATATCTGATTGTTTTATTTAGGCTTTTGTTGTTTTTAATTGGTATTAATATTTAATTTAAAGTGATTTGACAATTGTGCCCTTTAATGTATAATAAATGTTTAATTAAAAATTAAAATACTCTTTTTTTTGTTACACATCAGCTCAATTATGACCCATCCAAACGGTCACGTCAGCAATTTCTGACGTGGCAGACCCAATTGAATGGAAGTGAAAAAAATTAATAGTTCAATTATCTAATTGACAAAATTAAAAGGTGGATCACTGAAATAGAAAATGGTCCATAGTCTAGGGTACTAATTTATAATTAAGACAAAGTTATTGGTGTAATGACCCACGTGTTTAAGATATATTTATTTTATATGATTAAAATGCAACTAGTACTATTTTGGGCACAAATTTATATGGTCATGTACATTGCTGCATGTGAGCATAAATTTTGTTCTAAAATTATGATGGCATAATTTTAGTGTAGATTGTAAATACAATAGTATAATTGCAATTAAAGTTTTACGTACAAATTAATGTATGTAATATCAAAAGGATTTGATAGTATATTATATACATTGTAACTGCTACGAATAAAATTTTGGTATAGTTTTTTTTTCTTCGTGCGATCAACATATGGTATAATTGATATTTTAAATTAATATATCAGGAGGAATTGATTGTTTTATGTGTAATCACAACATCCTAAGACGTAAGGGAATCACATAATTTTGATTTTATTCTCATGATATGATTGTGATTAAATTAGAATTAATTTAATCACATAAAGGCTTCATGTAAAAGTGATATAAGGTATATCTTGGTATGATATAAGAAAAATGGATAATTATGACAGAATTATTTTTGGACTAAATTCTCTTGAAACTAAGATAATTTTGACGTAATTTTTCGTCAAAATTAATTCCCTCGTAAATAAATTAATGTTGACGAAATTCCGTCGAAAATGACAGGCGTCCCTTGGCGCCAACATTCCCGCCAACGCCAATATTATTTTCGACGGAAGTAAATTTAGTTTTGACGTAATTTTCATCGAGAATAATGTAATTTCGAGAGAATTATTTTTTACGGATATTTTGTCGGAAATAACTTATAAAAACCTAACCAACGTCATTTCCTCCCGCACCTCATCTCTCTGTCATCTCTCATCTCTCTCACTCCACCTACGAGTGTTCCACCTCCATCGCGCGTCCTCACCTAGATCTGGCGCCTCCCCAACTCAGTTGCTGCCTCTGCTGCCGCTGCTGTCAGTTAAGTTGTCGATGTAACTTCTCCTCATTTAGCTAGATTGGTGTAATATCCCAAATATTTATAACGAAAATATCAATGAAGGCTGAATTTAAACCCTAATGTATTCAAGTTATAAATTAAAGTTATTAACTAAAAGTAACTAGAAAGAAAAGAAAAGAAAAAGAAAAAGCTTACGAAATGTAAATAAATGAACTATGCAGTTTAAAAATCAAATTTAAGTTCAGACTGAAATTTTGAAAAACGGACTTTTTTGTTGAATCTGAAGCGTCAAAAATGATAGGTAAGGACTATATTCACGAAATAGTGTCGAGGTCGACTTTGATCAAAGTAAACAATTGACTTTAAAGGTAAAAGTCAAACTTGAAGTTCGAAGGTGAATTTGATGAAATAAACACTGTCATTTCGTTGGGGACGTCGAATTTAGTAGGAAAAAGTTGTAAATGCGATGGGGGTGTTGGAGTTGAATTTTTGGCCAAATTAAAGTCAATAATTTGACTTTTATAGGGGGAAAAAAGTCAAATTTTGAATTTGGAGATAAATTTGAAAAAATGGATGATACTATGATGCTTAGGACGTCGACTTTAGTGGGAATCGACTATAATCTTGAAAAAAGTCAAAAAAATTGATTTTTAGAAGTAAAAATAGTGAAATAGACATTTAAATGGAAACATTAGTAAATAAAAGAGGTGAAATGATATTATTTGAGGGGTGTGGGACCCCACATGGTCGGTTGAAGAGATGAGGAGGGGGTCGTGTATGCTTAACAAGACTTATGGTCCATTTTTGAAGCAAAAAGTAAAGGTGTGGTGTGGCTAAATTTGGGTAAAATACAAATGTTGCCCCTAAACTTTAGGCATTTTTGGGTATTGAGCCCCTTTCTTTTCGTCAACACAAATCGAGCCCTTTTATATTGAAAAATTTGGATATTGAGTCCCCAGGTGCCACATGGGCGTTGACCTGCTGACGTGGCACAAGTGACATCTCTGACATGGACATTTTCCAATTAATTTACCACATGTTCCAACTGATGTAGACATTTGAGACGGATGTGCCACATGACACCGCTGACGTGCTCCAATTAATTGCCAAAATATTATCCAACCCAGGATCCGAACTCAAAACCCCCAATTTGAAATCTTGGTTATAAGACCACCCGATCACCACGAGCCTAGCTGTTAATTTTACTCAAGGATTAACCTTTATAAAAAAACGATTCTTTTCCCCTAGATTATTAAAAGACAAAAGACAAATGTAAAGGAAATCAAATCTCTCTCAAGCTTTCGTGCCAATTTAGTCTTTATATTTATCTTTCTCTAAACCTCTCACCTGCACACAGAAAAGCTAGGGTTACTAACTTTTGTCAAATTGAGGGTTTGTATTGGTCATTTAAATCGATAATCGAAGAATATGAAAGATTATTTGTGGTGGGGAGATGGTGTAAGTGTCTCGAAATTCCCATTTATTTCTTTTATTTGTTTATTGATGTTGCCCCTTTATTCCCTTTCCTCGTTTCTAAAACTTTTGACAAATTATTATCTGTTAAGGCTGTGACGACCCCAAAATAGGTATACATCACCCATTCTGAGTCGCCAAATACATGGTACAGAAATAAATACAACTTTAGTAATACAATTGTCGTGCAAAATACGAAAACACATATACTGTGAGTTTGAATACAAATATTATCTACTAGAGAGTATACAAACTCAAAAGTAGTCCTCATTACAATTATCACACTATTTCACAGAATAGTGAGAACTACTAATGCAACCATCTGGACCGTCAATCCATTCCCCGACTAGTCCCAGCTATATTCTCATTTTCTGAAGAGAACAATAAAAGAAAGGGTGAGCTCAACTAGCCCAGTAAGAAATATTATGCCTAAGATAATGTACAACAAATTATCATTAGTCTTCAACAGGGAAAAATCTGATAAAATATAATAGACAACAAGTTTTAGATCAACAACTGCAGCGGAAAAAGAAATCCATTAGAAGAGTCAAGTAGAGCATAAACCCTACTATCTTCTATGATTTAAAAGATTTATCATCAATTTTATTGCTCAGATTCAGCTTAATAAATAATCCACATCATCGAATCATCCCTGCACTACGGGCCAAAGATAATCGTATTTTCATCAACGGTCATGATCATGCCATAAAACAATTCATCTTTGCACCCTTGGCCGAAGAGAATCCATGGCCATAATCATACCAAAAATTGTCCATCAATGCACTACGGGCCAATGAGGACTTTTACCACATTATTTGTAACATTACGGTCATGATTATACCGAATAATCCCTGGTCATAATCATACCAAGTCTATCTATGCACTACAGGCTACATATGACTTTCAACATAATATAAACATGAGGATGATGTCAATGATATAATAATTCAATAAAACAAGTTCAAGGATAAATTTTAAAGATTTATAATTTAATTTATCCAGAAATCAATAACGTCCAAATTGTCAACATGATACTACTTTGTGGAGTAAAATTCAAGAATAATACTCAGTTGGTCATGTTCATCTCAATACCTGTTCATCTTTGCACTACGGACCAAAGATATTCATCAGGTAATCATTCATCTTTGCACTACAGGCCAAAGATATTCAGTAATATCAAAATTTAGGACTGAGGATGATGAAAAATATCTTAAAGAAAACAAATCCAGTGAAATAAAAGAACAAATATTAGAGATTCGTATTACAGTTTATCCAAGTTCAATAATACTCCGAAATAACCAATTTTGAAGAAGAATTCCAAAATAATGATCAAAATATGGATAGAATCAAAGATAGTAACCATAATAGCCATATTGGATAAAAAGAAGAAAAATTTATTTTTCGGTGAATAGTGTCGTATTCGTGAATAGTGTCGTATACGTGAATAGTAACCCCGACACAAAAAGTTCTAAATTTGATAAAAAGTTCAAACCAATATTTTGGCATAATGATATTGAAAGAAATAATGATATTTTGGCATAATGATCATTTACGAAGAAAATAACATCCCTTACCTCAGAATAATCGTACTTCTAACTGAATTTCGGATATAGTGCTGACAGAAACTTGCACTGAATAGCAACTCTCAAAGTATCTAAATACTCACAAAAATACGCTCCATAATATAGAGAGAGAAAGAGAGAAAACTTATGAATTCTGGTGTGATTTTTAATTCTAACTTAGCCCTCTATTTATAGAAAAATATTAGCACGCCGAAGCAGACTTGACCTGCTACCTGATGGCTTTACCTGCTACTATTGCCACCCACCACATTTGAAATAAAATTCAGCACATTTCTTCACCAACCACAAGTGGGGCCCACTCAATTCTAGAATTTTTCACCAAAATTATTTATAAACCTAATTTCCGAATCAGTCACCTCTTAAAATTCATAACAAATCATACGTTCATTTTTAACGGTTCAAAATTTGTGGACACATACTCAACTTATATATGTATAACATATCTAAAAATCACAACGATCCAGCGGTCAGATTAAAAATTATAACTCACGCAATATATCTCAAGAACAGTGATTTAATTTTTAATACCTCCATTCCGACAAAAATACCTCAACATTAATTCCTTCACATAAAATAAATATATCCATCAATTATATCCACATAAAATAAATATTTCCTTATCATATAAATTAATAATTAATTATTCACAAATAATATTACAAAATCACAATTATGACAACCAAGTCGTTCCCAGGAAGGAGGGGGCTTTCTAATAAGGATTTCTCCTTACTGGCGCGTAATTATATGACCAAACCTCTCCTTAGACAGAACTTTCTAGACATTGTAAATAATGCTATCTAATAATATTATTCACATAATATGAATTATTGATCTGATAATAGAAAATACTATGCAGCAACAATTATTGAAATAACAATAATATAAAATATCAACGCAGCAATTATTGAATCAATAAAATAAAATATTAAACAGTAACTACTGTAACAATTATTGAGTAGTGCCTTCTTACGTAAGAATCAATAATTGGTGCAATACCGTGTGCTACTGTATTTTAACCACTGGGTATTCCAACAGTATTAACGGTAACAACTACGTCGTTATTTATAAACAACTTATGCTTGTCGTTTTCTTCATCCAATTGCTTTCCATTATGGGGCCCACACAAGGCTGCGCCGTCGTACGAATATTCCCCGACAGAAAGAATATTCCACGACCAAACGAATATTCCCCGACAACAAATGAATATTTTATAACCACTTGCTTATTTTGCAAAATTTGCACATTTTACCCATAACCAAAGCATTATATCAAATTAGCACCTTATTATTCACAATAATATTTAGAGAAAATTTAATTTTATTCATTAATAAGTTGGGGTCTTACAAAGGCAATACTTAAATTAGGATAAATATTGACATCTATGGGTCCATGAGCCAGGCTAGTTTCAATAGCACCCATTAAAGAAGCTTTCCAGTTTAAACACCTACCATCTCTAAGTGTGCACTAAATACAGGTATTTTGACCAAGTAAAGTTAAATGTTTGAAAGCAACTTGGTTAAGTCCTATGTGAACATATTTATATTTTTGCAAAAAAGGATATAAATCTTCAATATGCAATAAATATAAAAGTTCATCATTATTCTGTAAAGGAACAACATGTTCAAAAGTTTTAATAATCTTTTTACTGATAAAATCAAAAGTTCTAATTTTATAAATTGTTTCTGGTTTGATCTTAGGAATAGTCCATTTATCTAGGGTTTCCTTGACATCCTGATAAGCAATAAGTTTAGTTGCTTCTAGAGTAGAATTTGTAGTATTAGCTACAGTTGTGACAGATAAGGTTAGAAAATCAGTCATTTTTGTGAATGATCATATATGCATAATTTATAGGCAATATATCCATCAATATGACAATAAACTAAGCATGGCTCTGATACCAAATAGGGGGTATGATCGGATATAAGATGATTAAGCACATCTGTCAACGATTTACAAAGTATAAAAGCCACAACGCCATAACAAGGCTTTTCTTTCTGTAAGTTTTAATTATTGCTTCTATTAATTATTATGTTTCTTTGATTAATCTTTTAGATTATCATATAGAAAACAAAAATCGTTATAAAACATCATATCATATTGCTACAAACAACCATAATCGTTCTTATTTTTTAGAACAATTTAACAAATCTGAACAGTTAATTGCTTTAACTAAGAACGCTATATAGGAAGAAACTTGCCGACTTATAGTTTTGGGTAGACCCTCCAATCAATAGTAATCTTATGGGATCATATATGTGATAATTTATATGTTAATATATAATAAATATGCCTTTAAAACATTCATGCCATTTTATTAAATAAGGCTAGTATTGGTGAAGCTTGATTAAGTAGAACGTCACCCAAGTTGCGTTTAAGACTTTGCCTTTAGCCTTGTTATGGCATTGTGACTTTTATCCTTTGTAAATCGTTGACAAACGTGCTTAATCATCTTATATCCGATCCTGCCCCCTATTTGGTATTAGAGCCATGTTTTTAATGCATATTAATATATTGTTAATATGCATTTAAAATATTCATGCCATGTTATTTATTGAAGTAAGAATTGATTAAGTAGGACGTCACCAAAGTCGCGTTTAGGGTTTATGTTGTTAGCCTAGATTAGACGTTTGATAATTTTCTCTTTTTAAATAGTTGATAAGGGTGCTTATATTATTTCTTACCAATTTTGGTATCAGAGTCATGTTTATTTTATTGTCATATTCATACATATATTTCTTTTAAGTTATGCATATATGATTGTGACGCCCCCAAAATAGGTATATATCACCTATTCTGAGTCGCCAAATACATGGTACGAAATTCAAATATAACTTAATTATACAACAGTCGTGTAAAATAAGACTAAACATATGCTGTGAGTTTTATTACAAATATTGTCAGATAGACAATATACAAACTCAATGGGGTCCTCATTATATTTATTATCACACTATTACATAGAATAGTGAGGACTACTAATGCTATCATATGGTCCATCACTCCATTCCCCGACTCGTCCTAACTATATTCTTATTTCCTGAAGAGAACAGTGAAAGAAAGGGTGAGCTCAACTAGCCCAGTAAGAAATATTATGACTAAGATAATACAGAATAATTTATCATTAGCTTTAAACAGTGTTAAACTGATACAATATAACAAACATCGAGTTTAACTGTAGCGGAATAAGCAACCCATTAGAAGAGTCAAGTAGAGAATAAAATCTACTATATTCTATGATTTAAAAGGTTTTTCATGACTTTTATCGTTGGGACTCAGCTTAATAAATAATCCACATCATCGAATCATCCCTGCACTACAGGCCAAGGATATTCATTAGTATCACGACCACGAATTATCCATGCACTACGGGCTAAAGATAATAGTATTTTCATCAACGGTCCTGATCATGCCATAAAATAATTCATCTTTGCACCCTTAGCCGAAGAGAATCCATAGCCATAATCATACCAAAAACTGTCCATCAATGCACTACGGGCCAATGAGGACTTTTCCACATCATTTGTAACATTACGGTCATGATTATACCGAATAATCCCTGGTCATAATCATACCAAGTCCATCTATGTACTACATGCCACATATGACTTTCAACATAATATAAACATGAGGATGATGACAATGATATAAGAATTCAATAAAACAAGTTCAAGAATTAATTTATCCAGGAACTAAAAACGTCCAAATTGTCAACATGATACTTCTTTGTAGAGTAAAATTCAAGAATGCTCAGAAGAATATTTTCATGAAAAGATACTGGATGAAGCGCAAATATCAAGGATATTCCACTAAATTCATGGAGTATAGAAGTCAAAACTTTAACCAACTGAGTATAATAAAGAATGGAATAACAAAAGAAATCACCAGGCATGCGATAGACCGCACAGACAGGTTATTCCAACAAAATAATAAATAACAGAACCAGGTCATGCGTAAATGCACCGACAGGATATTCCGACAGAATAATAAATAATGGAACCAGGTCCGGCGTAAACGCACAGACAGGATATTCCGACAGAATAATAAATAATGGAACCAGGTCCGGCGTAAAACACAGATAGGATATTCCGACAGAATAATAAATAATGTAATAACAGAAGAATTTCACCAAGTATAGGGTAGCCCGCGTATATAGGTTATTCCAACAGAATAATAAAGAATGGAATAACAGAAGTTCTCTTAATGAATAAGAAAGAAAGAATACTCTTTACGAGTACAACAAATAATATCCCTTACCTTGAAAGAAAGAGTACTGGATATAGGAGTAGTGAAGTAGCAGAACACTTTTCTTCTCTCTCTATAATCTTCTCTCTCTAGAGTTTCAGTGAATTCGTAAGAAATAATGAAGGAATGAGCTTCTATTTATAGAAAAATAGATTGTATAGTAACTAACTCATGAACGGTCTAGATTAATTTACTTTAATCTGACGGTCCATATTTAAAGTAAAATCTTTTAAATAAAATATAATATATTCTATTTATAATCTAATAAAATGAATAACTTTATAAAAGATTTTACTATACAAACACTATGCAGGCACTATGCATAATAAAATATAATATATTCTAATTATTGTCTAATAAAATAGATAACTTTATAAAAGTATTCTGTTTTATATAAAAAGATTTTACTATTAGCCTAATAAAACGAATAACTTTATAAAAGTATTCTGTTTTATATAAAAAGTTTTTCTGTTTTATTATATTAATAATACCAATAAAACAAAACTGAGTGACTTATCACGTAAGCATCAATAATCAATACCGTGTGCTACTATACAACCAAGCGTATTACTGTACTTTTACTACCGAGTAGTTCAATAGTATTAACGGTAAAACTTCTGCCGTTATTTTCATAAAATATTTTTGTCGTTTTCTCAATCCGACAATAATTATGTTGTGGGGTCCACCAATAATTGTGCCGTCGTACGAATATTCTCTGACAAAAATAATATTCCCCGACCAATCGAATATAATACAACAACTTGCATACTTTGTAAAATTTATAAATACTACCCACAACTATAACATTATCTCAAATTCACACCATAAAATTTAAAAATATTTTAAAAAAAAATAATTAAATCTTTATTCATAAAATCTGGGGTTTCACAATCTCCCCTCCTTCCCTCGAAATTTACGTACGTACCTAGTATACCGAACAGATGAGGACACTTCGTCAAATTCTAACTCTTGAGGTATAACCTTTGAGTGTTGAATACATTCTAAGATTTTAACAGGTACATCTTCATACGTTAAATTATCCGCTATCTCATCCGGTTCTAAATCAATAATGTGGTTCGGGTCGTCCACATATTTACGTAACATCAATACGTTAAAAACGTTATGAACACGCGACATACTTGGCGGTAAAACGAGTCTATAAGCCACAGTTCCTACTCGATCGAGGATTTCAAATGGGCCAACTAAATTGAGGGTTGAGATTTCAGCAACTCTTGCTATTTAAAATAACGCCCTCTTGAACCTTCTTCTTCATGTTCATCAGTTTCGGGTGCGTAGCTTGAGCGGCTTTAACTTTATCGATTAAAGTCGATTATACTCGTATATTCGTTATCTTCACGTGGGTTTGTATATTTGCACTCGTATACGCATACGATCTTCTACTCAACGCGTCAGCTATCACGTTTGCTTTTCCACGATGGTATTGAATGGTACGATCGTAATCTTCAACAGCTCGTGTGACGCCCCCAAAATAGGTATACAACACCCATTCTGAGTCGCCAAATACATGGTACAGAAAGCAAACTACAACTTTAATAATACAATTGTCGTGCAAAATACGACAACACATACTGTGAGTTTAAATACAAATATTATCTTCTAGACAATATCCACACTCAAATAAGTCCTCATTATAATTATTCAAACACTATTTTACAAAAATAGTGAGGACTGTTAAAACATCTTTCTAGAACCATCACTCCATACCCCGACTAGATCCTACTATGTTCTCACCTCCTGAGAAGAAAAATGGAACAAAAAGGAAAAGGGTGAGCTCAACTAGCCCAGTAAAGAATATTATGACTAAGATAATATACAACAAATTATCGTTAGTTTTCAATAGGGAAAAATCTGATAGAATATAATCGACAACAAGTTTTAGATCAACAACTGCAGCGAAAATAGCAAACCATTAGAAGAGTCAAGTAGAGAAAGAATTCTACTATCTTCTAATATTTAAAAGTCCATCATCAATATTTTATCCCTGTAACATCAATTAATAATCATCTTTATCCAAATATTCATCTTTGCACTACAGGCCAAAGATATTCATTTGTATCACCTGTCAGTCATGTTCATCTCAACACTTGTTCATCTTTGCATTACAGGCCAAAGATATTCATCAAGTAATCATACATCTTTGCACTACAGGCCAAAGATATTCAGTAATATCATCATTTAGGACTGAGGATGATGAAAAATATCTTAAAGAGAACGAATCCAGTGAGACAGAAGGACAAATATTAGGGATTCGTATAACAGTTTATCCAAGATCAATTATACTTCATAATAATCAATTGTGAAGCAGAATTCAAAAATAAAGATCAAAACATGGATACAATCAAAGATAGTAACCATAATATACATCTTGGACAAAAAGGAAAAATTTTATTTTTCGGTGCATAGTGCCGTATTCGTGAATATTACCGTATACGTGAATAGTGCCGTATACGTGAATAGTAACCCCGACACAAAAAGTTCTAAATTTGATAAAAACTCATATCAATATTTCAGCATAATGATATTGAAGAAAATAATATCATTTAAGAAGAAAATAATATCCCTTACCTCAAGATATCAGTACTTCTGGTCGGAATACCGGTATAAGGCTGAAAGAAACTTGCTCTGATGAATAGAAACCTTCAAAGTATCTAAATACTCACAAAATACACTCAATAATCTAGAGAGAGAAAGAGAGAAAACTTGTTTCTGGTGTGATTTTCAATTCTAACTTAGCCCTCTATTTATAGGAAAATTTTAGTAGGCTTGACCTGCAACCTGATGGCTTTACCTGCTACTATTCCCACCCACCACATTTGAAATATAATTCAGCACATTTCTTCACCAACCACAAGTGGGGCCCACCAATTCTAGAATTTTCCACCAAAATGATTAACTCCGAAAATTCAACAATTTCTGAACCAGTCATCTCGTAAAATTCATAATAAATCATACGTTCATTTTTAACGGTTCAAAATTTGTGGACATATACTCAACTTATATATGTATAACATATCCAAAAATTACCACGATCCAACGGTCGGATTAAAAATTATAACCCCCGCAAAATATATCAAAAACCCTGATTTTTAATACCTCCATTCCGACAAAAATACGGATAAAAACCTCAACATTAACTCCTTCATTTTTAACCACAAAAATATATCCCTCATTTATATCCACATAAAATAAATATTTCCTTATCATATGAATCAATAATTAATTATTCACAAATAATATTACATAATCACATTTATGACAACTAGGCCGTTCCCAGGAAAGAGGGGGCTTTCCAATAAGGATTTCTCCTTACTGGCGCGCAATTAGATGACCAAACCTCTCCTTAGACAGAACTTTCTAGACATTGCCAATAATGTTATCTAATAATATTATTCAAATAATATAAATTATTGATCTGATAATGGAAAATACTATGCAACAACAATTATTGAAACAACAATAATATAAAATATCAACGCATCAATTATTGAATCAATAAAATAAAATATTGAACAATAACTACTGTAACAATTATTGAGTAATGCCTTCTTACGTAAGAATCAATAATTGGTGTAATACCGTGTGCTACTGTATTTTAACCACCGGGTATTCCAACAGTATTAACGGTAACAACTACGCCGTTGTTTATAAACAACTTATACTTGTCGTTTTCTTCATCCAATTGCTTTCTGTTATGGGGCCCACACAAGGCTGCGCCGTCGTACGAATATTCCCCGACAGCGAGAATATTCTACGACCAAACGAATATTCCCCGACAAAATGAATATTTTATAACCACTTGCTTATTTTGTAAAATTTGCACATTTCACCCATAACCAAAGTATTATATCAAATTAACCCCTTATTATTCACAATAATATTTAGAGAAAATTTGATTTTATTCATTAATAAGTTGGGGTCTTACAACCTCCCTTCCTTATGAAATTTCGTCTTCGAAATTGACGTACGTACCTGATATTTCGAAAAGGTGAGGATACCTCGCTTTCATTTCTGATTCCAACTCCCAGGTCATTTCTTCAATAGCATGGTTTCTCCACAAAACCTTAACTTGTGGTATAACATTTGTGCGTAGGACATGCTCTTTCCTATCCAAGATCTTAGCAGGTACCTCCTCGTACGTTAAATCTTCAGCTATCTCGTCTGGTTCTAACTCAATAATGTGGTTCGGGTCTTTAACATATTTACGAAGCATAGATATGTGAAAAACATTATGAACACGAGACATGCTTGGAGGTAATGCGAGTCTATATGCCACATTTCCTATTTGCTCAAGAATCTCAAATGGACCAACAAATCTTGGATTGAGCTTTCCTCTCTTCCCAAATCTTGTAACTCCCTTCCATGGTACAACACGTAACAATACATGATCCCCAATATTAAATTCCATGTCCTTCCGATGAAGATCCGCATAACTCTTTTGTCGATTATGTGCCGTTTGTATACGTTGTCGAATCGTTTGGATCTTCTCTGTAGTAATGCGTACCAACTCTGGTCCCAACAATGTTGCTTCACCCACCTCATCCCAGCATACCGGAGAACGACATTTTCTTCCATACAACGCCTCGAATGGAGCCACACCTATGCTCGCCTGATAACTGTTATTGTAGGAGAATTCCACCAATGGTAGGTACTTATCTCAACTCCCTTTGAGATCTAGGACACAAAGTCTTAATAGATCTTCAAGAGTTTGAATAGTCCTCTCTGATTGTCCGTCCGTTTGAGGATGGTATGCCGAACTGAATCGTAAATCCGTGCTCATAGCTTTCTGCAAGCTAACCCAAAATCGTGAAGTGAATCTTGGGTCACGATCCGAAACTATGGATACTGGCATGCCATGCAATCTCACAATCTCGTTCACGTACATACTAGCAAGACGTTCAAGGGAATAAGTCTCACGTATCGGCAAGAAATGAGCGGACTTGGTTAATCTATCAACAATAACCCAAATCGCATCTATGCCTTGAGAAACCTTGGGAAGACCCGTAACAAAATCCATAGTAATGTGTTCCCACTTCCATTTCGGAATCTCAAGTGGTTGCAATGGACCCTTTGGTACTTGATGCTCCGCTTTTACACGTTGACAAGTTAAACATCTCGAGATAAACTCCGCGATCTCTCTTTTCATATTGCTCCACCAAAATGTGTGTCGAAGATCGTGATACATTTTGGTACTCCCAGGATGAATTGCAAACGGTGTGTTGTGTGCCTCCATCATTATTCTATGCTTCAAGTCAAAATCGTTAGGAACACAAAGTCTGGAGTTGACTTGAAGTATTCCTTCTTCATCAATTCTTGCTTCTGGAATAGCACCTTCTTGCACTTTCTTCTTCATACGCATCAGCTCTATGTCCGTAGCTTGAGCAGCTTTAACTTTATCGATTAAAGTCGGTTCTACTCGTATATTTGATATCATCATGTGGGTACTTAGAGCCTTCATCTCTATCTCCATCCTTTGCAAGTCATACAAAATGGGCCTTTGTGTTAACAACATTGCACTCGTACCCGCGTATGATCTTCTACTCAATGCGTCAGCTACTACGTTCGCTTTTCCAGGATGATATTGGATGGTATGATCATAATCTTTCAACAGCTCGAGCCAACGTCGCTGCCGCATGTTGAGTTCCTTTTGGGTGAAGAAATATTTGAGGCTTTTATGATCTGTATAGATCTCCACTTTCTCCCCATACAGGTAGTGTCTCCAGATCTTCAACGCGAAAACGACTGCTGCCAACTCCAAATTATGAGTAGGATAATTCCTCTTATATTCTTTGAGTTGTCGTGAGACATAGGCTATGACTTTTCCATGTTGCATGAGAACACATCCTAACCCTTTGCCTGAAGCATCGCTGTAGATAACAAATCCATCCGAACCAGATGGTATTGTCAGAACATGTGCCGAAATGAGTCTCCTCTTGAGTTCTTGGAAACTCCTCTCGCATTCTTCGCTCCATATGAATTTGATATCCTTCCGAGTCAGCTAAGTTAACGGAGTAGCGATTCAAGAAAATCCTTCCACGAATCTCCGATAGTAACCAGTTAAGCCCAGAAAGCTAGGTATTTCGATTACTAACTTAGGTTGCTCTCAACTGTGACTCATATCCCAATCTTGGATAACACGTCACAATGACACCTATCAGTTTACTACCGCACGAATATGGCGTCCCCTACGGAGAGTCTGGATTCAGTGCATTCCACAAAGGAAGTCACCAGATAAAGGCTCAGGTACCAACTTCTATAGTTGGGTTTTTAACTCCTGAAGTTCAATAGGAGCTATTCAATATGAGATTTTAGAAATGAGTTTTGTATCGGGTTGAAGATCAATACAAAAATTCAATATCACGCTCTGGGTTAAGCCAGGAAATTCTTCAGGAAATACGTCAGGAATTTCACTAACAACAGAAATATCATTCAAATCTGACGTATTTTTGTTCAAGTCCATGACATGGGCTAAGAAAGATTGACATCCGTTTTTCAATAAACGAATGGCTTTATGGCTTGGTATGACAGCGATTGATTTTAGTGGTTTGGTTGCTTGAATTCGCATAACAGGTTGGTTAGGAATATAAAAACTAACAACCTTACGAAAACAATCCATTTGGCATAATGAGTAGTTAACCAATCGATCCCTAAAATCACATCAAAAGTAAGTATCTTTAAAGAGATAAGGTCAACAGGTAATGTGATGGTGCCAACTTGGATCAAACAAGATTTATAAACAGTGGATGTAACGAAAGTTTCTCCTAATGGAGTTTCAACAGATAAGTCAAAGTCTAATTTCTCCGGAGTCAAGTTTAAACGTTGAGCACAAGCAGGAGAAATAAATGAATGGGTAGAACCGGTATCTAATAAGGTATAGACTTTACAAAAATTTATAATTAACTAACCCGTGCTAACTTCGTTCGGGTTCCTCGCATTCTGACCAGTCACGAAAAATGCTCTTCCAGGAACCGTTGACTTTGACTTTTCTGGGACAGCTTTTTGAGTCACCATCCCCGCTGAACTTGGTTTTTATATAGAACACTCTCGAGCTATATGACCCTCCTTTCCACAGTTATAACATACCTTAGATTGTTGTGGACAGTTTGGGCTGATATGTCCCTCTTTTCCACATTTGTAACATACGACCGGTGGTCGTTCTCCTCCCCTAGAAACAGTTGATATTTGTGCTGACGTCTTCACGTTATCATTGTTGTACCTTCTCTTCTTGAAATCTCCTCCCGACTCGCTCCTTCTATTATCAGGACCACGATTACCACCAAAGTGGTTACCGCTTTTGTCTGAATGCTTTCCTTCCCTCTGGTTGTCATTGCTCCGATGACCGCTGCCACCGGTATGACCCTGGTTGTGTTCCCTCGGTTGCACATACTCATTATCTCGCTCTAATAATTGAGCCCTGTTTACAACATCTGAATATAAAGAAAATTTATGAGAGATAAGATATTGCCGAATCTCGGGTTTTAGACCTCTCAGAAACATCCTTGTCATTCGTTCCTCATTTTCGACCAAATGAGGTGCAAACCTGGATAACTCTGCAAACTTCGCCTCGTACTGGGACACCGTCATGTTGTTTTGTTCCAGACTGATAAACTCCACCTCCTTCATATGACGAATACTTTCAGGAAAGTACTTGTCATTGAACAATTTTTGAAATGTTTCCCAGGACATGTTGAGTGCGTCAGGCTGGGTACACTTCACAGACTCTCACCAGTAGTCTGCCTCACCGCGGAACATAAAGGTGGCGAATGGAACCTTCTGTTCCTCCGTGCATCCTAAGACATCGAATATCTTGGTAATTTGCTTGACCCACGTTTCCGCTATGATCGGATCCGGCTTTCCTTTAAATTTTGGTGGTCCTAATTCTTTGAATTGCTTAGCTGTGACAAACCGCGCGTTGTTATCATTTCCACCCGTATTCTGCACACGAGTCTCCCTCGTCTGACTTTGCATGAACTGCAAAAAGCTCCTAAACATTCGATCATTCATCGTTTGCTCGGTAACGTTGTTTACAGGAGGAATATTGCCTTCCTGTTGCACGTTCCCTTGGGTGGTGATCAAAGGTGTCTCCACGGTCTGATTTACTCCATTATTAACGTTCTCAGCTGCCATTCTTAAATACTGCCATAAAACAAGGGTTAATTGACATGTCACATATTATCCCTATACTCTGACCGACCAAATAAACACCAAATAAACTTAGTCAGGTCATACTAGCGAAGGAATTTCCCGTCTCTCCCCTCCTAGTTCTTGTCTCACATCTCAGCCATGGATCATATCCCTAAGCTCTGATACCAACTGTGACGCCCCCAAAATAGGTATACAACACCCATTCTGAGTCGCCAAATACATGGTACAGAAAGCAAACTACAACTTTAATAATACAATTATCGTGCAAAATACGACAACACATACTGTGAGTTTAAATACAAATATTGTCTTCTAGACAATATCCACACTCAAATAAGTCCTCATTACAATTATTCAAATACTATTTTACAGAAATAGTGAGGACTGTTAAAACATCTTTCTAGAACCATCACTCCATACCCCGACTAGATCCTGCTATGTTCTCACCTCCTGAGAAGAAAAATGGAACAAAAAGGAAAAGGGTGAGCTCAACTAGCCCAGTAAAGAATATTATGACTAAGATAATATACAACAAATTATCGTTAGTTTTCAATAGGGAAAAATCTGATAGAATATAATCGACAACAAGTTTTAGATCAACAACTGCAGCGAAAACAGCAAAACATTAGAAGAGTCAAGTAGAGAAAAAATTCTACTATCTTCTAAGATTTAAAAGTCCATCATCAATATTTTATCCCTGTAAATAATCATCTTTATCCAAATATTCATCTTTGCACTACAGGCCAAAGATATTCATTTGTATCACCTGTCAGTCATGTTCATCTCAACACTTGTTCATCTTTGCATTACAGGCCAAAGATATTCATCAAGTAATCATACATCTTTGCACTACAGGCCAAAGATATTCAGTAATATCATCATTTAGGACTGAGGATGATGAAAAATATCTTAAAGAGAACGAATCCAGTGAGACAGAAGGACAAATATTAGGGATTCGTATAACAGTTTATCCAAGATCAATTATACTTCATAATAATCAATTGTGAAGCAGAATTCAAAAATAAAGATCAAAACATGGATACAATCAAAGATAGTAACCATAATATACATCTTGGACAAAAAGGAAAAATTTTATTTTTCGGTGCATAGTGCCGTATTCGTGAATATTACCGTATACGTGAATAGTGCCGTATACGTGAATAGTAACCCCGACACAAAAAGTTCTAAATTTGATAAAAACTCATATCAATATTTCAGCATAATGATATTGAAGAAAATAATATCATTTAAGAAGAAAATAATATCCCTTACCTCAAGATATCAGTACTTCTGGTCGGAATACCGGTATAAGGCTGAAAGAAACTTGCTCTGATGAATAGAAACCTTCAAAGTATCTAAATACTCACAAAATACACTCAATAATCTAGAGAGAGAAAGAGAGAAAACTTGTTTCTGGTGTGATTTTCAATTCTAACTTAGCCCTCTATTTATAGGAAAATTTTAGTAGGCTTGACCTGCAACCTGATGGCTTTACCTGCTACTATTCCCACCCACCACATTTGAAATATAATTCAGCACATTTCTTCACCAACCACAAGTGGGGCCCACCAATTCTAGAATTTTCCACCAAAATGATTAACTCCGAAAATTTAACAATTTCTGAACCAGTCATCTCGTAAAATTCATAATAAATCATACGTTCATTTTTAACGGTTCAAAATTTGTGGACATATACTCAACTTATATATGTATAACATATCCAAAAATTACCACGATCCAACGGTCGGATTAAAAATTATAATTCCCGCAAAAAATCTCAAAAACCCTGATTTTTAATACCTTCATTCCGACAAAAATACGGATAAAAACCTCAACATTAACTCCTTCATTTTTAACCACAAAAATATATCCCTCATTTATATCCACATAAAATAAATATTTCCTTATCATATGAATCAATAATTAATTATTCACAAATAATATTACACAATCATATTTATGACAACCAGGTCGTTCCCAGGAAAGAGAAGGCTTTCCAATAAGGATTTCTCCTTACTGACGCGCAATTAGATGACCAAACCTCTCCTTAGACAGAACTTTCTAGACATTGCCAATAATGTTATCTAATAATATTATTCAAATAATATGAATTATTGATCTGATAATGGAAAATACTATGCATCAACAATTATTGAAACAACAATAATATAAAACATCAACGCAGCAATTATTGAATCAATAAAATAAAATATTGAACAATAACTACTGTAACAATTATTGAGTAATGCCTTCTTACGTAAGAATCAATAATTGGTGCAATACCGTGTGCTACTGTATTTTAACCACCGGGTATTCCAACAGTATTAACGGTAACAACTACGCCGTTGTTTATAAACAACTTATACTTGTCGTTTTTTTCATCCAATCGCTTTCTGTTATGGGGCCCACACAAGGCTGCGCCGTCGTACGAATATTTCCCGACAGCAAGAATATTCCACGACCAAGCGAATATTCCCCGACAAAATAAATATTTTATAACCACTTGCTTATTTTGTAAAATTTGTACATTTCACCCATAACCAAAGTATTATATCAAATTAACCCCTTATTATTCACAATAATATTTAGAGAAAATTTGATTTTATTCATTAATAAGTTGGGGTCTTACAGCTCGAGCCAACGTCTTTGGCACATTACACGTTCGTTTTAGGTGAAGAAAATATTTGAGGATTTTAGAAATGGGTTTTGTACTGGGGTCAATACAAAATTAGATTGCACGCTCTTGGGGTAGGCTAATAAGTCTTCAACAATACGTCAGAAAATTTATTAACAACAGAAATATCATTCAAAGCTGTGACCCTCATCAAAGACTTGGATAATACGTCACATTGATACCTATCAACTTGTCATCGTCATTCACGACGTCGCCTACAGAAAGTCTGGCTTCGGTGCATTCCACACAAGGAAGTCACCAGATATAGGCTCAGGGCTCTTTACTTATGGCTTGATATGACAATGATTGACTTTAATGATTTGGTTGCTTAAATTCGCATAACAGGTTGGTTAGGAGTATGAAAGCTAACAACCTTACGAAAAGTATGATGACTTGTTAACCAACCGTTTCCAAAAATTACATCAAATACAAGTATTTTCAAAGAGATAAGATCGATAGGTAACGTGGAAGTGTTGATTTGAACAAGATTTATAATAGTGGAGGTAACGAAGGTTTCTCCCAACTGAGTTTAAACAGATATATCAAAGTCTAACTTCTCCGGAGTTAACTTCAAACATTGAACACAACTAGGTGAAATAAAAGAGTGAGCAGAACCGGTATCTAACACGGTATAGACTTCACAAGAGTTTATGACTAACATACCCGTGATAATTTTATTCAGGTTCCTTGTCACGAAAAAAATGCTCTCTCTTAAACTACCAGCTTTGACTTTTTTAGGACGGCCTTTGGTGCCTCCATCTTAGCTGAACTTGTCTTCGGTGAACGACAAAATCGGGCTAAATGACCTTCTCTTCCACAATTATAACATGCTTTGGACGGCATTGCACAGTTTGGACTGATGTGTCCCTCCCCTCCGCGTTTGAAGAATATGATAGGTGGTCGTTCTCCTTCCTTAACAACGGGTGCTGGTGCTGACGTCTTTCCATCATTGTTGAATCTCCTCTTCTTGAAATGTCCATTCTTATTGTTTTGACCATGATTACCACCGAAGTGGTTATCATTTCTGGCATGTTGATTCCCTCCATGTTTATTGTCACCGCTTTGATGACTGTTATCACTGGTATTATCATTTTACCGGCTGCTCTCTTTTGGTTGCATTGACTTGTTATCGTACTTCACTAACTGAGCCCTATTTACAATATCTGAATACAAACACAGTTTATGAGAAATAAGATACTGACGTATCTCCGGCTTCAAACCTCTTAAAAATATCCGCGTCATTCTCTCTTCATTATCAACCAAGTGGGACGCAAATCAGGACAACTCGGCAAACTTGGCTTCGTACTGCGACACGGTCATGTTGTTTTGCTCTAACTTGATAAATTCTACCTCCTTCATGTGACGAATGCTTTCGAAAAAGTACTTGTCATTGAACAGCTCTTGGAACTTCTCCTAAGACATCTTGAGTGCGTCAGGCTGGATACGTTTTACAGATTTCCACCAGTGATCTGCCTCTTCACGTAACATAAAGGTGGCAAAGGGAACCTTTTGCTCCTCGGAGTATCCCAAGACATCAAATATCTTGGTGATCTGCTTTAACCACGTCTCCGCCTTAAGTGGTTCTGGCTTTCCCAAAAACTCCGGTGGTCCCAGCTCCTTGAATTGCTTAGCGGTGACCAACCGTGGGTTGCCATTATTTCCTCCTGCATTTTGAACAGGAGCCGTCTTCGCCTGATGTTGCATGAATTCTAAAAAACTCCTAAACGTACCGTCGTTCGTCAATTGATCAGTGTTGTTTTTTACATGAGGATTATTGTCTTCCTGTTGCACATTGTCCTGATTATTGATCTGTGGAGACTCAACGGTCTCCTGTGCTCCATTGCTTATCTCAACATTTTCATATGCCATTTTCAACTACTGCAACAAAACAAGGGTTAATTAACATATCACATATTATCCCTATACTCTGACCGACCAATTAAATATCAAATAAACTTAGATAGGTCATACTAGTGAAAGAATTCCTCCGTCTCTCCCCTCCTTGTTCTTGCCTCACATCTCAGCCAGGGATCATATCCCTAAGCTCTGAAACCAACTGTGACGCCCCCAAAATAGGTATACATCACCTATTCTGAGTCGCCAAATACATGGTACAAAATTCAAATACAACTTAATTATACAACAGTCGTGTAAAATAAGACTAAACATATGCTGTGAGTTTTATTACAAATATTGTCAGATAGACAATATACAAACTCAATGGGGTCCTCATTACATTTATTATCACACTATTACATAGAATAGTGAGGACTACTAATGCTATCATATGGTCCATCACTCCATTCCCCGACTCGTCCCAACTATATTCTCATTTCTTGAAGAGAACAGTGAAAGAAAGGGTGAGCTCAACTAGCCCAGTAAGAAATATTATGACTAAGATAATGCAGAATAATTTATCATTAGCTTTAAACAGTGTTAAACTGATACAATATAACAAACATCGAGTTTAACTGTAGCGGAATAAGCAACCCATTAGAAGAGTCAAGTAGAGAATAAAATCTACTATCTTCTATGATTTAAAAGGTTTTTCATGACTTTTATCGTTGGGACTCAGCTTAATAAATAATCCACATCATCGAATCATCCATGCACTACAGGCCAATGATATTCATTAGTATCACGACCACGAATTATCCATGCACTACGGGCCAAAGATAATCGTATTTTCATCAACGGTCCTGATCATGCCATAAAATAATTCATCTTTTCACCCTTGGCCGAAGAGAATCCATAGTCATAATCATACCAAAAACTATCCATCAATGCACTACGAGCCAATGAGAACTTTTCCACATCATTTGTAACATTACGGTCATGATTATACCGAATAATCCCTGGTCATAATCATACCGACATGTCACATATGACTTTCAACATAATATAAACATGAGGATGATGACAATGATATAAGAATTCAATAAAACAAGTTCAAGAATTAATTTATCCAGGAACTAATAACGTCCAAATTGTCAAGATGATACTTCTTTGTAGAGTAAAATTCAAGAATGCTCAGAAAAATATTTTCATAAAAAGATATTGGATGAAGCGCAAATATCAAGGATATTCCACTAATTTCATGGAGTATAGAAGTCAAAACTTTAACCAACTGAGTATAATAAAGAATGGAATAACAAAAGAAATCACCAGGCATGCGATAGACCGCACAGACAGGTTATTCCAACAGAATAATAAATAACGGAACCAGGTCATGCGTAAATACACCGACAGGATATTCTGACAGAATAATAAATAATGGAATCAGGTCCGGCGTAAACGCACAGACATGATATTCCGACAGAATAATAAATAATGAAACCAGGTCCGGCGTAAAGCACAGACAGGATATTCCGACAGAATAATAAATAATGTAATAACAAAAGAATTTCACCAAGTATAGGGTAGCCAACGTATACAGGTTATTCCAACAGAATAATAAAGAATGGAATAACAAAAGTTCTCTTAATGAATAAGAAAGAAAGAATACCCTTTACGAGTACAACAAATAATATCCCTTACCTTGAAAGGAAGAGTACTAGATATAGGAGTAGTGAAGTAGCAGAACACTTTTCTTCTCTCTCTATAATTTTCTCTCTCTAGAGTTTCAGCGAATTCGTAAGAAATAATGAAGGAATGAACTTCTATTTATAGAAAAATGGACTGCATAGTAACTAACGCATGAACGGTCTAGATTGATTTACTTTAATCTGACGGTCCATATTTAAAGCAAAATCTTTTAAATAAAATATAATATATTCTATTTATAATCTAATAAAACGAATAACTTATAAAAGATTTTACTATGCAAATACTATGCAGGCACTATGCAAATACTATGCATAATAAAATATAATATATTCTAATTATTGTCTAATAAAACAGATAACTTTATAAAAGTATTCTGTTTTATATAAAAAGATTTTACTATTAGCCTAATAAAACGAATAACTTTATAAAAGTATTCTATTTTATATAAAAAGCTTTTCTGTTTTATTACATTAATAATACCAATAAAACAAAACTGAGTGACTTATCACGTAAGTCTCAATAATCAATACCGTGTGCTACTATGCAACCACGCGTATTACTGTACTTTTACTACCGAGTAGTTCAACAGTATTAACGATAAAACTTCCGCCGTTATTTTCATAAAATATTTTTGTCGTTTTCTCAATCCGACAATAATTTCGTTGTGGAGTCCACCAATAATTGTGTCATCGTACGAATATTCTTCGACAAAAATAATATTTCCCGACCAATCGAATATAATACAACAACTTGCATACTTTGCAAAATTTATAAATACTAACCACAACTATAACATTATCTCAAATTCATACCATAATATTTAAAAATATTTCGATTTTTTTTAAATCTTTATTCATAAAATCTGGGGTTTCACAATGATCGCCATATAACATGTTAGACATATCAACCACATCCGTTACAACTGTAGCTAATATTGCAGCTTCTACAACTTCAGAAGCAACATAACTAATTGCTTATCAGAATGTTAAGGAAGTCCTAGATAAATGGACTATTTCTAAAATTAAACCAAAAATGATTTACAAAATCGAAACTTTTGATTTTACTAGTAAAAGAATTATCAAAACTTTTGAACATAATAATAAACTATTATCTGTGACAACCCGAAAACTTAGAAGATCATAAATGATTAAATTAAAGGTTAAAGTTTAAAACCTAGAGTGAAAATATATGATTTATTTAAAAATCTAGACAGTTTAATAATTGAAAGAGATTATGTAATAATAAATATGGCAAGCCATTTGAAGAAGGTTTATTGAATGTAGCAAACCATATTAAGAGGTTTAATGGACATTGATTAATTAAATGTCTAGTCTAAATTATGAGTATATAAATTATTTTATGATTTATGAATGATATGTATGTTTACGTAAGATGGTAAATATATTAAATTATATTTGTTATATGTAAATAAATTGATATAAACAATTTATAGTGTAAGAAAATAAAATTATAAATTATTTTCTATATGTGATGTGTGCATGTTTGGTGTAACTTGTAATGTGGAGTTATATATATATATATATATATATATATATATATATATATATATATATATATATATATATATATATATATATATTACGCAAAGAAATAAAATTGTTGGGAACAATTTGAGTAAATGAGGCAAAAAGAGGCGGGTTAAGCATATAATATTTATATATACTTTACCCAAGAGTATTAGAATAAATTCTTATATAAAATTAATTTAATAAAGAAAAGATATTATATTTATCGTAATATCTTAAGAAAATAAATAAATTCTTAATTGAATTTATGATAATGAAGTAAGAATATTATATTATATTATCTTGGGTATGTAAATAATTGTATTTACATAAGAAATTATGTGTAACATATTTATTTTACAATTGTAAAATAAATATGTAATTTGAGTATGTTATGTTATATTTTATATAATATATATATCAAAGATGAGTTATATAAATTATATGATTCCAAGAGGGTAAAATAAATTAAGGAGATTTATATAGTAACTTATTTGATTAAATTAAGTTACTAAGATTGGGTAATTAAATAACTTAACAAAAGCAAGCTAAAGATAAGAGAGAGAGAATTGTGCGAGTTACGAAAACCTTAGGGTTGAAAACCTAATATTTAAAATTTAAGAAAATATCTTAAAGAATATGTTAAGGAATAAAGAATATTATGAGAATATGCTAAAAATATGTCAGGGGTGATTTGCAAGCTTTTAAAGACGAAGGGGAAGACTAAAGAAGACTTAAGTTAGGTGACCAACTTATAAGAAATTGAAAGTAGCTTTTATATAAGCGAAGTGTATGAGTAATTTATTTAAGAAAATGAGATCCAATATATAAAATATTTATATTGGTATCAAATTAGTAAATTGAATTCATATTTAGATAAAATGGATGATTATATTAAATTATATATTTAATATATAAATAAATTGTTTGAAGACAATTTACGGAGAGGAGGAAAATAAATTTAATTATACAATATAGATTGTATAATTTAAATGAGTTATTTAAAATAATTCATTAATTAATTATTAATTATTTGAATTAGTGATTCGATTCACAAAAAGTGTTAATTAAATTATGGATTAATTCCATAATTGGTGGAATAGTTATATACATAATTATAATGTATAAATTGCCAAATTATGTATTTATTAATAATACATATAATGGTACTTATGCAATTACATTTTTATGTATTGGTAATTATGTAATTACAATATATAAATGCGTGGGTAATATGTATGTATGTATGCACATAAAATGAAATGTTAGAAATTATAGCAAGTATGTGGTATATAAAGATGGAATGTTGAGTATTAAAAATAAAAGTAGACAACATGTGATGAGGATTAAAGAAGCAGGAGGTGTCGATTTATTAAGCTTTGGTAAGGAATACATGGCATTAAATAATACAATAAGAATACACCTAGCTAAGTTAGTGGGTTATCTCTACATCAGAGTTCACTTTAGTTTTCAGTTTACCAAGCCTTGAGCTTAGTTCATCCTCTCTGTATATAAGGTACATCACAGTCCCTTAGCTGTTCAACGCAAAAGAATTTCCAAATTCTACCCAAAAATCTTACCAAATTAAATGAAAGTAAATTTGTTCCAAGCTGGAATTAGAAGAAGATTTTGGAAACTATTCATCAAAAAGGAGATATAAGCCAGCCCAAATCGAAGATGGTGCAAGGATTTATCAATCAAACATTAACTAAACGGTAAAACCTTTTCAGCTCGTAATTTAAGGAATTTGTTTTTAATTTAGTTTTAATTCCTGTTGATTTGGTTGAATGATTTGTGGGATCAAGAAGGATCCAGTAGGAATAAGGGGAATTTTTATGAAGGAGAAAGTGTCGTGTGTTTTTAATTTGGTGATTTAAAGTATTGCATACCAAGTGTATGATAAAAGTCTTAATTGAACTAAAATTAACAAGTTCTATTTTTCTAAATGCGTTCTCAGATAAGATAAATTTGCTATGCTTTATTAGTTGTAAATACAAGTATAAAGTGTGGAAAATCTAAGAGAATATTGCATAAATGAATATTGTGATTGCATGAATACTTGATATTTCGCCAGTAGCAAACATTAAGTAGATTTCCTATATTGAGCTTGTATACTTTTTGGGAAAATAATATTCAGTTCTTTGAAAAGAATTGATGTGGTTTGAATGATCCATAACTAAACCAATGTCGTGGCATTATCAGTCATAGTTTTCATCTCAGGTTGAATATACATGAATTAAATAATTTAAAGATTATGTGGCTTGTGTTGAAAATGAAAAGGAAAAGAAAACAGGAAAGGATTCTTAAGCTTGGAATTATATGTGATCGGTTGTTCACATCATTTGTATAAATTAATATTTTGCTTTTCTATCTGAATAGTCTAGTGAGTACTTTTATGTTTTAAAGGTTTTTTGATTACAGACATGCACATGTTTTAGTTCCATAATGGTTGCAATGGGGGGCATTTTTATTGAACACTTTCATTTGGGATATTAGCAGAATGGGGTTTAGTGTTGTTGTGTGATGATATAAGAAAGCAAAATTGGGTTAATAACACAAACAAATGGCTATGAAAATGGCGTTTTAAAACAGCGCTTACTATTTATTTGATAAAATTTCTCAATGAATGAGTGTGTTTAAAAATAAAAAATTAGACGAAACTAAAGCTTGGGCTATATATATATATATATATATGATGATAATTAAAGATCTTGGGCGTAATAGATTAGAACGAAAAACAATTTTTGAGATAAAACGAAAAGTCCGAAAGATTGTGTGACTGCTGACCCTAAAAAAATAAATTCGGGGACAGTATATGTTTCCAAAAAATTCTGGGCTTTTAGGGTATTATAGTACACTAAATAAGCTTTCCATAGACTCCGGAACGGACTAATTTCGACTTCGGAGTAAAGAGTTGTGACCATTCAAAGTAGTCGCGTCAAAACTGTCCAACCAATTTCGACCAGTCCCCTTTGCACGAAATTTTGAACTGATGTGTTCGGAATTTGGAAAAGGTTAGTAAGTAAGAGTTGTAGCCCCGGAAGTTAGCTTCGCGTGGGCGCAAAAATCGCTCAAAAATGTTTTGAAACGAAAAAGTTATGACTGTTGCAGCAAGAGAGGGTAGAGTTGAAACGAAAGTGAAAAGTGTTATGAACGTACATTTTTGGCGCTCTGTTTAGGCTGCCTAACAAATCCGAAATGGGAGTTTGATATTTTTTAAAAATAGTCTCATATGATACGAAAAACATACTAAAATTTAGAATCGATCCGATAAACGAGCAAGGTGTGAGAAAATCGCAAAGTAGGCAACTCATTAAGCGCTACAGCAGGCCAAGGCGGCAGCAGCAGGGCAGGCAGCGCCCAACGCCGCTAGCACTTGCTGTGCAGGCTGCTGCTAGAGTGATTTTTGAGCTCCGTTACGGGTAGTTTCCGTGGTTCATTTTCGCGGATAAAAATTTTAAAAAAATACTATGACATGAGGTCTATAACATACCATAAATTCGCTGCGATTCGATTAATGGTTTAAGAATTAAAAATAAGCGAAGGAGCATGTCAGAACTTAAAAACAAGTGACGTCGAACATATCCGACATGAACTGTTTTGAAGTTCGATGTTTCGGATCGTATTTGGGCTAAATTTTAAGCAACATAAAGCCTAATAAAGACCCAAGATTGAAGTATTGAGGTTATATGGTACTTTATGCCATGAAAATTCATTCCGGGCATAAAGAATGAAATAAAAATGTAAGGTAATTATAAATTTACATAGATATGTGAATGTAAGTCGAAAATGACACATAAAATGGTTTTATAGCGAAACGAAAATCATGAAACCATTAAAAATAATAATGGTTATGAAAGTAATGAAATGAGGGTTTCCGGAGTTCGAAACGAACATTTTGAACGATTAATTATATAACGGTGCATATATATAGTTATATATATGCGAAACGAGAATGTGAATTATTCGCGAGATAAAATGTGAAGCTAAGTTGCTTATGAAATAAAGCATTCGCGTAAGACGGGATATGGTGATTTAACTCATGAATTGTCAAAAAGGCATAAAAATTATATAAATAAAAGAAATAATATAGTAAGTCGTGTTTTACTATAAAAGTTATATATCAATCATTTAAATCCCGACTTTGCGAGTAAAGGTAAATGATATTTCTAAAATAGAATATGGATGGTTCATGTAAGACCCCAACTTTTATAAATAAAGATAAATTTTCTATAAATATCATTTTTGAATATTATGGAGTTAATTTGATATAATGTTATAGTTGTGGGTAATATTTATAAATTTTGCAAAGTACGCAAGTTGTTATATAATATTTGATTGGTCGGGGAATATTCGTTTTAACAGGGAATATTCGTACAACGACACAATCATTGGTGGACCCCACAACAGAATTATTGTCGGATTGAGAAAACGACAAAGATAGTTTATTAAAAATAACGGCGGAAGTTTTACCATTGTTACTGTTGAACTACTCGGTAGTAAAAGTACAGTAATACGTGTGGTTGCATAGTAGCACACGGTATTGATTATTAATGCTTATGTGAGAAGTCACTCAGTTTGATTCCATTATTGTCAGTTAATAATATGAATTATTTAGCGATAATGACGTTTTGTTTTATTCGTATTATTAACGTAATAAAACAGAAACATCTTTTTATATAAAACAAAATACTTTATTAAAGTTATTCTATAAATAGAATATATTATATTTTATTTAAAAGATTTTTCTTTAAATATGGACCGTCAGATTAAAGTAATCAATCTGGACCGTTCATGGATTAGTTACTATGCATTCTATTTTTCTATAAATAGCAGCTCATTCCTTCATTATTTCTTACGAATTCACTTAACTCTAGAGAGAGAAACTATAGAGAGAAACTATAGAGAGAGAGAAGAAGAGTATTCTGCTACTTAACTACTTCCTTACTTCAGCTCTTCTTTAAAACGGTAAGGGGTGTTATTCTTTCTTATTCATGAAGAGAACTGTTGTTATTCCATTTCTTATTATTCTGTTGGAATAACCTGTATACGTGGTCTACCTTATACTTGGTGACATTCTGCTATTATTCTGTTGGAACATTCTGTCTGTGTGTTTTACACCGGACCTGGTTCCGTTTTTGTTATTATTCTGTTGGAACATCCTGTCTGCGTGTTTTACACCGGACCTGGTTCCATTATTTATTATTCTGTCGGAATATCCTGTCTGTGTGTTTTACACCGGACCTGGTTCCATTATTTATTATTCTGTCGGAATATCCTGTCTGTGCGTTTACGCCGGACCTAGTTCCATTATTTATTATTCTGTTAAGAATAACCTGTCTGTGCGGTCTATCGCATGCATGGTGATTTCTTTTGTTATTTCATTCTTTATTGTACTCAGTTGGTTAAGTTTTGACTTCTATACTCCATGAAATTTGTGGAATATCCTTGATAATTGCGTTTCATCTAGTATCTATTCATGAAAATATTCTCCTGATCATTCTTGAATCTTACTCCACAAAGTAGTATCATGTTGACAATTTAGACGTTGTTAATTCTTGGATAAATTAATTCTTGAACTTGTTTTATTGAATTCTTATATCATTGTCATCATCCTCATGTTTATAAAATATTGAAAGTCATCTGTGGCCTGTAGTGCATAGATGGACTTGGTATGATTATGACCAGGGATTATTCGGTATAATCATGACCGTAATGTTACAAATGATGTGGTAAAAGTCCTCATTGGCCCGTAGTGCATTGATGGACAGTTGTTGGCATGATCATGACCATTAATGAATATACGAATATCCTTGGCCGTAGTGCAGGGGTGATTCGATGATGTGGATTATTTTATTAAGCTGAGTCTCAGCGATCACAGTGTTGAAAAATCTTTTAAATCATAAAAGATAGTAGAGTTTATCTTCTACTTGACTCTTTTAATGGATTGCTTGTTCCGCTGCAGTTAAACTAGATGTCTATTGTATTTTATCAGTTTAATATTGTTGAAGGCTAATGATAATTTATTCTGCATTATCTTAGTCATAATATTTCTTACTGGGCTAGTTGAGCTCACCCTTTCTTTCACTGTTCTCTTCAGGAAATGAGAACGTAGCTGGGGCAAGTCGGGGAACGGAGTGATGGTCCGAATGATAGTATTAGTTAGTAGTCCTCACTATTCTATGTAATGGTGTGTTAATAAGTGTAACGAGGACTCCTTTTGAGTATGAATACTCTCTAGAAGATAATATTTGTATTCAAACTCACAGTTTATGTTTTGTCGTATTGTACACGACAGTTGTATTAGTAAGTTGTATTTGTATTCTGTACTATGTATCTGACGACCCAAGATGGGTGATGTATACCTAATTTTGGGGGCGTCACAGTTGGTATCAGAGCTTAGGGATATGATCCCTGGCTAAGATGTGAGAATAGAACTAGGAGGGGAGAGACGGGAAATTTCTTCGCTAGTATGACCTACCTAAGTTTATTTGCATGGTATTTAATTGGTCGGTCATAATATAAGGATAAAATATGACATATCAATTAATTTTTATTTTGTGACAGTATATGGAAATGACATCTGAGAATGTTGAGAATAGCAATGGAGTACAGGCGACTGTTGATTCACCACATATCAATAATCAGGATAATGTGCATCAGGAAGGTGACAATCCTCATGCAAACAACAACACTGACCAAATGATGAATGCTCAAATGTTCAGAGGCTTTATGCAATTCATGCAACAACAGGTGAAAGCGGCTCCTGTCCACAACGTAGGTGGAAATACTGGAAACTCTCTGGCGGTCACCGCTAAACAGTTTAAGGAGCTGGGACCACCGGAGTTTAAGGGAGAACCCAAACCACTTGTAGCTGAAACATGGATAAAGCAGATCACCAAGATATTTGATGTCTTGGGTTGCTCCGAGGAGCAAAAGGTTCCCTTTGCCACCTTTATGTTGCGAGGAGAGTCAGATTACTGGTGGGAATCGATAAAGCGTACTCAACCTGCCGCACTAAAGATGACCTGGGAGAAGTTCCAAGAGCTGTTTAACGACAAATACTTTCCCGAGAGTATTCGTCACATGAAAGAGGTGGAGTTCATCAAATTGGAGCAGAATAATATGACCGTGTCGCAGTACGAGGCAAAATTTGCGGAGTTATCCCGGTTTGCGTCCCACCTGGTGGATAATGAAGAAAGAATGACGCGGATGTTTTTAAGAGGTTTGAAGCCGGAGATACGTCAACATCTTGTTTCTCATAAACTGTGTTTGTATTCAGATGTTGTAAATAGGGCTCAGTTGGTGGAGCGCGATAACGAGACAACACAACCAAAAGAGAGCAGCCGACAAAATGATAATACTAGTGAAAGCAGTCATCGAAGCGGTGACAACAAGCGTGGAGGGAATCAACAGGCCCGAAATGGTAACCACTTCGGTGGTAATCAGGGCCAAAACAATAAAAATGGGCATTTCAAGAAGAGGAGATTCAACAATGATGGAAAGACGTCAGCACCAGCACCTGTCGTTAAGGAAGGAGAACGATCACCTATCATATGTTTCAAATGCGGAGGGGAGGGGCACATCAGTCCAAACTGCGCGATGCCGTCCAAAGCATGTTATAATTGTGGAAGAGAAGGTCATTTAGCCCGATTTTGTCGTTTACCGAAGACAAATTCAGCTAGGATGGAGGCACCAAAGGCCGTCCCAGAAAAGTCAAAACCGATTGTGCAAGGGAGAGCGTTTGTTGTGAACTCTCAGTGAGCAGGGAACCCGAATGAGGTCATCACGGGTAAGCTTATCATAAACTCTAACGAAATCTATACTTTATTTGATACCGGTTCTACCCATTCTTTTATTTCTCCTACTTGCGCTCATCGATTAAATTTGATTCCGGAGAAATTAGACTTTGACTTAGCAGTTGAAACTCCATTGGGAGAAACCTTCATTACATCCACGGTTTATAAGTCTTGTTTGGTTCAAGTTGGTACCCACACATTACCTGTCGATCTGATTTCATTAAAAATACTTGCATTTGACGTGATTCTAGGGATTGATTGGTTAACTACTCATCATGCAAAAATTGATTGTTTTCGTAAGGTTGTTAGCTTTCATATTCCTAATCGACCTATTATGCGAATTCAAGCAACCAAACCATTAAAATCAATCGATGTCATCTCAAGCCATAAAGCTATTCGTTTATTGAAAAACGGATGTCAAGCTTTCTTAGCTCATGTCACAGATCTAAACAAAAATACGTCAGCTTTGAATGATATTTCTGTTGTTAATAAATTTCCTGACGTATTTCCCGAAGAACTTCCTGGCCTACCCCCAGAGCGTGAAATTGAATTTTGTATCGACCTTGAACCCGGTACAAAACCCATTTCCAAAGCCCCATATCAAATGGCTCCTATTGAACTTCAGGAGTTAAAGACTCAACTGCAGGAATTGTTAGACATTGGTTTTATTCGTCCTAGTACTTCTCCTTGGGGTGCTCCTGTTCTGTTCGTGAAGAAGAAAGATGGGAGTATGCGACTTTGTATTGATTATCGGGAGTTGAATCATGTCACCATCAAAAATAGGTATCCATTGCCACGTATTGATGACCTGTTTGACCAGTTGCAAGGAGCAAAATTCTTTTCAAAGATCGATCTTCGTTCTGGATATCATCAGCTGAAGGTTAGAACTGAGGATATTCCAAAGACTGCCTTTAGAACTCGGTATGGGCATTATGAATTCTTAGTTATGTCTTTTGGATTGACTAATGCTCCTGCTGCCTTCATGGATATGATGAACCGGGTATTCAAGGAATATTTGGATCACTTTGTGGTCGTCTTTATCGATGACATCCTTGTTTATTCCAAAAGCCGTGAAGATCATGAGCAACACTTGAGGCTGGTACTCCAAAAGCTTCGTGAATACAAACTTTATGCCAAGTTGAAGAAATGCGAGTTCTGGCTGGAGGAGGTAGCATTCCTTGGGCACGTAGTATCAAGTCGTGGAATATCGGTTGACCCGGCAAAGATTGAAGCTATTCAAAGCTGGGAGCAACCTAAATCAGTGACCGAAGTACGTAGCTTTCTTGGTTTAGCTGGTTATTATCAGAGATTCGTGGAAGGATTTTCTCGAATCGCTACTCCGTTAACTCAGCTGACTCGAAAAGATACAAAGTTCAGTTGGAGCGAAGAATGTGAGCAGAGTTTTCAAGAACTCAAGAGGAGACTCATTTCAGCACCTGTTCTAACAATACCATCTGGCTCGGAGGGATTTGTCATCTACAGTGATGCTTCGAGCAAAGGGTTGGGATGCGTTCTCATGCAACATGGAAAAGTCATAGCCTATGCATCAAGACAACTCAAGGAATATGAGAGGAATTATCCTACTCATGATCTAGAGTTGGCAGCTGTTGTCTTTGCACTTAAAATTTGGAGGCATTACTTGTATGGGGAGAAGGTGGAGATCTTTACGGATCATAAAAGCCTCAAATATTTCTTCACTCAAAAGGAACTCAACATGCGACAACGACGTTGGCTTGAACTGTTGAAAGATTATGATCATACCATTCAATACCATCCTGGAAAAGCGAACGTGGTAGCTGACGCATTGAGTAGAAGATCATATGCGGGTACAAGTGCGATATTGTCAATACAAAGGCCCATTTTGTGTGATTTGCAAAGGATGGAGATAGAGTTAAAGACTCTAGGGACCCATGTGATGATGACGAATATACGAGTAGAACCGACTTTAATCGATAAAGTTAAAGCTGCTCAAGCTACAGACCTGGAGCTGATGCGTATGAAGAAGAAAGTGCAAGAAGGTGCTATACCGGAAGCAAGAATCGATGAAGAAGGAATACTTCGAGTCAACTCCAGACTTTGTGTTCCTAACAACCCTGATTTAAAGTATGAAATCATGATGGAGGCGCACAACACACCTTTTGCAATCCATCCTGGAAGTACCAAAATGTATCATGATCTTCGTCATACATTTTGGTGGAGCAATATGAAGAGAGAGATAGCGTTGTTTATCTCAAGGTGTCTAACTTGTCAACGAGTCAAAGCGGAGCATCAAGTACCAAAAGGTCCATTGCAACCACTTGAAATTCCAGAATGGAAGTGGGAGCACATTACCATGGATTTTGTTACCGGTCTTCCTAGGGTTTCTCAAGGTATTGATGCGATTTGGGTCATTGTTGATAGATTGACCAAGTCTGCTCATTTCTTACCGATACGAGAAACTTATACACTTGAACGTCTTGCTCGTATGTACATAAACGAGATTGTAAGACTGCATGGTATGCCAGTATCCATAGTTTCTGACCGAGACCCAAGATTCACTTCACGATTTTGGGTTAGTTTACAAAAAGCTATGGGCACGGAGTTACGATTTAGTTCAGCATATCATCCTCAGACGGACGGACAATCAGAGAGGACTATTCAAACTCTTGAAGATCTATTAAGACTCTGTGTCTTTGACTTCAAAGGAAGTTGGGACAAGTTCTTACCATTGGTGGAGTTTTCCTACAACAACAGTTATCAAGCAAGTATTGGCATGGCTCCATTCGAAGCATTGTATGGAAGAAAATGTCGTTCTCCAGTATGCTGGGATGAGGTGGGTGAAGCAACGTTGTTGGGACCGGAGTTGGTACGTATGACTACAGAAAAGATTCAAACGATCCGACAACGTATAAAAACCTTACAAGATCGACAAAAGAGTTATGCTGATCTTCATCGGAAGGACGTGGAATTTGATGAAGGAGAACATGTGTTCTTACGTATTGCTCCATGGAAAGGAGTTACGAGATTTGGAAAGAGAGGAAAGCTCAATCCTCGATTCATCGGTCCATTTTTAATCCTCGATCGAGTAGGAACTGTGGCTTATAGACTCGCTTTACCGCCAAGTATGTCTCGTGTTCATAACGTTTTTCACATATCCATGTTACGCAAATATGTGGAAGACCCGAACCACATTATTGAGTTAGAACCAGACGAAATAGCGGAAGATTTGACGTATGAAGAAGTTCCTGTTCAAATCTTGGATAAGAAGGAACATATTCTACGCTCCAAGGTTATACCTCAAGTCAAAGTTTTGTGGAGAAACCACGATGTTGAGGAAATGACTTGAGAGTTAGAATCTGAAATGAAATCAAGGTATCCTTATCTCTTCGACATATCAGGTACGTACCCTAATTTCGAGGGCAAAATTTCATAAGAAGGGGAGGCTGTAAGACCCCAACTTTTATAAATAAAGATAAATTTTCTATAAATATCATTTTTGAATATTATGGAGTTAATTTGATATAATGTTATAGTTGTGGGTAATATTTATAAATTTTACAAAGTACGCAAGTTGTTATATAATATTTGATTGGTCGGGGAATATTCGTTTTAACAGGGAATATTCGTACAACGACACAATCATTGGTGGACCCCACAACAGAATTATTGTCGGATTGAGAAAACGACAAAGATAGTTTATTAAAAATAACGGCGGAAGTTTTACCATTGTTACTGTTGAACTACTCGGTAGTAAAAGTACAGTAATACGTGTGGTTGCATAGTAGCACACGGTATTGATTATTAATGCTTATGTGAGAAGTCACTCAGTTTGATTCCATTATTGTCAGTTAATAATATGAATTATTTAGCGATAATGACGTTTTGTTTTATTCGTATTATTAACGTAATAAAACAGAAACATCTTTTTATATAAAACAAAATACTTTATTAAAGTTATTCTATAAATAGAATATATTATATTTTATTTAAAAGATTTTTCTTTAAATATGGACCGTCAGATTAAAGTAATCAATCTGGACCGTTCATGGATTAGTTACTATGCATTCTATTTTTCTATAAATAGCAGCTCATTCCTTCATTATTTCTTACGAATTCACTTAACTCTAGAGAGAGAAACTATAGAGAGAAACTATAGAGAGAGAGAAGAAGAGTATTCTGCTACTTAACTACTTCCTTACTTCAGCTCTTCTTTAAAATGGTAAGGGGTGTTATTCTTTCTTATTCATGAAGAGAACTGTTGTTATTCCATTTCTTATTATTCTGTTGGAATAACCTGTATACGTGGTCTACCCTATACTTGGTGACATTCTGCTATTATTCTGTTGGAACATCCTGTCTGTGTGTTTTACACCGGACCTGGTTCCGTTTTTGTTATTATTCTGTTGGAACATCCTGTCTGCGTGTTTTACACCGGACCTGGTTCCATTATTTATTATTCTGTCGGAATATCCTGTCTGTGTGTTTTACACCGGACCTGGTTCCATTATTTATTATTCTGTCGGAATATCATGTCTGTGTGTTTTACACCGGACCTGGTTCCATTATTTATTATTCTGTCGGAATATCCTGTCTGTGCGTTTACGCCGGACCTAGTTCCATTATTTATTATTCTGTTAAGAATAACCTGTCTGTGCGGTCTATCGCATGCATGGTGATTTCTTTTGTTATTTCATTCTTTATTGTACTCAGTTGGTTAAGTTTTGACTTCTATACTCCATGAAATTTGTGGAATATCCTTGATAATTGCGTTTCATCTAGTATCTATTCATGAAAATATTCTCCTGATCATTCTTGAATCTTACTCCACAAAGTAGTATCATGTTGACAATTTGGACGTTGTTAATTCTTAGATAAATTAATTCTTGAACTTGTTTTATTGAATTCTTATATCATTGTCATCATCCTCATGTTTATAAAATATTGAAAGTCATCTGTGGCCTGTAGTGCATAGATGGACTTGGTATGATTATGACCAGGGATTATTCGGTATAATCATGACCGTAATGTTACAAATGATGTGGTAAAAGTCATCATTGGCCCGTAGTGCATTGATGGACAGTTGTTGGCATGATCATGACCATTAATGAATATACGAATATCCTTGGCCGTAGTGCAGGGGTGATTCGATGATGTGGATTATTTTATTAAGCTGAGTCTCAGCGATCACAGTGTTGGAAAATCTTTTAAATCATAAAAGATAGTAGAGTTTATCTTCTACTTGACTCTTTTAATGGATTGCTTGTTCCGCTGCAGTTAAACTAGATGTCTATTGTATTTTATCAGTTTAATATTGTTGAAGGCTAATGATAATTTATTCTGCATTATCTTAGTCATAATATTTCTTACTGGGCTAGTTGAGCTCACCCTTTCTTTCACTGTTCTCTTCAGGAAATGAGAACGTAGCTGGGGCAAGTCGGGGAACGGAGTGATGGTCCGAATGATAGTATTAGTTAGTAGTCCTCACTATTCTATGTAATGGTGTGTTAATAAGTGTAACGAGGACTCCTTTTGAGTATGAATACTCTCTAGAAGATAATATTTGTATTCAAACTCACAGTTTATGTTTTGTCGTATTGTACATGACAGTTGTATTAGTAAGTTGTATTTGTATTCTGTACTATGTATCTGACGACCCAAGATGGGTGATGTATACCTAATTTTGGGAGCATCACAGTTCAAGCTTCAAGATGTAAAATATTTACATATTAAAAATGTGAGAGACCTTTATTGTGCATAAAAAGGTTAAAATGAATAAAGTTTCTAAATAAATCAAGATTGGTTTTAAGATGAGAATAAAATATTATAGTTTATATATACTAATAAGCATGGTTAATATATATGCATGCACGTTTTTGTTACATAAATGGTTACCTAATATGTGTGTATATGTAAACACGATTGTGTAGGTATTTTGGAAAGAAGCTAAGTTAAGGTTTAACGGTAATCTCCAATCAAGGCAAGTTTGTCAGTTTATTTATATGAACTTATAAATGTTATAAATAATTGTTAGCATGACTTATGTATATAGATATGTGATGCCTATGAATTGTATTAATTGCTTTGTGAATGATGAATGTCAAATTATGACTAATTGTTGAATTGAGTCGGGAAACTCAATATATATGTGCAATGAATGACAAATGCAGTTCATTTGTAGTATGTTATGGTGCGTATGTTACTACTAGTAGAATTTAAGTTTGATGATGCGATTGTAAAATGCTTGAACTCCAAGAATATAAATGCATGAACTAAATGTGAAACTTATGTACTACGTGATGCATGATAGGCTGTTAGACTTGCTGGGTCGTCGTGCTCAATCTTGCTTAATTTGCAGGTTACAGCTATGATGTGATCTCTCGTGATTAGAAGCGCTTAAAAAGAAGAATAGTTGTTTAATGCAGAATGTATTGAACCCTGAAGATGGTATTTTACATGTGTAAACCACAGAGAAGTAAATATTTGAATAATTCAATAGATGAAGATCATTTGTTCTGAATTAGGAATATGTTTGAAATAATGAATTGTACATATATTCATATCTATTCAGATTAAATAAATCATATAATAAATATGATTTTAAATATTAAGAAAAATTATAAAGGTTGTGATTCAGGGAACGAATGAATGAAAAGAAAGAAAGAAAAATTTATTCTGCATTTTAATATTAAATAATGTTTTAAAGCTAGAACATAATAATATTAATATACAAGATCGGGGGAGAGAAATTGTCCCGATTTTGAAGGCATTACATTATCTATACCGCTTGTGCTTTGCATGAGGTTGGTGAAAACAAGAAGAATTTTTCCTTTACATCCCTTCCTTTCCCTTTGAAAATGAAACTCACAAACAAGGTAAGTCAAAATACTGTTCAAGTCATCTGTCCTTCAAAACTAGAGTTTAGAACATTAGTGAAGTTGTTTCCTTCTGTGTTTTGTGGGGATAATTTTTGTATTCTTGATTTTAATATTTCTATATTTTTTGTTTAAGGGTTTTGGCAGACCTCCAATTATGATTTTAATAATGTCTTAATTATTCAAGAATTTATAGACCCTTTCTTATTAGGAGGTTATTGTAAGCCAAGTGTATATTTATAGGGATCACTATTTACACATGTATTTTTAATATTTTTATAAAAAAAATTTTTATATGAAAGTGAGACTCATTGTATATTTGTGTGAGAGAATTATGTGGAAATATTAAAAATACATGTAGATTTTTATTTTAAAAAAGTGAAAGATCATGAACACAAAATTCCAACATTTTTTAGAAGAAAAAAAAGAGAGTAAAAGACAACCGGTTAGTTCTAGAATGCGACAGAAATGAGAATAAAAAAATAAAATAAACATGGCCTGAATCCGACAACCGGTTGCCACCGCCACGTTAGAGAATGGGCCTTTTGACAAGAGACGATGACTCAGATCTCACTATATAGGAATAGGACAGAGAGAGTATGAGGATGAATGGATGATGATAGAATGAAGTCCCTGTCCCACCCATGTGAAAGTAGTGAACCCAGGGTCCGGGCCTTCATTTCACAAAAATGGGAAAAAAAGGTTGGTTTTTAATTCAATAGAAAGGAAAGAGAAAATGCCAAAAAGTTGTAAAATATGCATCTATTATCTGTATTTTGTTTTATCCCTCTGCAACCGTCATGTGACATCCACCGTATCCTAATTGCATCCAATGTTGCTACCTTTATTTATTAATTTCTCTTTTCAGATTGTAAATTTGAGTGTTAATTTAATTAACTCAAAATGAAGATAATAATTTAAACCCCAATCATTTAGCCGTATTTTTATAACTATTTTAACCACGTTTAATATTTAAGTGAGATTTATTGTTGTTACAAAAAACTAAATAATAAAAACGAAAAAAACAACAATTTAACATAATCTTAAGAAACAAAATACACAATTTTCCTCCATAAAATAACAATTAAACATAATCCTTATACACAATATTTCTATAATCCATTAAAATTAATTAATATTTATATTTATATTTGTTTTTGTATTTTGTTTAGGGTTTACTGTTTAATTGAAATTAATTTTTCTTGTTTATATTTTATTGTTTTATTGTTTTGTGATTGATTTTGTTTTTTTTCTCCTTTTATGATTATGTTCCATAATCTTAAGTTTGTTTTGATGTTTATTGTTGGTCTGCAAAGGGAAGTACATAGGAGAGAGATAGAATTTACAACAAAAAGAAAACCAAAAAGACGAAATACGCAGACTCCATTTAATAAAATCCATACATTCAAGCATCCATCCAAAATAAAATCCAATCACATTGGTCATAGTCCATAATCAATCCCATTTATTATCATACATATCAACATATGCATCAATAAATTACATTCATCTCATGAATAATAAATCCATTTCATAGATGCATTAATATCAATTAATGGGCAAAAGTTTGCTAAACTTTAGTTTTGAAACAAAATAAACTCTTTTATTTTAATCAAAAACTAAATCCAAATGAAACCTTTTAATTTTAGTAATCTGAAATCATATTTCAGATAAAATAAACACCATTATTTTAGACTTTTATCAATTAAATAAACCATTTATTTAATTAAAGAAAAACAAAAAAAATTTTAGATTTTGCCCAAGGGCGCAGCTGCGCCCAAAATGAACTGGGTCGCGGCGCAACTGCGCTTCAAAGCCAGAAACTGACTTTCAGGTAACGGCGCAGGTGCGCCTATAATGAATTGGGTCACGGTGCAGCTACGCTGCTCATCCAGGAAATTGGATCTGGGTAACGGCGCAGCTGTGCCCAGAATGAACTGGGTCGCGGCGCAGCTGCGATCGATCGCAGAAATAGAAAACTTTTCTATTGCCCACAAATCCGATCAAATCGCATATTGCACATATATGGAATCACAAAGACTGATAATTAGCATAAGATTGACTTTGATACCACTGTTAGGTTTGCTAGAAACAAGTACATGCAATCAAATCACATAAACAAAACAGAAGCGAAGTAAAAAATGGATTTTAAATTTTTTTTGACAAACCATATACCAAGATCATTCTTGTGCTTGATTATCAATCTAAAAAGAGTAGGAGAATCAGAATCATACCCTTGAAGATACGAGCTTCCTCAGGTACAAGTTCAACTCTTAATCCTTAGTGCTCTCCTTGATTACGCATGTTTGATTCCTTCCTTTGATCAACGTTAACCACCCAAGCATTTGGCCTCTAGAGGTGATCTACCAAGGAAAAATAAGAATCAAGAAGAAGGGTGTTTTGACTCAAACCCAAGTTTTTCCTATCTCAGTAGAAAAAAAGGGCGTACTCTCCAACAATTGAAATCACGTATATCAATATCTGATATAAGACTCTTCTTATAAAGATGTCAGTTAACCCTTTTAATATAATTAAGATAGGGTATTATTTAATTTATTTAATTAATTAAGCTCCCTGATCTTATTAGGGATAATTAATTAAACTCTTTTAATTAATTTGTCTCCTAATCTTATTAGGAATAAATGATAGTACTAATATTAAATTAATTCCCAAACTCCTTTAAAAATTAAAATAATAATAATTGTAATAATATTAATAAGACTCCTCTTATTAATTAATATTTAATATTTTTAAAATATTAAATAATAAATATTAAGCTATTTAATTTATTCTATCATCATATATTAAATTAAATATACATAACATATTATTACGATTATGCCATTAACTTCTTAAATAATTATTCTTCCTTTTATGGTGTGACCCTTTAGGTTCTCCATATTAAACCGGTTGTGAATAAATTAATTAGAACAATTCTAATTTCATTTAAATAAATAATATTTATTCTACAATAAGGATAAGTCTCCTTAGCAATTAACAATTTTTCAGATAATATAGATTTCAACATGAATCATAAAAGAGCATTTGAGTAAATAGTTACCGTACAATTCAATCCTTCCACTATACAATGTCCCAATTAAATATAAGACATGTAATTACTGTCAAGTCTTATTTTATTTAATTATATGTATTTCGATTCCTAAATGCACAACTCCAAAAAAATACAAATTAGAAACTACTTTCTAATTTCATTCCACATTGGCCAAGGATTCCTGGGTTGTCATTTATCGAATCACATAGGACATATCTCTTCTTTTACTAGAAGCGGTAGATTCTTTATTGTTCATTCATTATCTCTATATATAACTCATTATACCTAAGCATACCCTTTGATATACCCTAAGGGTTTTAAGGAATAAGTCAAAGTATAAATCATTATATACAAGATACTATGATGATCTCAAGTCTAAGGATCACTTGTACTACTATCACTTCAGGAATTCCTATTGACAGGCAAATAAAACTCCATTAGATATTCCTTAGCGAGTCACGTTCAATGAACTTATTCTCCAATAAGCACCGACATACTTGCTTTAGTGTCTCCACACAAATGATCATGAGATCAATCATCATCGTCTAATGAGCAAGCAACGTATGTACTAATCTATCCGGATTCACTAATCCCCTTTTTAGTAATCCATTTATTGAGAACATTTTAGTTTTTAAGCTATCTAAGAATTTAGATTTCATTAGCATGACCTCATCATGATTCTAAAAGCATTGCTTAAAACTATGGGTTTATCACATATTATTAAAACAACACCATGTAGATAATTAAATGCATTTAATAAATAATTCTTTTATTAACAAATAAATAAGATTGATTACAAAGTATGTGCTTTATCATTATACATGATTGGCTTGTATGCATACTACTTTCACAACCCTTACGAGTATTGAAAGAAATATCATCCTTTACGAATACGAAAGAAATAATACCCCTTACGAATACGAAAAATAATATCCCTTACGAATACGAAAAATAATATCCATTACCTTAGTAGGAGATTGGATAGTGCAATAGTGTAGTAGCAGAATACTCTTCTTCTTTCTCTCTTATTCTCTCTCTATTGTTTATCTCACTATAGCTTGTGATTATAACTTTGCTCTTCAAAAATGGTAGGAAATAATGAATGGATGTAGGAGTATTTATAGGCTAGGAAAAAGTGGCAAATTACAAGGTTAATTATACTTTAGTACCTTCATCTTTGCCGCTATTTTTAATTTAATCCCTCAAGTATTATCAATCTTGCATAATATCCCCTAATAGTATTTGTATGTGAACTAATAGTTTCTTGAATGTGAACCAATAGTTCCTTGCATGTGAACCAATAGTAATTAATTGCTCATTTATCCGATTAATTGTCCGTTTGGTCAATTTAACATCCAGAAATTAACTATTATCGAAATAAATATCGATTTCAACTAACATTAATATTCCCAACACAATGGGAATATTTTTATCAACAATTTCATCTGTGAATTTTTGAAGTTTGACTTTTTTTGAAAAATTCAATTGTTGACTTTTTGACCAAAAAGTTAACCCCGATAAATTTTGTGTTTATAGTCTATTTTGACTAATTTCATCCCGGACTTAAATATCTCATTTGCGTCTCCAAATTCAACTTCGAACTCTACGTTTAACTTTTCTACATAAAAGTCAACTGTTGACTTTGACCAAAAAGTCAACCTTGAAACCATATTAAGTTTACACTCTTTTCTTACTAGATTCATCGCTCCGGATTCAACCGAGTAGTTCGCTCATCAAAATTCTATTCCGAACTCAAATTCGAGTTTTAATTTCATTTTCTTGTGTTTTATACACACTTTTGCTTTCTTAGTTAGTTCAAACTATTTAATTAGTCTTAACTAACTATTAAATTAAATCTCATCACTTATCACTAATAAATATACATAGCACATTTTTAATCTTTCAACAATTATTTATCATTAATATTATAACTCACAATATTGACAACCAAATTATTCCTAGGAAAGAGGGAGCTTTTCAGTAAGGATTTCTACTTACTGGCGCGCAATTAAATAATCTAACCCATTTCCTCAACAGAACTTTATAGATATTGTCAATAATGTAAATAATAATATGAATAATTGTGGCGTATCAATTATTTATTTAATAATATAAAATATCGTGCAGATGTTACTGTGACAATAATTGAATCAATAATATGAGATGCTATGCAACAACTACTGTGGCAATTATTAAATGAAACTAAGTGACTTCTTACGTAAGCATCAATAATCAGAGATACTGTGAAATACCGTGTGCTACTGTGACACCCCCAAATTCGGGTACTTCATTCTCACAGGATTTGGTGCTCACTATCCAAAATAATTACTTCTAACTACCCATAATCAAGGATAATTATGTAAATTAAATAGCTTAATAATAATCCATCCCTTTATAGGGTTACATCATGTAAAACAAATCCTAAGTAATTTAACCTTAAACTATTACATAAGTCTGCGAAATACATCACAAAATAAATTAAGTCTCATAACATAAGTTCAGTAAATAAAATTAAACAGGTCTTCATCATTTGGATATTTTGCCCTTGCCTTTGCTGGAAGATGGTTCATCAACTTTCTCAACTTTAGCTGCAGTGTTAAATGCAAGAGTGAGCAAACAATTGCTCAATAATATAATGATGGAAAAAATAATAAAGTAAGCAATGAATATTGAATAATTATGAACTTGTTCTTCGAGTCAAGATTAGTAAATAAGTTCGAGGTTTATATCTGAGGGTCTTTAAGACCATGAACTATGTCCCAAGGTTATTAAGTATTTCTATTTTAACCTTTAATAGTCATTAGACTATACAGACCTTTTCCTTCGTACTTAGGGGGATCAGCCCTTCGTACCATGTATTGTGCACAAACATCTAAATGCTAACGCATACATAATCCCCTATTTTAGGGTTGTTCATCTCAGTTTGACTTTAGGATTTCCGCACTAAAGAAAGTTTAGTTTGGAATAGCTTAACAGTGATTCTAGAATTTTAGAACACTCATCAATTATGGATTAGTCCAATCAATAAAGATTTATTAACTGTTCGAAGGTTTAACAACGATAACATATGATTGAACAATGATACTTAAGTTAAAGATTGAATATCAACAATATACAATTGAATAGACATTGTACGTACAAAGTAGTATTACATCCAAAAGAGTTAGGAAATCTCATTTAGAACAATGAACTTGAACAATTTATGCTTTGAATAGCAAGAAACAAAAGTTAGGAACTTGCTCAATAAAAATTGTAGGAACTTGCATAACGATATCAAGTTAGGAATATGAAACTTGCTCAATATAAAAGAATTAGAATACAAGAGCTTGCATAATCATACATATGATGAAACTAAGAAATTTACTCAACATAAGATTAGGGTTTAGGAAACTTGCCTCGTACGTAAGCTACACAAATATAACAAACGTTCACCAAATACCCAACATATACCATTAAATCACAATACCAATTAGTTATATTAACGCTAACTTTATTGGTTTACTTCTCATTTTAGTCAAGTCTATAATCTTTAGCTTAAAACCTGATTATCCAAATCATTCATGTACCATGAATCTGAACTCTAAATTATATTATAGTACACGACATGGTGATTGCAAAACATCTTCAATTCTCATGACATCACATTACGGTCTTTTATAACTTATTAGTTCATAACCTATAATTCCAACTTTGTGATTACCATATGTTATTATGTCTTATAACATGTTTTAGGTTTCTCTACAATCATTAAAGTAGGTTAACTTGACATTTCCCAAGCTATACTGTTAACAGTTCATTACTGGGTCTGACTAACCACTGGCACGCCCGCGCCCAGGCTAACCTTGGGTCTAGCACGCCCGCGCGGCAGCGCGCCCGCGTTCGACTCCAGAATCAGTTTCCAAAACATGAACACAGTCTCTGTTCTAAACCAAAAATTCCAATTTTACAGTAACATGGACAAACTCACACACTAAAAAATCAAAGCCACCTATCAAATACACTAAACCAGTTAACACTTAAAACTCACAAATAACCACATTCTGGAGGATTATAAAATCATGTTTTTGCTATTTTCTTCAATTTCAAAACATTTAGTAATTTCAATCACCAAACCTTCAATTCTTAACCAAATTAAGCCTTTTCAGTTGATTTGTTTTCGTTTCTTAACATACGAACATAATTCACAACCACTTTACAGATTATAACAAGGATTGGACATAAATTGTTGGTCTTAATGAACCACTTTCATATATATACTACACTGTTAACTTAATTTTCTTCTACAAACCAAATTCCATGAATTTGATCACTAAATATTACTTATGTATGATAATTATCAGATTATATATCCATATAATCAACAATCCAAACCCTAATCCAACAAAAATTCTAAATCACAGATAATAAAATTACAAAACCAAAAACTTGGAAGTTAGGAATATCTTATTACCCTTAATCCTTCGTTGTAGATTAGCAAAGATGGTGACAAGGTTTTAACAATCCTTCTTCTCCCTCTTGACAAATTCACATCAAAACTCTCAATTTTCCTCTCTAGCTCCCTCAATTTCTCTCTAATCACTCTGTGTTTTCTTCCTCTTTACACTCTCTGTTCTTTATCCTTAGGAAATAATACGTACAGAAACAAACTGATATAGCCACTACGCATCAGGTACAAAAACCAAAAGCTACGTCAGTTGCAATATGCCAAAGGCCACAAGGCCATGTTTGGCTACACACAAAAACTCCCCCCTTTTTAATTTATTTTTATAACACTTATATTATATAGTTTTTATGTCACACACACAATACAACTAATTTAATTAAATTTATAAATTCAAATTAGCATTAGTCACATAATTATAATTATAATTTTCATTATAAATTATAATTTTTATAATTAAACTAATAACTCTCTAATTTAATTATTAAATTAAATTAGAATGACATTGTAATTATTTAATAATTTATTTATTTTAATTATCTCATTAAATTAAATCTTCCAATCATAAAATTACCATTCATTAATTTAATTATTATAACACATTTTAACTAAATTATTACTCCACAATTTCATCAATTATTTATTTATCTCAATAAATAAATCAATTAAAATATTTATTTAATTCAATAAATATTTAAAATTAAATTACAAAATTCTCGCTCGTTACAGCAACAATGCGTATTACTGTACTTTTATCACAGAGTATTTTAACAATTTAACGGTAAAAGTTCTACCGTTATTTTTATAAAAATGTTATTTATGTCGCTTTCTATATCCGATATTTATTCCGTTGTGGGGTCCACCAATGATCACGTCGTCGTACGAATATTCTCCGACACAACGAATATTTTATGACAACTTGCTTACTTTGTAAAATTTTCACATATCACCCTTAACTTTAACCTTTTATTAATTTAACCATTTACTGAATAGAATAATAATTATAAGAAAAATTGAATACTTTTATTTCATAAAATTCGGGGTCTTACAATCTCCCCCCTTTATGAAATTTCGTCCCCGAAATTTACTTACCTAATAGTTCGAAGAGGTGAGAATACTTTGCTTTCATTTCAGATTCTATCTTCCTAGTCATTTCCTCTGTATCATGATTTCTCCATTGCTCATATCTTGAATTTCAGATATCATTCCAGAATACAGCTTTAAAACAAATGTTAATTGACATATCACAATTTCTCAACTTATCAAGTAAGAAAATTCAGCTTAGGTTGGACACACACTAGCGAAGGATATTAATCGTCTCTCCCCTCCTAGTTTTAGTCTCAGATCTCCGCCAGAGACCATATCCCTAAGCACTGATACTAACTATGACGCCCCCAAAATAGGTCCACACAACCCATTTTGGGTCGTCAAATACACGCCATAAAATCCAAATAGAAACTTCATTTATACAACTGTCGTCCAAAATACGACAACACATAAGCTGAGAATTTCAATACAAATATTATCTTGTAGACAATATCTAAACTCAAATAAAGTCCTCATTATAATTATTATCACACTATTTTATAAAATAGTGATGACTACTATAATAACCATCTTGGGCCATTACTCCACTCCCCGTCTAGTCCCAGCTACATTCTCGTCTCCTTAGAAGAATAATTGAACCAAAAAGAAAAGAGTGAGCTCAACTAGCCAAGTAAAGTATATTATGACTAAGATAATATAGAACAAATGATCCTTAGTCCTCAACAGGAAAAAATCTGATAGAATATAATAGACAATAAGTTTTAGATCAGCAACTGCAGCGGAAATAACAATCCATTGGAAGAGTCAAGTAAAGCATGATTTCTACTATCTTCTATGATTTTAAAGTCCATCATCAATATTTTATCCCTGTAACACCAATCAATAATTATTTCCAATCAACGAATTATCTATGCACTACGGGCCAAAGATAATCGTTTGTATCAGCAGTGGTCATGATCATGCCAAACACCTGTCCATCTATGCATTGCGGACTAAAGATGACTTTCACCACAACCTTTATTTATAACATCAAAGGTCATGATTATACCAATACACAATTCATGGTCATAATCATACCAATCAACAGTCCATCTTTGCACTACGAGCCAAAGGTGACTTTTAGCACAATATAAGTATGATGATGATGACAATGATATAAAGAATCAATCAGTTGAGATCAATGATAAATATTAGAGATTTATAATTTAATTTATTCAGAGTTCAAAAATGTCCAAAACATGATCACCAATTGTGAAATAAAATTTAAGAATAAGATTCATAAAAGATAACTTAGACAAAGAAAAGAAAATTAAATTCCATTGTGAATAGTACTCATAAATTGTACCATATGAATATATAGTACCGTATGAATAGTATACCGAATGAATAGTATCCCGACATGAAAAGATTAAAATTTTTATAAGAGAGTTCAGACCAATATTCCAATAAAATGATATTAGATGAAGCACAAATATCAAGAAATTTCTAATCATTTCAGGAATTATAGAAGTAATAGTAAGTTTAGATTTAGGAATATGAAATGAAATAATACAAGAAACTGCAAATGGACTTTCACCCGTCATGCGGTAATCCGCGTAGACAGATTATTTTCATAAGTTAATAAAGAATGAATACGAAAGGTTATTCACCAGGCATGCGGTAGTCCACGTAGACAGATTATTACCACAGATTAATAAGGAATGAATACAAAGGGTTATTCACCAGGCATGCGGTAGTCCGCGTAGCCAGGTTATTCCCACAAACTAATAAGGAATAAAATTACAACCTTTACGAGTAATGAGAGAAATAACATCCTTTACGAATACGAAAGAAATAATACCTCTTACGAATACGAATAATAATATCCCTTACGAATACGAAAAATAATATCCTTTACCTTACTAAGAGATTGGATACTATAATAGTGTAGTAGCAGAATACTCTTCTTCTTTCTCCATTATTCTCTCTATAGTTTCTCTCACTATAGCTTGTGATTATAACTCTGCTCTTCAAAAATGGTAGGAAATAATGAATGGATGGAGGGGTATTTATAGGCTAGGAAAAGGTGGCAAATTATAAGGTTAATTATACTTTAGTACCTTCATCTTTGCCTCTATTTTTAATTTAGTCCCTCAAGTATTATCAATCTTGCATAACATCCCCTAATAGTACTTGCATGTGAACTAATAGTTCCTTGAATGTGAACCAATAGTTCCTTGCATATGTACCAATAGTAATTAATTGCTCATTTATCCGATTAATTGCCCGTTTGGTCAATTTAACATCTAGAAATCAACTATTATCGAAATAAATGTCGATTTTCCACTAACATTAATATTCCCAACACAATGGAAATATTTTTATGAACAATTTCATCTTTGAATTTTTGAAGTTTGACTTTTTTTCGAAAAAGTCAACTGTTGACTTTTTGACCAAAAAGTCAACCCCAGCAAATTTTGTGTTTCATCGTTTCGGACTCAAATATCTCATCCTCGTCTCCAAATTCAACTCCGAACTCTACGTTAAACTTTTTTACAATAAAAGTCAACTATTGATTTTGACCAAAAAGTCAACCTTAAAACCATATTGAGTTTACACTATTTTCTTACTAGATTCATCGCTCCGGATTCAACCGAGTAGTCCGCTCATCAAAATTCTATTCCAAACTCAAATTTGAGTTTAAATTTCATTTTTTTGTGTTTTATACACACTTTTGCTTTCTTAGTTAGTTCAAACTATTTAATTAGTCTTGACTAACTATTAAATCTCATCACATCACTTATCGCTAATAAATATATATAACACATTTTTAATCTTTCAATAATTATTCATCAGTAATATTATAACTCAATATTAACAACAAGATCATTCCAAGAAAAGAAGGGTCTTTCCGATAAGGATTTCTACTTACTGGCGCGCAATTAAATAACCTAACTCATTTCCTCGACAAAACTTTCTAGATATCGTCAATAATATGAATAATTGTGACGTGTCAATTATTTATTTAATAATATAAAATATTTTGCAGATGATACTGCGACAATAATTAAATCAATAATATGAGATACTATGCAGCAACTACTGTGGCAATTATTAAATGAAACTGAGTGACTTCTTACGTAAGCATCAATAATCAGAGATACTGTCCATTATCGTGTGCTATTGTGCAACAACGCGTATTACTGTACTTTTATCACTGGGTATTTCAACAGTTTAACTATAAAAGTATTATCGTTATTTTTATAAAAATGTTATTTCTGTCGCTTTCTATATCCAAAAGTTATTCCGTTGTGGGGTCCACCAATGATTGCGCCGTCGTACGAATATTCCCTGACACAATGAATATTTTATGACAACTTGCTTACTTTATAAAATTTTCACATATCACCATTAACTTTAACCTTTTATCAATTTAACCATTTACTGAATAAAATAATAATTATAAAAAAAATTGAATACTTGTATTTCATAAATATCGGGGTCTTATAACCTCCCCTCCTTATGAAATTTCGTCCCAAAAATTTACATACCTGGTACTTCGAATAGGTGAGAATACCTTGCTTTAATTTTAAATTCTATCTTCTCGGTCATTTCCTTTGTATCATGATTTTTCCATTGCTCATCTCTTGAATTTCAGATATCCTTGCAGAATACAGCTTCAAAACAAAGGTTAATTGACATATCGCAATTTCTCAACTTATTAAGTAAGAAAATTCAGCTTATATTGGACACATACTAGCGAAGGATATTACTCGTCTCTCCCCTCCTAGTTTTAGTCTTAGATCTCCGCTAGAGACCATATCCCTAAGCTTTGATACCATTTGTGACGTCCCCAGAATAGGTTTACACAACCCATTCTGAGTCGCCAAATACATGGTACAGAATTCAAATACAAACTTTATTTATACAACTGTCGTGCAAAATACGACAACACATACACTTTGAGTTTTACTACAAATATTGTCTCGTAGACAATATCCAAACTCAAATAAAATTCTCATTACAATTATTGTCACACTATTTTACAAAATAGTGAGGACTACTATAAGAACCATCTTGGACCATTAATTCACTCCCCGACTTGTCACATCTATATTCTCGCCTCTTGAGAAGAACAATGGAACCAAAAGGAAAAGGGTGAGCTCAACTAGCCAAATAAAGAATATTATGACAAAGATAATGTACAAAAAGTTATCCTTAGTCCTCAACAGGGAAAAATCTGATAGAATACAATAGACAACAAGTTTTAGATCAACAACTGCAGCGAAAATATTAATCCATTAGAAGAGTCAAGTAGAGCATGATGTCTACTATCTTCTATGATTAAAAATTTCATCATCAATATTGTATCCCAGTAACTCCAATAAATAATTATTTCTAATTAACGAATTATCAATGCATTATGGGCCAAAGATAATCGTTTGTATTAGCAGTGGTCATGATCTTGCCAAACACCTGTCCATCTATGCACTACGGGCCAAATAGGACTTTCACCACAACCTTTATCTGTTGTAATAGCCAAGAATTCTAAGTCACTTTGTAAATAGATATATTAATTAAATATTAATGATATCGAAAACTTTGTGGTGTGTGTGGAAGGATTAGTTAATTAAATAAATATGTGTACTGTAATTGTGTATATGTATTTATTTATTTTATAAAGTAAATTAAAAAGGAATGTTTCATAACCAAATTATACATTAGGTATGGAAATTTAAATAACCCAAGGGTTATGGTATGGGAGAATAATTGTGAGAACCCGAATTTTTATAAGTTATTAAAATAAAAATTTAATAATTAAAATTCTTATTATGAGAATGTATATATTTTGAATTATGTGTTTTGGTGTGAAGAAATTAATTTTTTTATGAGATTTAATAGCAGATTAAACTATTAAAGGAAATAAAAGAAATTAGTCACGACAAGGGATTTGGTGGCAAGAGAAATTAACCCTATAAATATTGGGTAATTTAAATTAAGTTGAAACTATATTATGGAATAATATTGTTTGAATATTAAAACTTTAGTTGGTAGTGGTGTTGTAGTAAAGTGGATAAAAAAGTTAATTCACTTAATTAAAATAGTGAGTTAATATGCGAGTTTTGCTAATTACATTTGGTATTTTTAATATATATTACATGTCATGGTAATATATTAAAAGGTTTAATATCTCTAATGATGTTAATAAAATATAGATTGATAGTAAGAGAAGAAAAACCAATATATCTATAAATAATTATTGGTTAGAGATTAATAAATTGAATTAATATTTAAGTAGTGATTAGATGTATGAATTAAATAAATTGTATTGAGACAATTTATGCGAGGAAAGGAATTAAATAATTATATATTATAATTGTATGATTCATTTGAGTTAATTAAAATAATTAATAGAATAAATATTAATTATTTTAATGGAAATGTTTATTTTAAGTTGAGGTTATTCAATGTAGCTAGCTAAATAATTTAGCAATAAAGTTTAGTGTGACATAGGTATCATATAGTAATAGGAATATTAAAATAAACAAGAAGAGAGTCTAATGGAGTTAGACAAACTAGGCTTAGAGACTCTCCATATTTTTAACGACTGAAGACTTTTCCTTTGTATAACCGATAACTTAACTTAAGTTCACGTATTCTTTATTCATACGCTCATTTTGCTTAAGCTAAGAAAACGAGAGTTTGGTGAGGGAGGGAATTCTCTGTAAGTTAGAGAAACAAAGTTGGAGAATCAAGGAAGAAAAGAAGGATTAGTCAAGCAATTTTTATCCTCTATCAAGGCTTAAGAAGATTCAAGGGGTAAGGAAAAGAACTATAAAACTTCTAGTTCTATTTCTTAGAAGTTCTTCATTGTTAGAATTGATTTGATTATATGAATTGATAAATTTGATTATGCGTTGTTGGGTGTTGATTAATCTGTCAGTATCATCCATAAGTAGATTTAAGGCAAACTAATATGAATTTATGGGTGAAGGGGAAGAAATAAACTTATGTCTAATTTTGAGCATTTTGAGTCTATTTTAAGGATGATTATAGTGATGTGGGTATGTGTAAAAGTTTAAATTGAAGGATGTATGTTACACTTCTCTGAGAAACGAAAAAAACCCAATTTGAATGAACTAAAACAGAATTAAAACGAATTCGTAGTGAATAAATTCGCTAAATATGTTTAAAACATGAAAATATAGCATGAACACTGAATTGGAACCCCTAAATTGATTTGTTAAAGTTTTTGAAATGTTAAAATTATTCTGTAGATGAGTAGTTCAGTGTTTCACGAGTTCATAGAGTTAAAAACCAACTAATTCCGACTTAAAATGAAGAAGTTATGAAGATGATTTAGGCGATTCAAGATGATTTGGAACGAGGACAAATCGACCTACAACTTTTGTTCTTTAAATTTTTCAATTTGAGTTCGTTAGAAGTGGTCAAAATAGTCATCTTTGGGACTGTTGTGTTTTTGGAGGCAATCGGAGGGCGTCGGGCATGCATGTATGCAAGTGTAGTGCTTCTGACGATAAAAGATGTTGTTCTAAGTTATAAAACATGAATGTTAGTAAATATAATGATGCATAACATTAATGAATGATGTATTAGATAAGTTGTATAAGCATACTAAGCATATACAAGAGAGACAAATCGGGCGTGTGACGAAGAAACGTCGAAAAGCCGTGACAAGTGTTAATGAACGTAAAAAGTGTTAATGAACGTAAAAAGTGTTTAAAGTCAAATGAAATAAATATTATAAGATATGAAATGGGGTTAATATAAAACCAATAATAATTCCTAGCAAGACTTAAACACCTGAATGAACTTCGAGTATGAAATATAGTGAGATGTAAGTCGAAAGTTAATACAATCAAATTGAACATTGTGTATTGATAATAGGAAGGGTTATGAGTTATAGAGTAAAGTTTACATTACAACTACTATGCATTGCTATGTGACTAATAGTTGACGTGCATGATTATATAATTGTGTAGGGCACGTGAAGTGTAGATAGCTGTAAGCTGTTAAACTATTATTGGTAAACAACGATCAAGACAAGTCTTTAAGTTCCTATTTGCTATGTGAACTTGATGATGAACTGTTTTAAATTTTTATTGCAAATAGCATGATGTGTTATATATATGTTGAAAGTATGAAACATTAAAGTCAATTTATGACTACGTTGATTGAGTAATGAATGCCGATTGAGTAAGGAACTCAATCTTTATACTTGTTATATGAACTGTAGCATGTATGTTATGTTAGTCCAATTTTTATGATGTATAAGATGAGCATGTTATTTATGTGCTACGTGTTACTTAAAAACTGTTAGATTTGCTAGGCTGTCGAGCCCAACCTTGCAAATAACCATTTTTGCAGGTTAAGGATTGAAGATAAGACTATATGCTACTTGAATGACGTAGATCAGAAATAATACACGAAGATTAATATTTTAGCTAAAGATTGTTATTTCTTTAAACCATGATTTTTATGATGTATATTAGATGTTGAGTTATAAAGTTTAAGTTTTGTCCGTTGTATAAAGGGTATTGAACCTGGATGTAAGTTTTATTTATTAACTCTGATAAAGTGAGTAATAAACTAAGTATGGTTCAAAGGTAGGTAAAGATAAATGTTTTGAGAAATGTACTTGATAAATCACAATAATTATGTAATAATAAACTATAAAGTTTGAGTTATCTGATATGCAAAGGTTATCACATTGAAATGTAAGATTTTATATAATAACTTTGATGAAGCGAATCATAAAATAAAATTGATTCAGAGATGTGTAAATGATAAATGTTTTGATTAAGGGAATTAAAGTAAGAAGACATAAAATTTTTAATTATTCCACATTTTATTAAGTTTAACATCGAATAATGATGTAAAATCAGAAGTTAGACGTATTATTAACGAGTCGATAGTTGAATTATACGAATTTTGGGGTCGTTACAATAATAATATTTAAAATTATACTAATTTAAGAGATATATTTATTTTTATTATCTCAATTTTTTAATTTTATAACTTAATTAAAACAAGTTTAATTGGGTTATAAAATTTAATGTACACGAGTAATGATTTAAATTCTAAATGTGTGGAATGAAAACTCTAATTAAATAATTAGGGTAAGATAAAATAGAAAGTATTGAAATATGTTAATTTTTCATGGCCCAAGGAATTAATTTGAAAGCCCGAAAGCTTAAAATAGTAGCCCAATTTGTAGCCCAAGTGAAGAAGGACTTTTTAGTCATTGAATTAATCAAATAAAGCATTAAAAAAACAAAACAAAACTTGGAGCCACATGGCCGACCACAAGGAGAGGAAAAAGGAGGGATGAATGTAATTATTAGTTACTTTAGTTGTTTACTAACTCCCATCAAATGTCCCTTATGTGTCACAAAAATATTAAGCCACTTATTTTATCCTAGCTTGCAAGCAACAACTAAACGAGTGAGAGAGAGAAAGAGATAAGAAGGTGGGGGAATGTATTTACATATACATCTTATATCTATACATTTTATTCTAACAAAAATCTAATTTCTTTCTCTTTATTCTCATTTCCATTAGTTGCTAACAAAAACAAAAGAAAGAGAAAGTAAAAGAGAGAGAGAGAATTTCGGTTGGAAGAGGGAAGAAGAGGGAGAAAATTTTTCATCTTCTATGCATCATAGATTCATTACATACTTGGGGAGGAAAAGAAAGATTTCTACTAAATCAAGGTAAAAACTTAAACTAGTTTATCCCTTTTTATTTTGTTTGATTATGGTGAGATAAAGTTTATGATCTTGAGGTCTAAAACCCTTGATTTACATGTTTTATATGGTTTTATGTTTAGATCTAACATATTTGAGTGTTAGAAAGTGGATCAAAAGGAGAGAAAAGAAATTAGTTTTTTTAAAAAAGTTAGAAAACCCTAGAATTCTCTTCATTTGATCAACTACCGTTTTTGATCTACACCTTCTTTTTGCGATCCGTCAAAGAAGGGTGCTAGATATATAAGTTAACTACTAAATCCAAATGGTAGCACTAAAAAATAATGTTTTTACAAGTAGTAGTGACTGTTTTAGTTAAAACAGTCTGGGTAGTGGACAAAAAGGCAATAAAAGTTTCTATCCAGTCTTTTCCAAGGGCATTTTCGTCCACTTCTGTTGCTTTAAAAATTTCTAAAAAATTTGGGATGTTAATATGATGATTTACCTGAGTTCTGTAAAAATATAGGAATTTTTGGATGTATAGAATGGAAGTTATGGAATTTACGAAAGAGTACTATTTTAAATGTAAACTTGAATAACTCTTTGTGGTTAACTCTAAAAAATGTGAAATGTTTACAGGGACTACATATGTATGACGAGATCATACCCTGAAAATTTCAAAAGTTGTGGACAAAAACGTATTTTATGAAAAATGCTACAATATTTGACTGTTTTAGACTATTTAAAAATAATAAATGAATTTTAAAAATTCTAGGAAAAACATATTTTCACAAGGGGATTGTAAGACCCCAACTTTTATGAATAAAGATGAATTTTCTATAAATATAATTTTTGAATATTATGGAGTGAATTTGATATAATGTTATAGTTGTGGTAATATTTATAAATTTTTCAAAGTACGCAAGTTGTTATATAATATTCGATTGGTCGGAGAATATTAGTTTTAACAGGAAATATTCGTATGACGGCACAATCATTGGTGGACCCCGCAACGGAATTATTGTCAGATTAAAAAAATGACAAAAATATCTTTTTATAAAATAATGGCGAAAGTTTTACCGTTAACTGTTAGAATACCCGGTGGTTAAAATATAGTAATACGCGAGGTTGCGCAGTATCACACGGTATTGCACAGTATTTTTGAATTATTGATTCTTACGTAAGAAGACACTATTCAATAATTGTTACAGTAATTACTGTTCAATACTTTATTTTATTGATTCAATAATTGCTACGTTGATATTTTATATTATTTTTGTTTCAATAATTGTCACTGCACAGTATCTTCATTTTCAGATCAATAATTCATATTATTTGAATAATATTGTTAGATATCATTATTGACAATGTCTAAGAAAGTTTTGTCTAATTAGATGTTTGGTCACCTAATTGCACGCCAGTAAGGAGAAATTCTTATCGGAAAGCCCCCTCTTTCTTAGAAACGACCTGGTTGTCATAATTGTGATTCTGTAATATTATTTGTGAATAATTAATTATTGATTTATATGATAAGGAAATATTTATTTTTTTTGTGTGGATATAAATGAAAGATTTAATTTTGAGGTGTTTTATCAGTATTTTGTCGGAATGAAAGTATTAAAAAATCAAAATAGTGTTCTTAAAGCTCTGTTGCGTGAGTTATAATTTTAATCCGACCATTGGATCATTGTGATTTTTGGATATGTTATACATATGTAAGTTGAGTATATGTCCACAAATTTTGAACCGTTAAAAATTAACGTATGATTTGTTATGAATTTTTGAAGGTATTAAAATTCGTCCGTATGTGAATTTCAGGCATTTTCTGTTTAGAATTTGGAAAAAATTTCTTCTACAAAGTTGTAGAGAATTAAATTTCTTATGGAAAGGACATGAGATTTGAATTTTTCTGATAAAAGAGCTATTTATTATGAATTGTTGAAGTTTCAGAAATTAAAATATTTTTATTAAAAATTGGGTGGGACCCACTTTTATTTTTTTTGAAAACATGTGGGCTGCTATTTTTTTCAGAAATGGCATGCTAGATTTTTAAACAAAGTGTGCGTGGAAGATGAGAAAACAAAATAATATTATTTTATTATTTTAGTCTCCTATGGCGTTCTAGCATTTTCCTATAAATATGTGCTTAAGTTAGAATTAAAAATCACACAAGAATCAGAGAATTCTTCTTCTTTAATCTTGAGCGTATTTCTTTAGAGTTTTAGAAAGCTTTGAGCGTAGAAAACAGTGAAAGTTTTCTTCAAGAATATCCCCGCTATACCAGTTGGAATACTCTTCTTTTCAAGGTAAGGGATGTTATTTTTGTTCAATATTCGCTTGAAATAATACTTTCTTCCATACTCTGTAGTATGTAAGTGATATTTTTTAGTTTCAGATTTTGAATTCTATACTCGTTTTGTTAAAATTTTGACTTCTATACTCCATGAAATTAGTAGAATATCCTTGATATTTGCACTTCATCCTGTATCTTTTCATGAAAATATTATCCTGAGCATTCTTGATAAATTTTTAATTTTTTCATGCTGGAGTACTATTCACGGGGTTACTATTCTCGAAGTACTATTCACGGGGTAATATTCACTCGAGTACTATTCACCCGGGATACTATTCATGATAAAAATTGATTCATTTTCGGTCCAAATTATTTTTGGTACAATATTATTCTTGAATTTTACTTCACAAAGTATTATCATGTTGACAATTTGGACGTTCTTGATTTTTGGATAAATTAAATTATAAATCTTTAAAAATTTATCCTTGAATTTATTTTATTGAATTCTTATATCATTGTCATCATCCTCATGTTTATATTCTGTTGAAAGTTATCTGTGGCCTGTATTGCTTAGATGGACTTGGTATGATTATGACCAGGGATTATTCGGTATAATCATGACCGTAATGTTATAAATGATGTGGTAAAAGTCCTTATTGGCCCGTAGTGCATTGGTGGACAGTTGTTGGCATGATCATGACCATTGATGAATAAACGAATATCCTTGGCCCGTAGTGCATGTATAATTTGTGGTTGTGATACTAATGAATATCCTTGGCCGTAGTGCAGGGATGATGTGGATTATTTATTAAGCTGAGTCTCAGCGATAAAAGTGATGAAAAACCTTTTAAATCATAGAAGATAATAGATTTTATTCTCTACTTGACTCTTCTAATGTATTGCTTGTTCCGCTGCAGTTAAACTTGATGTTTGTTATGTTTTATCAGTTTAACACTGTTGAAGGCTAACGATAAATTATTCTGCATTATCTTAGTCATAATATTTCTTACTAGGCTAGTTGAGCTCACCCTTTTGCTTTCATTGTCCTCTTTAGGAAATGAGAACGTAGTCGGGACTAGTCGGGAAACAGAGTGACGGTCCAGATGATAGCATTAGTAGTCCTCATTATTCTATGAAATAGTGTGATAATAATTGTATTGAGGACACCATTTGAGTTGAATACTGTCTAGAAGACAATATTCATTTTAAAACTCTCAGTTTATGTTTTGTCGTATTTTACACGACTGTTGTATTATTAAGTTGTATTTGAATTTTGTACCATGTATTTGGCGACTCAGGATGGGTGATGTATACCTATTTTGGGGGCGTCACAGTTGGTATCAAAGCTTAGGGATATAATCCCTAGCTGAGATGTGAGACAAGAACTAGGAGGGGAGAGACGGGAAATTCTTTCGCTAGTATGACCTACCTAAGTTTATTTGGTATTTAATTGGTCGGTCAGAGTATATGGATAATATGTGACATGTCAATTAACCCTTGTTTTGTGGTAGTATTTGAAAATGACATCTGAGAATGTTGAGAATAGCAATGGAGCACAGGAGACCGTTGAGGTTCCACAGATCAACAATCAGGATAATATGCATCAGGAATGCAACAATCCTCATACAAACAACAACACTGACCAAATGATGAACGATGGGATATTTAGAGGCTTTCTGCAATTCATGCAACATCAAGCAAGAGAGACTCCTGTCCGAAATATAGGTAGAAACACTGGCAACTCTCGGACGGTCACTGCTAAACAGTTCAAGGAACTAGGACCACCAGAGTTTTTTGGAGAGCCAAAACCACTTAAAGCGGAGACGTGGATAAAGTAGATCAACAAGATATTTTATGTCTTGGGATGCTCCGAGGAGCAAAAGGTTTCCTTTGCCACCTTCATGTTGCGGGCAGAAGCAGATTACTGGTGGGAATCTGTAAAGCTTACTCAACCTGCCACACTGAAGATGTCTTGGGAGAAGTTCCAAGAACTGTTCAACGACAAGTACTTTCTTGAAAGTATTCGTCACATGAAAGAGGTAAAGTTCATTAAACTGGAGCAAAACAACATGATCGTGTCACAGTACGAAACTAAGTTTGTTGAGTTGTCCCGATTTACGTCCCACTTAGTTGATAATGAGGAGAGAATGACGCGGATGTTTCTAAGAGGTTTGAAACCCGAGATTCGTCAATACCTTATCTCTTACAAACTTTGCTTGTATTCAGATGTTGTGAATAGGGCTTAGTTATTAGAACGTTGTCGACGTCGGGATTTTTAATTGTCCTTTTCTGTTACTTGTCCTTTGGTGTTCTCATTTTAGGTGAGATTTATTTGAAAAAATAAGTGAAAAAGGTCCGACATGTATAATGTTGACGATGGACTGTTAAGAGTCGCCAGTTGGTTTTTTAAATGGTTGTACCAACACAACCGAGAAAAGGTTTGCACATTGACCCAGTGATGTGACACTGCTAAACGGGTCGGTGAAACCGAGATTCATTAGGGTCCGGGGACTTGGTTATGCGGAGGGAAGGTGTTAGGCACCCCCCGACATCCGTGTTACCACAGTGATCGCCTCTATTCAAGAAATTATTATCTGAATGTGTGTGTGTGTGTGAGTCAATGTGCTGTTATTTGGAAGTAGTGTGAGGCCTCGTTCGCACCTATATACACAGGGTTTGAATTTATGTAAAAATTCAATTTTAGCAAGATATGACAGTGATGTTTTATAAAAGAGGTTTTTCAAACCCTGATGCTCAATAGTAATTGAGACCTTTTACACTCCCATTTTATTCCGTATTCGGCTGGATTGATTTTATTTGACAGATGCGAGGCATCCGTACGAAAATAATGTACAAAAAGGTGCTGAATTCCTCGTGGGTATGTAAACCATATGAGGAAATTCAGACACCGCCGAATAATTTACAAGCAGCTTACAGCTGAAAATGTCCATCACGGGAACCGAATCTAGATCCAATGGAATGAATCTGTGATCACATGATTCCTAGGCTCACATGATGCCGCAATTGTTATAAACGCAGTAAGCAGGTATATATATATATATATATAAAAGCTGTAAATATATATATATACAAACATGATCACCAACCACGAAGTACCTCCATGGGGGATCAGAAATGTAAATAAAGTTGTAAAAGCTATCAACCGCCACGGAGGAAACTCCAGGCGGGACGAAATGTAAATATATATAGATATATAAAAGCATGTAAACGCCCCGGATATAAAATCCAGGCTCATCGAACAGAGTTCGACCACAGTTATATATATATATATATATATATATATATATTAAAGTACGTAAACGCTCCGGATGTAAAATCCAGGCTCATCGAACAGAGTTCGACCACAGATAATATATATAAGTATATATATATTAAAGCAGGTAAACGCTCCAGACCGAAGTCTAAGCTCATCGAACAGAGTTCGACACGCAGTTCATATATATAAATATATATATAGGAAAACAAATAAACGCTCTTGACCGAAGTCTAGGCTCAATCGAGGAATAACTCGATAATGTTAGTCAATATATATATATATATATATATATATATATATATATAGACTGAAATGAAACCATGGACCGAAGTCCGGGCAAAAGCAAGCAACACGACTCTCAACGTGTAGAAGGGTGTGTGTAAAAATAAAGAGAAAGACTCTAAAGTGCGTGAGAAGGGTTACAGTGGGCTGCCAAAGAAGACTTCTATATCTTTAGAGTGAGTAAACACAGACTTTTGTAGGTACAAAAGGGCTATATATGAGCTCACAGGTGTTTAAAAGGGGAAAGTACACTGCCTGGGATGAGTGCAGAGCAAATTGGGTAGGGCTTCCTCGCCGTTTTCTCTTACAAAATGGCCACCCCAAGCCCTCTATTTATAGAGGGTGGAGTCGCAGGTGCACCAGAGGCAACCCGGGTGGGCCCGGGTTTTTCGGCTCGGGTCGTCTCGAAGTACGTGCACTCAGGCACTGTAATGTCCACTCGAACTTTCAGAAGTGCATTCCGGGCATCCGTTTGAGGTATACAGGACCTATTTCGGACCGCCGTTGTCGAGAGTTGTACGATGGCATGGGATTAGAGTTTGTGTGAAGTCATTGAAGATGGGACGGTGCCCTCCGGTCTTCAGGCTTCAACTTTCATCCGTTACCCCGCACAATAGTCACTCGGGATTGATTAGTCTTGTGGGACATTGTTGCGTAGATATGTTGAGGCGACGTGGCGTGACATCGTGTTAGTCAGATGATGATGTTGCCCCTCACCGGTGTTATCGCCGGATTGGGTTGATAAAGCAGGCGTTGCTCAGCTTCGCTGAGATTGGACTGCTATAATTTGTTGAAGGTCCTCATTATCATCTTTGAGGTGTGTCTGTCTTCCCGATGTTATCGTCGGGCTGGTAGAGTGGATCTCGTTGTGAGCGCTGAGATTGAAGCTGGTCGTACATGTAACAAGCATTTTCGGGGTTATCGTCGAAATTGCATTCCTTGGGGTTATCACCAAGGTTGGTGACTATTTCCATGGTTGGGACTGAGACTGGATACCTCGGGGTTATCTCTGAGATTAATCGGTCTTTTCCTGTGTGTGTTTTGGTATTGTATCTGCATGCCTCGGTGTTATCTCCGAGATTGGAATTGTTACTCCCAGATTGCGATCCGGGGTTGATGCTGAACTTCTGGTAGTATCCGGCATGGATATGGATCGTCTTTCAGGGTTCCCTCTTAAAAGATGAATCTGCTAGCAATGTTAGTGACAGGTGTACAGAAAATTTTGAGTGTCTACAGATGCCCCTCTTTATCATACTCATGCATGGCGATGCATGGGTAGGATAAAGAATCCTAGATAGTTAAAATGCAATAAGATAAACATGATACTATGGATAGCAACATGATACAAATGTATGATGCATGTGTACGGGGTTGTGGCCCAACACACTGGGGATGATTGCTGGCTCCCTGTTGCTTCAACTGGGGATTGGTAACGATGACCAGATTTGATGTGTTATCTGAATCTGGTAGGATGTTGATGTTGGAGTTATCATCAGCTTCATGGATAATGACTTGATCCTGCAGATGTACCTCTTTTGTGTAAGAGATCTCTGGGGATAAAGCTTGATCTGTTTGAGGATGTGTATAACATATTACATCATCTATCCTCTTTGATGACATTGACCTCTCCTGGTTAGTATCGCCAGAATATGCCAAGATTCTGTTGGGTTTACTACCAACAACAAATGATGTCAGGGATGCCTGACCTTCGTTGACGCGTACTTCACCAACATGTGAATCAACGACTGAAAAATCCTATAGGATATACTGTCAAGGCTGCTTGACCTCCGCTGTCGTGTAGATCACCGGAACATTACGTTGTGACCCCCGCCGGGGATCTGAGCGGTCGGGTGTGAAAACCTCGAATAGTTCCAGAGCTCTGATATGTTTAAATCGCTATCGGATGTAATAATGTTAAGGCTGCTTGACCTTCGTTGATTTGTGTGTCAACGGATGAGTATGCGTTGTAACCCCCGCCGGGGATTCCACGTTGTAACCCCCGTCGGGGATTTTACATTGTAACCCCCGTCGGGAATTAGCTTGTGTGAAAAGATTGGGGTGACAACCTTACGCTGACGGCATCGGACCTCTGTACGGTATTGCCAAATGTGGTATACAAAGACTTGGCTCATCGGTATAGTAAACCCTGTGTTCGGTTGAATACCAATGGATGAAAAGAAAGCCACAGTTGGATCCAGAAAAACCAAGGTTTCAGGCTATTCTGCTCAATCGCGTAGCGTTTTTATCCCGGGTTTGGCCGGAGTGATGGTACCCGCATGGGAGTGTCGCAGGTGGGCCTGCGGCCAACCGTGGATGATAAATTCCAGCAGGTTGGTCTCACAAGTCACTTTCAACTTGTTGCGCGAAGGAAAATACGTGAGCCATCTTTAGATCTGCTGAGTTCGGGCTGCTTTCTGCAAATTCTATCACCGTACGAGTGTTCTACACTATCCTAGTAACATATGCCTGTATTTTCTCTCATTTTTGTCCGTTGGATCTTGAGTTATCGCATGAGATGCATCTAAACACATAGTAGTGATTATGTATGCACAAATGACTAGATAAAAAATATTCAACATAGTAAATGTTAGTATTAAACCATGCTGAACATAATGATGTAAAAAAATTTAACTTTGGAGACAGTCAAATTGGCACCTTTTTCTGCTATTTTTTGTCCTATTTGAGGTCCAATGAGCATAAGGTAACAAGGCAAAGTACTCCTAGTATTGAGGTTGGCTTGATGCATGATGATTTTAATTTTTAAAGCATATATTATGTATATGACTTTGGGGCAGGTGTGCTACTGAATGGCCACCTAGACATGCCTGTATGCATGTGGATAGTCCTATTTTCAGAGAGGACTATGGCAAAATTTTTCCAAATGTAGGCATTGGGTAGTCATGCATTTTAACACTATTATATATGTTAAAGTAAATGCATGCATGCATATAGTCATAAAATGCAAAGCTCCAGGTAAGGAAATACCACGCCCTTTCTGAGGTGATTTAGAGACTTGTTGTCCAGATACTATGGATCCGGATCAGCCGAGCAGTTCCTATAGGACCACTTCTGGTGTACGGCGGAGGGTTTCTGAAGTACCTCATCCCCGTTCTGTCAGACAGCCTCGACGGTTGGTGGAGGCAGTGATACGTCCTGTCCAGGTAGATGTTCCCGACGTTGAGGACGAGGAGACGAATATTCTGATAGAGGATCCCGCTCTTGCTGCACATGTCCCTCGCAGGGAGCTTCCGAGCATTCAGGTGGTGAACCCAGAATTGCTGGGTGATTTGGGCAGACATCCATCGATGTATTTGCATGCTAACGAGGTATGGCGTTAGACTTTGATCTTCCTTCTTTCCTATTGATGAGGATTAAAGGGTTTTGATGTTGACTTCATGCAGGTTCCTAGTTTTACACAGCCTCAAGGGAACTGGTTTAGTATTCACTCCATGTATTAGGCGCTTCATCCTAACTATAGAGCGGTAGTGCATGAGTGGGGATTTGGGGCATTTTTCTCCATCCTTCCCCGTCGTTATCCCTGGGGTTACCTCAGGGCATTATCTGAGCGATGGTTTCATCAGACTCAGTCACTTTGTAAGACCCCGAATTTTATGAAATAAAAGTATTCATTTTTTCTTATAATTACAATTCAGTAAATGGTTAAATTGATAAAAAGTTAAAGTTAAGGATGATATATGAATTTTTTTCAAAAATATGCAAGTGGTTATAAAATATTCATTGTTGTCGGGGAATATTCTTTCTGTCGGGGAATATTCGCACGACGGCGTAGCCATTTGTGGGCCCCATAACAAAATAACTGTCGGATGAAGAAAATGATAAATTGAGTTTTTATAAATAAACGGCGTAATTATTACCGTTAACAATGTTGGAATACCTGGTGGTTAAAATACAGTAATACGCGTAGTTGCACAGTAGCACACGGTAGTGCACATTATTTTTTTCAATTATTGATTCTTACGTGAGAAGGCACTACTTAATAATTGTTACAGTAATTACTGTTTAATATTTTATTTTATTGATTCAATAATTGTTGCGTTGATATTTTATATTATTGTTGTTTCAATAATTATTGCTCCACAGTATTTTCCATTATCAGATCAATAATTCATATTATTTAAATAATATTATTAGATAGCATTATTGACAATGTCTAGAAAGTTCTGTCTAAGGAGAGGTTTGGTCATTTAATTGCGCGCCAGTAAGGAAAAAATTCTTATTGGAAAGCCCCCTCTTTCCTGGGAATGACCTGGTTGTCATAAATGTGATTCTGTAATATTATTTTTGAATAATTAATTATTGATTCATATGATAAGGAAATATTTATTTTATGTGGATATAAATGAGGGATATATTTTTGTGGTTAAAAATGAAGGAGTTAATGTTGAGGTGTTTTATCTGTATTTTTGTCGGAACGGAGGTATTGAAAATCAACTTAGGATTTTTGAGATATTTTGTGAGAGTTATAATTTTTAATCCGACCGTTGGATCGTGGTAATATTTGGATATGTTATACATATATAAGTTGAGTATATGTCCATAAATTTTGAACCATTAAAAATGAACGTATGATTTGTTATGAATTTTACGAGATGACCGGTTCAGAAATTATTGAATTTTCGGAGTTAATCATTTTGGTGAAAAATTCTAGAATTGGTGGGCCCCACTCTTGGTTGGTGAGGAAATGTGCTGAGATTTTTATTCAAATGTGGTGGGTGGGAATAATAGCAGGTAAAGTCATCAGGTTGCAGGTTAAGTCTGCTTCGGCGTGCTAACATTTTTCTATAAATAGAGGGCTAAGTTAGAATTGAAAATCACACCAGAAACATAAGCTTTCTCTCTTTCTCTCTCTATATTATGAAGCATATTTTGTGCGTATTTAGATACTTTGAGAGTTACTATTCAGTGCAAGTTTCCTTCGGCTTTGCATTCTAGTCAGAAATACTGCACTTTTGAGGTAAGGGATAGTAAGGGATAGTAAGGGATATTAAGGGATGCTATGTTCTTCATAATGATGTTATTCTTTCAATATCATTATACTGAAATATTGGTATAGATTTTATTGTGGAATTTTTACCTTTTTGAGTCGGGATTACTATTCATGTATACGACACTATTCACGTATACAGCACTATTCATGTATATGACACTATTTACGTATATGACATTATTTACGTATGCGGTACTATGTACGAATACGGAGTACTATTCACGAGTTACTATTCACGAGTACTATTCACGACAAAATTGGTTTCTTTTTCTGACCAAATTATCGTTGATTTATGATTGTTGCTCTTGAAAATAAATGCAGTTGTTGATCATATTATTTTTATTATCACATATAACATTTTTATAACCCTGATATTGAATTTCTCTTTCACTTGAGTGTAAAGATGGGTAAATTATTGGTAAGATCGTGACTGAGGAATATCTTTGGCCTGTAGTGCAAAGATGAATTGTTAACTAGTATGATCATGACCATTGAATTTATAATTGAATATCTTTAGCTTAAGTGTAAAGATGAATTGATTAACATGGTTATAATTATTGTTTATATAATTCTGAAATGATTATATATTTCTTTGAGATATTAATATATTTGGCCTATAGTGCAAATATGAACTGTTGAATAATATATTTGGCCTGTAGTACAAAGATGAATTATTGATGAATATCTTTGGCCTGTAGTGCAAAGATGAATTGTTGTTGAATATCTTTGGCCCGTAGTGCAAGGATGGTTTGTTGATGAATATCTTTGGCCGTAGTGCGAAGATGGATTTATTAGCATGATTATGAACAGGAACTGTGATTTGGTATAACCACGATCTTTGATGTTTCAGGTAAAGACATGTGATGAAAATATTCTTCGTCCTGGGTGCGAAGAAAAATTTAGAATCACAATTATGATTATGAGTTATTCATATGATTGTGGAAATGAACTGTTGAGTGATGTTACAGGGATAAAACATTGTTGGTAGATTTTTAACATGGAGAAGATAATAGACTTTATAGTCTATTTGACTCTTCTAATGGATTGCTTGTTCTGCTGCAACTATGGTTGAAATTTTTATCATCTACCATATGTTCTAAATCTCTGATTTATTACTGTTGAAGGCTATTGATAATTTATTATCTTTAGTCATGATATTCTTTACTGAGCTAGTTATGCTCACCCTTCTGTTTCACAATTTCTTTCAGGTAATAAGAGTGTAGCTGGGACGAGCGGGGGTAACAAGGGAATAGAACGGTGGTCATCATTTAGTAGTTATATTTGGTGAATAAAATAGGATGAGGCGAACCCAACGTTGGAAGGGTATTTTTCCACTATCATACAAGATGTCTAATGACATACAACCTCATATCATCATAAGACAGGGATGTGAGCATCCACTTGCTGAGTATATCTACGAGCACTAACTATATAATCTTGGTATTTGTTTGAAGTATAATTCACGATTAAAGATAGTGGAGATAATGATAAGTCAAGAGAAGACTCACCATTGGGAAGAATATGATAGTAATCTTCTCGTTTTTCTTTGGGGTCTATTGGGCCAACCAAGGATAATTTTGTGGCCATATGATATCTATCATAACCTAGACGCATGGCCTCCCATGTACGAAAGTTTCCTTGAGCACTTTCCAAAGATTCTAATTTCTAAAACAGTCTTTGACTATAACTTTATGTAAGGTGCCACTGTGAGGTGCTGTCCACGGTTGGGACATGTGTCACATTTGGTATATATTTGTATCTAAACTCACAGCATATGTGTTATTGTATTTTATACGACAATTGTTGTAATAAAGTTGTAGTTGTTTTCTGTACCATGTATTTGGCGACTCAGAATGGGTTGGATGGAATGGACCTGTTTTGGGATCGTTACATTTTGGTATCAGAGCTTAGGGATATGATCTCTGGTGGAGATCGGGGAATAGAACTAGGAGGGGAGAGATGAGTAAATCCTTCGCTAGTGTGTCCTACCTAAGCTTATTTGTTGGTCAGTCATAATATCGGGATATTTTGTGATATGTTAATTTGTTCAATTAACCCTTGTTTTGAAGCTGTATTCTAGAATGATATCTGAAATACAGGAGATGAGCAATGGAGAAATCATGATGACAGGGAAGATGGAATCTGAAATGAAAGCAAGGTATTCTCAACTCTTTGAAATACCAGGTATGTAAATTTCGGGGACGAAATTTCATAAGGAGGGGAGATTGTAAGACCCCGAATTTTATGAAATAAAAGTATTCAATTTTTCTTATAATTACAATTTAGTAAATGGTTAAATTGATAAAAAGTTAAAGTTAAGGGTGATATATGAATTTTTTTCAAAAATACGCAAGTGGTTATAAAATATTCATTGTTATCGGAAAATATTCGTTTAGTCGTGGAATATTCTTTCTGTTGGGGAATATTCGTACGACGGCGCAGCCATTTGTGGGCCCCATAACAGAATAACTGTCGGATGAAGAAAACGACAAATTGAGTTTTTATAAATAAACGGCGTAATTATTACCATTAACAATGTTGGAATACCTGGTGGTTAAAATACAGTAATACGCGTAGTTACACAGTAGCACAAAGTATTGCACAGTATTTTTTTTAATTATTGATTCTTACGTGAGAAGGCACTACTTAATAATTATTACAGTAATTACTGTTCAATATTTTATTTTATTGATTCAATAATTGTTGCGTTGATATTTTATATTATTGTTGTTTCAATAATTATTGCTGCACAGTATTTTTTATTATCAGATCAATAATTCATATTATTTAAATAATATTATTAGATAGCATTATTGACAATGTCTAGAAAGTTCTGTCTAAGGAGAGGTTTGGTCATTTAATTGCGCGCCAGTAAGGAAAATTTTTTTATTGGAAAGCCCCCTCTTTCTTGGGAACGGCCTGGTTGTCATAAATGTGATTCTGTAATATTATTTTTGAATAATTAATTATTGATTCATATGATAAGGAAATATTTATTTTATGTGGATATAAATGAGGGATATATTTTTGTGGTTAAAAATAAAGGAGTTAATGTTGAGGTGTTTTATCTGTATTTTTGTCAGAACGGAGGTATTGAAAATCAAATTAGAGTTTTTGAGATATTTTGCGAGGGTTATAATTTTTAATCCGACCGTTGGATCGTGGTAATATTTAGATATGTTATACATATATAAGTTGAGTATATGTCCACAAATTTTGAACTGTTAAAAATGAACGTATGATTTGTTATGAATTTTACGAGATGACTGGTTCAGAAATTGTTGAATTTTCGGAGTTAATCATTTTGGTAGAAAATTCTAGAATTGGTGGGCCCCACTCTTGGTTGGTGAGGAAATGTGCTGAGATTTTTATTCAAATGTGGTGGGTGGGAATAGTAGCAGGTAAAGCCATCAGGTTGCAGGTTAAGTCTGCTTCGGCGTGCTAACATTTTCCTATAAATAGAGGGCTAAGTTAGAATTGAAAATCACACCAGAAACATAAGCTTTCTCTCTTTCTCTCTCTATATTATGAAGCATATTTTGTGAGTATTTAGATACTTTGAGAGTTGCTATTCAGTTCAAGTTTCCTTCGGCTTTGCATTCCAGTCAGAAATACTGTAATTTTGAGGTAGGGGATAGTAAGGGATAGTAAGAGATATTAAGGGATGCTATATTCTTCATAATGATGTTATTTTTTCAATATCATTATACTAAAATATTGGTATGAATTTTATTGTAGATTTTTTACCTTTTTGAGTCGGGATTACTATTCATGTATACGACACTATTCACGTATACAGCACTATTCATGTATATGACACTATTTACGTATATGACATTATTTACGTATACGGTACTATGTACGAATACGGAGTACTATTCACGAGTTACTTTTCACGGGTACTATTCACGATAAAAATTGGTTTCTTTTTCTGACCAAATTATCGTTGATTTATGATTGTTGCTCTTGAAAATAAATGCAGTTGTTGATCATATTATTTTTATTATCATATATAACATTTTTATAACCCTGATATTGAATTTCTCTTTCACTTGAGTGTAAAGATGGGTAAATTATTGGTAAGATCGTGACTGAGGAATATCTTTGGCCTGTAGTGCAAAGATGAATTGTTAACTGGTATGATCATGACCATTGAATTTATAATTGAATATCTTTAGCTTAAGTGTAAAGATGAATTGATTAACATGGTTATAATTATTGTTTATATAATTCTGAAATGATTATATATTTCTTTGAGATATTAATATATTTGGCCTATTGTGCAAATATGAACTGTTGAAGAATATCTTTGGCCTGTAGTGCAAAGATGAATTATTGATGAATATCTTTGGCCTGTAGTGCAAAGATGAACTGTTGTTGAATATTTTTGGCCCGTATTGCAATGATGGTTTGTTGATGAATATCTTTGGCCGTAGTGCGAAGATGGATTTATTAGCATGATTATGAACAGGAACTGTGATTTGGTATAACCATGATCTTTGATGTCAAAACAAAGGCAAAACATCTGCTATCAGTTAACACTCTATCCACGAGGCTTCCATGCTTGCGTCCCGTGAGTGTGTTAGGTTTAGCCACCTATCCACGAGGATGACGATGGCATCATTCGATTCTGCCAGAGGTCCCTGTAGCTGAGGGATTCACTCATTGCCGTATGCATCTAGAGTTGCTGACGGCCGACACCATCACATGGCTTCCCTATTCTGGGGAACACCTGACTGTGGGTTTTGAGGATGGATACCCGACTAGAGTCGAGTATGTGATTTCCACCAGGAGAGTTCCTCTCTTCACAGATGGAGGCTGGGAGCTCTATTTAGGAGAGCGTGCTATTAGGAGCACCACAGGGGAGATTCGTATACCGATCTTGCCTCTTTCCAGGCGTTATTGGCTTGTATCGTAGTCACCCGCCATTGATATCCCATTGCTGGGGGTTGACGATTTTGCATTATCAGAGGGTCCATGTACTCAGGAGACGTTCCATCAGTGGTGGTCCCCTCGCACTATTGGAGCTCAGTCTCGCGCCACACAGTTTATGGGGGATATGGTTCCAAGATCCTTGATGGTGACAGATTGGATAGCTTGTGTCCGAGATCCGACTCATATGACCCAGATTGATAGTTTGACCCGGCAGTTGGACCAGACACATATTTTTATCAGGCATTTGGGCAGAGACCCGACAGAGGTGGCTTCATTTGATCCTTCCAGCTCAGGCGCTGGCCCCTCAGGTGACCCATTCGATTTTGCCGGCGCAAATCCTTCTTTATATAGGCCTGACATCCCTGTTGATAGAGATCCAGTGAATCAGGAGGAGTTACACCAGGTGGACAGGATTGATGATGTGGACATCGACACCATTGTCTTTTTCTGATGTATATTCTCGTTATATCTTTTGATAGGCCTCTGTTAGATATTGGGTGGCTGTGCCCCATTCTCGTTATTTCTTTTGATAGGCCTCTGTTAGATATTGGGTGGCTGTGCCCCATTTCCCTGTATTTGTAGCTGTACAGAGATGATGTATTAGATGATGATATACTTAGGAATGTATGCACTATTTTTTTCATTCCCTATATCATATTGCCATCTATTATCTGTTATGCATGTATCATGTTATGCATATGTATGTATGTCCAGAGATATTTGGTATTGACCCCTGGATGGTCTTATGACACGGCCCGCACAGATGTCTTCTTCGACAGTTAGCCGCATAGATCATACCCCACCGTCAGTGGTGGCATCGGGTATGAGATCGTGGTATGATAGCATGTCACCACCAGACATGGTGACTGTAGATCATTTATTGCATCACACCATGACATTTTTGACTTTTCAGGTTCCCGTAGGATTTATGGACGGGATGATAGAGCATTGGCTACCGAATAGGCAGGTATTCCGATTCGGCACCCATGAGTTGACTCCTACTCTGGAGGAGTATGTACGTTTGACGATGCTGCCTCTAGACAGACCTTGCGTGCATCTGGCTTTGGGAGACATGAGTAGACGATTCATGACTCTCACAAGATTGAGGCGCAGAGTGGTACATGATGAGTTGACATCTGGCCACGTGATATCCCAGCGTTTTCTGTACGATAGATTTGGCTCGGAGGATAGCTATTCACGACATTCCGGGGATTTCACCACACCGGAGGCTCATTGGCGCTTGGCCAGAGTTGATGTACTGATGCTATGTGTACTATCATATGTGTATATGCCGTGGTATATAGATAAGATAGATATAGGCATTATCATGGCCGTGAGAGCTCTCAGGGAGGGTCATACCATTGTACCTATGATTGTAGTAGAGACCCTGCGGTCGGCATCATATTGTTGCACGTATCCTACAGGAGTGTTCACTGGGAGTTCAGTCATGCTATATATATGGTTCATGTCACACTTGAGACCGATTTGCACTTTTAGACGGCATGGGTACTGCTTCACCCATGTTGTAGCTATGCCATACTCATTTCAGCCATCAGAGTGTATAGATGCTCTATCCTGGTCCACATTCTTGGCAGATATCAGAGATCCATTCAGCATATTGCCGTGTTCGGGGCTTAGCTCACCATACAGCTTCATTACTCATCCTCCGGGCATGGACTATCTCCCTCTGGCTGGTTTGAGGGGAGTGACCACTTATCATCCATTGGCCATGATGTCGCAGTTTGACCAGTTCTAGGATTTTCATCCTTTTGAGGGGGCGATAGGTCAGCGTTCAGCTTTTCGGTATCTCTCAGCAGAGGACCGATCTCGGGTATACGCCTGCTGGGATCGGCGCGATATAGCGGCTTTTTCTGTCAGTCATCCTGGTTATTCCGCAGAGTATTCCACGTGGATGGAGACAGAGATTTTATCGGCTGCAGCAGTATTTCCAGTACAGGAGAGCGAGTTAGATGATGTAGAGCCCATGGAGGACATTGATACCTACATCGAGGAGGAGCCCACTACTGGGTTGCCAGGATTTCTTCCAAATTCTCCTAGTACCAGTACTGTTGTGATTCAACACTCGGCACAGTACTTAGAGCAGAGTCTTCATCTGATGACCTTTGAGAGAGATAAAATTTGATCTATGATGTCGACTACTCTTGATGGGAGGGAGGCCGCTCTATTGGAGAGAGACGAGGCCTTGGCTCGCAGAGATGCCGCCGTCGTTGAGCGGGATGAGGCTATATCAGCCAGAGATGCAGTGATAGTTGAACGGGATATTGCCATATCTGCCCGAGATGTAGCCGTCACAGATAGTACTGCAGTGAGGTCCCTTACCACTGGCATGATCATAGAGATGAGCACATATATTGATGATTATATGGTCACCATGCAGATGGCTACAGATCTGTTGAGTCGTATGGATATTATCATACAGGAGACCACAACTTTACCTCCATCTTCTGAGAGGGATGCCATGTTGGGCTTGTTAGCTCACATATACCCTGACTTGTAGATAATCTTGTATTTTCCTGCACAGACTAGCTTAGCCATTTTGTCATGTACAGTTTACATTGTGTATATCAAACAACATTATATATAACAAGGAAATATATTTTTGATCACTTCCCTTTTAGATATGCCTTGCTGCTTGCTTGATATTTTGCCTGCTGCTTCAGGGCTTGTGATCGTGATGTATTCTGAATTCCTTCTCGGTGGATGGACATTGAGTTGTCTCTGGATAGTTCAGAATGGATCATCGATTTGTATGTATCCCTACCATCTCTCGGTGTCTTGGGACTGGTTTCTGTATGGAAATGAGGAGAGGAGTGTGGCTTTTCTCTCTGAGATTGACCGCACCACAGATGGTCGCCAGTACTTCTATTTAGGAGAAGCCTAGTTAATTCCATCTCTTATGGATTGGTGTTGCTCTTTGATGTACAACCGCCGCTTAGATGGTCGCCGAATCTCCTATTTAGGAGGAGTTCAGGTAATTCCATCCCTTTGGTCTGAAGCCAAATGAAATGTAGTGGATTGAAGGATGATCCCAGTACCAACTGACAAGGGTTTGTGTTTTGGTAGGGGGTGAGACCGCACCATGAATGGCTGCCTACGTACTCCTATTGAAGTGGAGATCAGGTCTGCGTAGTTCGAACCTGGTGTAAGAGGTTCAACGCTGTATGTGGCAGGAATGGTGTAGGAATGTTTTTGTTGTTTTTTTGTTTTATTTCGACCGGGACATATGAAATGGTTGCCTACATACTCCTATTGAAGAGGAGATCAGGTCGACGTAGTTCGCCCCTTAGGGCGAGATGAAAAGCGTAATCCCATGTGCAGGTCAGAGTGCGGGGAGGAGAGAGTTTAATCCTAGGTTGAGGATAAACTGCAGGTATAAAGTTTGATCCCATGTATGGGTAGCCAAACTATATACGCAAGAGGTTCAATCCACGGTGGGATGGCCTAAGTTGTAGGAATGCAAAGGAGAAAGCCAGGCTGCTGGCTTGAAAGGTATGTTTCCCTGAGGGGCAAAGTGTAGAAAAGTTGTTTGTGGTAAAGGTTTAAAGAACCGGAATGACTGGTGACTTGATGGTCTACCACCAGGATGTTTACTTGAGGGTAACTTCAGACATAGTACCATTTCACGGCGTCTAAGTTGATGAGTTGCGAAAATTCATCGCCGCCCATTTCTTGCAATCTGAGAGAGCCTCCTGTCAATACTTCCTTGACAATAAACGGGCCTTCCCAGTTAGGAGCGAATTTTCCCTTAGACTGATCTTGGTTGTCCAGTATTTTCTTCGAAACCAAGTCATGTTGTCCGAATTGTCGTAGTCAGACTTTTTTGTTGTAGGATCGGGCGATCCTTTGCTGATATAACTGACCATGGAAGATAGTCGCGGTTCGCCTTTCGTCTATTAGAGACAATTGGTGGTACCTATCTTGTACCCATTGGTCTTCATCCAACTGAGCGTCTATCAATACTCTAAGGGATTCCATCTCAACTTCTATGGGGAGCACTGCTTCCATCCCATAGGTTAAGGCGTAGGGGGTTGCCCCAGTGGAAGTGCGCATTGAGGTTCTGTAGGCTAACAGAGTCAGAGGCAATTGGTCAGGCCAATTTTTGTAATTGGTGGACATCTTTTGCATAATCTTCTTGATGTTCTTGTTAGCCGCTTCAACAGCACCATTCAACTTCGGACGATAGATGACTGAGTTGAGATGTTTGATGTGGAATTTACTGCATAATTCCCCCATCATTTTGTTGTTGAGGTTCTTGGAATTGTCGGACACACAATCACCTCTGGTTGTCCATATCGACAAATGACATTGTTTCTGATGAAAGCAATGATGACTTCTTTAGTAACCCTGGGGAAGGAGGCTGCTTCTACCCACTTGGTGAAGTAGTCGATCATGGTGAAGATAAATCGATGACCATTACTGGCTTTAGGCTCAGTGGGCCCGATAACGTCCATTCCCCACATTGAGAAGGGCCAAGGTGAACTCATATTGTGAAGTTCCCGTGGAGGGGCGTGTATAGCATTCCCATGAATCTTTCACTGATAGCATCTCCTGACATGGTCATTGCAATCAGCTTTGAGAGATAGCCAATAATGTCCCATCCTGAGGACTTTCTTAACAAGGAGGGGGCCACTCATATGGGGGCCACATACTCCGTCATGGATTTCATCCATATGCCTTTGGGCTTGATCTTTTTCTAAACATCTGAGGAGACCTAATCCTGCATCTCTTTTGTAGAGCGCATCTCCACTCAGGTAGAATTTCATAGCCAGTCGGTGGATCCGCCTTTGTTCAGTCGGGCTCGCCTCAGCGGGTGTAGATCCATCTCGTAGATATTCCTTGATATGCTGATACCAAGGATGTTGGTTGGGAGGTAGCTCATCTGATACTTCTCCAACATAATTCCCATAGGCTGGGGCCTTGTGCAGGGAAATTGTGACGCTTGGCAAGTGTTCCTTGTCTGATATGCGAATCAAGGAGGCCAAAGTTGCTAACGCGTCTGCAAAATCATTCCTATTACGAGGAATGTGTAGAAAGCATATTTCTTCGAATCCTAAAGCCATCTTTAAGACCTGCCAATGGTAAGGCAGCAAATGTAGTTCCTTGGTTTGATAAATTTCGGTGGATTGTTTGATTACCAACTTCGAATCTCCAAGGACAGTTAACCGCCTGATGCCCATTGAATGGGCAAGTTTTAGCCCCATAAGACAGCCTTCATACACAGCCGTATTGTTGGTGCTGACAAACTATATTTTGACGGCGACGGGATACTGCTCCCCCGTATCAGATACTAGAACTACTCCAGCTCCAGAACCTTCCATATTAACAGCTCCATCAAAATACATCTTTCACGTTTGGCGTGTATCGTACTGATGGTGTTGCTGAATTGTCATTACTCCTTCATCGGGGAAATACGTCTCCAAGGGTTTGAAATCCCCTGATGGTGCAGCGGCCAGTTGATCCACAATTCCTTGACCTTTGATCGACTTTTGAGTCACATATACGATGTCAAATTGTTGTAGGATCAACTGCCATCTGGACAGTCGACAATTCAGTATGGGTTTACTGAACACGTACTTGAGAGGATCCACGCGGGATATGAGATGGGTTGTGTGACCATGGAGATAATGCTGTAACCTCATGGCAGCCCATGCTAAAGCATAACACGTCTTTTTGATCAGAGTGTACTTGTGTTCACTGCTGCTGAATCTTTTACTGAGGTAATAGATAGCTCGTTCTAGGCCTCTATCATCCTTCTATCCCAGCAGGCAGCCCATGGCATTGTCACTTACGGACAGATACATAAACAGAGGAACATCATCCCTGGGTGGTACCAAGATGGGAGCTTTGATTAGATGTTTCTTGATTGTAAGGAAGGCATTATGGCACTCCTCATTCCATTTCATGGAGGAGTTCTTCCTTAACAGCTTGAAGATTGGCTCACAGGTTGCTGTGAGTTGGGAGATAAATCTGCTAATGAAGTTGATTCTTCCCAAAAATTCCTGTATTTCCTTTTCTATCTGAGGAATGGGCATTTCAGTGATGGCTTGGATTTTGGCAGGATCCAGCTCTATCCCTTTGTGGCTGACTAGAAATCCTAGCAACTTGCCTGATTTAACGCCAAAGGCGCACTTAGCGGGATTCAACATCAAGTTGTACTTACGCAACCTGTTGAACAATTTCCTGAGATGGTCTATATGGTCATACTCCTTCCGGGATTTGAAAATAATGTCATCCATATAGATTTCAATCTCTTTATGCATTAAGTCGTGTAAAAGAGCCATCATAGCTCGTTGATAGGTAGCTCCAACATTGATGAGGCCGAATGACAACCGTCTATAGCAAAAAGTTCCCCAAGGAGTGATGAAAGTAGTTTTTTCACGATCTTCCTTGGCAACCATGATCTGATGATACCCCGCAAAGCAATCTGCAAAGGAGTACATGTCGTATTGCGCAGTATTGTCAATGAGAATGTGGATAAATGGCACGGGAAAGCTATCCTTTAAGCAAGCTTTGTTCAAGTCCCGGTAGTCCACACAAACTCGCACCTTTCCTCCAGGTTTAGGTACGGGCACGATGTTGGATATCCACTCGGGATATGTAGATACCATTATGATGCCGGCTTGAAATTGTTTCACAATTTCTTCTTTCACCTTTAAACTCCATTTAGGTTTCAATCGTCTGAGCTTTTGCTTGACTGGCTTGAATCCCTCTTTGATGGGAATACGATGAAGGACAATGTTAGTGGACAAACCCACCATATCTTCATGAGACCATGCAAACACATCCTGGAACTGGGTTAGTAGCGTAACCATTTCATTCCGTTGGTTTGGGGTAAGGTCTGAACCAATCTGGATTAACTTAGGGTTTGATCAAGGTTAGGTTTAGGTTTATCTTTGACCCATTCTTGAATTTTTGGAGGCACCTCAATGTCATACGGTATATCCACCAAGGCTGAATTCATCTTTACATCAAAGGTACAATCTTTGTGGAGAAGAGGCACCGTATCAGTAAGCACATGCACATCTAAATTCAGAGTCCTGAAACAAAATATGCTTTCACTTAGTATATATGAAATGTGTTGATCATACACAGTGTTAGCATATACTGGCAAAATAAACCGCTAATACTGTACAGAAAAGTAAGCAGTTATTATATCTACAGGGCAGAAAGAGTTTCTGCCCGCTTTACCCTTGACGACCAATGCAAGGAATGCTGTTTCAATTGGCAAGAGAAAATTTCGGGTGAACCGCAGTGATAGAATTATCATCATCTTCCCTATCCCGAATGATAGCCATTACATCTGGGCAATCATCGTCTGGGGTATATCTGTTGGTATGCTCATCATGAACGATGATGCATATGCCGAACATCATCCTGATGACGTCTTATTTGATTCTTCGTTCCTCTTCCTCCACTGCGGGATTTGGAACAAAGATTTCTTTCTCCTTCACCGGTACCGACTTGGGAAATAACATTTCCATTATATTGGCTAGCACCTTTACGGGAGGTTGTGCGGACTCAGAGCTTGAAGGCGAAGATAAATACCGCACGTTTGAAGCTGCAGGAATCTGCTGATGCTTATGAGGATTCCTGTGACTAGAGCTGGCAGAATAGCCTAGTCTAGCTGTCCCAATTTGTTGGAATAAGCGAATATGGTATTTGACACCCTGGCAATCTTTACCTAACCCTTGTCCCGGTTTATGACCCAACGACATCATTTCTTGCGTGGCCGACATTACCTCGGCAAAAATTTGGGGTTCGGGCAATGGCGTTCCAATAGCATGGTATTGGGTATTGCTTATTTCCAAAGCATGAAAACTAATTGGCTCAACATCTTTATTGGCATTGATGAGCGACATGTCCCCGTGCTGAGGAAACTCCGGTTCAGCGTGGACTATGACCAGGCTATTGTTGATGATGCATTTCAACTGTTGGTGAAGAGTGGAGGGGATTGCCCCTGCCATGTGAATCCATGGTCGTCCCAAGAGCAGGTTGTATCCCGAATCTATCTTGAGCATATGGAAAGATACGCAAAATATATGAGGACCAATCTCAATTAGTAGCTCAACTACTTCGACCGAGTTACGGCGGGCTCCATCAAAAGCTTTGATGATGGTATAGCTACTCCGAATTCGATTGGGATTGATATTCACCTTCACCAAGGTAGCATATGGGTAGATATTTAGAGAGGAACCTCCATCTATTAAAACTCCCGCCACCATATATCCAGAGGACAAGACTGCAATGTGCAAGGGTTGGCAATGACAGGTCCCTTCGGGCGGTATGCCATCATCATCTGTTGTGGAGCTTTTTTCAAGCTTAAAACCACCTTGGCTTCGTTATGACCCATAGTGCGGAGGAAATTTTCAATCTTCTCAATGGGTACTTTCCCCTTAGACTTGATGATAGGCTTTATTACCCGTTGGGGGAAGATACAGTGGATTTTCCTTCGACACTACAGCAGTTGTATGTGAGGTGGATCCTTCACCTTCTATATAATTCCATAGAACTGCGTGCAAGCTAACAATAGGATATTATGCTCTGCACGGCAAGTTGATTGGCTCGGGAGCGGCCACTTTCAAAGGATTGTTGACTCCCTTGAGTTGAATTACTGGCATAACAAGTGATTTGTTAACCCCATCACTTTCAGTGGATATGACTGCTACTACACTCTTCCACTTAGTAGGACACGAATCCTCACTTGCCCGTAACACAGTGTCGTTATCTACCAGACGTAGTACGCCACTGTCGATTAAATTTTGAATAAGGTGGCGGAGTGCCCAGCATTATTCTGTGATGTGACCACGAGATTGAGAATGGTATTGACATATTCCCTCAGAGTTGTATCGTCCCGAACGGGGATTGATTGGAGGTAGAAGGGAACTAATCCTTCCTTCATTGATTAACATATGAAGGATTTCCTCCATAGGTTGGCCCAAATATGTGAATTCCCTTTTGTCGGAAAAATCCCAACGGGCCTTAGCATTCGCTCTCTCGTTACTTTGTCTTCCAGCATTTCATTTTCTAAAAGTGAAGAAGGAATATTCATGACAATAGGTAGGAGACTGGCATGCTCCTGACAGATTAGCTAATGAGTCACTTGATGCTGATAAGTCACCAGTTCTGCCAATTGCTCAATTTGTTTACAAAGAGCTTTCATCGTTCGTTCCATTGTGAATTGGAACTTGGCATAATCCCATCCGTCATCACCATCTTTGGGGGTTTGGGAGGATTCACAGCTAAAATTGGAACTCTGTCCACTGCTCCAATTAATCATGTTGACCTCTTCTTCCTTGTGTTGAGGAAGAGGGTTGTCTTGAACGTGAGGCTGATTGGGTTTGGTGACCACGATTTTCCCGTTGTCTATCAGGTCTTGGATTTTTTGTTTCAAGGCCCAACAATCCTGAGTATCATGTCCAAGTACCCCGACATGATAAGCACATTTTCGAGCAGCATTAAAACCCCGACCATTAGGGCTGGCTGGTGGAAGAAGATGCGTGATTTTCTTCTGTGTTGTTAGAAGATTGAGAATGTTCTCGAGGGTGTCCCCTAAGGGTATGAATACTCGAGGTCGTTTGGCTTCTCCACCTTTTGGTACTGGAGGGTTTAAAGACTGTGCTTGAAAGAGAGTGTAATTTTTCCTCTGGATAGGCATGTTTTGACTGCCTTTTTGACCCTGTAATATCAGGGAAACATCTTCTTCTTTCTTTTTATGGACCCTCCGGGGGTTGTTCCTATAATTTCCAGATTGGATGTGATCAGCAACCGCTTTGAGTGCAGCAAGGTCTTAAATCTTTCCGGATTTCAATCCTATTTCAGCCATCTCCCCATGTTTGACCATTTCAGAAAATGGTTTGCCGATGCCGGCTAAAACTCTTTCATAGAAAGGTGCTTCTTGTATGTCTATGAAAGTCATGACCATCTCTGATTCTGTCATGGAAGGACTAACTTGGGCAGCCAGACGTCTCCACCTCTGAGCCTACTCTCTGAAAGACTCATTAGACTGTTTCTTGATCTTGGTAATTTGATACCGATCATTACACCTCTGAGATTGAAAGTTGTATTGGGTGAGGAAAGCTTGTGCTAGCTCTTCCCAACTATGGATCTTTGAATATTCTAATCTTGTGTACCACGAACGGGCTTGTCCAGTTAGACTTTTTTGGAACAGTTGCATTCTGAGTTTTTCATCCTCTGCATAAGATCCAAGTTCTCCAATAAACACCTTTAGATGTGTGTAAGGATCTCCTAACCCGTCATATTTTTCAAAGTCAGGAGTCTTAAACTTTTCTGGATAATGAATACGAGGGCAAATACACAAATCAACATATGAAACACTCTCGTGTGTTCCAATTCCTTTGATAGTGCGAAGAGTCTCTTCCATTTGGAGGACTTTCTTTTTGATGTCACTAGTGTTTGGGTCTCCAGTGGGATGAGCAGCATCATGAGTTTTGTTGGTCGGATCTAACTGTAGTTCAGGTATTGTAACGATCTGGGTTCCTCCTTGTGTGGAGGATTCAGCATGTACGGGTATTTTCTGACCCTGCGTAGACTGGTGTAATTCTTTTAGTAGAACATCCAAATCTATAATCTGTTTGCTTAATCCGTCGAATTCTTTGCGAGAAACTGGATTAAGTTCAGTCTGGTCGGATGACGACATGATTAACTGTAGGGTTGTTGCCTTTTTGGACTTTGAACGGGTGATAGGTTCGATTGATTCCCTGCAAAAGACTTCCATAATTTAGTCTTTAGGGTGGATAATAACATGCGATGCGATGTGTCCAGTTTAGGAATTTTATCCTGCAAAACGGATGTCAGCTGTTTATAGCATATATGTGTACACATTTCTTCATATTTCTCATTACATGGAGATAGATATGGAAGATAATTACAAGTATTTGAAATGAGAGCATGAAGAGACTTTCCTCCGTTTTGGATTTATCAGAGGCTGACCTATCTTAGGTTACTCTCGTGGCTTTTTGGCATGAAGGTTCCCAAATCATCGCAATCTACTTGACGGGAAGTTAATCCGGTCTTTCAACTGGAGCGAATTTAGGTGGTGCCTTTCCAGAGCTTCGGAGAATTAGTCTTCTCACGAGTCCAGTAATCAAACACCGACGGGATAGCCTCCTGGTGGAGGGACCACACAACATACATTCACATACATCGCATCTCACCGTATAACATGATGACATGTGCGAAGCACTAATATCACAAGCAGTTATGGTGCGAAGCACTAATATCACAAGCAGTTTATAGTGCGAAGCACTAAGATCACAGGTAGTTTATAGTGCGAAGCATTAAGTAAGGAAATGCATTCGTACACATTCATCATAAAATGTAAATGCAACATCCACACAAGCAGATAACAATTTTGAAAAAAATATAATAGCGGCTTAAGTCCTCTTACTGGAGTCCCCAGCAGAGTCGCCACCTGTCGACGTCGGGATTTTTAATTGTCCCTTTCCGTTACTTGTCCTTTGGTGTTCTCATTTTAGGTGAGATTTGTTTGAAAAAACAAGTGAAAAAGGTCCGACATGTATAATGTCGACGATGGACTGTTAAGAGTCGCCAGTTGGTTTTTTAAATGGTTGTACCAACACAACCGAGAAAAGGTTTGCACATTGACCCAGTGATGTGACACTGCTAAATGGGTCGGTGAAACCGAGATTCATTAGGGTCCGGGGACTTGGTTATGTGGAGGGAAGGTGTTAGGCACCCCCCGACATCCGTGTTACCACCCCAAGCCCTCTATTTATAGAGGGTGGAGCCGCAGGTGTACCTGCGACTTTGTCGCAGGTGCACCAGAGGCAACCCGGGTGGGCCTGGGTTTTTCGGCTCGGGTTGTCTCGAAGTACGTGCACTCAGGCACTGTAATGTCCACTCGAACTTTCAGAAGTGCAATCCGGGCATCCGTTTGAGGTATACAGGACCTATTTCGGACCGCCGTTGTCGAGAGTTGTACGATGGCATGGGATTAGAGTTTGTGCGAAGTCATTGAAGATTGGACGGTGCCCTCCGGTCTTCAAGCTTCAACTTTCATCCGTTACCCCGCATAATAGTCACTCGGGATTGATTAGTCTTGTGGGACATTGTTACGTAGATATATTGAGGCGACGTGGCGTGACATCGTGTTGGTCAGATGACGATGTTGCCCCTCACCGATGTTATCGCCGGATTGGGCTGATAAAGCAGGCGTTGCTCAGCTTCGCTGAGATTGGACTGCTGTAATTTGTTAAAGGTCCTCATTGTCATCTTTGAAGTGTGTCTCTCTTCCCGATGTTATCGCCGGGCTGGTACAGTGGATCTCGTTGTGAGCGCCGAGATTGAAGCTGGTTGTACTTGTAACAAGTATTTCCGGGGTTATCGCCGAAATTGCATTCCTTGGGGTTATCACCAAGGTTGGTGGCTATTCCCATGGTTGAGACTGGATATCTCGGGGTTATCTCCGAGATTAATCGGTCTTCTCCGGTGTGTGTTCTGGTATTGTATCTGCATGCCTCGGGGTTATCTCCGAGATTGAAATTGTTACTCCCAGATTGCGATCCGGGGTTGATGCTGAACTTCCGATAGTATCCGGCATGGATATGGATCGTCTTTCAGGGTTCCCTCTTAAAAGACGAATATGCTCTCCTGCAATGTTAGTGACAGGTGTACAGAAAATTTTGAGTGTCTACAAACGTGATAATGAGTCAACCCAACCAAGAGAGAGCAGTCGATAAAATGATAATACCAGTGGTAACAGTCATCGAAGCGATGACAACAAACGTGGAGGGAATCAATATGCCAGAAATGGTAGCCACTTCGGTGGTAATCATGGCCAAGACAATTAGAATGGACATTTCAAGAAGAGTAGATTCAACAATGATGGAAAGACATCAGCACCAGCACCAGCACCCGTTGTTAAGGAAGGAGAACGACCACCTATCAAATGCTTCAAATGTGGAGGGGAGGGACACATCAGTACAAATTGCGCGATGTAGTCCAAAACGTGTTATAATTATGGAAGAGAAGGTCATCTAGCCCTATTTTGTTGTGTACTGAAGACAAGTCCAGCTGGGATGGAGGTACTAAAGGCAGTCCCAGAAAAGTCAATGCCTGTAGTTCAAGGGAGAGCGTTTGCCGTGACCTCCCAGAAAGCAAGGAACCCGAACGAGGTCATCACGAGTAAGCTTATCATAAACTCTAGCGAAGTCTATACCTTATTTGATACCGGTTCTACCCATTCTTTTATTTCTCCTACTTGCACTCAACGTTTAAATTTGACTCCAGAGAAATTAGTCTTTGACTTATCTGTTGAAACTCTGTTGGGAGAAGCCTTCATTACATCCACTGTTTATAAGTCTTGTTTGGTTCAAATCAGTACCCTCACATTACCTGTTGATCTTATTTCATTGAAAATACTTGCATTTGACGTAATTCTAGGGATTGATTGGTTAACTACTCATCATGCAAAAATTGATTGTTTTCATAAGGTTGTTAGCTTTCATATTCCTAACCAACCTATTATGCGAATTCAAGCAACCAAACCATTAAAATCAATCACTGTCATCTCAAGCCATAAAGCTATTCGTTTATTAAAAAATGGATGTCAAGCTTTCTCAGCTCATGTCACGGATTTAAATAAAAATACGTCAGTTTTGAATGATATTTCTATTGTTAATAAATTTCTTGACGTATTCCCTGAAGAACTTTCTGGCCTACCCCCAGAGCGAGAAATTAAATTTTGTATCGACCTTGAACCTGGTACAAAACCCATTTCTAAAGCCCCATATCGAATGGCTCCTATTGAACTTCAGGAGTTAAAGACCCAATTACAGAAATTGTTAGACATCGATTTCATTCGTCCTAGTACGTCTCCTTTGGGCGCTCCTGTTCTATTCATGAAGAAGAAAGATGAGAGTATGCAACTTTGTATTGATTATCGGGAGTTGAATCATGTCACCATCAAGAATAGGTACCCATTGCCACGTATTGATGAACTGTTTGACCAGTTGCAAGGCGCCAAATTCTTTTCAAAGATCGATCTTCGTTCTGGATATCATCAGTTAAAGATTAGAACCAATGACATTCTAAAGACGGCTTTCAGAACTCGGTACGGGCATTATGAATTCCTAGTCATGTCTTTTGGATTGACTAATGCTCCTGCTGCCTTCATGGATATGATGAACCGAGTATTCAAGGAATATTTGGATCACTTTGTGGTCGTCTTTATTGATGACATCCTCATATATTCCAAAAGCCGTGAAGATCATGAACAACACTTGAGGCTAATACTCCAAAAGCTTCGTGAAAACAAGCTTTATGCCAAGTTGAAGAAATTCTAGTTCTGGCTTGAGGAAGTAGCATTCCTTGGGCACGTAGTATCAAGTCGTGGAATATCTATTGACCCGACAAAAATTGAAGCTATTCAAAGCTGGGAGCAACCTAAATCAGTGACCGAAGTACGTAGCTTTTTCGGCTTAGCTGGTTATTATAGGAGATTCGTAGAAGGGTTTTCTCGAATCACTACTCCATTAACTCAGCTGTCTCGGAAAGATATAAAATTTGGTTGGAGCGTGGAATGTGAGAAAAGTTTTCAAGAACTCAAGAGGAGACTCATTTCAGCACCTGTTCTAACAATACCATCTGGCTCGGAGGGATTTGTCATCTACAGTGATGCTTCGGGCAAAGGGTTAGGATGTGTTCTCATGCAACGTGGAAAAGTCATAGCCTATGCCTCTCGGTAACTCAAAAAATATGAGAGGAATTATCCTATTCATGATCTAGAGTTGGCAGCTGTTGTCTTCGCACTTAAAATTTAGAGGCATTACTTGTATAGGGAGAAAGTAGAGATCTTTACGGATCATAAAAGCCTCAAATATTTCTTCACTCAAAAGGAACTCAACATGCGACAACAACGTTGGCTTGAACTGTTGAAAAATTATGATCATACCATTCAATACCATCCTGGTAAAGCGAATGTAGTAGCTGACGCATTGAGTAGAAGATCATATGCGGGTACGAGTGCGATATTGTCAATGCAAAGGCCCATTTTATATGACTTGCAAAAGATGGAGATAGAGTTAAAGACTCTAGGGACCCATGTGATGATGACAAATATACGAGTAGAACTGACTTTAATCGATAAAGTTAAAGTTGCTCAAGCTACAGACTCAGAGCTGATGCGTATGAGGAAGAAAGTGCAAGAAGGTTCTATGCCGGAAGCAAGAATCGATGAAGAAGGAATACTTTGAGTCAACTCCAGACTTTGTGTTCCTAACGACCCTAATTTAAAGTATAAAATCATGATAGAGGCGCTCAACACACCGTTTGCAATCCATCCTGGGAGTACTAAAATGTATCATGATCTTCGACATACATTTTGGTAGAGCAATATGAAGAGAAAGATTGCGGAGTTTATCTCAAGGTGTCTAACTTGTCAACGAGTCAAGGCGGAGCATCAAGTACCAAAAGGTTCATTGCAACCACTTGAGCATCCATAGTTTCTGATCGAGTTCTGCTTATCATCCTCAAACAGACGAGCAGTCAGAGAGGACTATTCAAACTCTTGAAGATCTATTAAGACTCTGTGTCTTTGACGTCAAGGGAAGTTAGGACAAGTTCTTACCATTGGTGGAGTTTTTCTACAACAATAGTTATCAAGCAAGTATTGGCATGGCTCCATTCGAGGCGTTGTATGGAAGAAAGTATCGTTCTCCAGTATGCTGGGATGAGGTGGGTGAAGCAACGTTGTTGGGATCGGTGTTGGTACGTATGACTACGAAAAAGATTCAAACGATCCGACAACGTATAAAAACCTCACAAGATCGACAAAAGAGTTATGCTGATCTTCATCGAAAGGACGTGGAATTCAATATTGGAGGTCATGTTTTGTTACGTGTTGCTCCATGGAAAGGAGTTACGAGATTTGGAAAGAGAGGAAAGCTCAATCCTCGATTCATTGACCCATTTTTAATCCTCGAACGAGTAAGAACTGTGGCCTATAGACTCGCCTTACCGCCAAGTATGTCTCGTGTTCATAACATTTTTCACATATCTATGTTACATAAATATATGAAAGACCCGAACCACATTATTGAGTTAGAACCGAACGAAATAGCGGAAGAATTAACGTATGAAGAGGTTCCTGTTAAAATCTTGGATAAGAAGGAGCATATTTTACGCTCCAAAGTTATACCTCAAGTTAAAGTTTTGTGGAGAAACCACGATGTTGAGGAAATGACCTGAGAGTTAGAATCTGAAATGAAATCAAGGTATCCCTACCTCTTCGACATACCAGGTACGTATCCTAATTTTGAGGGCGAAATTTCATAATAAGGGGAGGTTGTAAGACCCTAATTTTTATGAATAAAGATGAATTTTCTATAAATATTATTTTTGAATATTATGGAGTGAATTTGATATAATGTTATAGTTGTGGGTAATATTTATAAATTTTTCAAAGTACGCAAGTTGTTATATATTATTCAATTGGTCGGAGAATATTCGTTTTAACAGGGAATATTCATACGACGGCACAATCATTGGTGGACCCCACAACGGAATTATTGTCGGATTGAGAAAATGACAAAAATATCTTTTTATAAAATAACGGTGAAAGTTTTACCGTTGACTGTTAGAATACCCGGTGGTTAAAATATAGTAATACGTGGGTTTGCATAGTAGCACACGGTATTGCACAGTATTTTTGAATTATTGATTCTTACGTAAGAAGGCACTACTTAATAATTATTACAGTAATTACTGTTCAATACTTTATTTTATTGATTCAATAATTGCTACGTTAATATTTTATATTACTGTTGTTTCAATAATTGTCACTGCACAGTATCTCCATTATCAGATCAATAATTCATATTATTTGAATAATATTGTTAGATACCATTATTTGCAATGTCTAAGGAAGTTATGTCTAAGGAGAGGTTTGATCACCTAATTGCGCGCCAGTAAGAGAAATCCTTATCGAAAAGCCCCCTCTTTCTTGGGAATAACATGGTTGTCATAATTATGATTCTGTAATATTATTTGTGAATAATTAATTATTGATTTATATGATAAGGAAATATTTATTTTTTTTATGTGGATATAAATGAAGGATTTAATTTTGAGGTGTTTTATCAGTATTTTGTCGGAATGGAGGTATTAAAAAATCAAAATAATGTTCTTAAAGCTCTATTACGTGAGTTATAATTTTAATCCGACCGTTAGATCATTGTGATTTTTGGATATGTTATAAATATGTAAGTTGAGTATATGTCCACAAATTTTGAACCGTTAAAAATTAACGTATGATTTGTTATGAATTTTTGAAGGTATTAAAAATCGTCCGTATATGAATTTCTGGCATTTTCTGTTTGGAATTTGAAAAAACTTTCTTCTACAGTGGTGTAGAGAATTAAATTTCCTATGGAAAGGACATGAGATTCAATTTTTTTTGATAAAAGAGCTATTTATTATGAATTGCTGAAGTTTCGAAAATTAAAATATTTTTATTAAAAATTGGGTGGGACCCACTTTTGTTTTTTTTTAAAACATGTGGGCTGCTATTTTTTTCAGAAATGGCATGCTAGATTTTTCGACAAAGTGTGCGTGGAAGATGAGAAAACAAAATAATATTATTTTATTATTTTAGTTTCCTATGGCGTTCTAGCATTTTCCTATAAATAGGCGCTTAAGTTAGAATTGAAAATCACACCAGAATCAGAGAATTCTTCTTCTATAATCTTGAGCGTATTTCTTTAGAGTTTTAAAAAGCTTTGAGCGTAGAAAACAGTGAAAGTTTTCTTCAAGAATATCCCCGCTATACCAGTTGGAATACTCTTCTTTACAAGGTAAGGGATGTTATTTTTGTTCAATATTCGCTTGAAATAATATTTTTTTTCCATACTCCGTAGTATGTAAGTAGTATTATTTCGTTTTAGATTTCAAATTCTATATTCGTTTTGTTAAAATTTTGGCTTCTATACTCCATGAAATTAGTAGAATATCCTTAATATTTGTGCTTCATCCAGTATCTTTTCATAGAAATATTATTCTGAGCATTCTTGATAAGTTTTTAACTTTTTCATGTCGGAGTACTATTCACGGGATTACTATTCCTGAAGTACTATTCACGGGATACTATTCACCCCGAGTACTATTCATGATAAAAATTGATTCGTTTTCGGTCCAAATTATTGTTGGTACAATATTATTCCTGAATTTTACTCCACAAGCAGTATCATGTTGACAATTTGGACGTTATTGATTTCTGGATAAATTAAATTACAAATCTTTAAAAATTTATCTTTGAACTTGTTTTATTGAATTCTTATATAATTGTCATCATCCTCATGTTTATATTCTGTTGAAAGTCATCTGTGGCCTGTAGTGCATAGATGGACTTGGTATGATTATGACCAGGGGATTATTCGGTATAATCATGACCGTAATGTTACAAATGATGTGGTAAAAGTCTTCATTGGCCCGTAGTGCATTAGTGGACAGTTGTTGACATGATTATGACCATTGATGAATATATGAATATCCTTGGCCCGTAGTGCATGGATAATTTATGGTCGTGATACTAATTAATATCCTTGGCTGTAGTGCAGGGATGATGTGGATTATTTATTAAGCTGAGTCTCAGCGATAAAAGTGATGAAAAACCTTTTAAATCATAAAAGATAGTAGATTTTATTCTCTACTTGACTCTTCTAATGGATTGTTTGTTCTGCTATAGTTAAACTTGATGTTTGTTATATTTTATCAGTTTAACACTGTTGAAGGCTAACGATAAATTATTCTGCATTATCTTAGTCATAATATTTTCTTACTGGATTAGTTGAGCTCACCCTTTTACTTTCATTGTCCTCTTCAGGAAATGAGAACGTAGCCGGGATTAGTCGGGGAACGGAGTGACGGTCCAGATGATAGCATTAGTAGTCCTCACTCTTCTATGAAATAGTGTGATAATAATTGTATTGAGGACACCATTTGAGTTGAATACTGTCTAGAAGACAATATTCGTTTTAAAACTCTCAGTTTATGTTTTGTCGTATTTTACACGACAGTTGTATTATTAAGTTATATTTGAATTTTGTACCATGTATTTGGCGACTCAAGATAGGTGATGCATACCTATTTTGGGGGCGTCACAGGGATCATATATTATTGATTTCCAGAAAAGAAATATTTTTGGAGATGTTTTGGTATTTTTTTATATAAATGATGATATTATGGATAAATGAATGTAATTATTTATGCGGTGTTAAAAAGATGGAAAATGAGATTTTATGACTTGAGAACCCTAAATATGGTTGATATAGATTTTTGATAGGGGTTTTGGTAATTTGTGATGGATGATATGGTTATGGCATTTTAAGATATTAAATGAATTAATTAGTAAGTTTAAACAATAATAATAAATTGTTTATTGATTTGATAAATGATTAAAATGATATTAAATGACTAAAAATATTAGATTAAAATATTTTTAATATAATTAAAAGATTAATAATATTTGCTTAAGATATTATTAAATAATTGATAATATTAAAAAGGAAGATTAAAAAGAATAAAGAGAAGTAAAGTTATGTTAAATATAGTGTGTTGAATTGAATATTCAATAGAGACTATATTATGTATATGGTATGCTGAAAAGGGCAATTCGATTTACTGGATTTGAAAATCCAGTTTGTTGGATTTAAGAATTCGGTTTGCTGGATTTAGGTATTCAGTTTGCTGAATATAGGTATTCAGTTTGCTGGATTATAAAGAGTAACTTTTAAAATACAACATTAAGTGATGAAGTGATTGGTATATTATCAAAAGATGGTAATAATGCTAAGACTATATTGTAATGTCTATTATTTAACTATGTGACTGAATGTTAGACAATTTAATATACAATAATGATATTATAAGCAGGTATATGCTATGACTAATCGAAAGATCAATTATAGGTCTTTTCTCTAAGAAGTAAACTAAATTGCGTAGCAGTAGACCGCAGTCGAGGCAAGTTCTCAAACTCAAACTTGAGCTATTGTTTTCAAAGCATGTTAGTGGATAATTATGGTTGGTTACTCCACATCCTTAATGATTATTGTGAATCGCACTTTGTGTAATTGAATTCATGTTCAATTATTATTAAATTGTGAATTAGTTAAAGTTCTTTCATTCTTGAACTATTTATGAGATAGATCTTTGCTAGTCATATCAGCTAGATCGAATATGTTTAAATTGTTAAATCAAATATGTTTTAAAAGCTGTTCTTAACCAATTGATTTGGTAAGGACTCGAGACTGAGAAAAAGAACAATTTTATTAAAGCATTATATTGGAAAACAATTGTTGCTCGACTATTAAGTGTTTATGCATAATACACCGGGTATAAAAGCCTGATCCCCTTAATTACCAAAACTTATTAAAAGGACCAGTTTAACGACTGACAACCTTAGTATATGTTCATGGTTATTTCAAACCACTCAGCATCTATTATTCAATTATTCGAATATTCAATTATTGAAACTTAATTTATGTTCTTTCACAATCGATTCTATTGTTGAACATTGAAAGTTAAATTCTTTTCTAATCATGATATGCCTTTCTTATATTTAAACTTGCTAAGCAAATTAGTTGCTTACCCTTGCTATATCATGACATTTATTTCAGCTAAGCCCAAAGGATTGAATAAGAAAGACAAAGGCAAGAGCAAGGTCCAAGAATAGTTTAACATGAATGTTAATTATTATATTATCTGATAGAATTATTTATGTAAACCTTTTGTAATATTAAAGGTGTGTTTGAGTTAAGGTAAAGAAGACCTTGGGATTATGCTATGAAACTTTATTATAATGAACAATGTATGTTTATTATTCCGTAATGGTTTAAAGAATGCTTATGATGATGATAGATTGTGAACACTGAATCTGAGGTTAGAGAAGCTGGATTTGGGGGCGTCGAATGTTGGTATCAAAGCTGTAAGTTATAAACTTTAGGATGCGACTTAGGTTATAACCTTAGAAGAAAACTCGTATAGAGTATGATAAGAGGTGGATCGTGGAAATTCATCGCGTATGAGTAGTACATAATAAAATATTATTTCATTTCACCAATGAATATATTTTATTATGATACTGATGTTGTTGTTATTGTTGTTTTGGTATTGTAGGATGTCCGAAGACAGACATGATAGTCATTCAGTGGAGTAGGAGCAGGTGGTCCCTGTTCAGGAGCCTATAGAGGTTGAGGACACTGCAGAGGATATCTTGATAGAAGATTTAATGGCAAGAAACACGGCATTAGAGGAAAGGGTGGCACAATTAGAGATGGAGAATCATATTATTCAGTTTACAGAGCAGCAGTACCTAGATGTAGCTTACCAGGCTTAGTTAGAGCTAGCAGAGATGAAAGAAAGATTAGAACAAGAGGAGAATAAGTTTGGAGTGTTGAGCATTGAGCATCAGGCGCTGCATCTGAAGTTTGACATAGAGATCGCTGACAAGATCCGAGTTGAGGATGCCTGGGTTCGAGCAGCGAGGAGGGTGGATCAGTTAGAGGTTGAGGCAGAGGCCAGACAGGTCAGGATAGAGACTCTGGGATGGGCTCTAGATGCAGCATATGCGAGTCCCCGAGCAGGAGAGAGGAGGTCGTATTTTGAGATTGGTGAGTCTAGTCGCTCCGTTTGACGTCAAGTGAATGGAGTTGCGCCTCATGAGCATATCCAGACCGAAAAGGCTCAGTCGGGCAGTCAGTGATATGTTAGTTTGGTTGTTATGTATATAGATTTAGATGATACCCCTTTTATTTATTAGGGTTATATGTTTGTTGTAAACCTCAAAAGATGTGAGGTAGTATGTAAATATGATGTATCCCCATTTATGTGTATATTGGAGTATATCTTTTGGTAGATCCCATCTTTTGATGTTTAAAATGGGATAGTTAGCGTTTATAGAAATATGCCAAGCATGTAATTGAATGACTTTATGATTTGGTATATGAATATAAATGTAGTATTAAAATTATGTGTTTGATTAAGTTTTGAGAATTAATCCAGTAAGTTAAATTGTTAATTTAGCAAACTGAATCTGTTAATTCAGTAAGTTGAATTTTAAAAAAAATCCAACATTTTGATTATATAATTGCTCGAGTTTAAATTATGTGTTATAATTTTAATACTAATAAGTTATGGCATATAATGAAACTTAAAGTAAAAATTTAAGGTTTTTTCTAATCAGAAAAAGCCACCAAGATGGAGAGGAAGAGGAATACCAAGAACACAAAGAAATGTAATTGATGGAACAGAAACAAAAAATGAAAATAATGAAGGAGGTCAAGCAGACCCAATGCAAAACTTTGTAGACATGTAAGCTCAAGCTATGCAAAATAGAGCACCAACAGTTAGAAATAGGCCAAATAATAGATTGGCAATTTTCAAAGACTTTAAAGCAGTCAGACCGCTACAATTTAAGGGAACCACAGACCCTATAGAAGCTCAGACGTGGATTAAGGAAATGGGAAAAGCTTTTGTTATCGCCAGGGTAGTAGAGGAACAAAAGATAGCTTTTGCTACATACTTGATGAAAGGTGAAGCTAATTACTGGTGGGAGTCAAACCAGGCTAGAGCCAGAACAGTAGTAGTAACTTGGACAAGGTTTAAGGAGTTGTTCTTTGAGAATTATTTCTCGCCGAGGATGCAAGCTAGAATGGAAGTGAAGTTTCTATAATTAAAGCAAGAGAACATGGCAGTTTCAGAGTACGCCACCAAATTTAACGAGCTAGCAAGATTTGCACCACATCAGGTGAACACAGAGGAAAGAAAGGTACGCAGATTTGAGAATGGATTGAAGCCGTGGATATAGAGCAAGGTGGCAGTTTTGCAGATTAATACATTTTCCGCGCTGTTGGAAAATGATATCATTGTAGAAGGTGGTAGTGAAGCGGTGTCCAAGTACAATAGGGAAAAGAACAAAAAGAAGATGGAAGGTCGAAATCAGGGTGCCAGTAGTGGTGGCAGTAACAGCAAGAAACGCAAGTGGAACAACAGTGGCAATGACTCAGGAACTCAACAAGGGAGTACACCACAGAAGAAGCCAACATGTCAGAAGTGTGGAAAGAATCACTCGGGGGAGTGTATGAAAGGGGAAAATGTTTGTTACAATTGTGGGCAAGAAGGACATATTTTGCCAACTGTCCTAAGCCTAGGAAGGGAGGTTACTTTTCATGTGGAGGAACAGGACATTGATTTAAGGATTGCCCATTAAAGAAGAATACTGACGGAGGAAGTGGAAACAGGACCAGCAACACAAAATTAACAATTGGAGGGTCAACACAATCGAGCAAACCAACAGCCCGAACATTTAATATGACTATGAAAGACGCAGTTGCATCAAAGGAGGTTGTGTCAGGTATTGTTCCGATTAATAATATAAATGTATATGTATTATTTGATTCAGGAGTTATCTGTTCATTTGTGTCTAATGAATTTGCAAAAAGATTAAATTTACCCTGTGAAAAGTTAAAGAACCCAATGAATATAGAAGCTGCAAACAAAGAAGTGATCCCTGTAGAGTTTATCTATATAAATTGTTGTTTGAAAATAAGGGGACATACGCTAAGCGTGAACTTGATTTTGATACACATAGGAGAATTTGATATTATCCTAGGGATGGATTGGTTATTTAAACATGAGGCAGTTATAGACTGTCAGAAGAAGAGCATACGCCTTAAGACACCGAATAAGTCTAAGGTTGTAGTTTATGGTACCAAGTCGCCAAGACAAACGAGTTGTCTAACGATTATGCATGCCAAGAGGATGTCACGGAAGGGATATGAAGGTTATTTGGCTCATGTAGTGGATACATGGATGGTGAATTCGGACATGGGACATATAACTATAGTTAATAAGTTTGGGGATGTCTTTCCAGAAGAACTTCCTGGACTTCCCCCAGACCGAGAGATAGAATTTGTGATTGATTTAGTATCGGGGACAACACCGATATCGAAAGTACCGTATAGGATGACTCTGGTAGAAATAAAAGAGTTAATAATCCAGCTACAGGAGTTATTAGACAAGAAGTACATCCAACCTAGTGTATCCCCGTGGGGAGCACCAGTGTTGTTTGTAAAGAAAAAAGATGGTTCGATGAGATTGTGTATGGATTATAGAGAATTGAATAAGGTGACAATCAAGAACAAGTATCCGTTACCAAGAATAGACGATCTGTTTGATCAACTTGCGGGAGCGAGATGTTTTTCAAAGATTGACCTGAGAACTGGTTATCATCAGTTGAAGGTAAAGCTGGAGGATGTACCAAAGATAACATTTATAACTCGTTACGGCCATTAGAAGTTCATAGTGATGTTATTTGGACTGACGAATGCGCCAGCTACTTTTATGAACTTAATGAATAGAGTATTTAAACTGTATTTGGATAATTTCATGGTTGTGTTCATTAGCGACATTCTGGTGTATTCAAAGACTGAAGAAGAGCATGCCGAACATCTACGGATTGTATTGGAAACATTGAGAAGAGAAAAGTTATATGCAAAATTTTCAAAGTGTGAGTTCTAGTTGAAGAGTGTTCAGTTTTTGGGACATGTCATCGACAACGAGGGAATTTCTGTTAATCCAGCTAAAGTAGAAGCGGTGAAAATTTGTGGATAATCGAAGATACCGACGGAGGTCAGAAGTTTCTTAGGATTGGCAGGATATTACTGAAGGTTTATTCAGAATTTCTTAAAGATAGCGACACCATTGACTAATCTGATGAGGAAGACAGTTAAGTATGTGTGGACAGAAAAGTGTGAACAGAGTTTTCAGGAATTGAAGAAGCGACTAAGTGAAGCACCTGTGTTATCTTTACCAGATACTATGAGAGGTTTTACAGTGTATAGTGACGCATCACACAAAGGACTAGGTTGCTTATTGATGCAGAATGGTAAAGTCATTGCGTACGCGTCATGACAGTTAAATGACTATGAGAAGGAATACCTTACCCATGACCTAGAATTAGTTGAGGTAGTGTTTGCCCATAAGATTTGGAGACATTATCTCTACGGAGAAAAGTGTGAGATATACACAGATCACAAAAGTCTGAAGTATATATTTACATAGAAGGAGTTAAACATGAGGCAGATGAGGTGGTTAGAGTTGATCAAGGACTATTATTATGATATTCTATATCATCCAAAAAAGGCTAATGTAGTGGCAGATGCTTTAAGCAATAAGAGCCAAGAAAAATTGTTTGTATTGACAGAAAATGAAGAATTAGTAAAAAAAATGGAGAAAATGAAGTTTGAGGTGAAAAATCTGAAGGATTCGGATAGACTGATGGAAATGGAAGCAAGTCTAACTTTATTGGACTAGGTGAAAGAATCCCAAGAAAATAATAAAGAATGTGGTAACATCAAGAAGCGATTAGCTGAAGGCAAATAGTTAAAGTATAAGACTGATGGCACTGGATTGCTAAGATTTAAAGGACGAGTGTGGGTACCAGCAGTTCCAAAGTTAAGGGAAGAGATTTTGCAAGAAGCGCACAGTACTAGATATTCGATACACCCGGGAAGCATAAAGATGTATCAAGATTTGCGTCAACATTATTGGTGGCCAAACACGAAGAGAGAAGTTGCAGAATGCGTCAACAGATGCTTAACTTTCTAGAGAGTCAAGCACTACAAGAAAAAGCCTTAATTTCGACGAAATTAGGTTCGACGGACTGTATTCAGTCAAAAATAAGTTAGTTTCAACGAAATATTCGGTCGACCATACTTTCGTCAGAAGTAATTTATTTCCGAGGGAAATCCGTCGGAAGTATAAGGCCTCAACTGGCGCCAAGTTTCCCACCAGCGCGAAACTTAAGTTCAACGGAACTATGGTTATTTTCAAGGGACGGTCCGTCGAGGATACTATAAGTCCGACAGAAGTATATCCGACGAAAATTCTGTCAAAAATAAGTTATAAAACCTAATTATGCAGTGTCTTCTTCAGCGCCTCCTCTTATTTCATTTCTCTCTTTCTCTCTCATCACTCTCTCACTCTTTCTGCACCTCACTCCCTCACTCTCGTCTCGCACCCTCACTCTCATCTCTCCCACTCTCCCACTATCCCACTCCCAATATCAGCCCTCGCCAGACGCCACCAACGTCGCCGCCGTTGGACCTCCCAACCTCTGTCGCCATTGTAGTCCACCTCCTTCTCCTTTTTAGTTGGATTGCAAACTAAGTCCTAAGGTTAGTTTAATTTCTGTCCAATATTGTATATTTATGGTTAATTTTTTCCCTAAAAAATTTGTTTAATTTCTGTCCAATATTGTACTTATTGCTGAAATATGTATTTGAAATGACTCTTACTGTAAGACCCCAACTTATTAATGAATAAAATCAAATTTTCTCTAAATATTATTGTGAATAATAAGGGGTTAATTTGATATAATACTTTGGTTATGGGTGAAATGTGCAAATTTTACAAAATAAGCAAGTGGTTATAAAATATTCATTTTGTCGGGAAATATTCGTTTGGTCGTGGAATATTCTTGCTGTCGGGGAATATTCGTACGACGGCGCAGCCTTGTGTGGGCCCCATAACGGAAAGCGATTGGATGAAGAAAACGACAAGTATAAGTTATTTATTAATAACGGCGTAGTTGTTACCGTTAACACTGTTGAAATACCGGTGGTTAAAAATACAGTAATAACGCGTGGTTGCACAGTAGCACACGGATTGCACAGTATAGTTGAATTATTGATTCGTACGTAAGAAGGCACTACTCAATAATTGTTACAGTGATTACTGTTCAATATTTTATTTTATTGGTTCAATAATTGCTGCATTGATATTTCATATTATTGTTGTTTCAATAATTGTTACTGCACAGTATTTCCCATTATCAGATCAATAATTCATATTATTTGAATAATATTATTAGATAACATTATTGACAATGTCTAGAAAGTTCTGTCTAAGGAGAGGTTTGGTCATCTAATTGCGCGCCAGTAAGGAGAAATCCTTATTGGAAAGCCCCCTCTTTCCTGGGAACGGCCTGGTTGTCATAAATGTGATTCTGTAATATTATTTGTGAATAATTAATTATTGATTCATATGATAAGGAAATATTTATTTTATGTGGATATAAATGAGGGATATATTTTTTTGGTTAAAAATGAAGGAGTTAATGTTGAGGTTTTTATCCATATTTTTGTCGGAATGGAGGTATTAAAAATCAGGGTTTTTGAGATATTTTACGGGGGTTATAATTTTTAATCCGACCGTTGGATCGTGGTAATTTTTGGATATGTTATACATATATAAGTTGAGTATATGTCCACAAATTTTGAACCGTTAAAAATGAACGTATGATTTATTACGAATTTTACAAGATGACTGGTTCAGAAATTGTTGAATTTTCGGAGTTTATCATTTTGGTGGAAAATTCTAGAATTGGTGGGCCCCACTTGTGGTTGGTGAAGAAATGTGCTGAATTATATTTCAAATGTGGTGGGTGGGAATAGTAGCAGGTAAAGCCATCAAGTTGCAGGTCAAACCTACCAAAATTTTCCTATAAATAGAGGGCTAAGTTAGAATTGAAAATCACACCAGAAACAAGTTTTCTCTCTTTCTCTCTCTAGATTATTGAGTGTATTTTGTGAGTATTTAGATACTTTGAGAGTTTCTATTCATCAGAGCAAGTTTCTTTCAGCCTTATACCGGTATTCCGACCAGAAGTACTGATATTTTGAGGTAAGGGATATTATTTTCTTCTTAATGATATTATTTTCTTCAATATCATTATGCTGAAATATTGATATGAGATTTTATCAAATTTGGAACTTTTTGTGTCGGGGGTTACTATTCACGTATACGGCACTATTCACGTATACGACACTATTCACGAATACGGCACTATTCACCGAAAAATAAAATTTTCCCTTTTTGTCCAAGATGTCTATTATGGTTACTATCTTTGATTGTATCCATGTTTTGATCTTTATTTTTGAATTCTGCTTCACAATTGATTATTATGAAGTATTATTGATCTTGGATAAACTGTTATACGAATCCCTACTATTTGTCCTTCTGTCTCATTGGATTCGTTCTCTTTAAGATATTTTTCATCATCCTCAGTCCTAAATGATGATATTACTGAATATCTTTGGCCTGTAGTGCAAAGATGTATAATTACTTGATGAATATCTTTGGCCTGTAGTGCAAAGATGAACAGGTGTTGAGATGAACATGACCGACTGATGATACAAATGAATATCTTTGGCCTGTAGTGCAAAGATGAATATTTGGTTAAAGATGATTATTAATTGATGTTACAGGGATAAAATATTGATGATGGACTTTTAAATCTTAGAAGATAGTAGAATTCTTTCTCTACTTGACTCTTCTAATGGTTTGCTGTTTCCGCTGCAGTTGTTGATCTAAAACTTGTTGTCGATTATATTTTATCAGATTTTTCCCTGTTGAAGACTAACGATAATTTGTTGTATATTATCTTAGTCATAATATTCTTTACTGGGCTAGTTGAGCTCACCCTTTTCCTTTTTGTTCCATTTTTCTTCTCAGGAGGTGAGAACATAGCAGGATCTAGTCGGGGTATGGAGTGATGGTTCTAGAAAGATGTATTAGCAGTCCTCACTATTTCTGTAAAATAGTGTTTGAATAATTGTAATGAGGATTTATTTGAGTGTGGATATTGTCTAGAAGACAATATTTGTATTTAAACTCACAGTATGTGTTGTCGTATTTTGCACGACAATTGTATTATTGAAGTTGTAGTTTGCTTTCTGTACCATGTATTTGGCGACTCAGAATGGGTGTTGTATACCTATTCTGGGGGCGTCACAGTTGGTATCAGAGCTTAGGGATATGATCCCTGGCTGAGATGTGAGACAAGAACTAGGAGGGGAGAGACGGGGAATTCCTTCGCTAGTATGACCTGACTAAGTTTATTTGGTGTTTATTTGGTCGGTCAGAGTATAGGGATAATATATGACATGACTATTAACCCTTGTTTTATGGCAGTATTTAAGAATGGCAGCTGAGAACGTTAATAATGGAGTAAATCAGACCATGGAGACACCTTTGATCACTACCCAGAGGAACGTGCAACAGGAAGGCAATATTCCTCCTGTAAACAACGTTACCGAGCAAACGATGAATGATGGAATGTTTAGGAGCTTTTTGCAGTTCATGCAAAATCAGACGAGGGAGACTCGTGTGCAGAATACGGGTGGAAATGATAACAACGCGCGGTTTGTCACAGCTAAGCAGTTCAAAGAATTGGGACCACCAGAATTTAAGGGAAAGCCGGATCCGATCATGGCGGAAACGTGGGTCAAGCAAATTACCAAGATATTTGATGTCTTGGGATGCACGGAGGAACAGAAGGTTCCATTCGCCACATTTATGTTCCGCGGTGAGGCAGACTACTGGTGGGAGTCTGTGAAGCGTACCCAGCCTGACGCACTCAACATGTCCTGGGAAACATTTCAAAAACTGTTCAATGACAAGTACTTTCCTGAAAGTATTCGTCATATGAAGGAGGTTGAGTTTATTAGACTGGAACAAAACAACATGACGGTGTCCCAGTACGAGGCGAAGTTTGCAGAGTTATCCAGGTTTGCACCTCATTTGGTCGAAAATGAGGAACGAATGACACGGATGTTTCTGAGAGGTTTAAAACCTGAGATTCGTCAATACCTTATCTCTCATAAATTTTCTCTGTATTCAGACGTTGTCAACAGGGCCCAATTATTAGAGAGAGATAATGAGTATACTCAACCGAGGGACCACCACCAGGGTCATACCGGTGACAGCAATCATCAGAGCGATGATAACCAACGAGGAGGGAAAAATACGAACAAAGGCGGTAACCACTCGGTGGTCATCGTGGCCATGATAATAGGAGAGGTGAGTCAAGTGGAAATTTCAGAAAGAGGAGATTCAACAATGACGGGAAGACATCAGCAGCAGCACCAGCACCAACAACAAATTTTAGGGGAGGAGAACGACCACCAGTTAGATGTTACAAATGCGGGAAAGAGGGACATATCAGCCCAAACTGTCCACAACAATCCAAGGTGTGTTACAACTGTGGGAAGGAAGGCCACATCGCTCGAGATTGTACTATAGCGAAACCAAGTTCAGCGGGAGTGGTGATTCCAAGGGCTGTCCCGGATAAGGCGAAATCAGCGGTTCCTGGAAGAGCGTTTGTCGTAACTGGCCAAAACGTGAGAAACCCGAACGAGGTGATCACGGGTAAGCTAATCTTGAATTCTTGCGAAGTTTATACTTTACTAGATACCGGTTCTACCCATTCTTTTATCTCTCCTGCTTGTGCTCAACGTTTAAACTTGACTCCGGAGAAATTGGACTTTAACTTATCTGTTGAAACTCCGTTGGGTGAAACCTTCGTTACATCTACAGTTTATAAATCTTGCATGATCCAAGTTGGCACTATCACATTACCTGTTGATCTTATCTCTTTAAAGATACTTGCTTTTGATGTGATTTTAGGAATTGATTGGTTAACCACTCATCATGCTAAAATTGATTGTTTTCGTAAGGTTGTTAGTTTTCATATTCCTAACCAACCTGTCATACGAATTCAAACTACTAAACCACTAAAATCAGTCACTGTCATATCAAGCCACAAAGCTATTCGTTTATTGAAAAACGGATGTCAAGCTTTCTTAGCCCATGTTATGGATTTGAACAAAGACAAGTCAGATTTGAATAATATTTCTATTGTTAGAGAATTTTCCGATGTATTTCCTGAAGAACTTCCCGGTCTACCCCCGGAACGAGAAATTGAATTCTTTATTGACCTTGAACCCGGTACAAAGCCCATTTCTAAAACCCCATATCGAATGGCTCCTATTGAACTTCAGGAGTTAAAAGTCCAACTACAGGAGTTGTTGGACATCGGTTTTATTCGTCCTAGTACGTCTCCTTGGGGTGCTCCTGTTTTATTCGTAAAGAAGAAAGACGGGAGTATGCGACTTTGTATTGACTATCGAGAATTGAACCATGTCACCATCAAGAATAGGTATCCGCTACCTCGCATTGATGACCTGTTTGACCAGTTGCAAGGAGCACAATTCTTTTCAAAGATCGATCTTCGTTCTGGATATCATCAGCTGAAGATTAAAACTGAGGATATTCCAAAGACTGCCTTCAGAACTCGGTACGGGCATTATGAATTCTTAGTAATGTCTTTTGGATTGACTAATGCTCCTGCTGCCTTCATGGATATGATGAACCGTGTATTCAAAGAATATTTGGATCAGTTCGTTGTTGTCTTTATTGATGACATCCTCATCTATTCCAAAAGTCGTGAAGATCATGAGCGCCATTTGAAGCTGGTACTGCAAAGGCTTCGTGAAAACAAGCTATATGCCAAACTGAAGAAATGCGAGTTCTGGCTTGAGGAAGTAGCATTCCTTGGGCACGTGGTGTCAAAACATGGAGTATCTGTCGACCCGGCGAAGATTGAAGCCATACAAAGTTGGGAGCAACCGAAGTCGGTAACCGAAGTACGTAGCTTTCTGGGCTTAGCTGGTTATTATCGGAGATTTGTGGAAGGATTTTCTCGAATCGCTACTCCGTTAACTCAGCTGACTCGGAAAGATACAAAATTCGTATGGAGTGAGGAATGCGAGAAGAGTTTCCAAGAACTCAAGAGGAGACTCATTTCGGCACCTGTTCTGACAATACCATCTGGTTCGGATGGATTTGTTATCTACAGCGATGCTTCAGGCAAAGGGTTAGGATGTGTTCTCATGCAACATGGGAAAGTCATAGCCTATGCCTCACGACAACTCAAAGAATATGAGAGGAATTATCCTACTCATGATTTGGAGTTGGCAGCAGTCGTTTTTGCGTTGAAGATCTGGAGACACTACCTGTATGGGGAGAAAGTGGAGATCTATACAGATCATAAAAGCCTCAAATATTTCTTCACCCAAAAGGAACTCAACATGCGGCAACGACGTTGGCTTGAGCTGTTGAAAGATTACGATCATACCATCCAATACCATCCTGGAAAAGCAAACGTAGTAGCTGACGCATTGAGTAGAAGATCATATGCGGGTACGAGTGCAATGTTTTTAACACAAAGGCCCATTTTGTATGACTTGCAAAGGATGGAGATAGAGATGAAGGCTCCAAGTACCCACATGATGATATCAAATATACGAGTAGAACCGACTTTAATCGATAAAGTTAAAGCTGCTCAAGCTACGGATATAGAGCTGATGCGTATGAAGAAGAAAGTGCAAGAAGGTGCTATTCCAGAAGCAAGAATCGATGAAGAAGGAATACTTCGAGTCAACTCCAGACTTTGTGTTCCTAACGATTTTGACTTGAAGCATAGAATAATGATGGAGGCACACAACACACCGTTTGCAATCCATCCTGGGAGTACCAAAATGTATCACGATCTTCGACATACATTTTGGTGGAGCAATATGAAAAGAGAGATCGCGGAGTTTATCTCGAGATGTTTAACTTGTCAACGTGTAAAAGCGGAGCATCAAGTACCAAAGGGTCCATTGCAACCACTTGAGATTCCGAAATGGAAGTGGGAACACATTACTATGGATTTTGTTACAGGTCTTCCCAAGGTTTCTCAAGGCATAGATGCGATTTGGGTTATTGTTGATAGATTAACCAAGTCCGCTCATTTCTTGCCGATACGTGAGACTTATTCCCTTGAACGTCTTGCTAGTATGTACGTGAACGAGATTGTGAGATTGCATGGCATGCCAGTATCCATAGTTTCGGATCGTGACCCAAGATTCACTTCACGATTTTGGGTTAGCTTGCAGAAAGCTATGGGCACGGATTTACGATTCAGTTCAGCATACCATCCTCAAACGGACGGACAATCAGAGAGGACTATTCAAACTCTTGAAGATCTATTAAGACTTTGTGTCTTAGATCTCAAAGGGAGTTGGGATAAGTACCTACCATTGGTGGAATTCTCCTACAACAACAGTTATCAGGCGAGCATAGGTATGGCTCCATTTGAGGCGTTGTATGGAAGAAAATGTCGTTCTCCAGTATGCTGGGACGAGGTGGGTGAAGCAACATTGTTGGGACCAGAATTGGTACGCATTACTACAGAGAAGATCCAAACGATTCGACAACGTATACAAACGGCACAGGATCGACAAAAGAGTTATGCGGATCTTCATCGGAAGGACGTGGAATTTAATATTGGGGATCATGTATTGTTACGTGTTGCACCATGGAAGGGAGTTACAAGATTTGGGAAGAGAGGAAAGCTCAATCCAAGATTTGTTGGTCCATTTGAGATTCTTGAGCGAATAGGAAATGTGGCATATAGACTCGCATTACCTCCAAGCATGTCTCGTGTTCATAATGTTTTTCACATATCTATGCTTCGTAAATATGTTAAAGACCCGAACCACATTATTGAGTTAGAACCAGACGAGATAGCTGAAGATTTAACGTACGAGGAGGTACCTGTTAAGATCTTGGATAGGAAAGAGCATGTCCTACGCACGAAGGTTATACCACAAGTTAAGGTTTTGTGGAGAAACCATGCTATTGAAGAAATGACCTGGGAGTTGGAATCAGAAATGAAAGCGAGGTATCCTCACCTTTTTGAAACATCAGGTACGTACGTCAATTTCGAGGACGAAATTTCATAAGGAGGGGAGGTTGTAAGACCCCAACTTATTAATGAATAAAATCAAATTTTCTCTAAATATTATTGTGAATAATAAGGGGTTAATTTGATATAATACTTTGGTTATGGGTGAAATGTGCAAATTTTACAAAATAAGCAAGTGGTTATAAAATATTCATTTTGTCGGGAAATATTCGTTTGGTCGTGGAATATTCTTGCTGTCGGGGAATATTCGTACGACGGCGCAGCCTTGTGTGGGCCCCATAACGGAAAGCGATTGGATGAAGAAAACGACAAGTATAAGTTATTTATTAATAACGGCGTAGTTGTTACCGTTAACACTGTTGAAATACCGGTGGTTAAAAATACAGTAATAACGCGTGGTTGCACAGTAGCACACGGATTGCACAGTATAGTTGAATTATTGATTCGTACGTAAGAAGGCACTACTCAATAATTGTTACAGTGATTACTGTTCAATATTTTATTTTATTGATTCAATAATTGCTGCATTGATATTTTATATTATTGTTGTTTCAATAATTGTTACTGCACAGTATTTCCCATTATCAGATCAATAATTCATATTATTTGAATAATATTATTAGATAACATTATTGACAATGTCTAGAAAGTTCTGTCTAAGGAGAGGTTTGGTCATCTAATTGCGCGCCAGTAAGGAGAAATCCTTATTGGAAAGCCCCCTCTTTCCTGGGAACGGCCTGGTTGTCATAAATGTGATTCTGTAATATTATTTGTGAATAATTAATTATTGATTCATATGATAAGGAAATATTTATTTTATGTGGATATAAATGAGGGATATATTTTTTTGGTTAAAAATGAAGGAGTTAATGTTGAGGTTTTTATCCATATTTTTGTCGGAATGGAGGTATTAAAAATCAGGGTTTTTGAGATATTTTACGGGGGTTATAATTTTTAATCCGACCGTTGGATCGTGGTAATTTTTGGATATGTTATACATATATAAGTTGAGTATATGTCCACAAATTTTGAACCGTTAAAAATGAACGTATGATTTATTACGAATTTTACAAGATGACTGGTTCAGAAATTGTTGAATTTTCGGAGTTTATCATTTTGGTGGAAAATTCTAGAATTGGTGGGCCCCACTTGTGGTTGGTGAAGAAATGTGCTGAATTATATTTCAAATGTGGTGGGTGGGAATAGTAGCAGGTAAAGCCATCAGGTTGCAGGTCAAACCTACCAAAATTTTCCTATAAATAGAGGGCTAAGTTAGAATTGAAAATCACACCAGAAACAAGTTTTCTCTCTTTCTCTCTCTAGATTATTGAGTGTATTTTGTGAGTATTTAGATACTTTGAGAGTTTCTATTCATCAGAGCAAGTTTCTTTCAGCCTTATACCGGTATTCCGACCAGAAGTACTGATATTTTGAGGTAAGGGATATTATTTTCTTCTTAATGATATTATTTTCTTCAATATCATTATGCTGAAATATTGATATGAGATTTTATCAAATTTGGAACTTTTTGTGTCGGGGGTTACTATTCACGTATACGGCACTATTCACGTATACGACACTATTCACGAATACGGCACTATTCACCGAAAAATAAAATTTTCCCTTTTTGTCCAAGATGTCTATTATGGTTACTATCTTTGATTGTATCCATGTTTTGATCTTTATTTTTGAATTCTGCTTCACAATTGATTATTATGAAGTATTATTGATCTTGGATAAACTGTTATACGAATCCCTACTATTTGTCCTTCTGTCTCATTGGATTCGTTCTCTTTAAGATATTTTTCATCATCCTCAGTCCTAAATGATGATATTACTGAATATCTTTGGCCTGTAGTGCAAAGATGTATAATTACTTGATGAATATCTTTGGCCTGTAGTGCAAAGATGAACAGGTGTTGAGATGAACATGACCGACTGATGATACAAATGAATATCTTTGGCCTGTAGTGCAAAGATGAATATTTGGTTAAAGATGATTATTAATTGATGTTACAGGGATAAAATATTGATGATGGACTTTTAAATCTTAGAAGATAGTAGAATTCTTTCTCTACTTGACTCTTCTAATGGTTTGCTGTTTCCGCTGCAGTTGTTGATCTAAAACTTGTTGTCGATTATATTTTATCAGATTTTTCCCTGTTGAAGACTAACGATAATTTGTTGTATATTATCTTAGTCATAATATTCTTTACTGGGCTAGTTGAGCTCACCCTTTTCCTTTTTGTTCCATTTTTCTTCTCAGGAGGTGAGAACATAGCAGGATCTAGTCGGGGTATGGAGTGATGGTTCTAGAAAGATGTATTAGCAGTCCTCACTATTTCTGTAAAATAGTGTTTGAATAATTGTAATGAGGATTTATTTGAGTGTGGATATTGTCTAGAAGACAATATTTGTATTTAAACTCACAGTATGTGTTGTCGTATTTTGCACGACAATTGTATTATTGATGTTGTAGTTTGCTTTCTGTACCATGTATTTGGCGACTCAGAATGGGTGTTGTATACCTATTCTGGGGGCGTCACACTTACTATATCTATTGTTGGTAAAATTGGACCTTAATTTAAATGGTTGATGAAATTGGGACTTAATTCGAATTGTTGCTGAAATAGGCATTGTTTGTATTTTGCAAATGTTGTTGCTAAAAATTGGGATTATTTCTGTCCAATATTTTGTGCAATTACAGCTTCTTTATTTTGTGCAAATGTTGTTGCAATTGCAGCTTCTGTTATTTTAGTTTAATTGCATATTTTCTTTATGCAATTGCAGCTTATTACAGTGTATGTTCATAATTTATATGTTGGAATTGTATGTTGGTTAGGACAGTGATATTTGATATTTTCGACGGAATTTTCGATAAAATTTCTGTCAAAATTCTTCAATTGTAAATTTTGTGGGCCTATGTAACTATTTAAACATGTTACTTAATTTTCCAATACTAAAATAAACTAAGTAGCATTTACTTAGTTTATGACTAATAAAATAAAACAAAATGAACTAAGTAGTATTTACTTAGTTTTGTACTACTAAATGAAATAAAATAATATTATAAATAATATAAATTTAAATAATATAATATAAGATAATATAATATAAAATAATAACATAAGATAATTAAGATAAAATGAAATGAAATGAAATAAAATAATTAAAATAAAATAAAATAAGTTACTAAATGAATTATAACTTAAATTATATCTAATAAATAAATAAAATACATTAAATTAAATTAAATTAAATTAAATAATATAATATAATATAATATAATATAATATAATATAATATAATATGAATAAATAACCTATATTCGGCGGAATAGGCTCATTTTCGAGGGAATGTTGCGTCAGAAATAAGGTTTTTCCTTGTAGTGAAGGCAGAACATCAATGACCCAGCGGGTTGTTGCAGCCGTTAGAAATTTCAGAATGGAAATGGGAGCACATCACTATGGATTTCGTTGTGGGACTTCGAACAACACAGAAGGGTTACGGCGCGATATGGGTAATTATTGATCGTCTTATAAAGTCAGCGTACTTTTTGCCAATCAGGATTAGGTATAATTTGGATCAGTTAGCCAAATTGTATATCAAGGAAATTATTTTGAGACATGGAGTGTCGATATCAATTGTGTCTGATAGAGATCCGCATTTCACGTTAAACTTTTGGAGAAGTCTTCAAGAAAGAATGGGGACACAGTTAAGGTTGAGTACCACGTACCATCCACAAACCGATGGGCAAAGTGAGAGAACGATTCAAACATTAGAAGACATGCTCAGAGCATGTGTGATGGACTTCAAGGGAAACTGGGAGGATTATCTTCCACTCGTAGAGTTTGTATATAGTAATAGTTATCATGCAAGCATAGGCATGCCACCGTACGAAGCCCTATATGAAAGTAAATGTAGAACGCCCTTATGTTGGGACGAAGTAGGTGAACGAAGACTGTTAGGGCCATAATTGGTACAACAGATGGTAGAGATCATCAAGATGATAAGAGCTCGACTGGTAGCAGCTCAGGATTGTCAAAAGAAGTATGCCGATATTCATCGCAAGAAAAGAGACTTCGAGGTGGGGAGCTATGCGTTTTTAAAAGTATCTCCCTGGAAAGGAAAGATTAGATTTGAGAAGAAAGGTAAACTAATTCCAAGATTTATTGGACCATTTAAGATATTAAAAAAAATAGGTGAAGTGGCATACGAGGTAACTCTACCTCCTGAACTGGAACATATTCACAATGTGGTTCATGTGTCAGTGTTACGTCCATACAAGCCGGATTGCAAGCATGTGATATCGTATGAGCTGATTCAAGTCAAGAAGGATTTATCATACGAAGAAATTCCTGTAGAAATTTTGGATAGGAAGGAGCAGAGGTTAATAAATAAGGTTATACATTCTGTCAAAGTGCTCTAGAGGAACCACAACACTGAAGAAGGTACGTGGGAACTCGAGGAAAAGATGGGTAAGAATTATCCGAATCTTTTTGAGTAACCTTAGGTGAAATTCCGGGGACGAAATTCTTATAAAGAGGGGAGAATGTAATAACCAAGAATTCCAAGTTACTTTGTAAATAAATATATTAATTAAATATTAATGATATCGAAAATTTTATAGTGTGTGTGGAAGGATTAGTTGATTAAATAAATATTTGTACTATAATTATGTATATGTGTTTATTTATTTTATAAAGTAAATTAAAAAGGAAGCTTTCATAACCTAATTATACATTAGGTATGGAAATTTAAATAACCGAAGGGTTATGGTGTGGGAGAATAATAATATTTAAAATTATACTAATTTAAGAGATATATTTATTTTTACTACTTCAATTTATTAATTTTATAACTTAATTAAAGCAAGTCTAATTGGGTTATAAAATTTAATGTACAAGAGTAATGATTTAAATTCCAAATATGTGGAATGAAAACTATAATTAAATAATTAGGGTAAGATAAAATGGAAAGTATTGGAATATGTTAATTTTCCATGGCCCAGAGAATTAATTTGAAAGCCCAAAAGCTTAAAATAGTAGCCCAATTTGTAGCCCAAGTGAAGAGTGACTTTTTGGTCACTGAATTAATCAAATAAAGCATTAAAAAAAATAAAACAAAGCTTGGAAGAAAAATAGACCACATGGCCGGCCACAAGGAGAGGAAAAAGGAGGGAGGAATGTAATTATTAGTTACTTTAGTTGTTTACTAACTCTCATAAAATGTCCCTTATGTGTCACAAAAATTTTAAGCCACTTATTTTATCCTAGCTTGCAAGCAACAACTAAATGAGTGAGAGAGAGAAAGGGATAAGAAGGTGGGGGAATGTATTTACATATACATCTTATATATATACATTTTATTCCAACAAAAATCTAATTTCTTTCTCTTTATTCTCATTTCCATAAGTTGCTAACAAAAATAAAAGAAAGAAAAAGAAAAAGAGAGATAGAATTTCAGTTGGAAGAGGGAAGAAGAGGGAGAGAATTTTTCATCTTCTATGCATCATAGATTCATTACATACTTGGAGAGGAAAAGAAAGATTTCTACTAAATCAAGGTAAAAACTTAAACTAGTTTATCCCTTTGTATTTTGTTTGATTATGGTGAGATAAAGTTTATGATATTAAGGTCTAAAATCCTTGATCTACATGTTTTATATGGTTTCATGTTTTGATCTAACATATTTGAGTGTTAGAAAGTGGATCAAAGGGAGAGAAAAGAAACTAGTTTTTTTTAAGAAGTTAGAAAACCTTAGCTTTCTCTTCCTTTGATCAACTACTATTTTTGATCTACAACTTCTTTTTGCGATCTGTCAAAAAGGGGTGCTAGATATATAAGTTAACTACTAAACCCAAGTGATAGCACTCAAAAATAACTTTTTTACAAGTAGTAGTGACTGTTTTAGTCAAAACAGTTAGGGTAGTGGATAAAAAGGCAATAAAAGTTTCTGTCTAGTCTTTTCCAAGGGCATTTTCATCCACTTCTGTTGCTTTAAAAATTCTAAGAAAATTTGGGGTGTTAATATGATGAGTTAACTGAGTTTTGTAAAAAGATGGAAATTTTTGGATGTATAGAATGGAAGTTATGGATTTTACGAAAGAGTATTATTTTAAATATAAACTTGAATAACTCTTTGTGGTTAACTCTAAAAATTGTGAAATGTTTATATGAACTACATATGTATGACGAGATCATACCCTGAAAATTTTAGAAGTTTTGGACAAGAACTTAATTTATTAAAAATGCTACAATATTTGACTGTGTTAAACTATTTAAAAATAATAAATGAATTTTAAAAATTCTAGGAAAAATATATTTTTATAAGGGGATCATTTACTGTTGATTTCCTGAAAAGAAATATTTTTGGAGATGTTGTGGTATTTTTCATATAAATGATGATATTATGGATAAATGAATGTAATTATTTATGTGATGTTAAAAAGATGGAAAATGAGATTTTATGACATGAGAACCCTAAATATGGTTTATATAGATTTTTGATAGGGGTTTTGGTCATTTGTGTTGAGATGGTATGATTATGGCATTTTAAGATGATTAAATGAATTAATTAGTAAGTTTAAACAATTATAATAAATTGTTTATTGATTTGATAAATGATTAAAATGTTATTAAATGACTAATAATATTAGATTAAAATATTTTTAATATAATTAAAGATTAATAATATTAGCTTAAGATATTATTAAATAATTAATAATATTAAAAAGGAAGATTAAAAAGAATAAAGAGAAGTAAAGTTACATTAAATATAGTGTGTTGAATTCAATATTCAATAGAGACTATATTACGTATATGGTATGCTGAAAAGGGCAATTTGGTTTACTTGATTTGACAATCCAGTTTCCTGGATTCAGGAATTTGGTTTGCTGGATTCGGGAATTCGGTTTGCTAGATTTAGGTATTCGATTTGCTGAATATAGGTATTCAGTTTTTTGGATTATAAAGAGTAACTTATAAAATAAAACATTAAGCGATGAAGTGATTGGTACATTATCAAATAAAGATAATAATACTAAGACTCTAATGTAATGTCTAATATTTAACTATGTGACTGAATGTTAGACAATTTAATATACAATAATGAAAGTATAAGTAGGTATATGCTATGACTAATCGAAAGATCAATTATAGGTCTTTTCTTTAAGAAGTAAACTAAATTGCATAGCAGTATACCGCAGTCGAGGCAAGTTCTCTAACTCAAACTTAAGTTATTATTTTCAAAGAATGTTAGTGAATAATTATTGTTGATTACTCCACATCCTTAATGATTATTGTGAATCACACTTTGTGTAATTGAATTCCTGTTCAATTATTATTGAATTGTGAATTAGTTAAAGTTCTTTCATTCTTGAACTATTTATGAGATATATCTATGCTAGTCGTATCAGTTAGATCGAATATGTTTAAATTGTTAAATCAAATATGTTTTAAAAGCTGTTCTTAACCAATTGATTTGGTAAGGACTCGAAACTGAGAAAAAGAATAATTTTATTAAAGCATTATATTGGAAAACAATTGTTGCTCGACTATTAAGTGTTTATGCATAATACACCGGGTATGAAAGGCTAATCCCCTTGATTATCAAAACTTATTAAAAGGATCCGTTTAACTACTGACAACCTTAGTATGGTTATTTCAAACCACTCAACATCTATTATTCAATTATTGACACTTAATTCATGTTCATTCACAATCGATTCTATTGTTGAACATTGAAAGTTAAATTCCTTTCTAATCATGATATACCTTTCTTGTATTTAAACTTGGTAAGCAAACTAGTTGTTTACCCTTGCTATATCATAACATTTATTTTAGCTAAGCCCGAAGGGTCGAATAAGAAAGACAAAGGCAAGGGCAAGGTCCAAGAATAGTTTTTCATGAATGTTAATTATTATATTATCTGATGGAATTATTTATGTAAACTTTTTATAATATTAAAGGTGTGTTTAAGTTAAGGTAAAGAAGACCTTGAGATTATGTTATGAAACTTTATTATAATGAACAATGTATGTTTATTATTTCGCAATAGTCTATAAAATGCTTATGGTGATGATAGATCGTGAGCACTGAATCTGAGGTTAGAGAACCTGGATTTGGGGGCGTCACATCTGTAATATCAAATGTCATGATTATATCAATACATAATTCATGGTCATAATCATACCAATCAACAGTCCATCTTTGCACTACGAGCCAAAGATGACTTTCAGCATAATATAAGCATCATGATGATGAGAATAATATAAAGAATCAATCAAGTGAGATCAATGATAAATATTAGATATTTATAATTTAATTTATCTAGAGTTCAAGAATGTCCAAATTGTCAACATGATCACCAATTGTGGAGTAAAATTCAAGAATAAGATTTATATAATATAACTTGGACAAAGAAAAGAAAATTAAATTCCATTATGAATAGTACTCATGAATAGTATCGTATGAATAGTACCCATGAATAGTACCATATGAATAGTCCCCCGAATGAATAGTATCCTGACATGAAAGTTTAAAATTTTAATAAGAGAGTTCAAACCAATATTCAAGTGAAATAATATTAGATGAAACACAAATCTCAAGGAATTTCTAATCATTTTAGGAATTATAGAAGTAATAGTAAGTTTAGATTTAGGAATATGAAATGAAATAATACAAGAAACTACAAATAGATTTTTACCCGTTATGCGGTAATCCGCGCAGACATATCATTTTCATAACTTAATAAAGAATGAATATTAAAGGTTATTCACCAGGCATGCGGTAATCCGCGTAGACAGGTTATTCCCACAGATTAATAAGGAATGAATATAAAGGGTTATTCACCAGGCATGTGGTAGTTCTTGTAGACATGTTATTCCTATAGATTAATAAGGAATATAATGACACCCCTTACGAGTATTGAAAGAAATAATACCCTTATGCTATATTGATCAATAAGAAGTATTTCTTCTATTTTTTATTTTTATAACAGATTTCCAAAACTTTTAATTTAATCACTGGATCTTTAATTTGATCAGCTAAGTCAAGAAGTGATTTCTGTGTGTCTGTTAAGACATTGATACTAGGTCCTCCAATATCTAAACCGTTCATCTCGACTATAGCTTTCCAATAATTAGCTTCGTTAATTGTATTACAGTTATTTATTGTACATGTTTGACATTGTTCATTATCAGAATCATTGCCAGATTTAGAATAAATTTTTGCTAAATTATTATCTGAACTTGGTTCTGAATTACTGCTAGATAAAAAATTTAGGATTTATTGTTGAGTGTCCTCATCAAGGGACATTTCATTAAGTTTCTATTTTATTTTTGATTTGTATTTATTAGCAAAGTGTCCTAATTTACCACATTTATAATATTTTACTTTAAATTTATCTTTTTTATTATTGTTCTTCCTCTTCTTAGTACATTTTTTAGGGGTTTTATTATTAGAAGACTTTTTAGAAGAATGTTTTCGATATGATCTAGGGGTTCTTGAATTCTGCTATTTTTATCTTTTTGAGGATAATGTAATTTTGTGTCATAAGAGAATTGATTACAAAATTCTCATATCTCATGTCTTTTGGTGAGATTCTATTTTTTCATTAATTGTTGAAGTTTCATATCATTACATAATGATAATCCTTCTTCAATAATTATAGAAATAAGATGGCCGTAAGAATACTGGTTGTAAGGAATACTTATACGATCATGTTTATCCCTTAATTTTTATAAATTTTTACAGCAAAGAAAGTGGAAAGTCATTCAATGAATTTGTCCTTCCAGTGTTCACTGTTGGCATCCGGTCTTTGCATTATTTTCATTAAAAAGACATCCCTATACCATTTAAAATGGGTTAAAGACGGGCAACGAAGATTCTGTAAGAGTTCTCTACTTCTATCAGTATTCATAAGTCCTGGTCCAACAAAATGATGAATGCTTGCGTGTACTAGAGTGTAGCAAGCATCTTCGCTTTTTGTTTCAACTTTATTAATAGGATCTATTTCATTCTTATAGGATTGAAGAATTTCAGTTCTTTGTTTGTCAATAAGTGCATTATCCCACCATCCTTTAAGAATGCCGATAAATCTATTTACTAAGAAATGACATATCTGATGTTCTGTATTATCATTCTGTTTACATACTATTGCATACATCATAATATGATGTATGGTTTCATAAATATGATATTCAGTCTTACCATCAATATTCCATTCATAAATGGTTTTACCATGGTAAGATTTTTGTGAATGAAGAAAATCCTCTTTATACAGAATATCCCGGGGAGTAGGTCGAGGGTAATAATACCTACTAGGTTCGGATAAAGCCATACAATTTATTTGTTTTTGACTGTAAGTGGCTTTATTTATATGCTGCATTTCTTGAAAATTATTTTGTATTTCCAAAATATGAACATGAGATATCTCATCAGTTTCTTCATCTTCATCTTCATCATCATCAATATTATTATTACTGATATGTGAAGAGGGTTGACCAGACATCATATTCATCTGAGATGTAGATTCAGTTGTATTTTTTAAATCTTTTATTTTATTTAAAATATTATCAATGAATTCATCATATGATTTAGATGATTTCATCTTAAAATTGCTAACTTCCAAAGGAGGTTTAATGATAACAGGTTGAACGTCAATTTGATGGGGGACAACTTGACATTTATCATTAATATGATTAATTTGTTCTTCAATTCTGGTTAACTGTTTTCCTACCGTTTGGAGGAATAAATTAGTATAATTACTCTGCTTCGACAAAGGCATGATATCTTTTAATTTAACCTCTTCTTGTTAGTAGGGTTTTTCTGGTATGTCAACATACGGATTAATAACTAAAGGTTTTAAATTTTCATTCCCTAAGCCTCAAGGGATTTAGGCGGGGGATGAATGGATTGGATAATATTACCACTTGTGGTGATCCAGTCCTTTTGAATACCAGTTAACACATTCAGTTGATTTTATGTGTAAAATTTTGATTTTAAAACAAAAATATAATACCATTTAGTAAATGATATTATACACTGATTGTTATTTAAATAAGAATAATAATTAAATTTTATTTGTACTAATTTATAATTATCATGATTTTAAAATACCAATTTCTAAAATTCTGGTATTTATCTTGCATGAACTGCTGGTTTAAGCATTGACGAATTTTACTATTTGGAGAAAAATCCATTAACATTCAAAATGCATGTCTTAAAATGGATCAGGTGTAAGACCCCAACTTTTTAAATAAAGATGAATTTTCTATAAATATTATTTTTGAATATTATGGAGTGAAATTGATATAATATTATAGTTGTGGGTAATATTTACAAATTTTGCAAAGTACGCAAGTTGTTATATAATATTCGATTGGTCGGGAAATATTCGTTTTAAATAGAAAATATTCGTACGACGACACAATCATTGGTGGATCCCACAACAGAATTATTGTCGGATTGAGAAAACGACAAAAATATTTTTATAAAAATAATGACAGAAGTTTTATCATTGATACTGTTGAACTACTCGGTAGTAAAAGTACAATAATACGCGTGGTTGCATAGTAGCACACGGTATTGATTATTAATGCTTACGTGAGAAGTCACTCGGTTTTGCTTATTTTATGAACCCCCATTTACCCGTTTTTCAAAATAATCGGTAGAAAATTATTTATATAATAAAAGGTGGGGGCCCACAAGTGGGACCCATGTGTACGACAAAGTCTTGGGTGGAAGACAAATTGTCACATGAATTGATTGGGGGGAAAGAATTTAATGGATACGGGAGGAGTAATATTATTGGTACTATATATATTTGATATATTGACTTTTAAGGAACGGAGGAGTATTATTTTCAAAGCACCATGTGCTTATATATATATATATATATATATATATATATATATATATATATATATATATATAGTATATTTTGTTTTTACTTGATTCGATTGTTGCGTATAACATCCGTGGCTGCTATAATTTCGTCCGTCAAATTATCATTCGGTGCAACAATGAACTGATGTTATATATATATATAATATTATATTTTATATAAAAGATTTTGCTTTAATTATGGACCGTCAGATTAAAGTAAATCAATCTAGACCGTTCATGGATTAGTTACTATGCATTCCATTTTTCTATAAATAGCAGCTCATTCCTTCATTATTTTCTTACGAATTCACTGAACTCTAGAGAGAGAAATTATAGAGAAGCTATAGAAAAGTATCCTGCTCCTGTCCTACTCTTATATTCAGTTTATTTTACGGTAAGGGGTGTTATTCTTTCTTATTCATGAAGAGAACTGTTGTTGTTCCATTTCTTATTATTCTATTGGAATAACCTGTATACGCGATCTACCCTGTACTTGGTGACATTCTTCTGTTATTCTGTTGGAACATCCTGTCTGTGTGTTTTACACCGGACCTGGTTCTGTTTTTATTATTATTCTGTTGGAACATCCTGTCTGTGTGTTTTACACCGGACCTGGTTCCGTCTTTATTATTATTCTGTTGGAACATCCTGTCTGTGTGTTTTACACCGGACCTGGTTCCGTCTTTATTATTATTCTGTTGGAACATCCTGTCTGTGTGTTTTACACCGGACCTGGTTCCGTCTTTATTATTATTCTGTTGGAATATCCTGTCTGTGCATTTTACGCCGGACCTGGTTCCATTATTTATTATTCTGTTAGAATAACCTGTCTGTGCGGTCTATCGCATGCATGATGATTTCTTTTGTTATTTCATTCTTTATTATACTCAATTGGTTAAGTTTTGACTTCTATACTCCATGGAATTTATGGAATATCCTTGATAATTGCGTTTCATCCAGTATCTTTTCATGAAAATATTCTTCTAAGCATTCTTGAATTTTACTCCACAAAACAGTATCATGTTGACAATTTGGACGTTGTTAATTCTTGGATAAATTAATTCTTGAACTTGTTTTATTGAATTCTTATATCATTGTCATCATCCTCATGTTTATAAAATGTTGAAAGTCATCTGTGGCCTGTAGTGCATAGATGGACTTGGTATGATTATGACTAGGGATTATTCGGTATAATCATGATCGTAATGTTACAAATAATGTGGTAAAAGTCCTTATTGGCCCGTAGTGCATTGATGGACAGTTGTTTGCATGATCATGACCATTAATGAATACACGAATATCCTTGGCCGTAGTACAGGGGTGATTCGATGACGTAGATTATTTTATTAAGCTGAGTCCCAGTGAAACAGTGTTGAAAAACCTTTTAAATCATAGAAGATAGTAGATTTTATTCTCTACTTGACTCTTTTAATGGATTGCTTGTTCCGCTACAGTTAAACTTGATGTTCGTTATATTATATCAGTTTAACACTGTTGAAGGCTAATGATAATTTATTTTGCATTATCTTAGTCATAATATTTCTTACTGGGCTAGTTGAGCTCACCCTTTCTTTCACTGTTCTCTTCAGGAAATGAGAATATAGCTAGGACGAGTCGGGGAACGAAGTGATGGACCAGATGATAGTATTAGTAGTCCTCACTATTCTATTAAATAGTGTGACAATAATTGTAATGAGGACTCCTTTTGAGTTTGTATAGTCTCTAGTAGACAATAATTGTATTCAAACTCACAGTTATGTTTTGTCGTATTGTACACGATAGTTGTATTAGTAAGTTGTATTTGTATTCTGTACCATATATCTGGCGACCCAAGATGGGTGATGTATACCTAATTTTGGGGGCGTCACAGTTGGTATCAGAGCTTAGGGATGTAATCCCTGGCTAAGATGTGAGAATAGAACTAGGAGGGGAGAGACGGGGAATTCCTTCCCTAGTATGACCTACCTAAGTTTATTTGCATGGTATTTAATTGGTCGGTCATAATGTAAGGATAATATATGACATATCAATTAACTTTTGTTTTGTGTCAGTATCTGAAAATGGCATCTGAGAATGTTGAGAATAGCAATGGAGCACAGACGACTGTTGATTCACCACATATCAATAATCAGGATTATGTGCATCAGGAAGGTGACAATCCTCATGCAAACAACAACACTGACCAGATGATGAATGATGGAATGTTCAAAAGCTTTATGCAGTTCATGCAACAGCAGGCAAGAGCGGCTCCTGTCCAAAATATAGGTGGAAACACTGAAAACTCTCGGACGGTCACCGCTAAACAGTTCAAGGAGCTGGGACCACCGGAGTTTAAGGGAGAGCCAAAACCACTTATAGCGGAAATATGGATAAAGCAAATCACCAAGATATTTGATGTCTTGGGATGCTCCGTGGAGCAAAAGGTTCCCTTTGCCGCTTTTATGTTGCGAGGAGAGGCAGATTACTGGTAGGAATCGATTAAGCGTACTCAACCTGCCGCAGTGAAGATGTCTTGGGAGAAGTTCCAAGAGCTGTTCAATGACAAATACTTTCCCGAAAGTGTTCGTCACATGAAGGAGGTGGAGTTCATCAAATTGGAGCAGAATAATATGACCGTGTCGCAGTATGAGGCGAAATTTGCTGAGTTGTACCGATTTGCGTCCCACTTGGTGGATAATGAAGAGCGAATGACGCGAATGTTTTTGCGAGGTTTGAAACCTGAGATACGTCAACATCTTATTTCTCATAAATTGTGTTTGTATTCAGATGTTGTGAATAGGGCTCAGTTAGTGGAGCGCGATAACGAGTCAACGCAACCAAAAGAGAGCAGTCGGCAAAATGATAACACCAGTGAGAGCAGTCATCGAAGCGGTGACAACAAGCGTGGAGGGAATCAACATGCCAGAAATGGTAACCACTTCGGTGGTAATCAGGGCCAAAATAATAATAATGGTAATTTCAAGAAGAGGAGATTCAATAATGATGGAAAGACATCAGCACCAACACCCGTTGTTAAGGAAGGAGAACGACCACCTATCATATGTTTCAAATGTGGAGGGGAGGGGCACATCAGTCCAAACTGTTGATGCCGTCTAAAGCATGCTATAATTGTGGAAGAGAAGGTCATTTAGCTCGATTTTGTCGTTTACCAAAAACAAGTTCAGCCAAGATGGAGACACCAAAGGCCGTCCCAGAAAATTCAAAACCGGTAGTGCAAGGGAGAGCGCTTGTTGTGACCCCCCAGAAAGTAAGGAACCCGAATGAGGTCATCACGGGTAAGTTTATCATAAGCTCTAACGAAGTCTATACTTTATTTGATACCGGTTCTACCCATTCTTTTATTTCTCCTACTTGGGCTCATCGATTAAATTTGACTTCGGAGAAATTAGACTTTGACTTATCTGTTGAAACTCCATTGGGAGAAACCTTCATTACATCCACAGTTTATAAGTCTTGTTTGGTTCAAGTTGGTACCCACACATTACCTGTCGATCTTATTTCATTAAAAATACTTGCATTTGACGTGATTCTAGGGATTGATTGGTTAACTACTCATCATGCAAAAATTGAATGTTTTCGTAAGGTTGTTAGCTTTCATATTCCTAATCGATCTATTATGCGAATTCAAGCAACCAAACCATTAAAATCAATCGCTGTCATCTCAAGCCATAAAGCTATTCGTTTATTAAAAAATGGATGTCAAGCTTTCTTAGCTCATGTCACGGATCTAAACAAAAATACGTCAGTTTTGAATGATATTTCTATTGTTAATAAATTCCCTGACGTATTCCCTGAAGAACTTCCTGGCCTACCCCAGAGCATGAAATTGGATTTTGTATCGACCTTGAACCCGGTACAAAACCCATTTCCAAAGCCCCATATCGAATGGCTCCTATTGAACTTCAGGAGTTAAAGATCCAACTGCAGGAATTGTTAGACATTGGCTTTATTCGTCCTAGTACTTCTCCTTGGGGTGCTCCTGTGCTATTCGTGAAGAAGAAAGATGGAAGTATGCGACTTTGTATTAATTATCGGGAGTTGAATCATGTCACCATCAAAAACAGGTACCCATTGCCACGTATTGAGGACCTGTTTGACTAGTTGCAAGGAGCACAATTCTTTTCAAAGATCGATCTTCGTTCTGAATATCATCAGCTGAAGGTTAGAACTGAGGATATTCCAAAGACGGCTTTCAAAACTCGGTACGTGCATTATAAATTCCTAGTCATGTCCTTTGGATTGACTAATGCTCCTGCTGCCTCCATGGATATGATTAACCGGGTATTCAAAGAATATTTGGATCACTTTGTGGTCGTCTTTATTGATGACATCCTTATTTATTCCAAAAGCCGTGAAGATCATGAGCAACACTTGAGGCTGGTACTCCAAAAGCTTCGTGAATATAAGCTTTATGCCAAGTTGAAGAAATGCGAGTTCTGGCTGAAGGAGGTAGCATTCCTTGGGCACGTAGTATCAAGTCGTGGAATATCGGTTGACCAGGCAAAGATTGAAGCTATTCAAAGCTGGGAGCAACCTAAATCAGTGACCAAAGTACGTAGCTTTCTTGGTTTAGCTGGTTATTATCGGAGATTCGTGGAAGGATTTTCTCGAATTGCTACTCCATTAACTCAGCTGACTCAAAAAGATACAAAGTTTGGTTGGAGCGAAGAATGTGAGAAGAGTTTTGAAGAACTCAAGAGGAGACTCATTTCAGCACCTGTTCTAACAATACCATCTGGCTCGGAGGGATTTGTCATCTACAGTGATGCTTCGAGCAAAGGGTTGAGATGCGTTCTCATGCAACATGGAAAAGTCATTGCCTATGCATCAAGACAACTCAAGGAATATGAGAGGAATTATCCTACTCATGATCTAGAGTTGGCAGCTGTTGTCTTTGCACTTAAAATTTGGAGGCATTACTTGTATGGGGAGAAGGTGGAGATCTTTACGGATCATAAAAGCCTCAAATATTTCTTCACTCAAAAGGAACTCAACATGTGACAACGACGTTGGCTTGAACTGTTGAAAGATTATGATCATACCATTCAATACCATCCTGGAAAAGCGAACGTGGTAGCTGACGCATTGAGTAGAAGATCATATGTAAGTACGAGTGCGATATTGTCAACACAAAGGCCCATTTTGTGTGACTTGCAAAGGATGGAGATAGAATTAAAGACTTCAGGGACCTATGTGATGATGGCGAATATACGAGTAGAACCAACTTTAATCGATAAAGTTAAAGCTGCTCAAGCTACAGACCTGGAGCTGATGCGTATGAGGAAGAAAGTGAAAGAAGGTGCTATGTCGGAAGCAAGAATCGATGAATAAGGACTACTTCGAGTCAACTCCAGACTTTGTGTTCCTAACAACCCTGATTTAAAGTATGAAATCACGATGGAGGCGCACAACACACCGTTTGTAATCCATCTTGGAAGTACCAAAATGTATCATGATCTTCGTCATACATTTTGGTAGAGCAATATGAAAAGAGAGATAACGCTGTTTATCTCAAGGTGTCTGACTTGTTAACGAGTCAAAGCGGAGCATCAAGTACCAAAAGGTCCATTGCAACCACTTGAAATTCTAGAATGGAAGTAGGAGCACATTACCATGGATTTCGTTACCGGTCTTCCTAAAGTTTCTCAAGGTATAGATGCGATTTGGGTCATTGTTGATAGATTGACCAAGTCTGCTCATTTCTTACCGATACGAGAAACTTATACACTTGAGCGTCTTGCTCGTATGTACATAAACGAGATTGTAAGACTGCATGGTATGCTAGTATCCATAGTTTCTAATCGAGACCCAAGATTCACTTCACGAGTTTGGGTTAGTTTACAAAAAGCTATGGGCACAGATTTATGATATAGTTCGGCATATCATCCTCAGACAGACGGACAATCAGAGAGGACTATTCAAATTCTAGAAGATTTATTAAGACTCTGTGTCCTTGACTTTAAGGGAAGTTGGGACAAGTTCTTACCATTGGTGGAGTTTTCCTACAACAATAATTATCAAGCAAGTATTGGGATGACTCCATTCGAAGCATTGTATGGAAGAAAATGTCGTTTTCCAGTATGCTGGGATGAGGTGGGTGAAGCAATGTTGTTGGGACCGGAGTTGGTACGTATGACTACAGAAAAGATTCGAACGATCCGACAACGTATAAAAACCTCACAAGATCGACAAAAAAGTTATGCTGATCTTCATCGAAAGGACGTGGAATTTGATATAAGAGATCATGTGTTCTTACGTGTTGCTCCATGGAAAGGAGTTACGAGATTTAGAAAGAGAGGAAAGCTCAATCCCCGATTCATCGGTCCATTTTTAATCCTCGATCGAGTAGGAACTGTGGCTTATAGACTCGCTTTACCGCCAAGTATGTCTCGTGTTCATAACATTTTTCACATATCCATGTTATGTAAATATGTGGAAGACCTGAACCACATTATTGAGTTAGAACCGGACGAAATAGAAGAAGATTTGACGTATGAAGAAGTTCCTATTCAAATCTTGGATAAGAAGGAACATATTCTACGCTCCAAGGTTATACCTCAAGTCAAAGTTTTGTGGAGAAACCACGATGTTGAGGAAATGACTTGGGAGTTAAAATCTGAAATGAAATCAAGGTATCCTTACCTCTTCGACATACCAGGTACGTAACCTAATTTCGAGGGCGAAATTTCATAAGAAGGGGAGGTTGTAAGACCCTAACTTTTTGAATAAAGATGAATTTTCTATAAATATTATTTTTGAATATTATGGAGTGAAATTGATATAATATTATAGTTGTGGGTAATATTTACAAATTTTGCAAAGTACGCAAGTTGTTATATAATATTCGATTGGTCGGGAAATATTCGTTTTAAACAGGAAATATTCGTACGACGGCACAATCATTGGTGGACCCCACAATAGAATTATTGTCGGATTGAGAAAACGACAAAAATATTTTTATAAAAATAACAGCAGAAGTTTTACTGTTGATACAGTTGAACTACTCGGTAGTAAAAGTACAGTAATACGCGTGGTTGCATAGTAGCACACGATATTAATTATTAATGCTTACGTGAGAAGTCACTCAGTTTTGCTTATTTTATGGACCCCCATTTACCCGTTTTTCAAAATAATCGGTAGAAAATTATTTATATAATAAAAGGTGGGGGCCCACAAGTGGGACCCATGTGTATGACAAAGTCTTGGGTGGAAGACAAATTGTCACATGAATTGATGGGGGGGAAAGAATTTAATGGATACGGGAGGAGTAATATTATTGGTACTATATATATTTGATATATTGACTTTTGAGGAATGGAGGAGTATTATTTTCAAGGCACCGTGTGCTTATATGTATATATATATATATATATATATATATATATATATATATATAGTATATTTTGTTTTTACTTGATTCGATTGTTACGTATAACATCCGTGGCTGCTATAATTTCGTTCGTCAAATTATCATTCGGTGCAACAATGAACTGATGTTATATATATATATATATATATATATATATATATATATATATATATATAATATTATATTTTATATAAAAGATTTTGTTTTAATTATGGACCGTCAGATTAAAGTAAATCAATCTGGACCGTTCATGAATTAGTTACTATGCATTCCATTTTTCTATAAATAGCAGCTCATTCCTTCATTATTTTCTTACGAATTCACTGAACTCTAGAGAGAGAAATTATAGAGAAGCTATAGAAAAGTATTCTGCTCCTTCCCTACTCTTATATTCAATTTATTTTACGGTAAGGGGTGTTATTCTTTCTTATTCATGAAGAGAACTGTTGTTGTTCCATTTCTTATTATTCTGTTGGAATAACCTGTATACGCGGTCTACCCTATACTTGGTGACATTCTTTTGTTATTCTGTTGGAACATCCTGTCTGTGTGTTTTACACCGGATCTGGTTCCGTTTTTATTATTATTCTGTTGGAACATCCTGTCTGTGTGTTTTACACCGGACCTGGTTCCGTCTTTATTATTATTCTGTTGGAACATCCTGTTTGTGTGTTTTACACCGAACCTGGTTCCGTCTTTATTATTATTCTGTTGGAACATCCTGTCTGTGTATTTTACACCGGACCTGGTTTCGTCTTTATTATTATTCTGTTGGAATAACCTGTCTGTGCGGTCTATCGCATGCATGGTGATTTCTTTTGTTATTCCATTCTTTATTATACTCAGTTGGTTAAGTTTTGACTTCTATACTCCATAAAATTTGTGGAATATCCTTGATAATTGCGTTTCATCCAGTATCTTTTCATGAAAATATTCTTCTAAGCATTCTTGAATTTTACTCCACAAAGCAGTATCATGTTGACAATTTGGACGTTGTTAATTCTTGCATAAATTAATTCTTGAACTTGTTTTATTGAATTCTTATATCATTGTCATCATCCTCATGTTTATAAAATGTTAAAAGTCATCTGTGGCCTGTAGTGCATAGATGGACTTGGTATGATTATGACCAAGGATTATTCGGTATAATCATGATCGTAATGTTACAAATGATGAGGTAAAAGTCCTTATTGGCCCGTAGTGCATTGATGAACAGTTGTTGGCATGATCATGACCATTAATGAATACACGAATATCCTTGGCCGTAGTACAGGGGTGATTCGATGACGTAGATTATTTTATTAAGCTGAGTCCTAGTGAAACAGTGTTGAAAAACCTTTTAAATCATAGAAGATAGTAGATTTTATTCTCTACTTGACTCTTTTAATGGATTACTTGTTCCGCTGCAGTTAAACTTGATGTTCGTTATATTTTATTAGTTTAACACTGTTGAAGGCTAATAAACTTGATAATTTATTTTGCATTATCTTAGTCATAATATTTCTTACTGGGCTAGTTGAGCTCACCCTTTCTTTCACTGTTCTCTTCAGGAAATGAGAATATAGCTGGGACGAGTCGAGGAACGGAGTGATGGACCAGATGATAGTATTAGTAGTCCTCACTATTCTATTAAATAGTGTGACAATAATTGTAATGAGGACTCCTTTTGAGTTTGTATAGTCTCTAGTAGACAATAATTGTATTCAAACTCACAGTTATGTTTTGTCGTATTGTACACGACAGTTGTATTAGTAAGTTGTATTTGTATTCTGTACCATGTATCTGACGACCCAAGATGGGTGATGTATACCTAATTTTGGGGGCGTCACATCAGGCACTAGTACAAAACCATAAAAAGACAACACTTAAAAGATGACGCTTTTATAAAAAAAGTTGTGGTATATTTTTTACAACGTTTTTTTAACAAAACATTGTAGATACATATGAAAAAATGTTATGTATTTATATGGGCAATTTTTGGTTTTAAATAGATAACATTTTTTTTAAAAAACGTTATCTATGTAAAAAACATGGAGCAAAAAAAAATGCGGAAGTGAAAATTTGAAACTAAAACAAGGTCTATACTTTCTCTCTCTCTAGTGTGGTCATCAGCTGAGGAGGCACGTACAGAAGAATATCTTTTCTTCTTCTTCATTCACGGTCACGGCCAAGTAGTTGAGCTGAGCTGCACTCTCCTCCCACAGAGGAGAGATAAAGATGAGCGACCGCGACAGAATCCATGATCGGGAACGAGATCGTGAAGGGACAAAGACAAGAAAAAATGACCGCCACCGCACTCCCTCTCCTGACCCTGCGCGGAAGCGCCCACAAGGGCGGTGAGTGCAGTGAGAAGGACAGGCGGCGGGATGCTGCCGCGGTGGATCTGAACAAAAAAAAAACTACATTTTTTTCTCTCTTTGTGGATCTGACAGTGATACACACACACACACACACACATATATATATATATATATATATATATATATATATATATATATATATATATATATATATATATATACAGTATTCTGATCGGAATTAATGGCGTCAGAGCAGTTAATGGCCGACGGAGGACCACGTTACGTTCAAATGCAATCGGAGCCCTCGCCGTCAATTATATCGTCGTTTTTATCTTTCCGTCATAACCCTCCCGAGTCAACTCGAATGTTCGATGAGTTGCCTAAGGACAAAATTATTAAAGTTTCTCGTCCTGATGCCGGCGATATTAGCCCCATCCTTCTTTCTTACACCATTGAGTTTCGTTGCAAACAGGTACGATCTCTGCCTGTATACGAAATTCAGATTGTTGGTTCATTACTAATTACTATTGTGTTCATGCTTAAATTCATGAATCATATCGTTTATACGAATTTGTATAATTTATTGGTCCGAATTTCAGTTGTAGATGAAAGTGAGAGTGCTTGTGGATGTTTGAATTTAGCCATGGGAGTTGATTTCTGAATTATCTAAGTTAAAGTTCAATTCTTTAACCTATTATTTAGTGACCGAGAAAGATGAAAAAGTAGAGGGTAGAAATTAAATTTTAAACTATCTTGTCAATTGTTTAAAGCTTGGACTTTTATTAGTTGAGGATTCTATATATTTTAAGATGCTTAGGATTCAATTTTAAAAAATATAAATTTGAACTGAATTTACTTTATTGGGGTTTTTGGAAAGGAGCAGTGAAATTGTTAGTACGTGACCAGTTGAACTATGAAATATCTTATCAACTTGATTAAAGATAAGAGAACAATTATTTAAGTTTAATATTCAACCATCTTTTCAGACACATAAAATTTTTGCTTGTTAGTAATTTTTTTGATCTCTAGGTATGTTATATAGTCATTAACTAAATGGTGCTTTAAGGCTGTGGTTTGGATATATTATCTTAATGTTTTTAACAACAATTTAAGTCTAGCGTCATTTGTTTTTCAAATTGTTTTACAGTTCATGTAAGACCCCAACTTATTAATGAATAAAATCAAATTTTCTCTAAATATTATTGTGAATAATAAGGTGTTAATTTGATATAATGCTTTGGTTATGGGTGAAATGTGCAAATTTTGCAAAATAAGCAAGTGGTTATAAAATATTCATTTTGTCAGGAAATATTTGTTTGGTCGTGGAATATTCTTGCTGTCGGGGAATATTCGTACGACGGCACAACCATTTGTGGCCCCCATAACGAAAAACGGTCGGATGAAGGAAACGACAAAAATTGAGTCTTTATAAATAATGGCGTGGTTGTTATCGTTAACACTGTTGGAATACTCGGTGGTTAAAATACAGTAATACGCGTGGTTGCACAGTAGCACACGATTTTGCACAGTATTTTTGAATTATTGATCCTTACGTAAGAAGGCATAATGAATTATTGATCTGATAATGGAAAATACTGTGCAACAACAATTATTGAAACAATAATAATATAAAATATCATCGCAGTAATTATTGAATCAATTAAATAAAATATTGAAATAATTGATCTGATTCAATAATTGCTACGTTGAAATTTTGTATTATTGTTGTTCAATAATTATTGCTGCATAGTATTTCCCATTATCAGATCAATAATTCATATTATTTGAATAATATTATTAGATAACATTATTGGCAATGTCTAGAAAGTTCTGTCTAAGAAGAGGTTTGGTCATCTAATTGAGCGCCAGTAAGGAGAAATCCTTATTGGAAAGCCCCCTCTTTCTTGGGAACGGCCTGGTTGCCATAATTATGATTCTATAATATTATTTGTGAATAATTAATTATTAATTTTTATGATAAGGAAATATTTATTTTATGCGGATATAATTGATGGATTTATTTATTTTATGTGAAAGAATTAATGTTGAGGTGTTTTTGTCGGAATGGATGTATTAAAAACTAAATCATTGTTCTTGAGATATATTGCATGAGTTATAATTTTTAATTTGACCATTGGATCGTTGTGATTTTTGGATATGTTATACATATATAAGTTGAGTATATATCCATATATTTTGAACCGTTAAAAATGAACGTATAATTTGTTATGAATTTTAAGAGGTGACTGATTTAGAAATTAGGTTTATAAATAATTTTGATGGAAAATTCTATAATTGAGTGGGCCCCACTTTTGGTTGGTGTGAAATGTGCTAGAATTTTTATTCAAATGTGGTGGGTGAGAATAGTAGCAGGTAAAGCCATCAGGTTGCAGGTCAAGTCTGCTTCGGTGTGCTAACATTTTCCTATAAATAGAAGGCTACGTTAGAATTGAAAATTACACCAGAATTCATAAGTTTTCTCTCTTTCTCTCTCTATATTATCGAGCGTATTTTGTGAGTATTTAGATACTTTGTGAGTTTTTATTTATCAGTGCAAGTTTCCTTCAACCTTATACCGATATTCCGAACATAAGTACTGTTATCTTGAGGTAAGAGATGTTATTTTCTTCTTAAATGATATTATTTTCTTCAATATCATTATGCCGAAATATTGGTTTGAACTTTTTATCAAATTTGAAACTTTTTGTGTCGGGGTTACTATTCACGTATATGGCACTATTCACGTATACAACACTATTCACGAATACGACACTATTCACCGAAAAATAAAATTTTTCCTTTTTGTCCAAGATGTCTATTATGGTTACTATCTTTGATTGTATCCATGTTTTGATCTTTATTTTTGAATTCTACTTCACAATTGGTTGTTATGGAGTATTATTGCACTTGGATAAACTGTAATACGAATCCCTAATATTTGTCCTTTTGTCTCACTAGGTTCGTTTTCTTTAAAATATTTTTCATCATCCTCAGTCCTAAATGATGATATTACTGAATATCTTTGGCCTGTAGTGCAAAGATGAATGATTAACTGATGAATATCTTTGGCCCGTAGTGCAAATATGAACAGGTGTTGAGATGAACATGACCGACTGGTGATACAAATGAATATCTTTGGCCTGTAGTGCAAAGATGAATATTTGATTAAAGATGGTTATTGATTGTTGTTACAGAGATAAAATATTGATGATGAACTTTTAAATATTAGAAGATAGTAGAACTCATTCTCTACTTGACTCTTCTAATGGTTTGCTGTTTTCGCTGCAATTGTTGATCTAAAACTTGTTGTTTTTAATATTTTATCAGATTTTTCCCTGTTGAAGACTAATGATAAGTTGTTGTATATTATCTTAGTTATAATATTCTTTAATGGGCTAGTTGAGACGAGAATATAGCGGGAACTAGTCGGGGTGTGGAGTGATGTTTCTAGTCAGTGGTGTTAATAGTCCTCTCAATAATTGTAATGAGGACTTATTTGAGTGTGGATATTGTCTAGAAGATAATATTTGTATTTAAACTTACAGTATTGTGTTGTTGTATTTTGTTCGACAAGTGTTTTAATGAAGTTGTATTTGTTTCTGTACCATGTATTTGACGACTCAGAATGGGTGATGTATACCTATTTTGGGGGCATCACAGTTGGTATCAGAGCTTAGGGATATGGTCTCTGGCGGAGATCGGGGAATAGAACTAGGAGGGGAGAGACGAGTAAATCCTTCGCTAGTGTGTCCTACGTAAGCTTATTTATTGGTTGGTCATAATATAGGGATATTATGTGATATATTAATTTGTTTAATTAACCCTTGTTTTATGGAAGTATTTGAGAATGGCAACCAAGAATGTTAACAATGGAGTATATGAGACTGTGGAACAACCTTTAGTCACAAATCAGGAGAACGTGCAACAGGAAGGCAATATTCCTCCTGTAAACAACGTTACTGAGCAAACGATGAATGATGGAATGTTTAAGAGCTTTTTGCAGTTCATGCAAAATCAGACGAGGGAGACTCATGTGCAGAATACGGGTGGAAATGATAACAAAGCGCAGTTTGTCACGGCCAAGCAGTTCAAAGAGTTGGGACCACCAGACTTTCAGGGAAAGCCGGATCCGATCAAGGCGAAAATGTGGGTCAAGCAAATTACCAAGATATTCGATGTCTTGGGATGCACGGAGGAACAGAGGGTTTCATTCGCCACCTTTATGTTCTGCGGTGAGGCAGACTACTGGTGGGATTCTGTGAAGCGTACCCAGCCTGATGCATTCAACATGTCCTGGAAAATGTTTCAGAAACTGTTTAATGACAAGTACTTTCCTGAAAGTATTCGTCATATGAAGGAGGTAGAGTTTATTAGACTGGAACAAAACAACATGACGGTGTCCCAGTACGAGGCGAAGTTTGCAGAGTTATCCAAGTTTGCACCTCATTTGGTCGAGAATGAGGAACGAATGACAAGGATGTTTTTGAGAGGTTTAAAACCCGAGATTCGACAATATCTTATCTCTCATAAATTTTCTTTATATTCAGATATTGTAAACAGGGCTCAATTATTAGAGCGAGATAATGAGTATATTCAACCGAAGGAACACAACCAAGGTAATACCGATGGCAGCGGTCATCGGACCAATGAAAACCAGCAGGGAGGAAAATATTAGCACAAAAGCGGTAACCACTCTAGTGGAAATCGTGGGCGTGATAATAGAAGGAGCGAGTCGGGAGGAGATTTCAAGAAGAGAAGGTACAACAATGATAACGTGAAAACGTCAGCACAAACATCAACTGTTTCTAGCGGAGGAGAACGAGCACCGGTCGTTTGTTACAAATGCAGGAAAGAGGGACATATCATCCTAAACTGGCCACAACAATCCAAGGTATGATATTACTGTGGAAAGGAGGGTCATATATGTGACGCCCCCAAAACAGGTATAAAACACCTATTCTGAGTTGTCAATAATATGGTACAGAAACAACTACAACTTTATTAATACAACATAAAAACTATGAGTGTAAATACAAATATTGTCATCTAGACAATATCCACACTCAAATAAGTCCTCATTACAATTTGGAACAATATTTTACAAAAAAATGGTGAGGACTACTAAAACAACTTCCTAGAACCTTCATTCCATACCCCGACTAGTACTTGCTACATTCTCGCCTCCTGAGAAGAAAATGGAACAACAAGGAAAAGGGTGAGCTCAACTAGCCCAGTAAAGAATATTATGACTAAGATAATATACAACAAATTATCGTTAGTCTTCAACAGGGAAAAATTTAATAGAATATAATAGACAACAAGTTTTCAATCAATGTTCGCAGCGGAAAATAATAATTCATAGAGAAGTTATGTAGAGAATGAAATCTACGATTATCTATGAATTTAAAAGCTCATCATCAATATTTTATCCCTGTAACATCAATCAATAAATATCTTGAATCAAATAGTCATCTTTGCACTACAGGCCAAAGATATTCATCAGTTGGTCATGTTCACCTCAACACCTGTTCATCTTTGCACTACGGGCCAAAGATATTCATCAGAAATCATTCATCTTTGCACTACAGGCCAAAGATATTCAGTTATATCATCATTTAAGACTGAGGATGATGAAAAATATTTTTAAGGAAACGAATCTAGTGAAACAAAATAATAAATATTAAGGATTCGTATTTCAGCTATTCCATGTTCAAAAATACCTCATAAATAATCATAGTGGAGTAAAATTCAAGAATGATCAAAACATGGATACAATCAAAGCTAGTATCCAGAATAGATATTTTGGACGAAAAGAAGAAAATTTCATTTTTCGGTGAATAGTAACTCGTGAATAGTAACTCGTGAATAGTAACTCATGAATAGTAACCCCGACATGAAAAGTTCCAAATTTGATAAAAATTTAGATCAATACTTCGGCATAATGATATTGAAGAAAATAATATCATTTAAGAAAAAAAATAACATCCCTTACCTCGGAAAGACGGTACTTCTGACTGGAATACTAGATATAGTGCTGAAAGAAACTTGCACCGTATAGCAACACTCAAAGTATCAAATACTCACAAGAATACGCTCGATATAGAGAGAAAAATAGAGAGAAACTTGTGTTTCTGGTGTGATTTTCAATTCTAACCTAAGCACCCTATTTTTATAGGAAAATGCTTAGAACACCAAAGCAGAAAATTTAATATAATAATAATATATTTATCAAATTTTCCTTAGCCCACCTCTAGACATCTGATCTCAGCCCATTTATATCACATGTTAGCCCACTTAAATGCCAAAAAACGTTTTTCTTTAAAATAATAAATAAAACTTCCAAAAATCAATTATTTCAGAACTTCAAAACTTCAATAATTCATAATAAATAGCCCTTTTATCAGAAAATTCGAATCTCGCTAGTTTTTATAGGAAATTCAATTCTCTACAACTTTGCAGAAGAAAGTTTTTCCAAATTCCAAACAAAAATTGACCGAAATTCATAAACGGGCGATTTTACAGTCAATAATAAATTTTCGGTCAAGAATTGTGTCCACCAAAACACAAAACATGTGTTAATCATTTAATGCCACAAAAATACTCTTCCTCCTCATATACTCATATATCCCACATTCATTGTAAAAATATCACCATCAATATATTATTAAAATAATATATTTAAATGAATTATTTTATCAGAAAAAGATAAAATATTAATTTTCAACAATTGTCACATTAAAAATTTTCTCCATCTATATCCACATAAAATAAATATTTTCCTCATCATATAAATCAATAATTAATTATACACAAATAATATTACAGAATCACAGTACTGGCAACCAGGCCGTTCCTAGGAAAGAGGGGGCTTTCCAATAAGGATTTCTCCTTACTGGCGCGCAATTAGATGACCAAACCTCTCCTTAGACAGAACTTTCTAGACATTGCCAATAATGTTATCTAATAATATTATTCAGATAATATGAATTACTGCTCCGATAATGAAAAATACTGCGTAGTGACAATTATTGAAACAACAGTAATATAAAATATCAACGCAGCAATTATTGAATCAATAAAATACAATATTGAACAGTAATTATTGTAATAATTATTGAGTAGTGGCTTCTTACGTAAGAATCAATAATTGGTGCAATACCGTGTGCTACGCGTATTACCGTGTTTTAACCACCGGGTATTCCAACAGTATTAACGGTAACAACTACGCCGTTATTTATAAACAACTTATTTTTGTCGTTTTCTTCATCCAATCGCTTTCTGTTATGGGGCCCACACAAGGCTGCGCCGTCGTACGAATATTCCCCGACAACAAGAATATTCCACGACCAAACAAATATTCCCCGACAACAATGAAATTTTATAACCACTTGCTTATTTAAAATATTTGCGCATTTTACCCATAACTAACCACATTAATCAAATCAACCCTTACTATTTCAGAATTAAATTTCATTTATTAATAATTTGGGGTCTTACAACCTCCCCTCCTTATGAAATTTCTTCCTCGAAATTGACATACGTACCTGGTGTTTCGAAAAGATGAGGATACCTCGCTTTCATTTCCGTTTCTAACTCCCAGGTCATTTCCTCAATAGCATGGTTTCTCCACAAAACTTTAACTTGTGGTATGACCTTCGTGCGTAGGACATGCTCCTTCTTATCCATGATCTTGACAGGTACCTCCTCGTACGTTAAGTCTTCAGTTATCTCGTCCGGTTCTAACTCAATAACATGGTTCGGGTCTTTCACATATTTACGAAGCACAGATATATGAAAAATATTATGAACACGAGACATACTTGGAGGTAACGCAAGTCTATAGGCCACATTTCCTACTCGGTCAAGAATCTGAAATGGACCAATAAATCGTGGATTGAGCTTTCCTCTCTTCCCAAATCTTGTAACTCCTTTCCATGGAGCTACACGTAATAATACATGATCCCTAATGTTAAATTCCACGTCCTTTCGATGAAGATCCACATAACTCTTTTGTCGATCCTGTGCCGTTTGTATACGTTGTCGAATCGTTTGGATCTTCTCTGTAGTCATTCGTACCAACTCTAGTCCCAACAACGTTGCTTCTCCCACCTCATCCCAACATACTGGAGAGCGACACTTTCGTCCATACAATGCTTCAAAGGGAGCCACACCTATACTTGCCTGATAACTGTTGTTGTAGGAGAATTCTACCAATGGTAGGTACTTATCCCAACTTCCTTTGAAATCTAGGACACAAAGTCTTAATAGATCTTCAAGAGTTTGAATAGTCCTCTCTGATTGCCCGTCCGTTTGAGGATGGTATGCCGAACTGAACCGTAAATCCGTGCCCATAGCTTTTTGTAAGCTAACCCAAAATCTTGAAGTGAATCTTGGGTCACGATCCGAAACTATGGATACTGGCATGCCATGCAACCTTACAATCTCATTCACGTACATACTAGCAAGACGTTCAAGGGAATAAGTCTCTCGTATCGGCAAGAAATGAGCAGACTTGGTTAATCTATCAACTATAACCCAAATAGCATTTATGCCTTGAGAAACCGTGGGAAGACCCATAACAAAATTCATGGTAATGTGTTCCCACTTCCATTTCGGAATCTCAAGTGGTTGCAATGGACCCTTTGGTACTTGATGCTCTGCCTTTACACGTTGACAAGTTAAACACCTCGAGATAAACTTTGCAATCTCTCTCTTCATATTGTTCCACCAAAATATATGTCGAAGATCACGATACATTTTAGTACTTCCAGGATGGATTGCAAATGGTGTATTGTGTGCCTCCATCATGATCTTGTACTTTAAATCAGAATCGTTAGGAACACAAAGTCTGGAGTGGACTCGAAGTATTCCTTCTTCATCGATTCTTGCTTCTGGAATAGCACCTTCTTGCACTTTCTTCTTCATCCGCATCAGCTCCGGGTCTGTAGCTTTAGCAACTTTAACTTTATCGATTAAAGTTGGTTCTACACGTATACTTGACATCATCGCACTCGTTCCTGCATATGATCTTCTACTCAACGCGTCAGCTACCACGTTTGCCTTTCTAGGATGGTATTGAATAGTGTGGTCGTAATCTTTTAACAGCTCGAGCCAACGTCGTTGCCGCATGTTGAGTTCTTTTTGAGTGAAGAAATATTTGAGGCTTTTATGGTCTGAATATATCTCCACTTTCTCCCCATATAGATAGTGCCTCCAGATCTTTAGCGCGAAAACGACTGCTGCCAACTCTAGATCATGAGTAGGATAATTTCTCTCATATTCTTTAAGTTGTCGCGAGGCATAGGCTATGACTTTCCCACGTTGCATGAGAACACATCCTAACCCTTTGCCTGAAGCATCGCTGTAGATAACAAATCCATCCGAACCAGATGGTATTGTCAGAACAGGTGCCGAAATGAGTCTCCTCTTAAGCTCTTGGAAACTCTTCTCGCATTCTTCGCTCCATACGAATTTAATATCCTTCCGAGTTAGCTGAGTTAACGGGGTAGCGATTCGAGAAAACCCTTCTACGAATCTCCGATAATAACCAGCTAAGCCCAGAAAACTACGTACATCGGTCACCGTCTTCGGTTGCTCCCAGCTTTGTATTGCTTCAATCTTCGCCGGGTCCATAGATACTCCATGTTTCGACACCACGTGCCCTAGGAATGCTACTTCCTCAAGCCAGAACTCGCATTTCTTTAACTTAGCATATAACTTGTTTTCACGCAACCTTTGGAGTACCAGCTTCAAATGGTGCTCATGATCTTCACGGCTTTTGGAATATATGAGGATGTCATCAATAAAGACAACAACGAACTGATCCAAATAATCCTTGAATACTCGGTTCATCATATCCATGAAAGCCGCAGGAGCATTAGTCAATCCAAAAGACATGACTAAGAATTCATAATGCTCGTACCGAGTTCTAAAGGCAGTCTTCGGAATATCCTCAGTTTTAACCTTCAGCTGATGATATCCAGAACGAAGATTGATTTTTGAAAAGAATTGTGCTCCTTGTAACTGGTCAAACAGGTCATCAATACGAGGTAGCGGATTCTTATTCTTGATAGTGACATGGTTTAATTCCCGATAATCGATACAAAGTCGCATACTCCCGTCTTTCTTCTTTACAAATAAAACAGGAGCACCCCAAGGAGATGTACTAGGACGAATGAAACCGATGTCCAACAACTCTTGTAGTTGGACTTTTAACTCCTGAAGTTCAATAGGAGCCATTTGATATGGGGTTTTAGAAATGAGCTTTGTACCAGGTTCAAGATCAATGAAGAATTCAACTTCACGTTCTGGGGGTAGACCGAGAAGTTCTTCAGGAAATACGTCAGGAAAGTTACTAACAACAGGAATATTATTCAAATTTGACGTGTCTTTATTCAAATCCATAACATGGGCTAGGAAAGCTTGACATCCGTTTTTTAATAAACAAATGGCTTTATGACTTGATATGACAGTGATTGATTTTAATGGCTTTGTTGCTTGAATTCGAACAACAGGTTGATTAGGAATATGAAAACTAACCACCTTACGAAAACAATCAATTTTGGCATGATGAGTAGTTAACCAATCAATTCCTAAAATCACGTCAAATGCAAGTATCTTTAAAGAGATAAGGTCAACAGGTAAGGTGATGGTGCCAACTTGGATCAAACAAGATTTATAAACAGTGGATGTGATAAAAGTTTCCCCTAACGGAGTCTCCACAGATAAATCAAAGTCTAATTTCTCCGGAGTCAAGTTTAAACGTTGAGCACAAGCAGGAGAAATAAATGAATGGGTAGCACCGGTATCTAGTAAGGTATAAACTTCACATAAATTTATGATTAGCTTACCTGTGATCACCTCGTTTGGGTTCCTCGCATGTTGACCAGTCACGACAAACGCTCTTCCAGGAACCGTTGACTTTGACTTTTCTGGGACAGCCTTTTGAGTCACCGTCCCTGCTGAACTTGGTTTCGCTATCGTATAATCTCGAGCGATATGTCCCTCCTTTCCACAATTATAGCATACCTTGAACTGTTGTGGACAGTTTGGGCTAATATGTCCCTCTTTTCCATATTTATAGCATATGACTGGTGGTCGTTCTCCTCCCTTGGAACCAGTTGCTGCTGGTGCTGACGTCTTCGTATTATCATTGTTGAATCTCCTCTTTTTAAAATCTCCTCCCGACTCGCTTCTTCTATTTTCATAGCCACGATTACCTCCAGAGTGGTTGTCGTTCTTGTCTGTACTTTTCTTTCTCCGCTGGTTATCATTGATCTGATGACTGTTGTTACCGATATGATCCTGGTTGTTGTCCCTCGGTTGACCGTACTCGTTATCTCGCTCCAACAATTGAGCCCTGTTGACAACATCTGAATAGAGAGAAAATTTATGAGAAATGAGATATTGACGTATGCCGGGTTTCAAACCTCTCAGAAACATCCGTGTCATACGTTCCTCATTCTCCACCAAATGAGGTACAAACCTGGACAACTCTGCAAACTTCGCCTCGTACTGGGACACCGTCATGTTATTCTGCTCCAGTCTAATAAACTCTACCTCCTTCATGTGACGAATACTTTCAGGAAAGTACTTGTCATTGAATAGCTTCTGAAATATCTCCCAAGACATGCTGAGTACAGCTGGATGGGTACGCTTCACAGATTCCCACCAGTAGTCTGCCTCGCCACGGAACATAAAGGTGGCGAATGGAACCTTCTGTTCCTCCGTGCATCCCAAGACATCAAATATCTTGGTAATTTGCTTGACCCATGTCTCCGCCTTAATCGGATCTGGCTTTCCCCAGAATTCTGGTGGTCCCAACTCTTTGAACTGCTTGGATGTGACCAGCTGTGCGTTGCCATTGTTTCTTCCTATATTTTGAACAGGAATCTCCTTCGTCTGGTTTTGCATGAACCGCAAAAAACTTCTAAACATCTCATCGTTCATCGTCTGCTCATTGGTGTTGTTCACAGGAGGAACATTGCCAGCCTGTTGCACGTTCTCCTCGTTGGTGAGTACAGGTGTCTCCACGATTTCATTTACTCCACTGTTAACATTCTCAATCGACATTCTCAAATACTGCCATAAAACAAGGGTTAATTTAACAAATTAACAAATCACATAATATCCCTATATTATGACCGACCAGCAAATAAGCTTAGGTAAGACACACTAGCGAATGATTTACTCGTCTCTCCCCTCCTAGTTCTATTCCCCGATCTCCGCCAGAGATCATATCCCTAAGCTCTGATACCAACTGTGACGCCCCCAAAACAGGTATACAACACCTATTCTGAGTTGTCAATAATATGGTACAGAAACAACTACAACTTTATTAATACAACATAAAAACTATGAGTGTAAATACAAATATTGTCATCTAGACAATATCCACACTCAAATAAGTCCTCATTACAATTTGGAACAATATTTTACAAAAAAATGGTGAGGACTACTAAAACAACTTCCTAGAACCTTCATTCCATACCCCGACTAGTACTTGCTACATTCTCGCCTCCTGAGAAGAAAATGGAACAACAAGGAAAAGGGTGAGCTCAACTAGCCCAGTAAAGAATATTATGACTAAGATAATATACAACAAATTATCGTTAGTCTTCAACAGGGAAAAATTTAATAAAATATAATAGACAACAAGTTTTCAATCAATGTTCGCAGCGGAAAATAATAATTCATAGAGAAGTTACGTAGAGAATGAAATCTACGATTATCTATGAATTTAAAAGCCCATCATCAACATTTTATCCCTGTAACATCAATCAATAAATATCTTGAATCAAATAGTCATCTTTGCACTACAGGCCAAAGATATTCATCAGTTGGTCATGTTCACCTCAACACCTGTTCATCTTTGCACTACGGGCCAAAGATATTCATCAGAAATCATTCATCTTTGCACTACAGGCCAAAGATATTCAGTTATATCATCATTTAAGACTGAGGATGATGAAAAATATTTTTAAGGAAACGAATCCAGTGAAACAAAATAATAAATATTAAGGATTCGTATTTCAGCTATTCTATGTCCAAAAATACCTCATAAATAATCATAGTGGAGTAAAATTCAAGAATGATCAAAACATGGATACAATCAAAGCTAGTATCCAGAATAGATATTTTGGACGAAAAGAAGAAAATTTCATTTTTCGGTGAATAGTAACTCGTGAATAGTAACTCGTGAATAGTAACTCATGAATAGTAACCCCGACATGAAAAGTTCTAAATTTGATAAAAATTCAGATCAATACTTCAGCATAATGATATTGAAGAAAATAATATCATTTAAGAAAAAAAATAACATCCCTTACCTCGGAAAGACGGTACTTCTGACTGGAATACTAGATATAGTGCTGAAGGAAACTTGCACCGTATAGCAACACTCAAAGTATCAAATACTCACAAGAATACGCTCGATATAGAGAGAAAAATAGAGAGAAACTTGTGTTTCTGGTGTGATTTTTAATTCTAACCTAAGCACCCTATTTATAGGAAAATGCTTAGAACACCAAAGCAGAAAATTTAATATAATAATAATAATATATTTATCAAATTTTCCTTAGCCCACCTCTAGACATCTGATCTCAGCCCATTTATATCACATGTTAGCCCACTTAAATGCCAAAAAACGTTTTTCTTCAAAATAATAAATAAAAATTCCAAAAATCAATTATTTCGGAACTTCAGAACTTCAATAATTCATAATAAATAGCCCTTTTATCAGAAAATTCGAATCTCGCGAATTTTTATAGGAAATTCAATTCTCTACAACTTTACAGAAGAAAGTTTTTCCAAATTCCAAACAAAAAATGACCGAAATTCATAAACGGGCGATTTTACAGTCAATAATAAATTTTCGGTCAAGAATTGTGTCCACCACACACAAAATATGTGTTAATCATTTAATGTCACAAAAATACTCTTCCTCCTCATATACTCATATATCCCACATTCATTGTAAAAATATCACCATCAATATATTATTAAAATAATATATTTAAATGAATTATTTTATCAGAAAAAGATAAAATATTAATTTTCAACAATTGTCACATTAAAAATTTTCTCCATCTATATCCACATAAAATAAATATTTTTCTCATCATATAAATTAATAATTAATTATACATAAATAATATTACAGAATCACAGTACTGGCAACCAGGCCGTTCCCAGGAAAGATGGGGCTTTCCAATAAGGATTTCTCCTTACTGGCGCGCAATTAGATGACCAAACCTCTCCTTAGACAGAACTTTCTAGACATTGCCAATAATGTTATCTAATAATATTATTCAGATAATATGAATTACTGCTCCGATAATGAAAAATACTGCGTAGTGACAATTATTGAAACAACAGTAATATAAAATATCAACACAACAATTATTGAATCAATAAAATATAATATTGAACAGTAATTATTGTAACAATTATTGAGTAGTGCCTTCTTACGTAAGAATCAATAATTGGTGCAATACCGTGTGCTACGCGTATTACCGTGTTTTAACCACCGGGTATTCCAACAGTATTAACGGTAACAACTACGCCGTTATTTATAAACAACTTATTTTTATCGTTTTCTTCATCCAATCGCTTTCTGTTATGGGGCCCACACAAGGCTGCGCCGTCGTACGAATATTTCCCGACAACAAGAATATTCCACGACCAAACAAATATTCCCCGACAACAATGAAATTTTATAACCACTTGCTTATTTAAAATATTTGCGCATTTTACCCATAACTAACCATATTAATCAAATCAACCCTTACTATTTCAGAATTAAATTTCATTTATTAATAATTTGGGGTCTTACAATATAGCTCAAGAGTGTTCTATAGCAAAACCAAGTTCAGCGGGGATGGTGACTCCAAAAGCTATCCCAGATAAGTCGAAATCAGTTGTTCCTAGAAGAGTATTTGTCGTGACTGGCTAAAACGCGAGAAACTGAACGAGGTGATCATGGGTATGCTAATCTTGAATTCTCACGAAGTTTATACTTTACTAAATACCGGTTCTACCCATTCTTTTATCTCTCCTGCTTGTGCTCAACGTTTAAACTTGACTATGGAGAAATTAGACTTTGACCTATCTATGGAGACTTCGTTAGGAGAAACTTTCATTATATCTATAGTTTATAAATCTTGCTTAATCCAAGTTGGCACAATCACATTACCTATTGACCTTATCTCTTTAAAGATACTTGCTTTTGATGTGATTTTAGGAATTGATTGGTTAACTACTCATCATGCCAAAATTGATTATTTTCGTAAGGTTGTTAGTTTTCATATTCCTAACCAACCTGTTTTGCGAATTCAAGTAACCAAACCATTAAAATCAATCGCTGTCATATCAAGCCATAAAGCCATTCGTTTATTGAAAAACGGATGTCAAACTTTCTTAGCCTATGTTATGGACTTGAACAAAAACACGCCAGATTTGAATAATATTTCTGTTGTTAGTGAATTTCCTGAAGAACTTCCTGGTCTACCCCCAGAATGTGAAGTTAAATTCTTTATTGACCTTGAACCCGGTACAAAACCCATTTCTAAAACCCCATATCGAATGGCTCCTATTGAACTTCAGGAGTTAAAAGTCCAATTACAGGAATTGTTAGACATCGGTTTTATTTGTCCTAGTACGTCTCCTTGGGGTGCTCCTGTTTTATTGTAAAAAAGAAAGATGGGAGTATGCAACTTTGTATTGACTATCGAGAATTGAACCATGTCGCCATCAAGAATAGGTGTCCGCTACCTCGTATTGATGACCTGTTCGACCAGTTGCAAGGAGCACAATTCTTTTCAAAGATCGATCTTCGTTCTGGATATCATCAGCTGAAGATTAAAACTAATAATATTCCAAAGACTGCTTTCAGAACTCGGTACGTGCATTATGAATTCTTAGTCATGTCGTTTGGATTGACTAATGCTTCTGCTGCTTTCATGGATATGATGAACCGTGTGTTCAAAGAATATTTGGATCAGTTCGTTGTTGTCTTTATTGATGACATCCTCATCTATTCCAAAAGCCATGAAGATCATGAGCGCCATTTGAAGCTGGTACTGCAAAGGCTTCGTGATAACAAGCTATATGCTAAGTTAAAGAAATGTGAGTTCTGGCTTGAGGAAGTAGCATTCCTTGGGCACGTGGTGTCAAAACATGGAGTATCTGTTGACCCGTCGAAGATTGAAGCAATACAAAGTTGGGAGCAACCGAAGTCGGTGACCGAAGTACGTAGCTTTCTGGGCTTAGCTGGTTATTATCGGAGATTCGTGGAAGGATTTTCTAGAATCGCTACTCCGTTAACTTAGCTGACTCGGAAGGATACAAAATTCGGTTGGAGCGAGAATTGTGAGAAGAGTTTTCAAGAACTCAAGAGGAGACTCATTTCGGCACCTGTTCTGACAATACCATCTTGTTCGGATGGATTTGTTATCTATAGCGATGCTTCAGGCAAAGGGTTAGGATGTGTTCTCATGCAACATGGGAAAGTCATAGCCTATGCCTCGCGATAACTCAAAGAATATGAGAGGAATTATCCTACTCATAATTTGGAGTTGGCAGCAGTCGTTTTCGCGTTGATGATTTGGAGACACTACCTGTATGAGGAAAAAGTGGAGATCTATACGGATCATAAAAGCCTCAAATATTTCTTCACCCAAAAGGAACTCAACATGTGGCAACGACGTTGGCTTGAGCTGTTGAAAGATTACGATCATACCATCCAATATCATCCTAGAAAAGCGAACGTAGTAGCTGATGTATTGAGTAGAAGATCATATGCGGGTACGAGTGCAATGTTGTTAACACAAAGGCCCATTTTGTATGATTTGCAAAGGATGGAAATAGAGATGAAGGCTCTAAGTACCCACATGATGATATCAAATATACGGGTAGAACCGACTTTAATCGATAAAGTTAAAGCTACTCAAGCTACGGACATGGAGCTGATGCGTATGAAGAAGAAAGTGCAAGAAGGTGCTATTCCAGAAGCAAGAATCGATGAAGAAGGAATACTTCGAGTCAACTCCAGATTTTGTGTTCCTAATGATTCTGACTTGAAGCATAGAATCATGATGGAGGCACATAACACACCGTTTGTAATCCATCCTGGGAGTACCAAAATGTATCATGATCTTCGACATACATTTTGGTGGAGCAATATGAAAAGAGAGATCGCAGAGTTTATCTCGAGGTGTTTAACTTGTCAACGTGTAAAAGCGGAGCATCAAGTACCAAAGGGTCCATTGCAACCACTTGAGATTCCGAAATGGAAGTGGGAACACATTACTATGGATTTTGTTACGGGTCTTCCCAAGGTTTCTCAAGGCATAGATGTGATTTGGGTCATTGTTGATAGATTAACTAAGTCTGCTCATTTCTTACCTATATATGAGACTTATTCCCTTGAACGTCTTGCTAGTATATACGTGAATGAGATTGTTAGATTGCATGGCATGCTAGTATCCATAGTTTCGGATCGTGACCCAAGATTCACTTCACGATTTTGGGTTAGCTTGCAGAAAGCTATGGGCACGGATTTACGATTCAGTTCAGCATACCATCCTCAAACGGACGGGCAATCAGAGAGGACTATTCAAACCCTTGAAGATCTATTAAGACTATGTGTTCTAGATTTCAAAAGAAGTTGGGATAAGTACTTGCCACTGGTGGAATTCTCCTATAACAACAGTTATCAGGCAAGTATAGGTATGGCTCCATTTGAAGCCTTTTATGGACGAAAGTGTCGTTCTCCAGTATGCTGGGACGAGGTGGGTGAAGCAACGTTGTTGGGACCAGAATTGGTACGCATAACTTCAGAGAAGATCCAAACGATTCGACAACGTATACAAACGGCACAGGATCGATAAAAGAGTTATGCGGATCTTCATCGAAAGGATGTAGAATTTAGTATTGGGAATCATGTATTGTTACGTGTTGCACCATGGAAAGGAGTTACAAGATTTGGGAAGAGAGGAAAGCTCAATCCACGATTTGTTGGTCCATTTAAAATTCTTGATCGAATAGGAAATGTGGCATATCGACTCCCATTACCTCCAAGCATGTCTCGTGTTCATAATGTTTTTCACGTATCTGTGCTTCGTAAATATGTGAAAGACCCAAACCACATAATTGAGTTAGAACCAGACGAGATAGCCGAAGATTTAACGTACGAGAAGGTACCTGTTAAGATCTTGGATAGGAAAGAGCATGTTCTACGCACGAAGGTTATACCATAAGTTAAGGTTTTATGGAGAAACCATGCTATTAAAGAAATAACCTGGGAGTTGGAATCAGAAATGAAAGCGAGGTATCCTCACCTTTTCGAAACACCAGGTACGTACGTCAATTTCGAGGATGAAATTTCATAAGGAGGGGAGGTTGTAAGACCCCAACTTATTAATGAATAAAATCAAATTTTCTCTAAATATTATTATGAATAATAAGGTGTTAATTTGATATAATACTTTGGTTATGGGTGAAATGTGCAAATTTTGCAAAATAAGCAAGCGGTTATAAAATATTCATTTTGTCGAGAAATATTTGTTTGGTCGTGGAATATTCTTGCTGTCGGGGAATATTCGTACGACTGCGCAGCCATTTGTGGGCCCCATAACAAAAAACGATCGGATGAAGGAAATAACAAAAATTGAGTCTTTATAAATAACGGCGTAGTTGTTACCGTTAACACTGTTGGAATACCCGGTGGTTAAAATACAGTAATACGCGTGGTTGCACAGTAGCACACAGTTTTGCACAGTATTTTTGAATTATTGATCCTTACGTAAGAAGGCACTACTCAATAATTGTTACAGTAGTTACTGTTCAATATTTTATTTTATTGATTCAATAATTGCTGCGTTGATATTTTATATTATTGTTGTTTCAATAATTATTGCTGCACAGTATTTTTCATTATCAGATCAATAATTCATATTATTTGAATAATATTATTAGATAGCATTATTGGCAATGTCTAGAAAGTTCTGTCTAAGGAGAGGTTTGGTCATCTAATTGCGCGCCAGTAAGGAGAAATCCTTATTGGAAAGCCCCCTCTTTCTTGGGAACGGCCTGGTTGTCATAATTGTGATTCTGTAATATTATTTGTGAATAATTAATTATTGATTTATATGATAAGGAAATATTTATTTTATGTGGATATAATTGATGGATATATTTATTTTATGTGAAGGAATTAATGTTGAGGTGTTTTTATCGGAATGGAGGTATTAAAAATTAAATCACTGTTCTTGAGATATATTGCGTGAGTTATAATTTTTAATCTGACCGTTGGATCGTTGTGATTTTTGAATATGTTATACATATATAAGTTGAGTATATATCCACATATTTTTAACCGTTAAAAATGAACGTATAATTTGTTATGAATTTTAAGAGGTGACTGAAATTAGGTTTATAAAATGATTTTGGTAAAAAATTCTAGAATTGAATGGGCCCCACTTTTGGTTGGTGAGAAATGTGCTGGAATTTTTATTCAAATGCGGTGGGTGGGAATAGTAGCAGGTAAAGCCATCAGGTTGCAGGTCAAGTCTGTTTCGGCGTGCTAATATTTTCCTATAAATAGAGGACTAAGTTAGAATTGAAAATCACACTAGAATTCATAAGTTTTCTCTCTTTCTCTCTCTATATTATCGAGCATATTTTGTGAGTATTTAGATACTTTGTGAGTTTTTATTTATCAGTGCAAGTTTCCTTTAGCCTTATACCGATATTCCGAACAGAAGTACTGTTATCTTGAGATAAGAGATGTTATTTTCTTCTTAAATGATATTATTTTCTTCAATATCATTATGCCAAAATATTAGTTTGAACTTTTTATCAAATTTAGAACTTTTTGTGTCGGAGTTACTATTCACGTATACGGTACTATTCACGAATACGGCACTATTCACCGAAAAATAAAATTTTTCCTTTTTGTCCAAGATGTCTATTATGGTTACTATCTTTGATTGTATCCATATTTTGATCTTTATTTTTGAATTCTACTTCAGAATTGGTTGTTATGGAGTATTATTGCACTTGGATAAACTGTAATACGAATTCTTTAAAATATTTTTCATCATCCTCAGTCCTAAATGATGATATTACTGAATATCTTTGACCTGTAGTGCAAAGATGAATGATTAACTGATGAATATCTTTGGCTCATAGTGCAAAGATGAACAGGTGTTGAGATGAACATGACCGACTGGTGATACAAATGAATATCTGTGGCCTGTAGTGCTAAGATGAATATTTGATTACAGATGGTTATTGATTGTTGTTACAGGGATAAAATATTGATGATGGACTTTTAAATATTAGAAGTTAGTAGAACTCATTCTCTACTTGACTCTTCTAATGGTTTGCTGTTTCCGCTGCAGTTGTTGATCTAAAACTTGTTGTCTATTATATTTTATCAGATTTTTCCCTATTGAAGACTAATGATAAGTTATTGTATATTAACTTAGTCATAATATTTTTTACTGGGCTAGTTGAGCTCACCCTTTTCCTTTTTGTTCCATTTTTCGCAGGAGGCGAGAATATAGCGGGAACTAGTCGGGGTGTGGAGTGATGTTTCTAGTCAGTGGTGTTAGCAGTCCTCACTATTTTATAAAATAGTGTTTCAATAATTGTAATGAGGACTTATTTGAGTGTGGATATTGTCTAGAAGACAATATTTGTATTTAAACTCACAGTATTGTGTTGTCGTATTTTGCGCGACAAGTGTTTTAATGAAGTTGTATTTGTTTCTGTACCATGTATTTGACGACTCAGAATGGGTGATGTATACGTATTTTGGGGGCGTCACAGTTCAAGTGGCTATTAAAGAAGAAGGTGCTCCGGACTGACCCAATTGAAAATAATTAGATTGTCTTAAGGGCTCTGTAAGTCATTTTAGTCACAATTATATACTCCTGGATCTGTTGTTTTGTACGCGCTTAATTGTTACTTGTGTTTTTTTCTCGCAAAACGCTAGTTAGCTAGCTGTTCTTGAAATAACTCGTGGGGGCAAGTTGCTCATCTAGTATTTGTAATACTTTTTGAAAATGTTTATGAGACGTGACTCTTAAAATATGTTATTTATCTAATTAGTGATGTTTGATCCTCGGTGTATTTTTTACGTGTATGTATTTGCATGTTTATAATATGCCAATAGAAATGCATTTGAGTGTGAAAGATCTAGTTACCAAATTTTTATGGACTGATATAGAGAATCTAGCTGCAGGGTGAAAGGTCCATACTATTTCTGTAAGACCTTCTACAACGTTTTTTACGCGTTATCTATTTACTGTTTTGTAGTAGTGAGGTACCCAATACCTAAAAAAAAGACCTTTTAGATAGACTTCATGATGCAATAATCTTTTCTAAATTTGACTTAAAATCAGGATTTTGGCAAATTTAAATCTGTGAACAGGAGAGATACAAAACTGCTTTTACAGTACCTTTTGGCCATTACGAATTGATTTTTTTGCCATTTGGAGTTAAAAATGGACCTTCTGAATTTCAGCATATTATTAATGATATTTTTAATCCTTTTATTGAATTCATTATTTGTTATATTGATGATGTCCTTATCTTTTCATTTTCAATTGATCGACATATTAAACATTTGAATATTTTCAAAAATGTTATTATTAAAAACGGTTTAGTTGTTTCAACTCCAAAATTGAAGCTCTTTCAAACAACAATAAGATTTCTTAGACACAATATTTCCAACGGGACTATTATTCCAATTGATAGATGTATTTAATTTAAATCTAAATTCCCTGATGGAATAAAAGATACAACTCAACTGCAACGATTTTTATGAAGTCTTAATTATATTTGTGATTATTATTCTAATCTTTCACATGATGCTTCCATCCTGTACACTAGACTTCAAAAGAATCCAATGCCTTGGACAAAAAATCATACTTATGTTGTCCAAAAAATAAAAGAGAAAGTTAAACAGTTACCCTGCTTAACTTTACCCAATCCTAATTGGAAAAAGATTGTACAAACTGATGCATCTAATAAAGGATATGGTGGAATCTTAAAATAGTTTAATCCTAACAGTAAAAAGGAAGAGCTTCTCTATTTTACTTCAGAAGTTTAGAAGGGTGCACCTTTAAATTACCCCACCATAAAACGAGAATGTTTATCTATTATTAAATGTGTTTTAAAATTTTAGGATGACCTCTTAAATCAACAATTTTTAATTAGAGTTGATTGTTCTGCTGCTAAACATATATTTAAAAAAGATGACTAACCAGAGAATACTTGCAGGATTAATGAACAACAGAGGCCATGACAGAGGCCAATGAGGCCGAGGCCGAGGTAATCATTATTTTACAGAATTTTCGAGTTTGAATACTCCAAACAGTATTTCTCAGGCTTCTTCTAGCCAAACAACAAAAGATATCCTCTTGCTACCATAACAATATATTCTTAACAGAAATTTAGAGAAGCTATACTTTTCATTAAACCAAATGATGAGAAATGGATGGCAGATCCATGGAAAATTAAGAGACATTACTTAACAACACAACAATTTTCTCCTCATTTTGACCAGTATCGATATATTTATGAACATATAATAATTGAAACAACATCTATGGATGTTAAGAATACCCTTCATGATCCATCTAAAAACACCAATCCTATTTCTTACAGTAAAACAACTATCAGAAATATTATGCCCATTGCTAATTGAGGCATCCATCCACATACTACCAGGACACTTGAAACCCGTTATACAGAAACCAAATATAGTTATTAGGATTATTTTGATTCCTTTACCTATGTTTTTTATTATCAGAATCCTATTCATAACCACATTTGGTTATCCGTATTTGTCCAGAAGTTCTTAAAAACGAAATATAAAACTAGTTTTTTGTTTGGTAGGATAAATTTGGAATTACCTTTGAAACCTTACCTGAATAAATACAAACAATATTTAAGGATTGACAAGTTGCCTATTCTCATATATCAGTCAATAAAAAAATATCCATGCTAAAGACTTTAGTTCATTTTATGATCTGCTTTGGAATCCCTTGGGTGTGGAAATGGGATTTACAATGTGACCATCAGAATAAGATTCCTCGTCTTAAAAAAATTTTCTTATCCAAATGGTGGGACAAATGATTAAACCCCACATTACCAGAATTCTTCCTGTATAATACCTTGTCTAGATACTATTCCTAAAATTCTTCCTATACAACCAATTAATCCATTTGTTAAAATTCAGGTAGATTTAAAACAAAAATTACCATAATTAACTGAAACATAATTAACTGTGAAAACTATGGATTATATATGAAAAACCAATTCCTACAATCCTTAGTTCAAGATGATACTTCCATAAAGACTATCAGCAATAATGAAGAATCTGACTAAGATGATAATGAGTTCAGTGTTTTAGTTGGAGAAAGTCAATAGCCAGAACCCACTATGGGAGACTTTCTAGATTCTCTCACCTCTATAATTTTAGAAAAGATGGAGCAAAACAAGAAAGGAAAAGGAAAGGCATAAAACCAGCTGCCTTCATTATTAGAAGAAGACAACTAGCTATCCTCCATTATCAAAAGAAGACAAGCAGCTATCCTCCATTATCAGTACAAGAAAACTAGTTGTCTTCCACTTCAGTTATTTTCCACTTCTAACGGCTGACAATCTTTGATGATAAGGAACGACAAAAATGATTGACTCCACTTACCAGTGCACGCCACTTATCTTTCTCTTATCTTACTTTTATTACTATATATTGGGACCCTTCACCCTTTATTGAGGTAGAACTTCTCCTCCTCTATCACTTTTGTAAAAATTTCTTAATATATAAAAAAGTTTAAAGCTTGAATATATCCAAAGGCTCTTCTTACATATTGTAAGTTATTGATTCCATAAATTATTATGATTCTTTAGTTGATCTTCTAAATTATCATCAAGAAACAACAATCGTTATAAAACAGAATACAATACAGCTGTAGATAACCATATCCGCCTTTATTTTCAAGAATAGTTAATTAAAATAGAACAATTGATTGTTAAAACTAAAGAAGCTATACAGGAAGAAACTTGCTGGCTTATAATAGTTGGTAAAATACCCCATCAACAGTAATTCCATGAGATCATATATGCCCCCTAATTGGTATCAAAGCCATGTTTATTTTATTGTCATATTGATGGATATATTGCCTATAAATTATGCATATATGATCATTCACAAAAATGACTGATTTTCGATCCTCATTTGTCACAACTGTAGCTAATACTACAACTTCTACTCTAGAAGCAACTGAACTTATTACTTATCAATATGTCAAGGAAGCCCAAGATAAATGGACTATTCCTAAGATCAAACCAGAAATAATTTATAAAATTGGAACTTTTGATTTTATCAGTAAAAGGATTATTAAAACTTTTGAACATATTGTACCTTTACAGAATAATGATGAAATTTTATATTTATTGCATATTGAAGATTTATATCCTTTTTTGCAAAAACATAAATATGTTCATATAGGACTTGTCCAAGTTGCTTTCAAACCTTTAACTTTACTTGGTCTAAATACTAGTATTCAGTGCACACTTAGAGATGGTAGGTGTTAAAACTGGAAAGCTTCTTTAATGGGTGCTATTGAAACTAGCCTAGCTCATGGACCCGTATATTTTAATATTTATCCCAATTTAAGTATTGCCTTAACAGATAATAATTTGTCAAAAGTTTTAGAAACGAGGATTATATATCCCATGGTTATGAATGTCTTCTGGATCTCCTCCTTTTGCCGTATTATTCCGTATTCATTTTAAGGTTTTAACTACTCTAAACCCTTATATCCGAAAACAAAGCTAGCAAGGTCATACCGTCCTTATTGACACTAATCTATTTAGTAGTCAAGTTGCTATTACCAGGATGATCCATTGGGAAGAAATTACTTTTCCAAAACAATGGCAGATTACTAACGTCGTTCTTACCAGACCTATAATTAGACAGTCCATTGAAGATGTTGTGCAAAAAAGTAATAGAAATGTCTATTTAAAATTTCAAAGACCCTTTGCCCGAAGTCGATCTATTAACATACAAACAGCTGTCCATCAGTGCACTACGGGCCAATGAGGACTTTTACCACATCATTTGTAACCTTACGAGTCATGATTATACCGATATATAATTCCTGGTTATAATCATACCAATCAATAGTCTATCTATGCACTACGGGCCAAAGATGACTTTTATCACAATATAAGCCTGATGATGATGACAATGATATAAGCATTAATCAAATGAAATTAATGATAAATATTAAAGATTTTTAATTTATTCAGAGTTTAAAAATGTCCAAATTATGAACATGATAACTGCTTTGTGGAGTAAAATTCAAGAATAATATCCATGTATCAAAAATAATTTGGACAGAAAAGAAATCAATTTTTGTTGTGAATAGTACCCCAGGTGAATAGTACCCTAGTGAATAATACCCCGTGAATAGTACTTCACGAATTGTACCCCGTGAATAGTACTTTGACATTAAAATATAAAAATTTAACAAGAATGTTCAGAAAAATATCCATGTGAAACGATATTAAATGAAGCGCAAATTTCAAGGATATTCTACTAATTTCAAGGAGTATAGAAGCAATACTTATCAACATGAGTGTAGAATTAGGAATATGAAACGAAATAATATTACTTACATACTACAGAGTATGAAAGAAAATTTTATTTCATACGAATATTGAACAAAAATAATATCCCTTACCTTAAAAGGAGAGTACTTCTGACTGGTATAACGGATATATTTTTGAAGAAAACTTACACTATTTGCAACACTCAAAGTTTCTTAAACTCAAAAGAAATACGCTCAATATTATAGAAGAAGAATTCTCTGATTCTGGTGTGATTTTTATTTCTAAACTAAGCATCCTATTTATAGGAGAATGGCAGGGCACTATTTGAATTTAGAAAATCACGGGTAAACAAAAATTTCTTCACGGGCGTTCGGCTGAAACTTAAAAAAAAATTTGATTTTACTATGCAGCACTATGGAAATACTATGCAGTACTATACAAACAATAAAATATAATATATATATATATATATATATATATATATATATATATATATATATATATAGAAGTAATAAAATAAAATTGAGATAACTTTCTACCGACGATTTTGAAAACTGGGTAAGTGGGGGTCCATATAATAAGTCAAATTTATAACAAATACTTCATAAAACCCCTCTATTTATCTTAATTCACTTGGTTTCACTAAACACATTTTTAATAACATTTATTCATCATTAATATTATAACTCGTAATATTAACAACCAGATCATTCCTAGGAAAGAGGGGGCTTTCCGATAAGGACTTCTCCTTATTGGCGCGCAATTAAGTGACCAAACCCCTTTCCTTGATAGAACTTTCTAGACATCGTCAATAATGCAAATAAAAATATGAATAACTTTGTTTTTTCAATTATTGATTTAATAATGTAAAATATTGTGCAGATGATACTATGACAATAATTGAATCAATAATATGAGATACTATGCATCAACTACTGTGGCAATAATTGAGTATAACTGAGTGACTTCTCACGTAAGCATCAATAATCAAAGATACTGTATAATACCGTGTGCTACTATGCAACCACGCGTATTACTGTATTTTTTATCACCGGGTATTTCAACAGTTAACGATAAAACTTTTGCCGTTATTTTTATAAAAAGTTATTTCTGTCGTTTTCTAACCCCGAAAGTAATTCCGTTGTGGGGTTCACCAATGATTGTGCCGTCGTACGAATATTCCCCGACCAAAAGAATATTTTATGACAACTTGCTTACTTTGCAAATTTTATAAATATTACCCACAACTATAACATTACATCAAATCCACACCTTATTATTCAAAATAACATTTAGAGAAAAAATAATCTTTATTCATAAAAGTTGGGGTCTTACAACCTCCCCTTCTTATGAAATTTCGTCCTCGAAATTAGTGTACGTACCTGGTATGTCGAAGAGGTGAGGATACCTTGATTTCATTTCAGATTTTAACTCCCAGGTCGTTTCCTCAATATCATGATTTCTCCACAAAACTTTAACTTGAGGTATAACCTTGGAGCATAGAATATGTTCCTTATTATCCAAGATTTTAACAGGTACCTCTTCATACGTTAAATCTTCCGCTATCTCATCTGGTTCTAATTCAATAACGTGGTTCGGGTCTTCCACATATTTACATAACATAGATATGTGAAAAACGTTATGAACACGAGACATACTTGGCGGTAAGGCGAGTCTATAGGCCACAGTTCCTACTCGATCAAGGATTTCAAATGGGCCAATGAATCGACGATTTAGCTTTCCTCTCTTTCTAAATCTCGTAACTCCTTTCGTTGGAGCAACACTTAATAACACATGATCCCCAACATTGAATTCCACATCCCTTCGATGAAGATCAGCATAACTCTTTTGTCGATCTTGTGAGGTTTTTATACGTTACCGGATCATTTGAATCTTTTCCGTTGTCATGCGTACCAATTCTAATCCCAACAACGTTGCTTCACCCACCTCATCCCAACATACTTGGAACGACACTTGTGCCCATATAACGCTTCGAATGGAGCCATACATATACTTCTTTGATAACTGTTGTTGTAGGAGAATTCCACCAATGGAAAGAACTTAAGAACTTGTCCCAACTTCCTTTGAAGTCAAGGACATAGTCTAATAGATCCTCAAGAGTTTGAATAGTCCTCTCTGACTACCCGTCTGTCTGAGGATGATATACCGAACTGAATCGTAAATTCGTGCCCATAGCTTTCTGCAAACTAATCCAAAATTGTGAAGTGAATCTTGGGTCTCGATCAGAAACTATGGATACTGGCATACCATGCAGTCTTATAATCTCATTTATGTATATACGAGCAAGACGTTCAAGTGAATAAGTTTCACGTATAGGTCAGAAATGAGCAAACTTGGTTAATCTATCGACAATGACTCAAATTGCATCTATGCCTTGAGAAACCTTGGGAAGACCAGTAACAAAATCCATAGTAATGTGCTCCCACTTACATTCTGGAATTTCAAGTGCTTGCAATGGACCTTTTGGCACTTGATGCTCCGCCTTGACACGTTGACAAGTTAAACACCTTGAGATAAACTTGGCGATCTCTCTCTTTATATTGCTCCATCAAAATGTATGTTGAAGATCACGATATATTTTGGTACTTCCAGGATGGATTGCAAACGGTGTGTTGTGTGCCTCCATTATGATTTTATGCTTCAAATCAGAGTCGTTAGGAACACAAAGTCTGGAGTTGACTAAAAGTATTCCTTCTTCATCGATTCTTGCTTCCAAAATAGCACCTTCTTGTACTTTCTTCCTTATACACATCAGCTCCAGGTCTGTAGCTTGAGTAGCTTTAACTTTATCGATTAAATTTGGTTCTACTCGTATATTTAACATCATCACGTGGGTCCCTAGAGTCTTTAACTCTATCTCCATCCTTTTTAAGTCATACAAAATAGGCTTTTGCGTTGACAATATCGCACTCGTACCCGCATATGGTCTTCTACTCAACGCGTCAGCTACCACGTTTGCTTTTACAGGATGGTATTGAATGGTATGATCGTAATCTTTCAACAGCTCGAGCTAATGTCGTTGCCTCATGTTGAGTTCCTTTTGGGTGAAGAAATATTTAAGGCTTTTATGATCTCCACCTTCTCCCCATACAGGTAATGTCTCCAGATCTTTAGCTTAAAAACGACTGCTGCCAACTCTAGATCATGAGTAGGATAATTCCTCTCATATTCTTTGAGTTGTCATAAGGCATAGGCTATGACTTTCCCATGTTGCATGAGAACACATCCTAAACCTTTACCTGAAGCATCACTGTATACGACAAATCCCTCCGAACTAGATGGTATTGTCAGAACAGGTGCTGAAATGAGTCTCCTCTTGAATTCTTGAAATTCTTCTCACATTCCTCGCTCCATCCGAATTTTGTATCTTTTCGAGTCAGCTGAGTTAATGGAGTAGCGATTCGAGAAAATCCTTTCACGAATCTCCGATAATAACCAGCTAAGTCCATAAAGCTACGTACTTCGGTTACTGACTTAGGTTGCTCCCAGCTTTGAATTGCTTCAATCTTCGCTAGGTCAATAGATATTCTGTGATTCGATATCACGTGCCAAAGGAATGCTACTTCCTCAAGTCAGAACTCGCATTTCTTTAACTTGGCGTATAGCTTCTTTTCATGAACCTTTTGGAGTATCAACCCCAAGTGTTGCTCAGGATTTTCACGGCTTTTGGAGTAAATGAGGATGTCATCAATAAAGACGACCACAAAATGATCTAAATATTCCTTGAATACTCGATTCATCATATCCATGAAGGCAGCAGGAGCATTAGTCAATCCAAAAGATATGACTAGGAATTCGTAATGCACGTACCGAGTTCTGAAAGTAGTCTTTGAAATGTTATCAGTTTTAATATTTAACTGATGATATCCGAAACGAATATCGATCTTTGAAAAGAATGGGCAAAGGGTCAAAAATGCCCCTGATATTTACCCCAATGTCCCACTTACACCCTAAACTAATTTGTAACCTTAACGTTATATTTTTTGGGTCGTTCGTGCCCCTGCCGTTAACAAAGACAAACGGGATTAAAATGTGATGATGTGACAGATTTAAATATAAAATATATTCTAAATAAAATAATATATATCATTTAATCAAAATAAAAAATACAAAAATTCCAAATAAAAAAAGCATAACATATTTACATCATTTAATCAAAATAATAAAATTCAAATTATTTTGTTAACTAATCAAACCAGCTAATTAAATAAAATAAGTTGTATAACATATTTACATCATTTAATGAAAATACTAAAATTCAAAACATAACATATTTACATCAAATACTAATTAAAAAAAATACTAAAATACTAATTAAAAAAATAATAAAATACTAAAAATAAATCAAATTAAAAAAATACTAAAATTCAAATTATTTCGTTAATTAATCAAAACAACAAAAATTCATATTACATCATTAAAATACTAAAATCATAATACTAAATACTAATTGATATAAAATTTTTAAATTACTAAAATCATAATACTAATTTTTTTTTAATTAATCATAATAGTATTTTAATAGTTTTTGTTTTGATTAAATGATATATATTATTTTATTTAGAATATATTTTATATTTAAGCATGTCACGTCATCACATTTTTATCCCGTTTGTCTTCTGTTAACGGCAGGGGCACGGGCGACCCAAAAAATATAACGTTAAGTGTACTTTTGGAAAAAAAAATTAGTTTAAAGTGCAAGTGGGACATCGGGATAAATATCAGGGGCATTTTTGACCCTTTGCCCTGAAAAGAATTTAGCTTCTTGTAACTGGTCAAACAGGTCATCAATGCAAGGCAACGGGTACCTACTTTTGACGGTGACATGATTCAACTCCCGATAATCAGTATAAAGTTGCATACGCCCATCTTTCTTCTTTACGAACAGAACAGGAGCACCCTAAGGAGACGTACTAGGACGAATGAAACCGATGTCTAACAATTCTTACAGTTGGATTTTTAACTCTTGAAGTTCAATAGGAGCCATTCGATATGGGGTTTTGGAAATTGATTTTGTACCGGGTTCAAGGTCAATACCAAACTCGATTTCACGCTCCGGGGGTAGGCCAGGAAGTTATTCAGGGAATACATCATGAAATTTACTAACAATAGAAATATCATTCAAATCTAACGTATTTTTGTTTAAATCCGTGAGATGGGCTAAGAAAGCTTGACATTCGTTTTTCAATAAACGAATGACTTTATGGCTTGATATAACAGTGATTGACTTTAGTGGTGTGGTTGCTTGAATTCGCATAATAGGTTGGTTAGGAATATGAAAGCTAACAACCTTACGAAAATATTTAATTTTAGCATGATGAGTAGTTAACCAATCAATCCCTAAAATCACATCAAATGTAAGTATTTTCAAAGAGATAAGATCGACAGGTAATGTGAGGGTGCTGATTTGAATCAAACAAGACTTATAAACAGTGGATGTAATGAAGGTTTCTCCCAACAAAGTTTCAACAGATAAGTCAAAGTTCAATTTCTCTGGAGTCAAATTTAAACGTTGAGCACACGTAGGTGAAATAAAAGAATGGGTAGAACCAATATCAAATAAGGTACAGACTTGGCAAGAATTTATGATTAGCTTACCCGTGATAACCTCGTTCGGGTTCCTCACTTTTTAGGAGGTCACAACAAATGCTCTCCCTTGAACTACCGGCTTTGACTTGTTTGGGATGACCTTTGGTGTCTCTATCCCAACTAGACTTAACTTCACTACACGACAAAATCGAGTAGGTGACCTTCTCTTCCGTAATTGTAAAACGCTTTGGGTTACTGCGAACAGTTTGGACTGATGTGTCCCTTCCTTCCGCATTTGTAGCGTATGACCGGTGGTCGTTCTCCTTCCTTAAAAATGGGTGCTGATGTTGCTGTATTTCCATCATTATTGAACCTTCTCTTCTTGAAATATCCACTTCTATTATCTTGGCCAGGATTACCACCGAAGTGGTTACCATTTCTAACATGTTATTTTCCTCCACGTTTGTTGTCACCGCTTCGATGACTGCTACCACTAGTATTATCGTTTTGTCGGCTGTTATCTTTTGGTTCGGCTGACTCATTATCACGCTCAAATAACTGAGCCATATTCACAACATCTGAATACAATCAAAGTTTGTGAGAAATGAGGTATTGATGTATTTCGGGTTTCAAACCTCGCAAAAATATTCGCGTCATTCGCTCCTCATTATCAACCAAATGGGATGCAAACCGGGACAACTCAGCAAACTTAGCCTCGTATTGCGATACAGTCATATTATTTTACTCCAGCTTGATAAATTATACCTCCTTCATATGACGAATACTTTCGGAAAAGTACTTGTCGTTGAACAATTCTTGGAACTTCTCCCAAGACATCTTTAGTGCGGCAAGTTGAGTACGTTTTATAGATTCCCACCAATAATATGCCTCTCCTCACAACATGAACGTGGCAAAGGGAACCTTTTGCTCCTCAGAGCATCCCAAGACATCAAATATCTTGGTGATCTGCTTAATCCACATCTCTGCCTTAAGTGGCTCTAGCTTTCCCAAAAACTCCGGTGGTTCCAGCTCCTTGAATTGCTTAGCGGTGACCGTCCGAGAGCTGCCAGTGTTTCTATCTGCATTTTGAACAGGAGTCTCTTTCGCCTGATGTTACATGAATAACATAAAGCTTCTGAACATCCCATCGTTCATCATTTGGTCGGTGTTATTGTTTACTTGAGAATTATTACCTTCCTGATGCACATTATCCTAGTTATTGATCATCGGTGACTCAACGGTCTCATGTGCTCCATTGCTTATCTCAACATTTTCAGATGTCATTTCCAAACACTGCCACAAAAAAGGGTTAATTGACATGCCACATATTATCCATATATTCTGACTGACCAATTAAATAACAAATAAGTTTAGGTAGGTCATACTAGCGAAAGATTTACCCATCTCTCCCCTCCTAATTCTATCCTCAAATCTCAGTCAGTGCTCATATCCCTAAGCTTTAATACCAACTGTGACGCCCCCAAAATAAGTATACACAACCCATTCTGAGTCGCCAAATACATGGTACATAATTTAAATACAAACTTCATTAATATAATACGACAAAACGTAGCTGAGAGTTTTAACACGAATATTGTCTCGTAGATAATATCCAAACTCAAATAGAGTCCTCATTACAATTATTATCACACTATTTTATAAAATAGTGAGGACTACTACAACCACCATCTCGGACCATCATTCTATTCTCCGACTAGTCCCAGCTATATTCTCATTTCCTAAAAAGAACAATGAAAGCAAAGGGTGAGCTCAACTAGCCCAGTAAAGAATATTATGACTAAGATAATGCAGAATAAATTATCGTTAGCCTTCAACAGTGTTAAAACTGATAAAATACAATAAACAACAAGTTCAACTATAGCGGAACAAACAATCCATTAGAAGAGTCAAGTAGAGCATGATATCTACTATCTTCTATGATTTAAAAGTTCATCATCAATATTTTATTGCTGTAACACAGCTCAATAGATGATCCACATCACTGAATTATCCATGCACTACGGGCTAAGGATATTCATTAGTATCACAACCACAAATTATCCATGCACTACGGGCCAAGGATATTCGTTATTATCACCAATGATCATGATCATGCCAACAACTGTCCATCAATATACTACGGGCCAATGAGGACTTTTACCACATCATTTGTAACATTACGGATCATGATTATACCGATACATAATTCCTGGTCATAATCATTCCAATCAATAATCCATCTACGCACTACGGGCCAAAGATGCCTTTCATCACAATATAAGCATGAGGATGATGACAATGATATAAGCATCAATCAAACGAAATCAAGGATAAATATTAAAGATTTTTAATTTATCCAGAGTTTAAAAATGTCCAAATTATCAACATAATAACTGTTTTGTGGAGCAAAATTCAAGAATAATATCCATGTATCAAAAATAATTTGGACAGAGAAGAAATCATTTTTTTTGTTGTGAATAGTACCCTGGGTGAATACTACCCCGTGAATAGTACTCCGGTATGAAAATATTAAAATTTAACAAGAATATTCAGAAAAATATCCTTGTGAAACGATACTAGATTAAGCGAAAATTTCAAGGATATTCTACTAATTTCAAGGAGTATAGAAGCAATACTTATCAACATGAGTGTAGAATTAGGAATACGAAACAAAATAATATTACTTACATACTACAGAGTATGGAAGAAAATATTATTTCATACGAATATTTAACAAAAATAATAATCTTTGCCTTAAAAGGAGAGTACTTCTGACTGGTATAGCGGATATATTCTTGAAAAAATCTTGCACTATTTGCAACACTCAAAGTTTCCTTAAACTCAAAAGAAATACGCTCAATATTATAGAAGAAGAATTCTCTGATTCTGGTGTGATTTTCATTTCTAAACTAAGCATCTTATTTATAAGAGAATGGCAGAGCACTATTTGAATTTAGAAAATCATAGGTGTACATAAATTTCTTCACGGGCGTTCGGCTGAAACTTTAAAAAAAAATTTAATTTTTACTATGATGCACTATGCAGAACTATGCAAAATTTCTCTTTTATTCTTGTTCCGAAATCACCTGATTTACTGTAGTCCACCTTGTTCGGGTCAAACCTTGGTAAGTCTCTTGGGTGAGCAGTGTTGGATTTTGAACATAGGTATGAGTCTGCTTAAGGTAATAGGGTATGAATGGAAGAATTATGAATAAAAATTTATTTTAAACTTGGTAAAAATGAATAGATTGTTTAGATCTAACTCCTCAACTAGTAACTGGTCAACCTTGCCTCCAGTTCCAGACATAGTTAACCAGGAAACCCACAGTTATGAAAATATCAGTCAAGCTTTACACAATTGGAATATACCTAGGGTCTCCCCTAAGGAAATTTATCAGTCAACATTTTTGGACAATTTTAAAACAGATTATAATGTCAAAACCGTTGAAAAGGTTTATGCCATTAATAAAGAATACGAAAATTATAGTCTTTTGGATCCAGAAGTTATTAAAAAACATAAAAAAGAAAGGTTACAATTTTATTCATATCGGATTAGTCCAAGTAGCTGTTAAACCTTTAAACATTAAAGGAATTAATTCAAGTATTTATCTCTGCTTAAGGGATGCTCGATTCTTGAATTACTATCCTAGCATGATCGGCGCAATGGAATCTAGTCTGCATAATGGACCTATCCATTTCAATTGCTTTCCTAATTTCACATTGAGACTAAGTGATAGAAATTTATTAAAAGCCTTAACATTAAATATTAAAACTGCTGGAGAAATTACTCAAATGATTGAGGGTTCTAAGCCGATAGCTTTGATTTACCGGATTTATTATAAAACCATGAAAACTAACCTAAACGTTCATGCTCTCAATAAAAGTCCGAAAGATCAAACTGTCTTAATTCAAAGTTCAACTAGTGATGCTAATATTCAAATTCCGAGAACCATTCTCTGGAAAGATATTACTCTCCCTAGTCAATGGACTTTACCTAGTGAAATACCTGAACAACCTGTAGTTAACAATCTAATAAACCTTGAAAATGTTAGACAATTTTCTGATGGAACCGTAAAAATAAGTTTTGAACGCAGTAAAAGACCGATTATAATTGAAGACTCTGCTAGTACAATAACATCTTCAAGAAGAGACACTGAAATTCTTAATAACCCTTCTTTAAGAGATCTTAAATTAAAGGGTATTTTAAATCAAGGTCAAGCTAGTCACCCATGTTATACTCAAAAGGATCTAGTAGAAGAAGAGAGTTCTTCCTCTCCTACTCCTTCTGAGCTTCCCACTTAGTCTGATTTTGAAATCTCGATTAACAATCAGCTAAGAGTTATTAAAAAAGATTTTATTCTTGATTGGGATAATCTTGTAAAAGATTTTAATTCCAAAAATAATAAAGAAAAAAGACATTTATTTCGTTCAAATCATCCAACAGAAAAGGAGCGAGATAAAATTGTTAATAGATGGAAACGATTCATAAAAAATGAAAAAATAAACATTACCTTTTATGACTGGTATGATCAATACCAAAGTAAGTGTAATGTTATAACAAAAAGTCAATGGGTAAAAGAAGATAAGTCTAAGGTCTGTTCTAGTCATCCTCCGCTAGAAACGATCCTTATCCTAGTTAAGAACACATCTGTTGTTGCCAGTCCCTTTAAAATTTCTGATGGAAATAAAGATGATAAAAAAATTATTGAACAATTAAATTTTAGTAATCAATATCTAGCAACTGTTGGAAGACAACTTGATAGAATTGAAGAAAAATTTGAAGAAACAAGTATAAAACGGCCTGATGCAAAAATTGAACATCCTTTGACTAACTTACCTGAAAATAGAAGTAAATTAGGTTTACCTAATGATGATAGCAACTTAATTAAATCTATTGACAAGTTATTCAAAAAACTAAAAACTGAATCTGGTCCAAGTGGTACTGTCTCTACTTTGGATCAAGTTGAAACTGAAGTTGAAAGTGATAGTCAAGCTGACTATTCTGATTCTACTTCAAACCCAGATTTAAATGACCAATTGAATAAGTTAACAGTCAAAAACACTAGTTTAACCAGGAATTGGTATTCTAGACCTACTCCTCCAGATCTGCAATTCGAAGAGAGAAACCTAGATAAACAATTCTCTGTTTCAGCCAATAAAATTTATGAATGGAACATTGATGGTCTTAGTGAACAAGAAATTTTAAACAAATTAAATCACATGTCTATGGTAGCAAATAGCTATATCACTAAATTCAACAATCTGTCACAACCAGAAATTATTGAGTTAATAGCTAGTGGATTCACTGGTATTCTCAGATCTTAGTGGGAAAGACACCTCACGGAAGATACTAGACTATCAATTATTCATGCTATCCAATTAGACGATGACGGCAACCCCATCTTTGATGAAGATGTAGGTGTTGGTCCGCTAGATGGAGTAAATACTTTAATTTTTACCATAATAAAACATTTTGTAGGAACTCCCAATAACATAACAGAAAGGATTCACGATCAACTCAGTAATCTCACTTGTCCCACTCTTAGTGACTTCAGGTGGTACAAAGATGTGTTTACCTCTAGAGTTATGCTGCGAAATGATAGCAACAAGCCTTTCTGGAAAGAAAAGTTTGTAAATGGTTTGCCTTCATTGTTCGCTCATAAAGTTAGAGAAGAGTTGAGTAAAAACTTAGGATATATTGATTATGATAATCTCACTTATGGTGACATAATTAGTTATATTCAAAAAATAGGTTTAAAAATGTGCATTGATTTTAAATTAGCTAAACAAGCTAGTAAAGATAAGAAAAAAGCAAAATATGAGTTAGGAACATTTTGTGAACAATATGGTCTGCCTCCCATTGCTCCCTCTAGAAGAAAGCATAAACACAGACATATTGATCATCCTAAAACACATAAACGTCACAAACGTAAACATGCTCATAGAAAAAGATAACAATCAAAACGATTATTATAATAAACCCAAACCAGTTAATAAAAAATATAATAAAAGGCCTAAAAAATATGATAAGAGTAAAATCGTCTGCCACAATTGTGGGCAAAAAGGCCATTACAAAAATGAATGTAAGGTAAAACAAAAATTATCTCAGTTAAATATATCTAATGAAGATACTGAGCAATTATTAGAGTTAATGAGAATAAAATATAATATAGATACTGATGAAGGATCTGACATCTCCTATTCTTCTAAAAGCAGTACCAGTAACAATGAATCTGATAGTAACGAAGAAGAAGTCACTATTTGTGCTAATAATTGTAATGAAAATTGTTGCACTAAAAGACTAAGTGTAATTACCAAAGAAGATGAAGAAAGCTCTTCGTTAATCGACTTAATTAGTAAAATTTCTGACCCTGAGCTTAAGGTTCAATATACTAAGCAGTTAAAAGATTTATTAACCAAAGATACTAGAGTTAAAGACAAGATTTTTAAAGCTAAAGATAAACCGATATTCAGCCTTAATAAAACTCTAGAAAGATTTAAAACCCCAAATAAAGAAGTTACCCTTCCAGAGTTAAATCAAGAAGTTAATAAACTTAAAAAGGAAATCTCTAATTTAAAAATTGAAGTCTCTAATTTAAGAAAAGACTTAGAGAGCCAGAAATCTGATCATCAAGTTCATGATTCCTCCTCTAGTGATGAAGATCACGATGAGCCAGAATCTTCAGGAATTAAAGATGAGCCAGATCTATTCGTTCAAGGTCTTTCTCTTAAAAGAATAAAAGATATTACCATTCAAAAATGGTATATCTCCATTAATTTGGTTGTTGATAAAACCTTTTCAATAAAACTTCCCGCCTTAGTTGATACTGGTGCGGATTTAAATTGTATCCAGGAAGGTCTTATTCCAACCAAATACTATAAGAAGACTAATGAAAAATTAAATTCAGCTAATGGTAGTTAGATGGAAATAAAATATAAATTGCCTAAAGTACATATCTGTCAAGATGATATGTGTTTTAAAACATCATTTGTTTTAATTCGCAATCTTACTGATAAAATCATTTTAGGGTTACCATTTATATATTTATTATATCCATTTACTACCAGTAATGAAGGATTAAGCTGTAAACATTTAGGTAAAAGAATAACATTTAAATTTCTTATTAAACCAAAAGAAAGAGATTTAAAATTTATTCAAGAAGAGTCCATTTCTAAATCATTAAATTTATTAAATTGTAAATCCACCCATTTAAATTTTTTAAAAGAAGAAATTAAATACAAAAGAATTTAACAACAACTTCAAAATAAAGATGTTCTTGAAAAAATTAAAGAGTTAAAAACTTATTTAAAAGACAACCTTTGTTCTGATTCTCCTAATGCCTTTTGGCATCGGAAAAAACATGTTGTAAGGCTCCCTTACGCTAAGGAATTCAAAGAACATTTGATTCCTACTAAGGCCAGGCCTATTCAAATGAATCACGAACAAATGGAGTTATGCAAAAATGAAATTAATGATCTCCTTAGTAAAAAATTAATTAGACCTAGTAAATCCCCTTGGTCATGTCCCGCCTTTTATGTTAACAATGAAGGAGAAAAGGAAAGTGGTGTTCCCAGGTTAGTAATCAATTACAAGCTATTAAACAAAGTCCTAGAATGGATTAGGTACCCCCTACCTAATAAGGATGACCTCATTAACCGATTGAGTAATGCCACTATCTTTAGTAAATTCGACCTTAATTCGGGTTTCTGGCAAATTGCTATTCACCCAGAGGACAGGTATAAAACTGCTTTCACCACTCCATTTGGTCATTACGAATGGAATGTTCAGGCGTTTGGCCTAAAAAATGCTCCCAGCGAATTCCAAAATATCTTCAATGACATTTTGAACCCTTTTAGTCATTTTATTGTTGTGTATATTGACGATATTCTCATTTTTTCCAATTCCATTGAAGAACATGTCAAACATTTGAAATCGTTTTTTAAAATGGTCAAAGACAATGGACTTGTTCTTTCACTTTTCAAATGCAGCTTGTTTCAAGCTAAATTTCGGTTTCTTGGATTAATTATATATCACGAACTCATACGGCCAATTGATAGAGCTATTCAATTCGCCGACAGATTCCCAGATAAAATTACTCATAAAACCCAACTGCAGAGGTTTCTGGGCTCGCTCAATTATATTGGCAAGTTCTACAAAAACCTCAGGAAAATTTGCAAACCTCTCTTTCAGCGTTTGCAAGACAATCCTCCTCCCTGGACTGACATTCATACTTCTGTCGTCCAACAACTTAAAAAATACATCAAGGAATTGCCCTGCCTTGGTATTTCCAATGATTCTGCATTTAAAATTGTTGAAACTGACGCTTCTGATATTGGATTCGGAGGTATTCTCAAGCAAAAGTTAACTCCAGATTCCCCAGAACAGATCGTCCGTTTTCATTCCAGTGTATAGAATAGTACACAGTTAAATTACAGTACTATTAAAAAAGAAATACTTTCTCTTGTATTATGTATTAATAAATTTCAAATTGATTTATTAAATCAAAAATTTTTAGTTCGAATTGACTGCAAATCTGCAAAATATGTGTTAGAGAAAGATGTTGAAAACATAACTTCTAAACACTCCTTTGCTAGATGGCAAGCCCTTTTGAGTATCTTTGATTTCGATATTGAATACATTAAAGGTAGTAACAATTCTATTCCTGATTTTCTCACTCGGGAATTTATTAACACAGGTACCGTGCATCCTTCATGAGTATCCGCGGTGCATCAACTTCTCGTGGTCCGGGTCGCCCTACTGGCCCTAGTAATCAACCAAAAGGAGCCTTGGTTCCTCATCCAGTTAACCCAATTTACCAAACCAGTAACAAGTTCACTGTCCTTGGGTCAATGCCCAAGCCCTATAGTTCAGCCTTAGCTAGTAACCCAATTCTAGTTGACCCCTTTTAGTCCAAAGCCTCTAGTTCAAACCCCAGTAATCCTTCCTCTGAGTACATGCTTAGATGAACCAATCTCTTATTTCATATTGAGCCACACATGAAACCCAGAAATGACCCAGTAAAGTTAACTTCCCAGTTTTTCCCTTCTGGTTGGCATTTCAAGCCTCTTTCTCCTTATAAATCCCTTGTGTATTATAAGGACATTCTTGTCGAAACAGAGTCAATCTTCATTAAACCCATTTATGCCAACAATGATAAAGCCAAAGTTCTTTACCATTCGTTGTATATTAAACAGTTTATTCAGATGTCCGAATGGGGAAAACATCCCTCTGATCTTATGCAGCTTTCTAATTAGGATAACTCTTTTTGTTATTATGATTATATGGAAGCTTGGTATAAAGTTTTCCTCCATCAAAATGAGTCGCACAGTCATTCTTGGTTTGTGTAATTCGATCATAAATTCAAAAGTCATTTCCCATATTGGTTTTCCCATTGGTGGTCGAGATTTGGTTCTACCTATGACCTTCTTTCCGATCCCCTGAAAGTTCAACTCAATCATTTTTGCAATCACAAAAAATTAGATTCAGCATATGAAGGTGTCCCAGTCCTTCTTCAGTTTGTAAGTAAATATAAGATTCCCTGGATTCTCCGATGGGAATACAGCATTCAAAATCCCACCAGTGAAATCAGTCACAATGCTTCCCCTATATCTCCGTCGGCAGATCCGTTTCCCCTTGTAACCCGCCAATGGTTTGTCAAATGGTGGGATAAATTTGACGTCAATAGAATTGTAGGTCAAGTTCAGTTAGAATTCCCTGCTTCTACTCTCAAGGTTCTCCCAGTCTTTACAGCAGAACCTTCTAGTCAAAAATCAAAAGAGTCAAGTGTCAGTAAAAAATCAAAAGAGTCAAGAGTCAGTCCCACTGGTTCGTCTTGTTCCCGTATCATTTCTGATTTTAAAGATTGTTCCGAAAAAGAGTTAAAATTAATTGCCCAGGCATTAAATAAAAGAATTGATGAATTACATGAAGAAGCCTCTACAGGTTCTTCATCTGCTTCCCTCATTCAGTATGAAGAAGATGATGACCCTTATGGCACCATCAATCTACAGGATGCTCAGGACCCATTTGCCTGACATTTCTTCTCAGTCACATGCACCTGCTCCCTGCAGCCAGTCAAAAGATGTCTTCAGCCGAAAGCAGATTCGTTTTTCCACCGAAAGCATCTTCTTTCCACCGAAAGCGTCTCCCAAGTCAAAAGTTGTGGCCACTTTATCAAAAGTTGCCAGACGCGTCAATGAATAGTAAAAAAAAGTCAGCACTGTTCATGAATAGTAACTTTTGTCTGTAATAATTTATTTTGTAATAGTAACTTTGTAATAGTTCTTTCCTTATTCTATAAAAGGAAACTGAACTTAGTTATTGAGGCAGACTTCGAAAGACTCTGAGTAACATAACAGAAAGGATTCACGATCAACTCAGTAATCTCACTTGTCCCACTCTTAGTGACTTCAGGTGGTATAAAGATGTGTTTACCTCTAGAGTTTTGCTGCGAAATGATAGCAACAAGCCTTTCTGGAAAGAAAAGTTTGTAAATGGTTTGCCTTCATTGTTCGCTCATAAAGTTAGAGAAGAGTTGAGTAAAAACTTAGGATATATTGATTATGATAGTCTCACTTATGGTGACATAATTAGTTATATTCAAAAAATAGGTTTAAAAATGTGCATTGATTTTAAATTAGCTAAACAAGCTAGTAAAGATAAGAAAAAAGCAAAATATGAGTTAGGAACATTTTGTGAATAATATGGTCTGCCTCCCATTGCTCCCTCTAGAAGAAAGCATAAACATAGACATATTGATCATCCTAAAACACATAAACGTCACAAACATAAACATGGTCATAAAAAAGATAACAATCAAAACGAATATTATAATAAACCCAAACAAGTTAATAAAAAATATAATAAAAGGCCTAAAAAATATGATAAGAGTAAAATCGTCTGCCACAATTGTGGGCAAAAAGGCCATTACAAAAATGAATGTAAGGTAAAACAAAAATTATCTCAGTTAAATATATCTAATGAAGATACTGAGCAATTATTAGAGTTAATGAGAATAAAATATAATATAGATACTGATGAAGGATCTGACATCCCCTATTCTTCTAAAAGCAGTACCAGTAACAATGAATCTGATAGTAACGAAGAAGAAGTCACTATTTGTGCTAATAACTGTAATGAAAATTGTTGCACTAAAAGACTAAGTGTAATTACCAAAGAAGATGAAGAAAGCTCTTCGTTAATCGACTTAATTAGTAAAATTTCTGACCCTGAGCTTAAGGTTCAATATACTAAGCAGTTAAAAGATTTATTAACCAAAGATACTAGAGTTAAAGACAAGATTTTTAAAGCTAAAGATAAACCGATATTCAGCCTTAATAAAACTCTAGAAAGATTTAAAACCCCAATTAAAAAAGTTACCCTTCCAGAGTTAAATCAAGAAGTTAATAAACTTAAAAAGGAAATCTCTAATTTAAAAATTGAAGTCTCTAATTTAAGAAAAGACTTATAGAGCCAGAAATCTGACCTTCAAGTTCATGATTCCTCCTCTAGTGATGAAGATCACGATGAGCCAGAATCTTTAGGAATTAAAGATGAGCCAGATCTATTTGTTCAAGGTCTTTCTCTTAAAAGAATAAAAGATATTACCATTCAAAAATGGTATATCTCCATTAATTTGGTTGTTGATAAAACCTTTTCAATAAAACTTCCCGCCTTAGTTGATACTGGTGCGGATTTAAATTGTATCCAGGAAGGTCTTATTCCAACCAAATACTATAAGAAGACTAATGAAAAATTAAATTCAGCTAATGGTAGTCTGATGGAAATAAAATATAAATTGCCTAAAGTACATATCTGTCAAGATGATATGTGTTTTAAAATATCATTTGTTTTAATTCGCAATCTTACTGATAAAATCATTTTAGGGTTACCATTTATATATTTATTATATCCATTTACTACCAGTAATGAAGGATTAAGCTGTAAACATTTAGGTAAAAGAATAACATTTAAATTTCTTATTAAACCAAAAGAAAGAGATTTAAAATTTATTCAAGAAGAGTCCATTTCTAAATCATTAAATTTATTAAATTGTAAATCCACCCATTTAAATTTTTTAAAAGAAGAAATTAAATACAAAAGAATTTAAGAACAACTTCAAAATAAAGATGTTCTTGAAAAAATTAAAGAGTTAAAAACTTATTTAAAAGACAACCTTTGTTCTGATTCTCCTAATGCCTTTTGGCATCGGAAAAAACATGTTGTAAGGCTCCCTTACGCTAAGGAATTCAAAAAACATTTGATTCCTACTAAGGTCAGGCCTATTCAAATGAATCACGAACAAATGGAGTTATGCAAAAAGGAAATTAATGATCTCCTTCGTAAAAAATTAATTAGACCTAGTAAATCCCCTTGGTCATGTCCCGCCTTTTATGTTAACAATGAAGCAGAAAAGGAAAGAGGTGTTCCCAGGTTAGTAATCAATTACAAGCCATTAAACAAAGTCCTAGAATGGATTAGGTACCCCCTACCTAATAAGGATGACCTTATTAACCGATTGAGTAATGCCACTATCTTTAGTAAATTTGACCTTAAATTGGGTTTCTGGCAAATTGCTATTCACCCAGAGAACAGGTATAAAACTGCTTTCACCACTCTATTTGGTTATTACGAATGGAATGTTCAGGCGTTTGGCCTAAAAAATGCTCTCAGCGAATTCCAGAATATCCTCAATGAAATTTTGAACCCTTTCTGTCATTTTATTGTTGTGTATATTGACGATATTCTCATTTTTTCCAATTCCATTGAAGAACATGTCAAACATTTGAAATCGTTTTTCAAAACGGTCAAAGACAATGGACTTGTTCTTTCACTTTCCAAATGCAGCTTGTTTCAAGCTAAAGTTCGGTTTCTTGGATTAATTATATATCACGGACTCATACGGCCAATTGATAGAGCTATTCAATTCGCCGACAGATTCCCAGATAAAATTACCCATAAAATCCAACTGCAGAGGTTTCTGGGCTCGCTCAATTATATTGGCAAGTTCTACAAAAATCTCAGGAAAATTTACAAACCTCTCTTTCAGCGTTTGCAAGACAATCCTCCTCCCTGGACTGACATTCATACTTCTGTCGTCCAACAACTTAAAAAATACATCAAGGAATTGCCCTGCCTTGGTATTTCCAACGATTCTGCATTCTGCATTCTGTATTCCCCAGAACACATCGTCCGTTTTCATTCCGGTGCATGGAATAGTACACAGTTAAATTACAGTACTATTAAAAAAGAAATACTTTCTCTTGTATTATGTATTAATAAATTTCAAATTGATTTATTAAATCAAAAATTTTTAGTTCGAATTGACTGCAAATCTGCAAAATATGTGTTAGAGAAAGATGTTGAAAACATAGCTTCTAAACACTCCTTTGCTAGATGGCAAGCGCTTTTGAGTATCTTTGATTTCGATATTGAATACATTAAAGGTAGTAACAATTCTATTCCTGATTTTCTCACTCGGGAATTTATTAACACAGGTACCGTGCATCCTTCATGAGTATCCGCGGTGCATCAACTTCTCGTGGTCCGGGTCGCCCTACTGGCCCTAGTAATCAACCAAAAGGAGCCTTGGTTCCTCATCCAGTTAACCCAATTTACCAAACCAGTAACAAGTTCACTGTCCTTGGGTCAATGCCCAAGCCCTATAGTTCAGCCTTAGCTAGTAACCCAATTCTAGTTGACCCCTTTTAGTCCAAAGCCTCTAGTTCAAACCCCAGTAATCCTTCCTCTGAGTACATGCTTAGATGAACCAATCTCTTATTTCATATTGAGCCACACATGAAACCCAGAAATGACCCAGTAAAGTTAACTTCCCAGTTTTTCCCTTCTGGTTGGCATTTCAAGCCTCTTGCTCCTTATAAAGCCCTTGTGTATTATAAGGACATTCTTGTCGAAACAGAGTCAATCTTCATTAAACCCATTTATGCCAACAATGATAAAGCCAAAGTTCTTTACCATTCGTTGTATATTAAACAGTTTATTCAGATGTCCGAATGGGGAAAACATCCCTCTGATCTTATGCAGCTTTCTAATCAGGATAACTCTTTTTGTTATTATGATTATATGGAAGCTTGGTATAAAGTTTTCCTCCATCAAAATGAGTCGCACAGTCATTCTTGGTTTGTGCAATTCGATCATAAATTCAAAAGTCATTTCCCATATTAGTTTTCCCATTGGTGGTCGAAATTTGGTTCTACCTATGACCTTCTTTCCGATCCCCTGAAAGTTCAACTCAATCATTTTTGCAATCACAAAAAATTAGATTCAGCATATGAAGGTGTCCCAGTCCTTCTTCAGTTTGTAAGTAAATATAAGATTCCCTGGATTCTCCGATGGGAATACAGCATTCAAAATCCCACCAGTGAAATCAGTCACAATGCTTCCCCTATATCTCCGTCGGCAGATCCTTTTCCCCTTGTCACCCGCTAATGGTTTGTCAAATGGTGGGATAAATTTGACGTCAATAGAATTATAGGTCAAGTTCAGTTAGAATTTCCTGCTTCTACTCTCAAGGTTTTCCCAGTCTCTACAGCAGAACTTCTAGTCAAAAATCAAAAGAGTCAAGTACCAGTAAAAAATCAAAAGAGTCAAGAGTCAGTCCCACTGGTTCGTCTTGTTCCCGTAGCATTTCTGATTTTAAAGATTGTTCCAGAAAAGAGTTAAAATTAATTGCCCAGACATTAAATAAAAGAATTGATGAATTACATGAAGAAGCCTCTACAAGTTCTTCATCTGCTTCCCTCAGTCAGTATGAAGAAGATGATGACCCTTATGGCACCATCAATCTACAGGATGCTCAGGACCCATTTGCCTGACATTTCTTCTCAGTCACATGCACCTGCTCCCTGCAGCCAGTCAAAAGATGTCTTCAGCCGAAAGCAGATTCGTTTTTCCACCGAAAGCATCTTCTTTCCACCGAAAGCGTCTCCCAAGTCAAAAGTTGTGGCCACTTTATCAAAAGTTGCCAGACGCGTCAATGAATAGTAAAAAAAGTCAGCACTGTTCATGAATAGTAACTTTTGTCTGTAATCATTTATTTTGTAATAGTAACTTTGTAATTGTTCTTTCCTTATTCTATAAAAGGAAACCGAGCTTAGTTATTGAGGCAGACTTCGAAAGACTCTGAGATCCTTCTCAGATGAATCTTTATCCTCTACCGCTGTTAAGCCTTTCTTAGCCCCTCCTTCTACTATTCTACTTTTCTTAAATGTTCTGAGTAAGTCAAGTCAATTCAATTTGTAATTTGTAATCAATTTGTACATTTATAAACAGTTTTATTTCCAATCAATAAAATTATATGTTTAAGTAATTAAACTGTATATATATATATATATATATATATATATATATATATATATATATATATATATATATATATATATATATATGTAAGACCCCAACTTTTATGAATAAGGAATAATTTTCTAAAAATATCATTTTGAATATTATGGTGTGAATTTGATATAATGTTATAGTTGTGGGTAATATTTATAAATCTTGCAAAGTAAGCAAGTTGTTATAAAATATTCATTTGGTCGGAGAATATTCTTTTTGTCTGGAAATATTCGTACCATAGCACAATCATTGGTGGACCCCACAACAGAATTATTGTCGGAGTTAGAAAACGAAAAAAATATTTTTTTATAAAAATAAAGGTGAAAATTTTACCGTTAACTGTTGAAATACCTGATGGTAAAAGTACAGTAATATGTGTGGTTGCACAGTAGCACACGGTATTAATTATTGATGTTTACGTAAGAAGCCACTCAGTTATACTCAATTATTGCTACAGTAATTGCTGCATAGTATCTCATATTATTGATTCAATTATTATCACAGTATCATCTGCATAATATTTTTTATTATTAAATCAATAATTGAGATGACAAAGTTATTCATATTATTATTTGTAATATTGATAATATCTAGAAAGTTCTGTCGAGGAGAGGTTTGGTCACCTAATTGCGCGCCAAGAGGGAGAAATCCTTATTAAAAAGCCCCCTCTTTTCTGGAAATGATCTGGTTATTAAATATTGTTAGTTACAATATTAATGATGAATAATTGTTGGAAGATTAAAAATGTGTTGATTGAAGATAAAATGATTTGTAGTAATATTTATTCAATCTTTGATATAAATAAGAAGTCTGTTATGAGACGTTTGTGGTATGTTTGGTTTATTCTATGGGGGCCCATATATCGTCATCTAAGAGTCACTTTCGCCAATAGTAAATTCCTTTACCAGACGTCGAACCACTTGTCATTTCATATTACAGGCGTCGAACCACTTGTCGTTTCACATTACAGGCGTCGAACCATTTGTCATTTCATATTACAGGCGTTGAACCACTTGTTGTTCCACATTACAGGCGTCGAACCACTTGTTGTTTCACATTACAGGCGTCAAACCACTTTTCTTTTAATATCACCAGTCGTCAAGCCACTTGCCTCTTCACATTACAAGGGCAAAGCTGGAAATCTTCTATAAATAGAAGCTTAATTCTTCTTTCATTCTCACTAATTCACTACGACTCAGAAGAGAATTCTATAGAGAGATAAGCAGAGAAAAAGAAGAAGAGTATTTTGTTACTACACTATTGCAGTATCCAATCTCCTACTAAGGTAAGGTGTATTATTTCTTTCGTATTCGTAAGGGGTATTATTTCTTTCGTATTCGTAAAGGTTATTATTTTATTTCAATACTCGTAAGAAATATTATTTTCTTTCATAATCCATAGTATGGAAGGGATATTATTTCATTTCATATTCCTAAAGTTAAGCTTACTATGATAAGTATTACTTCTATAATTCCTGAAATTAGTAGAATATCCTTGATATTTGCGCTTCATCCAGTAACTTTTCATGAAAATATTATTCTGAGCATTCTTGATAATTTTTAATATTTTTATGCTGGAGTACTATTCACGGGGTACTATTCTCGAAGTACTATTCACGGGGTACTATTCACTCAAATACTATTCATCCGGGGTACTATTCATGACAAAAATTGATTTCTTTTCGGTCCAAATCATTTTTGATACAATATTATTCTTGAATTTTACTCCCCAAAGGAGTATCATGTTGACAATTTGGACATTATTAAATTCTGGATAAATTGAATTATAAATCTTTAAAATTTATCCTTGCTCTCATTTAAATTGAATTCTTATATCATTGTCATCATCCTCATGCTTATATTGTGATGAAAGTCATCTTTAGCCGTAGTGCATAGATGGACTGTTAATTGGTATGATTATGACTAGGGATTATTCGGTATAATTATGACCCGTAATGTTACAAATGATGTGGTAAAAATCATCATTGACCCGTAATGTATTGATGGACAGTTGTTGGTATGATCATGACCATTGATGATACTAATGAATTTCCTTGGCCCGTAGTGCAGGGATGATTCGATGATGTTGATTATTTATTAAGCTGAGTCTCAGCGATAAAACTGTTGATAAACTTTTTAAATCATAGAAGATAGTAGATATCATGCTCTACTTGACTCTTCTAAAGGATTGCTTATTTCGCTGCAGTTAAACTTGATGTTTATTATATTTTATCAGTTTAACACTGTTGAAGGCTAACGATAATTTATTCTGCATTATCTTAGTCATAATATTTCTTACTAGGCTAGTTAAGCTCACCCTTTGCTTTCATTGTTCTCTCCAGGAAATGAGAATATAGCTGGGACTAGTCGGGGAACGGAATGACGGTCCAGATGTTTGCATTAGTAGTCCTCACTTTTCTGTGAAATAGTGTGATAATAAATGTAATTAGGACTTATTTTGAGTTTTAATACTGTTTAGAAGACAATATTTGTATTAAAACTCACAGATTATGTTGTGTCGTATTCTACACGACACTTAACAATTTTATAAATTAAGTTTGTATTTGTATTTTGTACCATGTATTTGGCGACTCAGAATGAGTGATGTATACTTATTTTAGGGGGGTCACAGTTGGTATCAAAGCTTAGGGATATGATCCCTGGCTAAGATGTGAGACTAGAACTAGGGGGAGAGACAGGAAAATCCTTCTCTAGTATGACCTACCTAAGTTTATTTGTTATTTAATTAGTCGGTCATAATATAGGGATAATATGTGACATGCCAATTAACCTTTTTTTTGTGGCAGTGTTTGAAAATGGCATCCGAAAATGTCGAGTTAAGCAATGGAGCACATGAGACTGCTGAGTCACCATTGATGAATACCCAGGATAATGTGCATTAGGAAGGCAATAATCCTCAGGTGAGCAACAACACTGACAAATTGGTGAACGACGGAATGTTTAGGAGCTTTTTGCAATTCGTGCAACATCAGGCAAGAGAAACTCATATTCAAAATGTAGGTGGAAACACTGGCAACTCTCGGATGGTCACCGCTAAGCAGTTCAAGGAGCTGGGACCACCGAAGTTTTTGGGAGAGCCAAAATCGCTAAAGGTGGAGACATAGATAAAGCAGATCACCAAGATATTTGATGTCTTGGGATGCTCCAAGGAGAAAAAGGTTCACTTTGCCACCTTCATGTTGCGAGGAGAGGCAGATTACTTGTGGGAATCTGTAAAGCGTACTCAACCTGCCGCACTGAAGATGTCTTGGGAGAAGTTTCGAGAACTGTTCAACGACAAGTACTTTTCCAAAAGTTTTCTTCACATGAAGGAGGTAGAGTTTATCAAGCTGGAACAAAATAATATAACCGTGTCACAGTACAAAGCTAAGTTTGCCGAGTTGTCCCGATTTGCGCCCCACTTGGTTGATAATAAGGAGAGAATGACGCGGATATTTCTAAAAGGTTTGAAACCCGAGATACGTTAATACCTAATTTCTCACAAACTGTGTTTATATTCAGATGTTGTAAATAGGGCTCAATTATTGGAACGTGATAATGAGTCAACACAACCAAGAGATAGCAGTCGACAAAGAGATAATACCAGTGGTAGCAGTCATCGAAGTGGTGACAACAAACGTGGAGGAAATTAATATGCCAGAAATGGTAACCACGTCGGTAGTAATCATGGCCAAGACAATAGAAACAGAAATTTCAAGAAGAAGATATTCAATAATGATGGAAAAACGTCAACACTAGCACCTGTTGTTAAGGAAGGAGAACGACCATCGGTCGTATGTTACAAATATGGATAGGAGGGACACATCAGTCCAAACTATATGCAACAGTCCAAAGCATGTTACAATTATGGAAGAGAAGGTCACTTAGCCTAATTTTGTCGTGCACCAAAGTCAAGTCCAGCTGGGATGGAGGCATCAAAGGCTGTCCCAGACAAGATAAAATCGGTAGTTCAAGGGATAGCGTTTGTCGTAACCTCCCAAAAAGCGAGGAATCCGAACAAGGTGACCATGTGTAAGCTAATCATAAATTCTAGCGAAGTCTATACCTTATTTGATATCAGTTCTACCCATTCTTTTATTTCTCCTACTTGCGCTCAACGTTTAAATTTAACTCTAGAGAAACTAGACTTTGATTTATCTGTTGAAACTCCGTTGGGAGAAACCTTCATTACATCTACTGTTTATAAGTCTTGTTTGATTCAAATTGGTAACCGCACGTTACCTATCTATCTTATCTCTTTGAAAATACTTGCATTTGATGTGATTTTAGGGGTTGATTGGTTAACTACTCATCATGTTAAAATCGATTATTTTCATAAGGTTGTTAGCTTTCATATTCCTAACCAACCTATTATGCAAATTCAAGCAACCAAGACACTAAAGTCGATCACTGTCATATCAAGCCATAAAGATATTCGTTTATTGAAAAACGGATGTCAAGTTTTCTTAGCCCATGTCACGGATTTAACTAAAAATACATCAGATTTGAATGATATTTCTATTGTTAATAAATTTCTTGAGGTATTCCCTGAAGAACTTCTTGGCCTACCCCCAGAGCGTGAAATTGAGTTTTGTATTGATCTTGAACCCGGTACAAAACCCATTTTTAAAGCCTCATATCGAATGGCTCCTATTGAACTTCAGGAGTTAAAAATCCAACTACATGAATTGTTAGACATCAGTTTCATTCGTCCTAGTACATCTCCTTGGGGTGCTCCTGTTCTATTCATAAAGAAGAAAGATAGAAGTATGCGACTTTGTATTGACTATCGGGAGTTGAATCATGTCACCGTCAAAAATAGGTACCTGTTACCTTGAATTGATGACCTGTTTGACCTGTTGCCAGGTGCTAAATTATTTTCAAAGATCGATCTTCGTTTCAGATATCATTAGTTAAAAGTTAAAACTGATGACATTCCAAAGACTGCTTTCAGAACTCGGTACGGGCATTACGAATTCCTAGTCATGTCTTTTGGATTGACTAATGCTCCAGAGGCCTTCATGGATATGATGAACCGAGTATTCAAGGAATATTTAGATCATTTTGTTGTTGTCTTTATTGATGACATCCTCATATACTCCAAAAGCCGTGAAGATCATGAGCAACACTTGAGGCTAATACTCCAAAAGCTTCGTGAAAATAAGCTATATGCAAAGTTAAAGAAATGCGAGTTTTGGCTTGAGGAAGTAGCATTCCTTGGGCACGTGATATCAAATCATGGAATATCTGTTGACCCGGCAAAGATTGAAACAATTCAAAGCTGGGAGCAACCTAAGTCAGTTACCGATGTACGTAGCTTTCTGGGCTTAGCTAGTTATTATCGGAGATTCGTGAAAGGATTTTCTCGAATCACTACTCCATCAACTCAGCTGACTCGAAAAGATATAAAATTCGGTTGGAGCGAGGAATGTGAGAAGAGTTTTCAAGAACTCAAGAGGAGACTCATTTCAGCACCTGTTCTGACAATACCATCTGGTTCGGAGGGATATGTCATCTACAGTGATGTTTCAGGCAGAGGTTTAGGATGTATTCTCATGAAACATGAGAAAGTCATAGCCTATGCCTCGCGATAACTCAAAGAATATGAGAGGAATTATCCTACTCATGATCTAGAGTTGGCATCAGTCGTTTTTGCGCTTAAAATCTGGAGGCATTACCTCTATGGAGAGAAGGTGGAGATCTATACAGATCATAAAAGCCTCAAATATTTTTTCACTCAAAAGAAACTCAACATGCAACAATGACGTTGGCTTGAACAGTTAAAAGATTATGATCATACTATTCAATACCATCTTGGAAAAAGCGAACGTGGTAGCTAACGCATTGAGTAGAAGATCATATGCGGGTGCGAGTGCAATATTGTCAACGCAAAGGCCCATTTTGTATGACTTGCAAAGGATGGAGATAGAGATAAAAACTCCAGGGACCCACGTGATGATGGCAAATATACGAGTAGAACTGACTTTAATCGATAAAGTTAAAGTTGCTCAAACTACAGACTTGGAGCTGATGCGTATGAAGAAGAAAGTGCAAGAAGGTGCTATTCCGGAAGCAAGAATCGATAAAGAAGGAATACTTAGAGTCAACTCTAGACTTTGTGTTCCTAACAACTCTGATTTGAAGTATAAAATCATGATAGAGGCGCACAACACACCATTTGCAATCCATCTTGGAAGTACCAAAATATATCATGATCTTCGACATACATTTTGGTGGAGCAATATGAAGAGGGAGATCGCGGAGTTTATCTCAAGGTGTTTAACATGTAAACGTGTCAAGGCGGAGCATCAAGTGCCAAAAGGTCCATTGCAACCACTTGAAATTCTAGAATGGAAGTGGGAATGCATTACCATGGATTTTGTTACCGGTCTTCCCAAGGTTTCTTAAGGCATAGATGCAATTTGGGTCATTATTGATAGATTGACCAAGTCTGCTCATTTCTTACCTATACGAGAAACTTATTCACTTGAACGTCTTCCTTGTATTTATATAAATGAGATTGTAAGACTGCATGGTATGCCAGTATCCATAGTTTCTGATCGAGACCTAAGATTCACTTTATGATTTTGGGTCAGTTTGCAAAAAGCTATGGGCATAGATTTACGATTTAGTTTGGCATATCGTCCTCAAACGGACGGACAATTAGATAGGACTATTCAAACTCTTGAAGATCTATTAAGACTCTGTGTCCTTGACTTCAAAGGAAGTTGGGACAAGTTCTTGCTATTGGTGGAATTCTCCTATAACAACAGTTATCAAGCAAGTATTGGCATGGCTCCATTCGAGGTGTTTTATGGACGCAAGTGTTATTCTCCAGTATGTTGGGACGAGGTGGGTGAAGCAACGTTGTTGGGACCCAAAATGGTACGTATGACTACAGAAAAGATTCAAATGATCCGACAACGTATAAAAATCTCACAAGATAGACAAAAGAGTTATGTTGATCTTCATCGAAAAGACTTGGAGTTCAATGTTGGAGATCATGTGTTGTTACTGGTTGCTCCATGGAAAGGAGTTACGAGATTTGGAAAGAGAGGAAAGCTCAATCCTCGATTCATTGGCCCATTCAAAATCCTCGATCGAGTAGGAACTGTGGCTTATAGACTCGCCTTACCGCCAAGTATGTCTCGTGTTCATAACGTTTTTCACATATTCATGTTACGTAAATATGTGGAAGACCCGAACCACATTATTGAGTTAGAACCAGATGAAATAGCGAAAGGTTTAACGTATGAAGAGGTACCTATTAAAATCTTGGATAAGAAGGAACATATTCTACGCTCCAAGGTTATACATCAAGTCAAAGTTTTGTGGAGAAACCACGATGTTGAGGAAATGACCTGGGAGTTAGAATCTAAAATAAAATTAAGGTATCCTCACCTCTTCGACATACCAGGTATGTAACCTAATTTTAAGGACGAAATTTTATAAGAAAGGGAGGTTGTAAGACCCCAACTTTTATGAATAAAGAATAATTTTTTATAAATATCATTTTAAATATTATGGTATGAATTTGATATAATGTTATAGTTGTAGGTAATATTTATTAATTTTACAAAGTAAGCAAGTTGTTATAAAATATTCATTTGGTCGGAGAATATTCTTTTTGTCGGGAAATATTCGTACGATGGCACAATCATTGGTGGACCTCACAACAGAATTATTGTCGGAGTTAGAAAACGACAGAAATATTTTTTTATAAAAATAACGGTGAAAATTTTACCGTTAACTGTTGAAATACCCGGTAGTAAAAGTACAGTAATATGTGTGGTTACATAGTAGCACACGGTATTGATTATTGATGCTTACGTAAGAAGCCACTCAGTTATACTCAATTATTGCTACAGTAATTGCTGCATAGTATCTCATATTATTGATTCAATTATTATCACAGTATCATCTGCATAACATTTTTTATTATTAAATCAATAATTGAGACGACAGAGTTATTCATATTATTATTTGTAATATTGATGATGTCTAGAAAGTTCTGTCGAGGAGAGGTTTGGTCACCTAATTGCGCATCAATAGGGAGAAATCCTTATCGAAAAGCCCCCTCTTTCCTGGGAATGATCTGGTTGTTAAATATTATGAGTTATAATATTAATGATGAATAATTGTTGGAAGATTAAAAATGTGTTGATTGAAGATAAAATGATTTGTGGTAATATTTATTCAATCTTTGATATAAATAAGAAGTCTGTTATGAGACGTTTGTGGTAAGTTTGGTTTATTCTATAGGGGCCCATATGTCGTCATCTAAGAGTCACTTTCACTAATAGTAATTTCCTTTACCAGACATCGAACCACTTGTCGTTTCATATTATAGGCGTCGAACCACTTGTCGTTTCACATTACAGGCGTCGAACCACTTGTCATTTCACATTACAGGCGTCGAACCACTTGTTGTTTCACATTACAGGCATCAAACCACTTTTCTTTTCATATCACCAGTCATCAAGCCACTTGCCTCTTCACATTGCAAGGGCTAAGCTAAAAATCTTCTATATATAGAAGCTTAATTCTTCTTTCATTCTCACCAATTCACTACGACTCACAAGAGAATTCTATAGAGAGAGAATCAGAGAGAAAGAAGAAGATTATTCTGTTACTACACTATTGCAGTATCCAATCTCCTACAAAGGTAAGGGGTATTATTTCTTTCGTATTCGTAAGGGGTATTATTTCTTTCGTATTCGTAAAGGATATTATTTTATTTCAATACTCGTAAGAAATATTATTTTCTTTCATACTCCATAGTATGGAAGGGATATTATTTCATTTCATATTCCTAAATTTAAACTTACTATGATAAGTATTACTTCTATAATTCCTGAAATTAGTAGAATATCATTGATATTTGCGCTTCATCCAATATCTTTTCATGGAGTACTATTCAGGGGGTACTATTCCTGAAGTACTATTCACGGGGTACTATTCACTCGGGATACTATTCAAGACAAAAATTAATTTCTTTTTGGTCCAAATTATTTTTGATACAATATTATTCTTGAATTTTACTCCGCAAAGCAGTGTCATGTTGACAATTTGGACATTATTAAATTCTGGATAAATTAAATTATAAATCTTTAAAATTTATCATTGCTCTCATTTAAATTAAATTCTTATATCATTGTCACCATCCTCATGCTTATATTGTGATGAAAATCATCTTTGGCCGTAGTGCATAGATGGATTGTTAATTGGTATGATTATGACCAGGAATTATTCGGTATAATCATGATTCGTAATGTTACAAATGATGTGGTAAAAGTCATCATTGGCCCGTAGTGCATTGATGGACAGTTGTTGGTATGATCATAACCATTGGTGATACTAATGAATATCTTTGAATCGTAGTGCAGGGATGATTCGATGATGTGGATTATTTATTAAGCTGAGTCTCAGCGATAAAACTGTTGATAAACTTTTTAAATTATAGAAGATAGTAGATATCATGCTCTACTTGACTCTTCTAATGGATTACTTGTTCCGCTACAGTTAAACTTGATGTTTATTATATTTTATCAGTTTAACACTGTTGAAGGCTAACGATAATTTATTCTGCATTATCTTAGTCATAATATTTCTTACTGGGCTAGTGAAGCTCACCCTTTACTTTCATTGTTCTCTTTAGAAAATGAGAATATAGCTGGGACTAGTCGGGGAACGGAGTGACGGTCCAGATATTTGCATTAGTAGTTCTCACTATTCTGTGAAATAGTTTGATAATAAATGTAATTAGGACTTATTTTGAGTTTTAATACTGTCTAGAAGATAATATTTGTATTAAAACTCACAGCTTATGTTGTGTCGTATTCTACACGACACTTAACAGTTGTATAAATTAAGTTTGTATTTGTATTCTGTACCATGTATTTGGCAACTCAGAATGGGTGATGTATACCTATTTTGAAGGCGTCACACACACACACACACACACATATATATATTGTAACAACCCGGGTCAAATCCCGAGTCCGATCACACACAAAGCGATGTGGGACTGGGGTGTTACAAACTTCCCCACTTAAATTTCTGACGTCCCCGTTAAAACCGATCACACACACAGCGCAAAGATCTTTGCCTCTCTAGCCATTGTGGGATAATACCGGCTGGCTTCATGTCCCTACCTCCGGACCTCCATCTCTCTATTGTGGGATAATACCACTAGCCTTCGTGTCCCCACCTCCGGTAACCCGACCGGATGACCCGACCCGAGCTTTCGAGAGTCGACTTTGATACCATATGTAACAACCCGGGTCAAATCCCGAGTTCGGAACAAATCTCGAGTCAAATCTCAAGTCCGAATCGAATCAAATCCATCAAAATAAGGCCTCAAACCACTGGTCCAATAATATCTTCTTAGGTCATCTTAGCCCACCACAGGCTCCCAAAAGGTCATGACTTGAAGGTACTATTGGTAGTAACTTATTTCCTTATATGTAGATAAATTTTTCTTTTATCTTTCGATGTGGGACCAGGGTGTTACATATATATATATATATATATATATAAAGCTGAGATAACTTTCTACCAACGATTTTAAAAAATGGGTAAGTGGGGGTCCATATAATAAGCCAAATTTATAACAAATATTTCATAAAAAACCCCTCTATTTATCTTAATTCACTTGGCTTCACTAAAACACATTTTTAATAACATTTATTCATCATTAATATTATAACTCGCAATATTAACAACCAGATCATTCCTAGAAAAGAGGGGGTTTTCCGATAAGGACTTCTCCTTATTGGCGCGCAATGAGGTGACCAAACCCCTTTCTTCGACAGAACTTTCTAGACATTGTCAATAATACAAATAATAATATGAACAACTTTGTGGTCTCAATTATTGATTTAATAATATAAAATATTATGCATATGATACTGTGACAATAATTGAATCAATAATATGAGATAATATCATCAACTAATGTGGCAAAAATTGAGTATAACTGAATGACTTCTCACGTAAGCATCAATAATCAAAGATACTGTATAATACTGTGTGTTACTGTGCAACCACGAGTATTACTACTTTTTATCACCGGGTATTTCAACAGTTAACGGTAAAAATTTTACCGTTATTTTTATAAAAAATTATTTATGTCGTTTTCTAACCCCGACAGTAATTCCGTTGTGGGGTCCACCAATGATTGTGCAGTCGTTCAAATATTCCTTGATAAAATGAATATTCCGCGACCAAACGAATATTTTATTACAACTTACTTACTTTGCAAAATTTATAAATATTACCCACAATTATAACATTATATCAAATCTAAACCTTATTAAGTGCAGTAAATAAAGCATTAGTATACATCCATTCAATGTAAATGTTGTATTCACACATAAGCAGATAAAAGTTTTGTTTTAAAAAGTTTTAATAACGGCTTAAGCCCTCTTATAGGAGTCCCCAGCAGAGTCGCCACCTGTCGATGTCGGGATTTTTATTTGTCCATTTCTATTCTTGTCTTTTGGTATTCTCATTTTTTAAGTGAGATTTGTTTGAAAAAACAAATTTAAAAAAGTTCGACGGACTCCCTATGAACCCATTTTTCAAAACTGTCTGCAGAAGTTATCTTAGTTTTGTTATATATATATATATATATATATATATATATATATATATATATATATATTAAATAAAAGGGGGGGGGGGCAGTGGCGAAGCCAGGAAGTTTTAGCAGTAGGGTCAAAATTATTAGTAAGTTATAAAAATTTGGCGGGGGTTCGGGGGTAGTGCCCCGAGCCAATTTTTTTTAATACTTTATATTTTCGGGTTAGACAAATGCATCCAAATATCCAATTTAATAATACTAACAAAAGGGGAAAATTACAATTATTTTCTGAAAACAAAATTGAGGTTGGAGAAATTAAAGAGAGAGTAATTTTTGTTATCTGCAAGGGCACAAGGCTGCAAGAGAATCATAGTAGAATAGAGTCGCACTCCAGTCTCCACACTCGCAGCTCGCCAGTCACCAGTACCCACTCTGACCACTCGTGAAAGGCTTTGATGGTTCACGGTTTGGCTTTTGCCTTTTGTGATTTGACTTTGTCCCTTCTCTCTCTGTTTTGTGGCTGAAGTGCTGAACAGATATTGATGTATGGGATTTAGGACTAAGGCTTGACCGCTTAGGTATCTCTAATTAAAAAAAATATGAATGAGGTCAAAAATTAAGTGGGATAAAAAAATTTTTTAAGTGATTTCAAAAATTGAGTGGGGTTAATTGACCCCATATTTTTACCATACCTTCGCCACTTTGGGGGGGGGGGAAGAAATGATCACACGGGTGATGCCGTGTGATGAAGGTTATATATATATATATATATATATATATATATATATATATATATATATATATATATATATATATATATATATATATATATATATGTATACATATATTATAATAAGTTTTATTTTTTTATGAAAAATAGAATATATTATATTTTATTTTTTGCATAGTGTTGCATAGTACTTCATAGTGCTGCATAGTGCTGCAAAGTAAAATCAAAAACAATTCAGCCGGTACGCCCATGATTTCATCTAAATTTTTACTGTGCGTCCGTGATTATTTTTCTTAAATAGTATCCTGACATTCTCCTATAAATAGGATGCTCAGTTTAAAAAATAAAATCACATCAGAATCATATAATTTTTCTTCTATAATATTGAGCGTATTTCTTTAGAGTTTAAGGAAGCTTTGAGTGTAGAAAAGAATGCAAGTTTTCTTCAAAAATATATCCGCTATACCAGTCAGAATTGCTCTCTTTTATGGTAAGGGATATTATTTATTTCACATTTGCTTACGATTTTATTTTTCATATTCGTAAGGAATATTATTTTCATTTAATATTCGTAAGGAATATTATTTTCGGTCAGTATTTGTAAGGAATATTATCTTCGTTCAATATTTGTAGGAGTATTATTTTCGTTTAACAGTTGTAATGGATATTATTTTTGTTCAGTATTCGTAAGAAATAATATTTTCTTCCATACTCTGTAGTATGTGAGTAATATTATTTCGTTTCAGATTCCGAATTTTACACTTATTTTGTAAAGTATTGTTTCTATTGTAAGACCCCAACTTTTATGAATAAAGATTTAATTTTCTCGAATTTTTTTTTTAATATTAAGGTATAGATTTAATATAATGTTATAGTTGTGGGTAATATTTATAAATTTTGCAAAGTATGCAAGTTGTTATAAAATATTCGTTTGGTCAGGGAATATTTGTTTTATTAGGGAATATTCGTATGACGGCACAATCATTGGTGGACCCCACAACAGAATTACTGTCGGAGTTAGAAAATGACAGAAATATTTTTTATAAAAGTAACGGCGAAAGTTTTACCGTTAACTGTTGAAATACCCGGTGGTAAAAGTACAGTAACACGCGTGGTTGCATAGTAGTACACTGTATTGATTATTGATGATTACATGCGAAGTCACTCAGTTTTATTCAATTATTGTCACAGTAATTGTTTCATAGTATCTCACGTTATTGATTCAATTATTGTCACAATATTTTATATTATTAAATTAATAATGAAGACGACAAAGTTATTCATATTATTATTTATATTATTGACAATTTCTATAAAGTTCTGTCGAAGAAAGGGGTTTGGTCACCTAATTGCGTGTCAATAAGGAGAAATCCTTATCAGAAAGCCCCATCTTTTCTGCAAATGATCTGGTTGTTAATATTGCAAGTTATAAATGATGAATAATTGTTGTTCAAAAATGTGTTTTGTGAAGCCTAGTGAATTAAGATAAATAAAGGGGATTTTTATGAAGTATTTGCTGTAAGTTTGGCTTTTTATTTGGACACCCACTTACCCATTTTTCAAAATAATCGAAGAAAGTTATCTCAGTTTTGTTTTATATATATATATATTAATAAGTTTTGTTTTTTTTATGAAAAATAGAATATATTATATTTTATTATGCATAATATTTTGCATAGTGTCTGCATAGTATTTGTATAGTAAAATCATGTGAATTTCTAAAAATTCGTCTGTGAACCACTGTGCAGTCTGTGATTTTTCCTTTACTGTGCATCGAAATAGTATCATGCCATTCTTCTATAAATAGGATGCTCAGTTTAGAAATGAAAATCACACCAGAATCAGATAATTCTTCTTCTATAATATTGAGCGTATTTCTTTTGAGTTTAAGGAAGCTTTGGGTGTAGAAAATAGTAAAAGTTTTCTTCAAGAATATATCCGCTATACCAGTCAGAATTACTCTCCCTTTAAGGTAAGAGGTATTATTTATTTCATATTCGCTTACGATATTATTTTTCGTATTCGTAAGAAATTTTAATTCGTTCAATATTCGCAAGAAATATTATCTTCGTTTAATATTCGTAAGGAATATTATCTTCGTTCAATATTCGTAAGTAATATTATTTTCGTTCAACAGTTGTAAGGGATGTTATTTTTGTTCAATATTCGTAAGAAATAATATTTTCTTCCATACTCTGTAGTATGTAAGTAATATTATTTTATTTCAGATTCTGAATTCTACATTCATTTTGTTAAAGTAATGCTTCTATACTCCGTCAAATTAGTAGAATATCCTTAAAATTTGCGCTTTATCTAGTATATTTTTATGGAAATATTATTCTGAGCATTCTTAATAATTTGTAATCTTTTCATGCCGGGGTACTATTCATGGAGTACTATTCACTCGGGTACTATTCACCCGGGGTACTATTCATGACAAAAATTGATTTCTTTTCTGTCCAGATTATTCTTGAATTTTCTCCGCACAACAATATCATGTTGACAATTTGGACAATTATTGAATTTTGGATAAATTAAATTATAAATCTTTAAGATTTATCCTTGCTCTCATTTAATTGAATTCTTTTATCATTGTCATCATCCTCATGTTTATATTGTGATGAAAGTTATCTTTGGCCCGTAGTGCATAAATGGACTGTTGATTGGTATGATTATGACCAGAAATTATGTATCGGTATAATCCTTACTTGTAATATTACAAATGATGTGGTAAAAGTCCTCATTGGCCCGTTGATGGATAGTTGTTGGTATGATCATGACCATGCTTTCTTTTCGGCCAAGGGTGCAAAGATGAATTGTTGTTTGGCATGATCATGACCATTAGTGATAACATGATTATCCTTTGCCCGTAGTGCATGGATAATTCGTGGATGTGATACTAATGAATTTCCTTGGTCAATAGTGCATGAAAAATTCAGTGATGTGGATTATTTATTAAGCTGAGTCTCAGTGATAAAATTGATGACAAACTTTTTAAATCATAGAAGATAGTAGATATCATGGTCTACTTGACTCTTCTAATGGATTGCTTGTTCTGCTGCAGTTAAACTTGTTGTCTATTGTATTCTATCAGTTTAACACTGTTGAGGGCTAACGATAATTTATTCTGCATTATCTTAGTCATAATATTTCTTACTGGGCTAGTTGAGCTCGCCCTTTTCTTTCATTGTTCTCTTCAAGATATGAGAATATAGCTGGGACTAGTCAGGAAATAGAGTGATGGTCCAAGATGGTTACTATAGTAGTCCTCACTATTCTATAAGAATAGTGTGATAATAATTGCAATGAGGACTTATTTTGAGTTTGAATATTGTTTAGGAGATAATATTTGTATTAAAACTTAGAACTTATGTTTTGTCGTATTCTGCACGACACTTAACAGTTGTATAAATTAAGTTTGTATTTAGATTATGTACCATATATTTGGCGACTCAAAATGTGTGATGTATACCTATTTTGGGGGCGTCAAATCTATACTCCTTGAAATTTGTAGAATATCCTTGAAATTTATGTTTCATCTAGTATCGTTTCACAAGGATATTTTTCTTAACATTCTTGTTAAATTTTAAGCTTTTCATGTCGAAGTACTATTCAAGGGTACTATTCATACGTACGACACTATGCATACGTACGGTACTATTCATACGTACGATACTATTCACGAAGTACTATTTATATGGTACTATTCACAAAGTACTATTTACGGGATATTATTCACTCGTGTACTATTCACCCGGGGTACTATTCATGCCAAAAATTTGATTCTTTTTTGTCCAAATTATTTTTGATACGTGAATATTATTCTTGAATTTTACTCCACAAAGCAGTTATCATGTTGGCAATTTGGACATTTTTAAACTCTGGATAAATTTAAAGTCTTTAATATTTATCCTTGATTTCGTTTGATTAATTCTTATATCATTGTCATCATCGTCATGCTTAAATTGTGATAAAAGTCATCTTTGGCCTGTAGTGTATAGATGGACTGTTGATTGGTATGATTATGACCAGGAATTATTCGGTATAATCATGACCTGTAATGTTACAAATGATGTGGTAATAGTCCTCATTAGCCCGTAGTGTATTGATGGACAGTTGTTGGTATGATCATGACCATGTGTTCTCTTCGGCCATGGGTGTAAAGATGAATTGTTGTTTGGCATGACCATGACCATTGGTGATAACATGAATATCCTTGGCCCGTAGTGCATGGATAATTCGTGGATGTGATACTAATGAATATCCTTGGCCCGTAGTGCATGGATAATTCAGTGATGTGGATTATTTTTTGAGCTGAGTCTCAGCGATAAAATTGATGATAAATTTTTTAAATCATAGAAGATAGTAGATATCATGCTCTACTTGACTCTTCTAATGGATTTCTTATTCTGCTGCAGTTAAACTTGTTGTTTATTATATTATATTAGTTTAACACTGTTGAAGGCTAACGATAACTTATTCTGCATTATCTTAGTCATAATATTTTTTACTGGGCAAGTTGAGCTCACCCTTTTCTTTCATTGTTCTCTTCAAGAAATGAGAATATAGTTGAGACTAGTCAGGAAATGGAGTGATGGTCTAAGATGATTGCTATAGTAGTCCTCACCATTCTATAAGAATAGTGTGATAATAATTGTAATGAGGACTCTATTTGAGATTGGATATTGTCTAGAAGATAATATTCGTGTGAAAACTCTCAGATACTGTGACTCCCCAAAATAGGTATACATCACCCATTCTGAGTCACCAAATACATGGTACAGAAATCAAATACAAACTTCTTTTATACAATACGACAAAACGTAGCTGAGAGTTTTTACACGAATATTGTCTAATAGACAGTATTCAAACTCAAAAAGGAGTCCTCATTACAATTATTGATACACTATTTTATAAAATAATAAGGATTGCTAAAACAACTGTTTGGACCCATCACTCCACACCCCGACTAGTTCCCATTATATTTTTGCCTCCTCAAAAGAACAATACTTCTGACTAGAATATTGGATATAGTGCTGAAGGAAACTTGCACTTAATAGCAACTCTCAATATATCTAAATACTCACAAAAATACGCTCGATATTATAGAGAGAGAAAACTTTTGATTCTGGTATAATTTTCAATTCTAACTAAACACCATATTTATAGGAAAATGTTAGAACGCCAAAGCAGACTAAATTTAATAAAATAATATTTTCAAAATTTCTATGCACACCTCCTTGACCAAATTATCATTACACCACTAGTGGGGCCCACAAAATTCAGAATTTTCCACAACAACCAAAAGTGGGGCCCACCCATGTTTTTAAGAAAAATATTTATTTCCAAAACTTCAATAATTCATAATAAATAACCCTTTTATCAGAAAAATATAAATTTTATGTTCATTCCCTAGGAAATTTAATTCTCTAGAACTTTGTAGAAGAAAGTTTTTTCTAAATTCTAAACAGAAAATGACCGAAATCCACATATGAATGATTTCTAATACCTTTATTTTGACAAAATACTGATAAAATACCTCAACATTAATTCCTTCATTTATATCCACATAAAAATAAATATTTTCTTATTATATAAATTAATAATTAATTATTCACAAATAATATTACAGAATCACAATATAACAACCAGGTCGTTCCTAGGAAAGAAGTGGTTTTCTGATAAGGATTTCTCCTTACTGACGCGCAATTAGGTGACCAAACCCCTTTCCTAGATAGAACTTCCTTAGACATTGATAATAATGCTATCTAATAATATTATTCAAATAATATAAATTATTGATCTGATAATAAAAAATACTGTGCAGTGACAATTATTGAAACAATAATAATATAAAATATTAACGTAGCATTTATTGAATCAATAAAATAAAATATTGAACAGTAATTACTGTAACATTTATTGTGTAGTGTCTTCTTACGTAAGAATCAATAATCTAAAAATACTGTGCAATACCGTGTGCTACTGTGCAACCACGCGTATTACTGTATTTTAATCACCGGGTATTTCAACAGTGTTAACGATAACAACTACGCCATTATTTTTAGAAAACTCATTCTTGTCGTTTTCTTTATCCGACAGTTTTTCGTTATGGGGCCCACAAATGGCTGCGCCATCGTACGAATATTCCCCAACAGCAAGTATATTTCACGACCAAATGAATATTCCTCGACAACAATGAATATTTTATAACCACTTGCTTATTTTGCAAAATTTATACATTTCACTCATAACCAAAGCATTATATCAAATTAACACTTTATTATTCAAAATAATAATTAGAGGAAATTTAATTTTATTTATAAAAAGTTGGGGTCTTACAACCTCTTTTCCTTATAAAATTTCATCCTCGAAATTGACGTACTTACCTGGTGTTTCGAAAAGGTGAGGATACCTCGCTTTCATTTTCGATTCCAACTCCTAGGTCATTTCCTCAATAGCATAGTTCTTCCACAAAACTTTGACTTGTAGTATAACCTTTGTGCATAGGACATGCTCCTTCCTATCCAAGATCTTGACAGGTACCTCCTCGTACGTTAAATCTTCAGTTATCTCGTCTGGTTCTAACTCAATAATGTGATTTGGGTCTTTCACATATTTACGAAGCACAAATATGTGAAAAATATTATGAACACGAGACATGCTTGGAGGTAATACGAGTCTATAGGCCACATTTTCTACTCGGTCAAGAATCTCAAATGGTCCAACAAATCGTAGATTGAGCTTTCCTCTCTTTCCGAATCTTGTAACTCCCTTCCATAGAGCAACACGTAATAATGCATGATCCCCAATATTAAATTCTATGTCCTTTCAATGAAGATCTGCATAACTCTTTTGTCGATCCTGTGCCGTTTGTATACGTTGTCGGATCAATTGGATCTTCTCTGTAGTCATACGTACCAACTCTGGTCCCAACAATGTTGCTTCACCCACGTCATCCCAACATACTGAAGAGCGACACTTTCGTCCATATAATGCTTCGAATGGAGCCACACCTATACTTGCCTGATAACTGTTGTTGTAGGAGAATTCCGCCAATGATAAGTACTTATCCCAACTCCCTTTGAAGTCTAGGACACAGAGTCTTAATAGGTCTTCAAGAGTTTGAATAGTCCTTTCCGATTGTCCGTCCGTTTGACGATGGTATGCCGAATTGAATCATAAATCCATGCCCATAGCTTTCTGCAAACTAACCCAAATTCGTGAAGTAAATCTTAGGTCACAATCCAAAACTATGGATACTGGCATGCCATGCAATCTCACAATCTCATTTACGTACATACGAGCAAGACGTTCAAGGAAATAAGTCTCCCGTATCGGCAAAAAATGAGCAGACTTGGTTAATCTGTCAACAATAACCCAAATCGCATCTATGCCTTGAGAAACCTTAGGAAGACCCGTAACGAAATCCATGGTAATGTGTTCCCAATTCTATTTCGGAATCTCAAGTGGTTGCAATGGACCTTTTGACACTTGATGCTCCGCCTTTACACGTTGACAAGTTAAACACCTCAAGATAAATTTTGCGATCTCTCTCTTCATATTGCTCCACCAAAATGTATGTCGAAGATCATGATACATTTTGGTACTCCCAGATTGGATTACAAACGGTGTGTTGTGTGCCTCCATCATGATTCTATGCTTCAAGTCAAAATCGTTAGGAGCACAAAGTCTGGAGTTGACTCGAGTATTCCTTCTTCATCGATTCTTGCTTCTTGAATAACACCTTCTTGCACTTTCTTCTTCATACGCATCAGCACCAGGTTCGTAGCTTGAGCAGCTTTAACTTTATCGATTAAAGTCGGTTCTACTCGTATATTTGATATCATCACACGGGAACTTGGAGCATTTAACTCTATCTCCATCCTTTGCAAGTCATACAAAATGGGCCTTTGCGTTGACAATATCGCACTCGTACCCGCATATGATATTCTAATCAATGCGTCAGCTACCACATTTACTTTTCTAGGATGGTATTGGATGGTATGATTGTAATCTTTCAACAGCTCGAGCCAATGTCGTTGCCGCATGTTGAGTTCCTTTTTGGTGAAGAAATATTTGAGGCTTTTATGATCCGTATAAATCTCCACTTTCTCCCCCATACAGGTAGTGTCTCCAGATTTTCAACACGAAAACGACTGCTACCAACTCTAGATCATGAGTAGGATAATTTCTCTCATATTCTTTGAGTTATCGCGAGGCATATGCTATGACTTTCCCATGTTGTATGAGAACACATCCTAACCCTTTGCCTGAAGCATCGCTGTACATAAAAAATCCATCTGAACCAGATGGTATTGTCAGAACATGTGCTGAAATGAGTCTCCTCTTGAGCTTTTGGAAACTCTTCTCGCATTCCTCGCTCTATACGAATTTTGTATCTTTTCGAGTCAGCTGAGTTAACGGAGTAGCGATTCGAGAAAATCCTTCCACGAATCTCCGATAATAACCAGCTAAGCCCAGAAAGCTACGTACTTCGGTCACCGACTTCGGTTGCTCCCAACTTTGTATTGCTTCAATCTTCACCGAGTCAACAGATACTCCATGTTTTGACACCACGTGCCCAAGGAATGCTACTTCCTCAAGCCAGAACTCGTATTTCTTCAGCTTGGCATATAGCTTATTTTCACAAAGCCTTTGAATTACCAGCTTTAAATGGCACTCATGATCTTCACGACTTTTGGAATAGATGAGGATGTCATCAATAAAGATAACAACGAACTGATCCAAATATTCCTTGAGCACACGGTTCATCATATCCATGAAAGCAGCAGGAGCATTAGTCAATTCAAAAGACATGACTAAGAATTTATAATGCCCGTATCGAGTTCTGAAGGCAGTCTTCGGAATATCCTCAGTTTTAATCTTTAACTAATGATATCCGAAACGAAGATCAATTTTTAAGAAGAATTGTGCTCCTTGTAACTGGTCGAACAGGTCATCAATGCGAGGTAGCAGATACCTATTCTTGATGGTGACATGGTTCAATTCCCGGTAGTCAATACAAAGTCGCTTACTCCCGTCTTTCTTCTTTACGAATAAAACAGGAGCACCCCAAGGAGATGTACTAGAACGAATGAAACCGATGTCTAACAACTCCTGTAGTTGGACCTTTAACTCCTGAAGTTTAATAGGAGCCATTCGATATGGGGTTTTAGAAATAGATTTTATACCAGGTTCAAGGTCAATAAAGAATTCAACTTCACGTTCTGGGGGTAGACCGAAAAGTTCTTTAGGAAATACGTCAAAAAATTCACTAACAACAAAAATATTATTCAAATCTGACGTATTTTTGTTCAAGTCCATGACATGGGATAAGAAAGCTTGACATCTATTTTTCAATAAACGAATGACTTTATTGCTTAATATGACAATGATTGACTTTAGTGGTTTGGTTGCTTGAATTTGCATAACAGGTTAGTTAGGAATATGAAAACTAACAACCTTACGAAAACAATAAATTTTGGCATGATGAGTGGTTAACCAATCAATCCCTAAAATCACATCAAATGCAAGTATTTTCAAAGAAATAAGATCAACTGGTAATGTGTTGGTGCCAACTTGGATCAAGCAAGATTTATAAATAGTGGATGTAATGAAAGTTTCTCCTAACAGAGTTTCAACAAATAAGTCAAAGTCTAATTTCTCCGGAGTCAAATTCAAACGTTGAGCACAAGCAGGAGAGATAAAAGAATGGGTAGAACTGGTATCTAGTAAGGTATTAACTTCGCAAGAGTTTATGATTAGCTTACCCGTGATCACCTCGTTCAGGTTCCTCGCGTTTTGGGCAGTCACAACAAATGCTCTTCCAGGAACCACCGACTTTGTCTTGTTCGGGACAGCCTGTGGAGTCACCATTCCCGCTGGACTTGGTTTCACTACAAGACAATCTCTAGCTATATGACCTTCCTTTCCACAGTTATAACACACCTTGGATTGTTGTGGGCAGTTTGGGCTTATGTGTCCCTCTTTCCTGCATTTATAATATACAACCGATGGTCGTTCTCCTCCCCTAGAAACAGTTGATGTTGGTGCTGACGTCTTCATGTTGTCATTATTGTACCTTCTCTTTTTGAAATCTTCCCCCGACTTGCTTCTTCTACTATCATGGCCACTATTACCACCAGAGTGGTTACCGCTTTTATCCGAATATTTTCCACCCTGCTGGTTGTCATTACTCTGATGACTGCTGCCACCGGTATAACCCTGGTTGTGGTCCCTTGGTTGAACATAATCATTATCTCGTTCTAATAATTGATCCCTGTTCACAATATTTGAATATAGAGAAAATTTGTGAGAGATAAGGTATTGACAAATTTCTGGTTTCAAACCTCTTAGAAACATCCGCGTCATACGTTCCTCATTCTCTACCAAATGAGGTGCAAACCTGGATAACTCCGTAAACTTAGCCTCGTATTGGGACACAGTCATGTTGTTCTGTTCTAGTCTAATAAACTCTACCTCCTTCATTTGATGAAAACTTTCAGGACAGTACTTGTCATTGAACAGTTTCTGAAATATTTCCCAAGACATATTGGGTGCGGCTGGCTGGGTACGCTTCACAGATTCGCACCAGTAATCTGCCTCACCACGGAACATAAAGGTGGCGAATGGAACCTTCTGTTCCTCCGTGCATCCCAAGACATCAAATATCTTGGTAATTTGCTTAACCCACGTTTTTGCCTTAACCAGATCCGGATTTCCCAAAAATTCAGGTGGTCACAACTCTTTGAACTGCTTGGCTGTGACAAACTGCACGTTACCATTGTTTCCACCTGTATTTTGTATACGAGTCTCCCTTGTATGATTTTGCATGAACTGTTAAAAGCTTCTAAACATCACATCATTCATCGTTTGATCGGTGATGTTATTTACAGGAGGAACATTGTCGTCCTCTTGTACGTTCTCCTGGTTGGTTATTAAAAGTGTCTCAATGGTTTCATTCACTCTATTGTTAATATTTTCAGCTGTCATTCTCAAATACTGCCATAAAACAAGGGTTAATTAAAGAAATTGACATACCACAATTATCCCAATATTCTGACCGACCAATTAAATACCAAATAAGCTTTAGATATATAGGACACACTAGCGGAAGATTTACTCGTCTCTCCCCTCTTAGTTCTATTCCCCGATCTTCGCCAGAGACCATATCCCTAAGCTTTGATACCAATTGTGACTCCTCCAAAATAGGTATACATCACCCATTCTGATTCGCCAAATACATGGTACAGAAATCAAATACAAACTTCTTTTATACAATACGACAAAACGTAGCTGAGAGTTTTTACACAAATATTGTCTAATAGACAGTATTCAAACTCAAAAAGGAGTCCTCATTATAATTATTGATACACTATTTTATAAAATAGTGAGGACTGATAAAACAACTGTCTGGACCCATCACTCCACACCCCGACTAGTTCCCATTATATTCTCGCGTCCTCAAAAGAACAGTACTTCTGATTGGAATATCGGATATAGTGCTAAAGGAAACTTGCATTTAATAGGAACTCTCAAAGTATCTAAATACTCATAAAAATACGCTCGATATTATAGAGAGAGAAAACTTCCGATTCTGGTGTGATTTTTAATTCTAACTAAGCACCCTATTTATAGAAAAATGCTAGAACGCCAAAGCAGACTAAATTTAATAAAATAATATTTTCAAAATTTCTACGCACACCTCTTTGACCAAATTATTAGCACACCACTAGTGGGGCCCAAAAAATTCAAAATTTGCCATAACAACCAAAATGGGGCCCAACCATATTTTTAATAAAAAAATTTATTTTCAAATCTTCAATAATCCATAATAAATAACCCTTTTATCATAAAAATATGAATTTTATGTCCATTCCATAGGAAATTTAATTCTCTACAACTTTGTAGAAGAAATATTTCCCAAATTCCAAACAGAAAATGACCGAAATCAACGTACGAATGATTTTTAATATCTTCATTTCGACAAAATACTGATAAAATACATCAACATTAATTCATTCATTTACATCCACATAAAAATAAATATTTCCTTATCATATAAATTAATAATTAATTATTCACAAATAATATTACAGAATCACAATATGACAACCAGGTCATTCCCAAGAAAGAGAGGGCTTTCCAATAAGAATTTCTCATTACTTGCGTGCAATTAGGTGACCAAACCCCTTTTCTAGACAGAACTTTCTTAGACATTGCCAATAATGCTATCTAATAATATTATTCAAATAATATGAATTATTGATCTGATAATGGGAAATATTGTGCAGTGACAATTATTGAAACAACAATAATATAAAATATTAACGTAGCAATTATTGAATCAATAAAATAAAATATTAAACAGTAATTACTGTAATAATTATTGAGTAGTGTCTTCTTACGTAAGAATTAATAATCCAAAAATATTGTGCAATACCGTGTGCTACTGTGCAACCACGCATATTACTGTATTTTAACCACCGAGTATTTTAACAGTGTTAATGGTAACAACTACGTCGTTATTTTTAGAAAACTCATTCTTGTCGTTATCTTCATCCGACAGTTTTTCGTTTTGGGGCCCACAAATAGCTTCTCCATCGTACGAATATTCCCCGACAGCAAGAATATTCCACGACCAAACGAATATTCCCCGACAACAATGAATATTTTATAACAACTTGCTTATTTTGCAAAATTTGCACATTTCACCCATAACCAAAGTATTATATCAAATTAACATTTTATTATTCAAAATAATAATTAGAGGAAATTCAATTTTATTTATAAAAAAGTTGGGGTTTTGCAGCTACGTTTTGTCGTATTGTATAAATGAAGTTTGTATTTGATTTCTGTATCATGTATTTGGCGACTCAGAATGGGTGATGTATACCTATTTTGGGGGCATCACAGTTGGTATCAAAGCTTAGGGATATGATCCCTAGCTGAGATTTGAGGCTAGAACTAGGAGGGGAAAGACGGGTAAATCCTTCACTAGTATGACCTACCTAAGTTTATTTGTTATTTAATTGATCGGTCAGAATATATGGATAATATGTGGCATGCCAATTAACCCTTTTTTTGTGGTAGTGTTAGAAAATGACATCTGAAAATCAAGAGATGAACTCATATAGAGTTTTAAGTGATGAATCTAGGAGATTCATTTAAAGAATAAATATTGGAGTATAATATTTTGTTATAACAAAGATTTTATTGGGGAGTACTAATTAAGTTATTAAACTTGATTGTAGGAAGTCAGGCGAAGAAGAAATTAAAGATATCCATGTGGTGAGTGAAGAATTAATAGTTGCACCCGAGCTAGTTGCAGAGGTAGCAGCTGAGAGTGAGGAAGAAGAGGAACCTGAGGAGAATTTATTAGGAAAACTTTATGATCGAAATGTTGAACTGCAAAATCGTATTCATGAGTTAGAAGAGCAGGCTGAAGAACGGTAGGCGGTCGTTGAGCAAAGGGATGCAACATTTCAAGATTGCGTTACCCGATATGTGATGCTTGAACAGAAGCACTCTTTGGTAGAGTATAAGATGATAAAGCTGGAATATGAGAATTCAAATGTCAAGGATCAGCTGAAAGAAGAAACAACTGAACGAGTGAGAATGAAGGATGCATGGGTAAAAGTCGCACGACGCGTTGATATTGTGGAAAGAGAAGTCTGATCCCAGAAGGCTAAAATAGATGATATGTATTTCTCTTTTAGGGCAGCAATTGGGAGAACCCAACATCGAGTTTTGAATTACCTTGTACATTGAGGTCAACCCCAATTCGATATGGATCTAAGATTAATGATTCATATCATGGATCAGGGGTACAATGAAGCAGTTGAGGGTGGAATATGCCCTATAGGAAAAGTCAATTCTAGTGGTAATAATGACACCAAAGCCTGTCCCGGACAAGTCAAAGTCGGTGGTTCAAGTGAGAGCGCTTTTCGTAACTTCCCAAAAAGCGAGGAACCAAACGAAGTTATCATGGGTAAGTTAATCATAAACTCTTTCGAAGTCTATACCTTATTTGATACCGGTTCTACCCATTCTTTTATTTCTCCTACTTGCGCTCAACGTTTAAATTTAACTCTGGAGAAATTAGACTTTGACTTATCTGTTGAAACTCCGTTGGGAGAAACCTTCATTACATCCACTGTTTATAAATCATGTTTGATTCAAATCGACACTTTCACGTTACCTGTCGATCTTATCTCTTTGAAAATACTTGCATTCGACTGGTTAACTACTCATCATGCTAAAATTGATTATTTTCGTAAGGTTGTTAGCTTTCATATTCCTAACCAACCTGCTGTGCGAATTCAAGCAACCAAACTACTAAAGTCAATTACTGTCATATCAAGCCATAAGTAAAGAGCCCCGAGCCTCTCGCTGGTGACTTCCAAGTCTTGGGATGTACCGAAGCCAGACTCTCCATAGGGGAAGCTATGAATAATGCTGGTAAGTTGATGGGTCTCAATGTGAGGTGCTATTCAAGTCTTTGATGAGAGTCACAGTTTTGAATGATATTTCTATTGTTAATAAATTTTCTGACGTATTCCATAAAGACTTCCTGGCCTACCCCCAGAGCGTGAAATCGAATTTTGTATTGACCTTGAATCCAATACAAAACTCTCAAATATTTCTTCACCCAAAATGAATGTAACATGCGCCAAAGACGTTGGCTCAATCTGTTGAAAGATTACGACCATAACATTCAATACCATCCAAGAAAAGTGAACGTGGTAGCCGACGCGATGAGTAGAAGATAGTATGCGGTTACGAGTGTGACGTCGTTAATACAAAGACTCATTTCGTATGACTTACAAAAGATGGAGATAGAGTTAAAAACTCTAGGGACTCACGTGATGATGTCAAATATCGTGTAGAATCGACTTTAATCGATAAAGTTAAAATCGCTCAAGCTACACACTCAGAGTTGATGAATATGAAGAAGAAGTTGCAAGAATGCGTTATTCTAGAAGAAAGAATCGACGAAGAGAGGAAATCTCAACCCTCAATTTTATTAGTCTATTTGAAATCCTCGATTGAGTAGGAACTGTGGTCTATAGACTCACTTTACCGCCAAGTATGTCTCGTGTTTATAACGTTTTTTATATATATATGTTACGTAAATATGTGGAAGACCCGAACCACATTATTGAATTAGAACCAGACGAGATAGCAGAAGATTTAACGTATGAGGTGATAGCTATTAAAATCTTGGATAAGGAGGAACATATTCTACGCTCCAAGGTTATACCTCAACAGTTAGAATCTGAAATGAAAATGAGGTATCCTCACCTCTTCGACATACCAGGTACGCACACCAATTTTGAGGACGAAATTTCATAAGAAGGAGAGGTTGTTAGACCCCAACATTTATGAATAAAGATTTAATTTTCCCAAAATATATTTTTTTAATATTATGGTGTGGATTTGGAATAATGTTATAGTTGTGAGTAATATTTATAAATTTTGTAAAGTAAGCAAGTTGTTATAAAATATTCGATTGGTCAGGAAATATTCATTTTATCAAGGAATATTTGTACGACGACACAATCATTGGTAGACCCCACAACGGAATTATTGTCGGAGTTAAAAAATGACAGAAATATCTTTTTATAAAAATAACGGCGAAAGTTTTACCGTTAACTGTTGAAATACCCGGTGATAAAAGTAAAGTAATACGCGTGGTTGCATAGTAGCACACGGTATTGATTATTGATGCTTACGTGAGAAGTCACTCAGTTTATTTCAATTATTACCACAGTAATTGCTGCATAGTATCTCACGTTATTGATTTGATTATTGTCACAATATTTTATATTATTAAATCAATAATTGAGACGACAAAATTGTTCATATTATTATTTGTATTATTGACAATGTCTAGAAAGTTCTGTCGAGGAAAGGGGTTTGGTCACCTAATTGCTCGCCAATAGGGAGAAATTCTTACCAGAAAGCCCCCTCTTTCCTGGGAATAATCTGGTTGTTAATATTACAAGTTATAAATGATGAATAATTATTGTTCAAAAATGTGTTTTATGAAGCCAAGTAAGTTGAGATAAATGGAGGGGATTTTTATGAAGTATTTGTTATAAATTTGGCTTATTATATAGACCTCCCATTTACCCATTTTTTAAAATTATTGGTAGAAGTTATCTCAATTTATATATATATATATATATATATATATATATATATATATTAAATAAAAATGTGGTAGAATATATTATAATAAGTTTTGTTTTTTATGAAAAATAGAATATATTATATTTTATTGTTTGCATAGTACTGCATAGTGTTGCATAGTACTACATAATGTTGCATAGTGCAGCATAGTGCTGTATAGTAAAATCAAAAAAATATTCAGCCAGTACGTTCGTGATTTTGTCAAAATTTTTACTATGCGTCCGTGATTACTTTTTTTCAATAGTATCCTGCCATTCTCCTATAAATAGGATGCTCAGTTTAGAAAAGAAAATCTCACCAGAATCAGAGAATTCTTCTTCTATAATATTCGGCGTATTTCTTTAGAGTTTAAGGAAGCATTGAGTGTAGAAAACAATGCAAGTTTTCTTCAAGAATATATCCGCTATACCAGTCAGAATTGCTCTCTTTTTAAGGTAAGGGGTATTATTTATTTCATATTCGCTTACGATATTATTTTTCGTATTCGTAAGGAATTTTATTTTCGTTCAATATTCGTAAAGAATATTATTTTTGTTCAATATTCGTAAGGAATATTATCTTTGTTCAATATTCGTAGGAATATTATTTGCGTTCAACAATTGTAAGGGATATTATTTTTGTTCAGTATTCGTAAGAAATAATATTTTCTTCCATACTCTGTTGTATTTGAGTAATATTATTTCGTTTCAGATTCCGAATTCTACACTCATTTTGTAAAGTATTGCTTCTATACTCCTCGAAATTTATAGAATATCCTTGAAATTTACACTCCATCTAGTATCGTTTCACAAGGATACTTTTCTAAACATTCTTGTTAAATTTTAAACTTTTCATGCCGAAGTACTATTCATACGTACGACAGTATTTATACGTACGGTACTATTCATGCGTACGACACTATTCACAGGGTACTATTCATGAAGCACTATTCAAGGGGTACTATTCACTCGAGTAATATTCACCTAAGGTACTATTCACGATGAAAAATTGATTCTTTTCTGTCCAAATTATTTTTGATATGTGAATATTATTCTTGAATTTTACTCCACAAAGCAGTTATCATGTTGGCAATTTGGACATTTTTAAACTCTGGATAAATTTAAATTCTTTAATATTTATCCTTGATTTCGTTTGATTAATGCTTATATCATTGTCATCATCCTCATGCTTATATTGTGATAAAAGTCATCTTTGGCATGTACTGCATAGATGGACTATTGATTGGTATGATTATAACCAGAAATTATTCGGTATAATCATGACTTATAATGTTAGAAATGATGTGATAAAAGTCCTAATTGGCCCGTAGTGCATTGATGGACAGTTGTTGGTATGATCAAGACCATGCGTTCTCTTTGGCCAAGGGTAAAAAGATGAATTATTGTTTGGCATGATCATGACCATTGGTGATAACACGAATATCCTTGGCCCGTAGTGCATGGATAATTCGTGGATGTGATACTAATGAATATTCTTGGCTCGTACTGCATGGATAATTCAATGATGTGGATTATTTATTGAGCTAAGTCTCAGCGATAAAATTGATGATAAACTTTTTAAATCATAGAAGATAGTAAATATCATGCTCTACTTGACTCTTCTAATGGATTGCTTATTCCGCTGCAGTTAAACTTGTTGTTTATTATATTATATTAGTTTAACACTATTGAAGGCTAACGATAACTTATTCTGCATTATTTTAATCATAATATTCTTTACTGGGCTAGTTGAGCTCACCCTTTTCTTTCATTATTCTCTTCAGAAAATGAGAATATAGTTGGGACTAGTCAGGGAATGAAGTGATGGTCCAAGATGATTGCTATAGTTGTCCTCATTATTCTATAAGAATAGTGTGATAATAATTATAATAAGGACTCCATTTGAGTTTGGATATTGCCTAGAAGACAATATTCGTGTTAAAACTCTCAGCTACGTTTTGTCGTATTGTATAAATAAAGTTTGTATTTGATTTCTGTACCATGTATTTGGCGACTCAGAATGGGTGATGTATACCTTTTTTGGGGGCATCACAAGTTCCCACCGAACTCTATTACAATTGGGATGTATGATGAGATATATGACTGTAACATAGAGTTGGAGGAGCTGGAAGATGAACGCCAGATCGCTATAGATCAAAAAGATGACTAAATCCAGGATCTAGATGGACGTCTTGGGAACGTGGAGTGGAAGCTAGTTCAGGCAAAAAGTCAGAAAGAGCAACTATTGGCTGAGATTGAGAAGATGAAGGGCGATCTGAGAGAAGAATCTGCTAAGCGGGTGAGAGCTGAAGATGCTTGGATGAAGGCTTCACAGCATGCAGATTGTACTGAAGACTAGGTTAGGGGAAAAAAGGCTAAGATTAATGAGATGGGCTACGCTTTCCATTCAGCAATTGTTAGGGCCCATGACCGAGTCTTTTATTATCCAAAGCAATTTGAAGATTTGTCATGGTATATGCTGGACCGTAAGACGATGTTTCGTGTTATAAAGGAAAAGCACAAAGAAGCTATGCGACGTCTAAATCTTAATAGATCATGATAAGTAGAGTAATATGTTATGAGAATCATTATTAGAGTCAGTAGATGTAAATCCCGAATGTTGATATAAATAATGGGATAAGATGAGAATGTAATCCTGAAACCTTATCAGTTCAGGAAAGTTGATGTAAATAGCAGTGATGTTATCTTTTCTATGTTTAGAAACTATGAATGAATAAAATACTAGAGTTTATTGAAAATGTTGTATGTTAATTATTAATCTTAAAATGTTTAAGTTAATTTTCAAATACTTAAGAAATTGAGTAATGAGCTAATAAGCATATATCTTAAACAGAAAATGCCTCTAAGAAGATGCCCAACATGTCAACACCTCAGGAAGAATCTACGAACAATAACAATAACGAGGCCAACGCTAATCATGTTCAGTAGTTGGTGAACCTGTTAACTGGAGCACTTACGAATTAGACGCAAGCTCAATCAACTTCGTTTAAGGATTTCAAAGCAGCATGACCGCCAGAGTTTAAGGGATTCATAAATCCAGTCGAAGCTCAGACTTGGATTATGGAGATGGAGAAGGTGTTTGATGTTGTAAGGGTCAACAACGATCAAAAGACTACCTTCGCAACATTTATGCTGAAGTCAGAAGCCAGCTACTGGTTGCAAGTAAAAAAGGTTTAGGGAGGTCAGGGTATAATAACGTGGGATAGGTTCAAGGAAATGTTCTTCGAGATTTATTTCCTGACGAGCTTTCGAAATCAGATGGAGGTCCAATTCCTGAAGTTAAAGCAAGGTACTATGTCTGTGCCAGAGTACGTCGCGAAATTCAATGAGTTGGCGAGGTTTGCGTCGTACCAAGTTAACACAGATGAGCGAAAGGCAATGAGGTTTTAGTAGGCATTGAAGCCATGGTTGTACAGCAAGGTTTTGATGTTCCAGCTAAATACATTTACAGCAGTGCTTGAAAAGGTGATCATCGCAGAAGGTGAAAGTGACGAAGTATAACCAGGAATAGAAGAAGAAGAAGAAGAATGAGAATGAAAATAAGGCTAGTGGCAGCAATGGTGGTTGTAATAATCAGAAGAGGAAGTGAAATGAAAATTCAAGTGCTGGGAATCAACAGGGGAGTCAAAATAAGAGGGTGGAGGCTTGTGCTACCTGTGGAAAGAATCACGTGGGGATATGTATGAAAGAGAAGAGGGTTTGCTACAACTGTGGTCAGGAGGGCCACATTGCACCGAATTGCCCTATTCCTAAGAAGGGTGATTGTTTCACTTATGGGTCAAAGGATCATTTGGCTAGGGATTGTCCCAAAAAGGCAGCAGGAGGAACAAGAACAGGTGGTAGTAGGGGAAACAATGGTGGTAGCATCTTGACCATCACTGGATCAACGCTATCAAATTGACCCACAGCTAAGACCTTCAATATGACCGTGTAGGATGATGTGTAGTCATAGGATGTGGTGTCAGGTATCATTTCGATCAATAGTACTAATGCTAATGTATTATTTGATTCGGGTGCTACTTGCTCATTTATATTCGAAGACTTTGCTAAGAACTTAAAATTGCCTAAGGAGGAATTAGTTTACCTTTTGAACATAGAAATTGTGAATAGGGACGTAATTCCTATTAGGTTTATTCACAAGAACTGTAGGGTGGATATTTAGGGCCACGAGATGATCGTAGATTTAATCACGATAAAACTTGGGAAATTCGACGTTATTTTGGGAATGGATTGGTTATTCAATTATGGGGTGATAATTGATTGCCAAAAGAAGTGTGTTAACCTTATGACTCAGTCAAAGGTAGTTCTTTATGGCAGCAAGTTGCCTAGACAAGCGAGTTATCTAACGATGATGCATGCTAGAAAGTTGTTAAGACAAGGTTTTGTAGGATATTTAGCCTACATAGTCGATATTCGAAAGGAGAGTGTGAAACTGGTGGAAATACCCGTCGTTAAGGATTTTGTAGATGTGTTCCCAGATGATTTGCCAAGATTGCCGCCTAATAGAGGGATTGAATTCATAATTGATTAATGCTGAGGACCGCCCCGATATCGAAGGCCCCGTACCGTATGGTTCCGGTGGAGATAAAGGAATTAATGGTGTAATTGCAAGAACTTTTGGACAAGAAATATATTTAGCCGAGCGTATCACCATGGGGAGTGCCAGTGTTATTCGTTAAGAAGAAGGACGGATCGATGCGGCTTTGCATTGATTATAGAGAGTTGAATAAGGTCGCGATTAAGAATAAGTACCCATTACCAAGGATTGATGACTTGTTCGATCAACTAAAGGGAGCTAGGTATTTCTCGAAGATAGATTTAAGAAGTGGATATCATCAGTTGAAGGTGAGGAAGGAAGATGTATCGAAGACAGCATTTAAGACTCGTTATGGTCATTACGAGTTTCTGGTGATGTCATTTGGTCTAACAAATGCTCATACATCATTTATGGACCTAATGAACAGGATGTTTAAGCCATTTTTGGACAAATTCGTAGTGGTATTCATCGATGATATTATGGTGTATTCTAAGACTAAGGAAGAGCATGTGGAACATCTAAAGGTAACGTTGGAGGCGTTAAGAAGAGAGAAGTTGTACGTGAAGTTTTTAAAGCTATTTCAAGCGGGAACTGGACCAACTTTGGTGGATAAGGTTAAGGAAGCACAACTTCAGGATGAGGAATGTGAGAAAATAAGGAAAAGAGTGTCTGAAGGTGAAGAGTTAAAATTTAAAGTTGATACATAAGGGTTATTGAGATTCGAGAGAAGAATTTGGGTTCCACCAGTACCAGAAGTAAAGGAGGAAATTTTGAGCGAGGCTCATAGTTATAGGTATTCGATTCATCCAGGGAGTATGAAGACGTACCAGGATCTTCAACAACATTTCTTGTGGCCAAATATGAAAAGAAACATCGCTGATTGTGTAGCAAAAGTGTTTGACATGTCAGAAAGTTAAAGTAGAACATCGGAGGCCGAGTGGGTTATTACAACTATTAGAAATACCAGAATAGAAATGGGAGCATATCACGATGGATTTTATGGTAGGTCTTCCAACAACTCAGAAAGGTTTTGACGCAATTTATTGTGGATTGCCTGATGAAATCAGCACATTTCTTACCGATCAAGTTAGATTTAACTTAGATCATTTGGTGAAATTGTATGTGAAGGAAATCATTTTAAGGCACAGTGTTCCAGTATCTATAGTTTTTGACCGAGATCCATGTTTTACATCGAACTTTTGGAAGCGACTGCAGGAATGCATGGGAATGCAACTAAGAATGAGCATGTCATACCATCCTCAAATTGACAGGCAGAGTGAAAGAACGATCCAGACTTTGGAGGATATATTAAGAGATTGTATCATGGATTTCAACGAAAATTGGGATGATCGTCTACCGTTAGTGGAATTTTCTTACAATAACAGCTACCACGTAAGTATTGATATGTTGCCTTACGAAGCGTTGTAAGGCTGAAAATGCAGAACTTCGTTGTGTTGGGATGAAGTCGGTGAACGTGAACTACTAGGGCCAGAATTGGTATAACAGATCGCTAAAATTGTTAAAATGATCAGGGTGAGTTTGATAGTTGCTCAGGACAGGCAGAAAAAATATGTTGATCAGCACCGATAGAATCGAGAATTTGAATATGGTAGTTTCATTTTCCTGAAAGTGTTTCCCTGGAAGGGGAAGATCCAATTTGACAAGAAGGGAAAACTGAGCCCAAGGTTCATTGGACCCTTTGAAGTTTTGTGAAGAGTAGGCGAGGTGGCTTATGAGGTAGCCTTGCCTCCGGCGTTAGAACATATCCATAACGTTTTTCATGTTTCGATGTTACGACCATACAAATACAATTACAAGCATGCTATAGAATATGAACCCCTGTAATTTGAAAAAGATTTATCTTGCGAAGAAGTTCATGTTCAGATAGTCGATAAGAAAGAGCAAGTACTAAGAAATAAAGTAATACCTTCTGTTAAGGTAATCTGGAGGAACCACAACGTTAAAAAAGTTACGGTGGAACTCGAAGATCAAATGATGAAAAATTACCCTCAGTAATTTGCTTAATCTTTGTTGTAGTGATTATGGAGACATAATCTTTGTAGGGGGGAAGAACGTAACGGGACGAATTAATTGAATCCTGATTCTGGGGATAAAATCCTTTTAAGGAGGGAAAGATGTAACGAATGAGATTTTTATAGTTGATTGTTAAATATTTATTGAATTAAATAAATATTTGTGTTGATTTATTTATTAAGTTAAATAAATATTTGATAAAATTATTGTGAATTAATTGAGTAAATGTTATACATTAATTAAATTAATGTGGAATAATTTTATAGTTCAAAGTTCTAATTTAATTGGAATAATTGAATTAAATGAGTTGTTAATAATTATAATGTTTTTTAAATTAATTTAATAATTAATTAAAGATTTATTGAGTTGTTATAATTAATAAATAAGAATTTTAGTTATGCGATAATTTGATTTAATGAGTAATATTGGTTTTAATTTAATTGAATTTAAATATTAAAATTTGATTAATTAAAAATGTGACAAATAAACTATATAATAAGTGAGTTAATTAAAATAAATTAAAAAGGGACTTTTATAAGCTAGCCAAACATGGCCTTGAGAACATGGGAGCAGTTAAGGCCATACTGCACTTAACTGATACCTATGTATGCTATGCGTCAGTTATATATTATATATGTATATTATATTGTCAGTTCATATATACACAAGTCTGAGAAAACTCAAAGAAAAAAGAGAGAGCTCTTGAGAGAATTTAAGAGAGATACTGAGAATCAATGAAGGAAGAAGAGGAATAAAAAAGTTAATTCTTATCATCTAGCAAGTCTAAACTAGAATCAAAGGTAAAATTCTTAGTTTTAAAGTTATAGCTTTTGTTTTCTAAAAGTTCTCTATGATTAAATTTTTATGAATGATTATTGAAAATATGATTTTATATGTGACAATTGATGTTTATAACATGTTTTACATCATTTATTCATGGTTTAGAGTGATCAAATTCGTAGAAATATATTTAAAAGTGAAGAAATTAAATTACAGTGAAATAATATTTGAATATGGCTTATATGTATAAAAATTGATGCCCAAATTTTATGTTAATCTGTAAATTGATCACAGTTTGTGGTTTTATGTCAAAAAACTAAAAGAACAAAATTCGTATGGACTGATTTGGTTGAAAAATGAGTTAATGGTAGTTGATTTCGTAAAGGATGTCTAAAAATTGAGTTTTTACAAAAACATTGAATTTTGGGGTCTAAATTTGATTGCTTATGTGATTTATGTTGTTAAAATCATGTTATGATTGTTGTAATATGTTCATGTAAAGTTTAGAACTTATGGGTATGTTTTAATTATTGTATTAACAAAGAAATTGGAAATTTATGGCCATGTTCTATGTTCTTTGCAAACTGCAGGAACTGAAACTACTACGCAGTGTTGCAGCGCCTCTTAGGAGGCTTAACTGCGCGCTGCAGCGCCGTAGCACCTGTACCAGGCTTGTGGGCAACGTTGCAGCACCTGTCTTCAGTACTCTACGCAGCGCTATAGCGCTACTCTGCAGTTTTGCCATTTTTTTAATTATTTGTTCAAGTCCAAAAAATGAGATGTAAACTTAATCTAATGAACATGGAAGTGTATTAATCATATAATGTGATGTAAAAACATATTAGCAACGTGTTAATGATTGTTTATGTGATTATTTGATGAGTTTGATGTATACTTAAAATTGTTAATCTTGAAGCCTAATATGGTGTTAAGAGTTGTGGGTTGTGGATGTGATTAATATGATCATAATTAGAGTTAAGTTAAGTTGAAAGAGAGTATACTCACAATGCTAGTTGTAGTATAATTGTAAGACCCCAACTTATTAATGAATAAAATCAAATTTCCTCTAATTATTATTGTGAATAATAAGGTGTTAATTTGATATAATATTTTGTTTATGGGTAAAATGTGCAAATTTTACAAAATAAACAAGTGCTTATAAAATACTCATTGTTGTCGGGGAATATTCGTTTGGTCGTGAAATATTATTTCTGTCGGGGAATATTCGTACGGCGGCGCAGCTATTTATGGGCCCATAACGAAAAATGGTCGGATGAAGATAACGACAAAATTGAGTTTTTATAAATAACGACGTAGTTGTTACTGTTAACACTGTTGGAATACATGGTGGTTAAAATACAGTAATATGTCTGGTTGCACAGTAGCACATGGTTTTGTACAGTATTTTTGAATTATTGATCCTTACGTAAGAAGGCACTACTCAATAATTGTTACAGTAGTTACTGTTTAATATTTTATTTTATTGATTCAATAATTGCTACGTTGATATTTTATATTATTGTTGTTTCAATAATTGTTACTGCACAGTATTTCCCATTATCAGATCAATAATTCATATTATTTGAATAATATTATTAGATAGCATTATTGGCAATGTCTAGAAAGTTCTGTCTAAGGAGAGGTTTGGTCACCTAATTACGCGCCAGTAAGGAGAAATCCTAATTAGAAAGCCCCCTCTTTCCTGGGAACGACCTGGTTGTCATAATTGTGATTCTGCAATATTATTTGTAAATAATTAATTATTGATTTATATGATAAGGAAATATTTATTTTATGTGGATATAAATATTGGATATATTTATTTATGTGGTTATTATTGAAGGAATTAATGTTGAGGTGTTTTATCAGTATTTCTGTTGGAATAGAGGTATTAAAAATCAAATCAGTATTTTTCAGATATATTGCGTGAGTTATAATTTTTAATCCGACCGTTGGATCGTTGTGATTTTTGGATACGTTATACATATATAAGTTGAGTATATGTCCACAAATTTTGAACCGTTAAAAATGAACGTATGATTTGTTATGAATTTTAAGAGGTGACTGATTCAGAAATTAGGTTTATAAATGATTTTGGTGGAAAATTCTAGAATTGAGTGGGCCCCACTTGTGGTTGGTGAGAAATGTGCTAAAATTTTTATTCAAATATGGTGGGTGGGAATAGTACCAGGTAAAGCCATCAGGTTGCAGGTCAAGTCTGCTTCGGCGTGCTAACATTTTCCTATAAATAGAGGGCTAAGTTAGAATTGAAAATCACACCAGAATTCATAAATTTTCTCTCTTTCTCTCTCTATATTCTTGAGCGTATTTTAGTGAGTATTTAGATACTTTTAGAGTTGTTATCTAGTGCAAGTTTCTGTCAGCACTATATCCAAAATTCAGTCAGAAGTACGGTTATTCTGAGGTAAGGGATGTTATTCTTTCGTAAATGATATTATTTCTTTCAATATCATTATGCCGAAGTATTGGTCTGAACTTTTTATCAAATTTGGAACTTTTTGTATCGGAGTTACTATTCACGTATACGACACTATTCACGTATACGGCACTATTCACGAATACGGCACTATTCACCGAAAAATAAAAATTTTCCGTTTTGATCAAAATGTCTATTATGGTTACTATCTTTGATTGTATCCATGTTTTGATCATTATTTTAGAATTCTTCTTCAAAATTGGTTATTTCAGAGTATTATTGAATTTAGATAAATTGTAATACGAATCCCTAATATTTGTTCTTTTATCTCACTGGATTCATTTTTTTTAAGATATTTTTTATCATCCTCAGTCCTAAATGATGATATTACTGAATATCTTTGGCCTGTAGTGCAAAGATGAATGATTACCTGGTGAATATCTTTGGCCCGTAGTGCAAAGATGAACAGGTGTTGAGATGAACATGACCAACTGAGTATTATTCTTGAATTTTACTCCACAAAATAGTATCATGTTGACAATTTAGACGTTATTGATTTCTGGATAAATTAAATTATAAATCTTTAAAATTTATCCTTGAACTTGTTTTAATAAATTATTATATCATTGTCATCATCCTCATGTTTATATTCTGTTGAAAGTCATCTGTGGCCTGTAGTGCATAGATGAATTTGGTATGGTTATGACCAGGGATTATTCGGTATAATCATGACCGTAATGCTACAAATGATGTGGTAAAAGTCCTCATTGGCCCGTAGTGCATTGATGGATACTTTTTGGTATGATTATGGCCATGGATTCTCTTCGGCCAAGCGTGCAAAGATGAATTATTTTATGGCATGATCATGACCGTTGATGAAAACACGATTATCTTTGGCCCGTAGTGCAGGGATGATTCGATGATGTGGATTATTTATTAAGCTGAATCTCAGCAATAAAATATTGATGATGGACTTTTAAATCTTAGAAGATAGTAGAACTCATTCTCTACTTGACTCTTCTAATGGTTTGTTGCTTCCGCTGCAGTTGTTGATCTAAAACTTGTTGTCTATTATATTTTATCAGATTTTTCCCTGTTGAAGACTAATGATAAGTTGTTGTATATTATCTTAGTCATAATATTCTTTACTGGGCTAGTTGAGCTCACCCTTTTCCTTTTTGTTCCATTTTTCTCAGGAGGCGAGAATATAGCGGGAACTAGTCGGGGTATGGAGTGATGTTTCTAGTCAGTGATGTTAGCAGTCCTCACTATTTTATTAAATAGTATTTCAATAATTGTAATGAGGACTCCTTTTGAGTTTGTATACTCTCTAGTAGACAATATTTGTATTCAAACTCACAGTATATGTGTTGTCGTATTCTGCACGATAATTGTATTACTAAAGTTGTATTTATTTCTGTACCATGTATTTGGCGACTCAGAATGGGTGATGTATACCTATTTTGGGGGCGTCATAATAATTAATTATTATTGTGACTTTAAATGGTATGTATGATTAATTGAGGAACGTGAATAGTAAACGTATAATCTACGCACGAGGAAAGTTTCCTTACCCTATCATGATTACAATTACGCAAGTTCCATAACTCTAAACTTTTATTGAGCAAGTTCTTAAACCTTATTATTATTTAGCAAGTTTCATATTCTTATTTCAAACTGTTCAAAGCTTAATTATTCAAGTTCATGATTCCAAATGAAATGTTCTAACTCTTGTGAAATATTACTTCTATTATACAATGTTCATTCAATTGTATAGAGTTGAGATTTAATCTTTGATTTGAATATCGATTACATTATCGTATTGAAACCTTGAATGGCTGGTGAATCCTTATTGATTCGACTAATCCTTAGTTAATGATTATTGAACTTTAAATTACCCTTAAAGTTAATCCAAACCAAACTTTCTTTAGTGCAGACTCTAATGTCAAAGCTGAGATGAACAACCCTGTTACAGAGAATTATATTACGCGATAGCGTTAAGATGTTTGTGCACAATACATGGTACGAAGGGCTGATTCCCCTAAGTACGAGAAGAAAGGTCCATATAGTCTTATGACTGTTAAAGGTTTAAAGAAGAAATATATGAAGACCTAGGACATAGTTCGTGGTCTTGTGACCCTCAGATGTACTTTTGATCTTGTTTCTAAACCTTGAGTCAAAAGCTAAGCTTTCAATTATGCAGTGTCCATTGATTATTCACATGTTATTATTAGTGTTATTGCTATACTTGTTGGTAATTGTTTTCTCACTCTTGCATAATAACATTGCAACTAAGGTTGAAAGAATTGACGAGCCTTCCACTAGTAAAGGCAAGGGCAAGCTGAACAAGTGATGAATACTTATTTACTTTTATTTGAGAATGTTTATGTTATAAGACTTATTTAAATTATGTTTTGTTTCTGCATTTATGTGTTAAGGTTAGATGACCTGGATTTTATTTGTGATGTTGTAACCCTTTATAATGAGAGGATTTCTATTTAAGTTATGAGTTTTATTCATATCCTTATTTATGGGTAGTTAGATGTTGTTATTTTGGAGAGTGAACACCAGATCTATAGAAAATTTGAGTACCAGGATTTGGGGGTGTCACATCACCTATCATTTTTAGTACTTCAAAATGTCCAATGAACCTCGGACTTAGCTTTCCCTTTTTGCCAAATCATATTTTCCCCTTCCAGGGAGACACTTTTAAGAACCGAAACTGCCGTCATCAAATTCTCATTTCTGTCGGTGTTGATCCACGTACTTCTTCTACCTGGCCTGAGCAGCTATCAATCTCGCCCTAATTACTTTGACGATTTTGGTGGTCTAGTGTACTAGTTCTGGCCCTAGTAGTTGATGTTCACCAACTTCATCCCAAACAACGAAGTTCTGCACTTTTTGTCGTACAACGCTTCGTAAGGTGGCATGCCAATACTTATGTGGTAACTGGTATTGTAAGCAAACTCAACCAGTGGTAAATGGTCATCCCAATTTCCCTTGAAATCCATAATAAAAGCTCTCAGCATATCTTCCAATGTTTAGATTGTCCTTTCACTCTACCCATTGGTTTGAGGATGATACGTTATGCTCATTCTCAACTACGTTCTCATGCATTCCTACAGTCGCTTCCAGAAGTTTGATGTGAAACGGAAAACCCTGTCTGATATAATTTATACTAAAACACCATGTATTGACACAATCTCTTTCACATACAATTTTGCCAACTGATCTAAATTAAATCTAATCTTGATGGGCAATAAATGGGCTGATTTTGTTAGTCGATCCACAATCACTCAAATCGCATAATACCCTTTTTGATTCGTTGGTAGACCTACCCAGAAATCCATCGTGATATGCTCCCACTTCCATTCTGGTATTTCCAATGGTTGCAACAACCCACTTGGTCTCTAATGTTCTGCTTTGACTTTCTGGCACGTTAGACACGTAGCAACACTCACAGCCACATCTCTTTTCATATTCGGCCACCAAAAATATTTTTTGAGATCCTGTTACATTTTTGTACTTCCCGGGTGAATCAAATATCGATCTTAAGTTATGAGCTTCGCTCAAAATTTCCTCTTTGACCTCTGGTACTGGCGGAACTCAGATTCTCCCCTCAAATCTTAGCAATCCTTCAGTATTGATTTTAAATTTCAGCTCTTCACCTTCAGACACCTTTTTTTTATCTTTTCACACTCCTCATCCTTTAGTTGTGCTTCTTTCATTTTTTCTGCTAAAGTCGAATGAGTTCCCATCTGAAATAATTTTTCTGTTGACTCCTTCGGATGATTTACCTACAATTCCAATTTAGCCATTTTTGCGATGAGTTCTTCCTATGCAGTCAATAATAATAACTTTTCCCGTCCCTTCCTGCTCAATGCGTCGGCAACCACATTCGCTTTACCCGAATGGTAAAGAATGTCGCAGTCATAGTCTTTTATAAGCTCCAACCATCTTCTCTAACGCATATTTAAATATTTTTGTGTAAAGATATACTTCAGACTTTTATGGTCTGTATATATCTCACACCTCTCTTCATAAAGATAGTGCCTCCAAATCTTTAGAGCAAACACTACCGCAACCAACTCTAAATCGTGCGTCAGATATCCCTTCTTGTAGTCTTTCAATTGACGCGATGCATACGCAATGACCTTGCCATTCTGCTTAAGCACACAACCTAGTCCCTTATGCGATGCATCACTATATACCACAAAATTTCATGTGTTATCCGGTATAGATAACACAGGTGTCGTACTCAACCTCTTCTTTAATTCTTGGAAACTTTCTTCACATTTCTCCGTCCAAACAAATTTTACCGCTTTCCTAGTCAAATTCGTTAATGGAGTAGCAATTCTGGAAAAATATTGAATAAAACATCTATAAAAACCTGCTAATACCAAGAAACTTCTTACTTTCGACGATGTCTTTAGCTGATCTTAGTTTATTACAGCTTTAACCTTCGATGGATCCACCAAAATCCCTTCCTTGTCAATTACATTCCCAAGAAACTGTACACGCTCCAACACAAATTCGCATTTTGAGAACTTCGCATATAACTTCTCTCTTCTTAATGATTCCAACGTTAACCTCAAATGTTAAATGTGCTCCTCCTTGGTCTAGGAATACACCAAAATGTCATCAATGAATACCACCACAAATTTATCTAAGAATGGTTTAAACACCCTATTAATCAAATCCATAAACGTTGTAGGTGCGTTCGTCAAACCAAACGACATCACCAGAAACTCGTAATGACCATACCGAATTTTGAAAGTCGTCTTTGGTATATCTTCCTTCCTTACATTTGATTAATGATAACCACTTCTAAAATCTATTTTTAAGAAGTACCTAGCTCCCTTCAGCTGATCGAACAAGTCATCGATCCGTGGCAATGAATATTTATTCTTAATCATGGCCTTGTTCAATTCTCTATAATCAATACGGAGATGTATCGACCCGTCTTTTTTCTTAAAAAACAACACTGGCGCTCCCTACTATGACATGCTTTGCTGAATTTACTTCTTATCTAACAACTCTTGAAGTTGCAACATCAACTCTATCATTTCCACCGGAGCCATTTAGTATGGGGCTTTAGATATCGGGGCAGTCCCCGGTACTAAGTCAATCACAAATTTAACCTCTCTATCTGGGGGAAGTCCCGGTAAGTCATCCGGAAACAAATATGCAAAATCTTTAACAACAGGTATGTCCTCCGGTTTTGCACCATTCTTTTAAGTATCAACTATGTAGGCTAAGTATCCTACACATTCTTGTCTTAATAACTTCCTAGCCTGCATCATCGTCAGACAACTCACTTTTCTAGGTGACTTGCTGCCATAAAATAGTACCTTTGACGGAGTCATAAGGTTAGCACACTTCTTTTGGCAATCAATTATCGTCCCATAATTGAATAATCAATCCATTCCCAAAATAACATCAAATTCCTCTAGTTTTATCGGAATTAAGTCTACCATCATCACGCGCCCTTTAATATTCACCCTACAGTTCTTGTGTACAAACCTAACAGGAATCACCTCCATATTCGTAATTTCTACGTTCAAAGGGAAATCTAGTTCTTCTTGAGGCAAATCTAATTTCTTAGCAAAATCATCGGTTATAAATGAACAAGGACCACCTCAATCAAATAATACGTAAGCATTATTATCATTTATCGAAATGATACCTGACACCATATCCTTTGACTGCACAACATCTTGCTCGGTCATGTTGAAAGTTCTAGCAATGGGTCGATTTAATAGAGTAGATCCGGTGATAGTCAGAGTGCCACCGCTATTATTTCCCTTACCTCCACTTGCTCCTCCAGCTGTTTGCTTAGGACAATCACAAGCCAAGTGGTCCTTTAACCTGCAAGTGAAACAAGCTCCTTTCTTTGGGTTGGGACAATTTGGCGCAATGTGGCCCTCCTGACCACAGTTAAAACACACTCTCTTACCCTTCAAATAAACACCTATATGATTCTTGCCACAGGTAGCACAAGCTTCTATCCTCTTCTTCTGACTCCCCTGTTGATTCCCAGTAGAGACGTTGTCATTCCATTTCCTCTTCTTACTACTGTCACCATGGCTACCAGTTACTTTGTTCTCACTTTCATTCTTCTTCTATTCTTGACTATACTTTGTCAGGGCATCACTTCCACCTTCAGCTATAATTGCCTTCTCCAACATAGCTACAAACGTTTTTAGCTGGAACATTGAAACTTTACTATATAACCAGGGCTTCAATCCCTATTCGAACCTCCTCGCTTTTCGTTCATCCGTGTTGACTTGATACGGCGCAAACCTCGCCAGCTCGTTGAATTTTGCAGCATATTCAAGCACCGACATTGTACCTTTTTTTAACTCCAGGAATTGAACCTCCATCTAGTTCTGCGAACTTTGCAGAAAGTACATCTCAAAGAACATCTCCTTAAATCTATCATAAGGTATTACTCCCTATCCCCCTCAGCATTTATTTGTCTGCCGCCAGTAGCTAGCTTCTGACTTCAACATGAATGTTGCAAAGACAGTTTTCTAATTGTCGTTAACCCCAGTGACATCAAAAACCTTCTCCATCTCCATTAACCAATTTTGAGCTTCCACTGGATTTATAGACCTTTTGAACTCTAGGGTCCTACAACTTTAAAATCTTTAAAGGTCGTAGCCTGAGCTTGCGGCTGATTCAGAAATGTTCCTGTTAATAGATTTACCAAATGCTACATAGGATTAGCGTTAGCTTCATTATTGTTATTTGAAGCTCTCTCAAGGGCTTGTTGACGTGGATGTCTCCTTGTGGCAGCATATTTCTATTTAAAATATTTGTCAATAGATCATTATTCAATTACTTAAACATTTAAGACTTAACTTAAACATTTTAAGATTAACACATAACATCTTCAATAAGCTCTAGTATTTTATTCATTCACGGTTGAAAACATAGAAAAGATAGCATCACTGCTATTTACATCAACTTTCCTGAACTAGTAAGGTTTCAGTATTACATTCTCATCTTATCCCATTATTTATATCAACATTCAAAATTTACATCTACTAACTCTTATAGTGATTCACATAACATATTACTCTTCTTATCATGGTCTATTAAGACTAAGACGTTGCGCAGCTTCACTGTGCTCTTCCTCCATAACATGAAACATCGTCTTGCGATCCAACATGCACCATGGCAAATCTTTAAACTACTTTGGATAGTAAAAGACTCAGTTCTGGGCCCTAACAATCACTGAATGGAAAGTGTAGCCCATCACATTAATTATAGACTTCTTTGCCCTAACCTTGTCTTTAGCACAATCTGCACGCTGTGAAGCCTTCATCCAAACGTCTTCAGCTCTTTCCCACTTAACAGACTCCTCTCTCAGATCACCCTTCATCTTCTCAACCTCAGCCAATAGTTGATCTCTCTGACTCTCTGTATGAACTAGCTTTCACTTCACGTTTCTAAGACATTCATCAAGGTCTTGGATCGTATCATCCTTCTGCTCTATGGTGGTCTGACGTATATCTGTCAGCTCTTCCAACTCCCTGACTCTATGCTGTAACTCTATGTTATGGTCATTTAGCTCATCATACATCTCAGTGGCAACAGAGTTCGGTGGAAACTCTTCGGGATCCTCTTCCCCATTCTCTACCTCTATCTCCTCAGGGTGTTCCTCCAGATCGGACTCAGGCACATGCTCCTGACCTATAACTGTGATCAACGGGGATGGTTCCCTGAGCACTAGCTGCTCCTAAACTACCTGAATGTTTTAAGGCTCCTCCTCTCTAGGCACTCGGGGTTCCTCCTCCCCAGCTTGACCAGATCCTCCAACATCAATCATCTTGACAATAAAATTTTAAGTTTTAATTATTACTCAATACTACTCGGTATTCGCGAGCACATAGGTTATTAACACATAAGCACATAAAGTCTTTTATTATTTTATCTTTAATGAATTTTCTTAATTCGTTCCTTAGAACTCGATAAGAGTTTTATCACCATTATGTTTTCGATCTCCTATAAGGTTGCTTCCTAAGGTTCATAACCTACAGCTTTGATATCAACCTGTGACACCCCCAAATCTGGGTACTTCATTCCAACAGACTTGGTGTTCACTGTCCAATAAAATCTCAACTATTTACCCATAGATATAATAAAACTGAAAAAAAAAACTTAAAATAATCCTCTCATTAAAGGGTTACATAGTTCTAAACAAATCCCAAGTTATCTAACTTTTAATTACATCAATGCGAAAAGAAATATAATAATAAATAAAGTCTAAATACATAGTCTTCTTTAACACAATAAAACTAAACATTAAGATCTACTTATGCACTTTTCCTTTTCCTTTGCTCGTCGATGGCTCCTCAGATTTAACCGAAATGTTATATGCAAGAGTGAGTAAATAATTGCCCATAAGAATAATACTAACAATAACCATACATGAAACATCAATGGATAAGCTCAACTAAAAAACATGATTTTCTTTAAAATTCAAGAACTGTAAGCTCAATAGAAAGATTAACTGATAACTGAGGGTCACAAGGCCACGAATTATGTCCAAGGTTAACAAGTATCTCTACTGTAACCTTTAACAGTCAAATAGACTATATGGACCACCTATCTCGTACTCCAGGGGATCAACCCTTTGTAAAATGTATTGTGCACAAACATTTTAAAGCTATGGCGTAGTATAATCCCATATATTAGAGTTATTCATCTCATCTTTGACATTAGAATCCGCACCAAAGGAAGCTTGGTTTGGATTAACTTCAAGAGTAATTTAGATGTCCAAACATTCATCAACTAAGGATTAGTTGAATCAATAAAAGATTACTAGATTATAACAGTTCGTTAACAACAACAATATTAATCTCTGCTAGATAAGATTTCAATAATAATAGAAAACAATAACTGAAATTGAAGAAATCTTGTGTATAGAAGTAGTGCTTTCTAAAGATTAAGAAGCTTTCAACATAAGGACCTTGCTTGAATAAATATAAACTAAGGCTAGAACATTTTCTCAACAATAGATTAAGAACTTGCTCAATGTAATAATAGGGTTTAGAAACTTGCTCAAAGTAAGAGTTAGGTTAAAGAACTTGCCTCGTGGGTAAATTATGCAACTACAATTTACGTTCACCAAACGTCCTACACATTCTATTACAATCACAATGTTCATTAGTTACACTAAAGTTAACCATATAGGTCTAATAATTTTCACTTTAGTTAAACTTATTAACTCAGTTTGTGTTCTGATCATTAACATCAATCACAAATCATATGTGTGGTGCTCGGACGTACTTTGATGGCTTTCATGCCCATAAGGAGCCCTACACTTATATGTATATTACTTTGTCACTACTTCCAAATAACGCACTTAGGCCCAATTAATTGCAACACACACACACACACACATTTCAAATGAATTAGGAAATTGAAAAGATACGGTAACCGTGTTTTCACGGAAGTTGTGGGGTGCCTAACACCTTCCCCCCGCTTAAGCAAACCCCCCGAACTCTATGAATCTCGATTTTCAAGGCCTGTTAAACAGAGTCCAATAATTTGGCCTTTTTGCAAAACCTTTCATAAACTCGGTTGAGTTGGTACAACCATTTCACTCCTACCCACTGGCGGCTCTGTAAAAATCAATATTTTCAAATCGTCAACATTTCATGTTTGACTCTTTTGTCAATTTCACCCTTTCAAACCAAATTCAAACCACATAGAAAACATAAAAGGTAAGAAATATTTCACAGAGGAATTTTAAAAAGGAAATTTTTCCCGACTTCGACAGGTGGCAAGTCTGCTGGGAATGTATGTTAAATTAATGCATGTATTAGGACTTAGACTATGCATGAAGCAAGGATTTGAATTTAATAAGCTTTAAGTTTAAAACTTACCTCACCCTTTCTGAGGTGATTTGGAGATTTTGTTCAGGTTATGGATTCAGATAGACCGAGTAGCTCTCGCACGATCTCTGCAGGCGTGAGGAGGAGAGCCTCTGATGTTCCTCGACCCCGTCCAGCCCAGCAGCTTCGCCGATTGATTGAGTCAATTATTTGTCCTATCCAAGTTGACAGGCCGGATGTTGTAGATGAGGAGGAGGATGTTCCTATTGAGGCTTCTGCTTCCATTCCCCGCCGAGAGCTTCCAACTATTAATGTGACGATCCCAAATTTTTTGGATGATTTGAGTAGTCATCCCTCGATCTACCTTCATGCGAACGAGGTAATAGTCGTTTCTATTTTTACCTTTCTTCTCCTCCCATTTCTGGGGGCAAGGGTTTGATCTTGACTTTGAACTTTATACAGGTTCCTGGCTTTACTCTGCCTAGGGGAAATTGGTTTAGCATTCACTCCTTGTACCAGACCCTTCATCCGGAGTACCAGGCCATTGTTGAGGCCTTCTTTTCCATTCCTCCCCGTCGTTGCCTCTAGGGTTATCTGAGGGCTTTATCCAAGCGATGGTTCCACCAGACTCAGTCTCTCCATTTGTTGGACTGTGAGGTGATGATGACACCGATAGAAAGGCGATTTATCACGAGGTTGGAGTTTACAGGGGCATTAGTGCCTTTGGTGGCTGACATTTCACCAGCTGCAGTTCGATCCTTTTTGGGAGTTCTTACCACGACCCTCAAGGGTCGGACCATCCGCTCTGGGCCCTTGAGTGTGGATGCCATAAGTTGGGCTTTGACTGAGCCTCTGCCTGATGATCAGAGGGTTAGAGATCGCATTCTTTGGCGGCTGTTCTTGATCATCATCAAGGGTTGTTTCCTAGAGGATAACTCCTCGACGGTCTCTTTTGCTTTAGTCAGCGCCACTCGTGATGTGGACCGCATCAGGGATTTTGACTGGGGCTCATTCACCTTTGCCTATTTTCTTCGTGGGATGTGCCTGCGATCAAAAGGCATGACAGAGGCTTGGCTAGGCTTTTACACATTTTTGTCGGTGAGTAATTTTTCTTTATGTCCCAATTTCCTCTATTCCGGTAATAAATTCTCATAACTGATGACATTTAATATTTTTATTTTTAGTTTTAGGCCTATTGCCTTCGCCCAGTTACTACATTAGGTCTGGAGACCTATCCACAGGGACGGCGATGGCATCACTCAACTCTCGTAGAGGTTCCCGTAGCAGAGGGGTTTACCCACTCTCGGTTGTAGTTGGAGTTGTTGATTGCCGATGTCAACACATGGGTTCCCTACTCCAAGAACCATCTGACCGTAGGCTTTGAGAGTGGCTTTCCAACTGGGGTAGAGTATGTATTATCCACTCGTCAGATTCCTCTCTTGACCGATGGAGGCTAGGAGCTCTACTTGGGAGAGCGTGCTATCAGGAGCATCATAGGTGAGATTCGTATTCCATTCTCTCCTCCTGCTAGACGACACTGGTCTTTATCTCAGACAGTCGTAGAGATTCCCACATGATGGGCTTGGATATCTTTACTTTATCGAAGGGCCCTTACACTCAAGATGCCTTCCATCGCTGATGGTGTTGGTACAACCATTTTACTCCTATCAACTGGCGGCTTAGTAAAAATTGACAGTTCTTACAACAAAAGTATATTTAGCCCATAAAATAATGACTAAAGTGCTGGGATATAACTTGAAACCTATTCTAGGAATTAGGAGTCTTATTTCTAATACAAATGTTATTCTAAAGTATTTGGTGATTCAAATCGTGGGAATAATTGATATAATTCTCCTCGAATACTATTTTAGAAAGCAGACTTATTTTTAGTAGGAATGTTATATTAAAAGGAGTCCTATTTATGTAGGATTACTAAGTGTAGCACAAAGGTGTGCCGAAAGGGTAAAAACCCTTTGTTGTAGTAATCAACACTTTTAATAGTTGTTGAAGTGTAGCACAACCAAATGTCATGTAGCATTTTAAGAGTTCTGAGATGGTGTGCATGTGTTTTGGGTCTGTGTGAAATGGAGGAATTTTTTTGTTCTTATATTCAATGCAAAAAGATTATAATATTGAAAGGAACATTTTGCAATTTTTATTTTGTGCAATAAGTTATACTGTAGAGATTATAATATTTGGAGTAGGTTGTGCGATATGTTAATAAAGACTGAACCACGATCAATATTGTGTTGATTTATCTCTATATATTTTGTTGTTTAAGTTATGTCGACTTAATTATTAATGTAAAGTACACATTAAAGCAAAGATTATGGCCCCATATAAAATTATTCTATCTTACTAATAGTAACTAGATATACATATTTTGGGATCTTATTTTTTTTTTATCAAATTAAACAATTTACCTTTTTGTTTTTGAGTTCACGATTAAAAGAGAAAATGTTTATTTTCTTAATAAGCAAATAAACATAATATTAATACTCTATTTTTAATAATGGGTCCAAAAATATTTATATTAAATTATTTTAATGAGAAAAGTATTTTTAGTTGTTATAACTTTACCTTATTTACTCCCTCCATTTCTTTTTAATTGATGTTTTAGTGTGTGTGTGTGTGTGTGTGTGTGTGTATATATATATATATATATATATATATATATATATATGAAATATATAATTAATGTTTTGTATAACTGATTAAATTGGTTATATATCTCGAGATTATCCTTCTAAAATTCATTGAAAAAGATGAAAAAATAAATTAGTATTTAAAGTAAGGATAATATTAATATGGAAAACTAAGTAATTAATGATTATTAGAATTCTACAAACGATAGATAAAAATAAATAAATTTCACTGCCTAAAAGTACAAATACGCACAAAGAAACAGGGAGAGTATTTCAACTTCTATTTCATGGATGGACTATAGAAACATAAAATTAATTAAGAGAGATAATGAGAGATAACATGGAAATCCATGAGAGGTGAAATATTTTCTATAGATTTTCTCAAGATATTACAGGAATGCCTAATTATAGACTAATAGATACATAAAATATTGATAAGTTTTGCTTGATACTTATCTTATTAAGTCACTTAATATTATTTAATTCTAATCTATCCTTATCACTCAGTATAAGATATATATAGTCTAATAAGGACAATTAATATTTTCTCTACAATTTTATATCCATTTATAGCATATGTTGGTATTATTGCATGATATTTAATGATTTTAATTTATAATTCGAAAACTGATATTTTCACATGATTTTTTGATATTTTCACATGAAAATCGTCGCTAAAGATCCTATGGCGATTGTAAGACCCCAACTTTTATAAATAAAGATGAATTTTCTATAAATATCATTTTTGAATATTATGGAGTTAATTTGATATAATGTTATAGTTGTGGGTAATATTTATAAATTTTGCAAAGTACGCAAGTTGTTATATAATATTCGATTGGTCGGGGAATATTCGTTTTAACAGGGAATATTCGTACAACGACACAATCATTGGTGGACCCCACAACAGAATTATTGTCGGATTGAGAAAACGACAAAAATATTTTATTAAAAATAACGGCGGAAGTTTTACCATTGTTACTGTTGAACTACTCGGTAGTAAAAGTACAGTAATACGTGTGGTTGCATAGTAGCACACGGTATTGAGTATTAATGCTTATGTGAGAAGTCACTCAGTTTGATTCAATTATTGTCAGTTAATAATATGAATTATTTAGCGATAATGACGTTTTGTTTTATTCGTATTATTAACGTAATAAAACAGAAACATCTTTTTATATAAAACAGAATACTTTATTAAAGTTATTCTATAAATAGAATATATTATATTTTATTTAAAAGATTTTTCTTTAAATATGGACTGTCAGATTAAAGTAATCAATCTGGACCGTTCATAGATTAGTTACTATGCATTCTATTTTTCTATAAATAGCATCTCATTCCTTCATTATTTCTTACGAATTCACTGAACTCTAGAGAGAGAAACTATAGAGAGAAACTATAGAGAGAGAGAAGAAGAGTATTATGCTACTTAACTACTTCCTTATTTCAGCTCTTCTTTAAAACGGTAAGGGGTGTTATTCTTTCTTATTCATGAAGAGAACTGTTGTTATTCCATTTCTTATTATTCTGTTGGAATAACTTGTATACGCGGTCTACCCTATACTTGGTGACATTCTTCTATTATTTTGTTGGAACATCCTGTCTGTGTGTTTTACACCGGACCTGGTTCCGTTTTTATTATTATTCTGTTGGAACATCCTGTCTGTGTGTTTTACACCGGACCTGATTCCATTTTTATTATTATTCTGTTGGAACATCCTGTCTGTGTGTTTTACACCAGACCTGGTTTCGTCTTTGTTATTATTCTGTTGGAACATCCTGTCTGTGTGTTTTACACCTGACCTGGTTCCATTATTTATTATTCTGTCGGAATATCCTGTCTGTGCGTTTACGCCGGACCTGGTTCCATTATTTATTATTCTGTTGGAATAACCTGTCTGTGCGGTCTATCGCATGCATGGTGATTTCTTTTGTTATTCTATTCTTTATTGTACTCAGTTGGTTAAGTTTTGACTTCTATACTCCATAAAATTTGTGGAATATCCTTGATAATTGCGTTTCATCCGGTATCTTTTCATGAAAATATTCTTCTAAGCATTCTTGAATTTTACTCCACAAAACAGTATCATGTTGACAATTTGGACGTTGTTAATTCTTGGATAAATTAATTCTTGAACTTGTTTTATTGAATTCTTATATCATTGTCATCATTCTCATGTTTATAAAATGTTGAAAGTCATCTGTGGCCTGTAGTGCATAGATGGACTTGGTATGATTATGACCAGGGATTATTCAGTATAATCATGACCGTAATAAATGATGCGATAAAAGTCATCATTGGCCCGTAATGCATTGATGGAAAGTTGTTGGTATGATCATGACCATTAATGAATACACAAATATCCTTGGCCGTAGTGCAGGGGTGATTCGATGATGTGAATTATTTTATTAAGCTGAGTCACAGCGATAACAGTGTTAAAAAATATTTTAAATCATAAAAGATAGTAGAGTTTATTTTCTACTTAACTCTTTTTATGGATTGCTTGTTCCGCTGTAGTTAAACTTGATGTCTATTATATTTTATCAGTTTAACATTATTGAAGGCTAATGATAATTTATTCTCCATTATCTTAGTCATAATATTTCTTACTAGGCTAGTTGAGCTCACCCTTTCTTTCACTGTTCTCTTCAGGAAATGAGAATGTAGCTGGGGCAAGTCGGGGAACGGAGTGATGGTTCAAATGATAGTATTAGTTAGTAGTCCTCACTATTCTATGTAATAGTGTGTTAATAAATGTAATGAGGACTCCTTTTGAGTATGAATATTCTCTAGAAGATAATATTTGTATTCAAACTCGTAGTTTATGTTTTGTCGTATTGTACACGACAGCTGTATTAGTAAGTTGTATTTGTATTCTGTACGTTGTATCTGACGACCCAAGATGGGTGATGTATACCTAATTTTGGGGGTGTCACAGCGATAGTTTTTACCGTCGCTATACATCTATAGCGAAGGTTTTTCTGTGGAAATATCAAAAAATCATGTGAAAATAACAATTAATAATTCCCTTACATTCTCTCAAAACATCCACATATACATATGCAAGAAACATATGGGATTCATCTTAAAGCGAAGATTTTATCATTATATATTCTTGTGTTTGTGCAGATGGAAGGCAAAATGAATTTTGCAGTGAAGTTGATGATGGTGCTAATAATAATGGCTTGTATGGTTTCCATTGGAAGTGCCCGATTTCCTCTAGATTGCTGCCCTATGATCCCTACATGCTTCGTCCGCAAATTTGTCCCCAAAATCACAAAACCCTAAACTCTCTTATTCCAAAATAATTGCAGGGCACTAATCTCATTAGTTCTCCTGTAGTAATCTTTGTAATGGCTAAATCTAATCTTGTTAGTTCTTCTGCTTTATGATAATGGATTATCTATGTTATTAATTGTTTTCTTTATAAACTTTTATTTATTTATTATGTTTGAGTTTTATGCTAGATATGTTTCCTCCCTTAGTGGAGGTTTGTTTTCTCACCTATAAAATGTCAGATTTAATGAATTGAATCTTGATGATAATTATGTAATTCTTACGTACTTGTTAAGATATCCCTCCGAAGTAGGGGCATCCGAGAAAAAAAGAGAGTAAGAATTAAGTTAGAAAAAAATCTATCTAAACAAGATATATTAATTTTCATGATATTTCATCATGAGTGATCTTCTCACAAAAATAATAAGTAAAAGGGAGTAATCTCATTAGTTCTCCAGCAGTAATGTTTGTAATGGTTAAATAAGTAAAAGTGAATTGTTTTTTAGTTCTTTTGCATTATGTAATGTAATATCGAAGTTATGGTTATTGTTTTTTTTTATTTCTTTGTGTATTTCTTGCCAGATCCTGTGCGATGTATGAGGTTTGATATGTATGTTTGTGCTTTAAGACTTTTTATTTGAAACCGTGTTTTAATACTTCGAGTATATGTATGTATGGGTGGACCTAATCTTAGACTATTCAAATTAGGTTTAGAATCCTAATAAAGTTGCATATAGGAAATTAATATGTTTCTCCGAATTATATATACATACGGAGAGGATCAAGTGCATACCTCTTTATTTAACATACCTTGTTCACCATCTTTAGCGATAGACCGAAGACGGTTTGGTCCGTCGCGTATATCAAAGAACCGTCGTCTTAACTTTTAGTGACGCATCGAACCGTCGCCATAACATAGAAACCGTTTATCTGTTTAATAGTGACGGACCAAACCGTAGGGTATGCACCAGAAACGAACTATATATATATTTAATAAAACTGATTGATAATCAGTTTTATACATAAATTTATGTTGTCTAGGAATTATTAAGGGTGATTTCTGCTGTTGGGCTCTATAAATTAAGTACCGAATGTATTCACTGTGATCTTGCTTGGTTTTGAGAATAAATTCAGTATATTTAAACACGGTTAAACAAATTGGGTACCGAAAATTGATTTTAGGGTCGATATTGTACTAAATTTGAAACTTCATACATCGATTTGTTAGCTCAATTACTTAGGGGGTCAAATTATGAATTTGGTGATAGTTCTTACAACAAAAGTATATTTAGCCCTTAAAATAATGACTAAGTTTTAAAAAAAATGTGATCACAATAATTACTAAAGTGTTGGAATATTGCTTGAATCCTATTCTAGGAATTAGGAGTCTTATTTTTAATACAAATGTTATTCTAAAGTATTTGGTGATTCATATCGTGGGAAGAATTGATATAATTCTCCTCAAATACTATTTTAGAAAGCACTTATTTTTAGTAGGAATGTTATATTAAAAGGAGTCCTATTTATGTAGGATTACTACGTGAGCACAGAGGTGTGCCGAAAGGGTAAAAACCCTTTGTTGTAGTAATCAATACTTTTAATAGTTGTTGAAGTGTAGCACAATCAAATGTCATGTAACATTTTAAGAGTTCAGAGATGGTGTGCGTGTGTTTTGGGTCTGTGTGAAATTGAGGATTTTTTTTTGTTAAAAGTATAAAATTGAAAGGGACATTTTGCAATTTTTATTTTGTGCAATAAGTTATACTGTAGAGATTATAATATTTGGAATACGTTGTGCGATATGTCAATAAGGAGTGAATCACATTCAATATTGTGTTTGATTTATCTCTATGTATTTTGTTGTTTAAGTTATGTCGACTTAATTCTTAATGTAAAGTAAACATTAAAGCAAAGATTATGGCCCCATATAAAATTATTCTATCTTACTAATAGTAACTAGATATGCATATTTTGGGATCTTAATTTTTTTTTTATCAAATTAAACAATTTACCTTTTTGTTTTTGAGTTCACGATTAAAAGAGAAAATGTTTATTTTCTTAATAAGTAAATAAACATAATATTAATACTCACTGCCTAACAACACCAGTCACACAAGTTGGCCATAACAGTCCCTTGTAGGCACAGTTTTGGCTACCAAATCTCCAACATTCCACAATGGGTTTTTAAATTGCGCTTCATGTAGAATTTTAATACTAGTAAAATCCATAACTCTAACAATTATGAAGGAGGCTTGCAAGCATATATATATATATATATATATATATATATATATATATATATATATATATATATATATATATATATATATATACTACAATTGGGTTAGCCCAATTTATATATATTGGACTTTTAAATAAAGTATGGGTCCAAAATCTTAAAAGGCAATGCAACACATTTGTAAGCATACTTAGCAAAATTTAATATGGCCCAATATTTCATTATGAACTTCTATTAAATTTAAAATACATGAATTTTTATCTATCAATTTCCTTTTAGGCTAGCAACAATAGTTTGCACATATATTATTAAAATGACAACTCTATTTAATTTACACAACTCATGATAATACATACTTTTGACTTTATTTGGAAATAATTGTCATTATTGAATGATTTTAATTATATTATAATATAATCATTTCTTTAAACATATAGATAACTTTATGCCAAGAATCTTTCTCAAATAAGTCATGTTGACTTTTCTTTTCATTCTTGATATTGAAATATCATTTTAATAATATATGCTATTCTTCTCTTCCTTTAATAAATTGCCCCTACAATTTATAAATATATAATACCAATATATTTATTAAGCATAAGCATCACATATTACATAGTTCGTACCCACTTATGTAATATAATGTCATACAACATATTATCTAATAAGAATTTTGTTTATCTAATTCTTATTTTAATATTACCCAAAATTTGGGTTATCACATTCTTTTTTGTCCCCGGAATCAAAATATCGAATCATTCTTAATCGGTTTAGATCTTATTCTTTCTCGTAACCTTATCGTTGAATTATTTCAACATACCATTTCATTAGATTTTTCTTAAAATTTAAAATAAATCATCTATTTTCACTCTAGGTTTTAAACTTTAACCTTTAATTTAATCATTCAAGATCTTCTAAATATTCGGGTTATCAAAGTTTTACTGTTTAGTAAGTTAAGTGATTTAGAAATAGATTCATCTTGAATAAATTTTAAATCTCTGTCTTTGGGTTTAATAAGAAATTTGAAGCTTATCTTTTTACCTAGGTGTTTGCAGCTTAATCCTTCATTACTAGTAGTGAAAGGGTATAATAAATATATAAATGGCAATCCCAAGATGATCTTATCTATAAGATTGCGAATTAAAACAAAAGATGTTTTAAAACACATATTATCTTGACAAATATGAACTTTAGGCAGTTTACATTTTATTTCCATTTGACAACCACTAGCAGAATTCAATCTTTCACTAGTTTTCTGATAGTACTTGGTGGGGATTAAACCTTTCTGAATACAATTCAGATCTGCACCAGTATCAACTAGGGCAGGAAGTTGTATTGTGAAAGTTTTATCATTAATCACCAAAGTGATAGAAATGTACTTTTGAATGGTGATATCTTTAATTCTTTTAAATGAAAGACCTTGAATAAAAAGTTTTGGCTCTTCTATAGTATTCGATGATTCTGGTTCGTCATGATTTTCATCACTAGAAGAATCATTTACTTGAAGATTCGTTTTCTTAACTTCAATTTCTTTCCATAAATTGGAAATATCTAATTTAAGATTAGAAATCTCTCTTTTAGTTTATTAACTTCTTGATTTAACTCTGGGAGGGTAACTTCTTTAACAGGTGTTTTAAATCTTTCTAAAGTTTTATTAAGACTAAATATGAGTTTATCTTTAGCCTTAACTATTTTGTCTTTAACTTTGTTATCCTTAGTTAATAAATCCTTTTAACTCTGGATCAATAATTTTACGAATTAAATCAATTAACAAAGAACTTTCTTCTTCTTCTTTGGTAATTACATTTAATCTTTTATTGCAACAATTTTTATTGCAATTATCTACACATATAGTAACTTCTTCTTCACTATCTGTTTCATTGTTACTGTCATTGCTACTAGAAGAATAAGGAATATCAGAACCTTCATCATTACTGATGTTGTTCTCAATTCTCATTAATTCTAATAGTTGATCAGCATCTTTATTTGAAACATTTAACTGAGATAATTTTTTCTTTATTTCGCACTCATTTTTATAGTGTCCTTTCTGCCCACAATTGTGGCAAACAATTTTATTTTTATCATATTTTTTTGATTTTTTATTGGATTTTTTACTGGATGTTTTAGGTTTGTCATAATAACTATCTGAGTTTTTATTGTTACGATGACTATGTCTTTTCTTGGGGTGTTTATGACTTTTGTGACTCTCAATATGTTTATGCCTGTGCTTTCTTCTAGAGGGATCGACAGGAGGTAAACCATATTGTTCACAAAATGTTCCTAATTCATATTTAGCTTTCTTTTTATCTTTACTAGCTTGTTTAGCTAGTTTGAAATCAATACACATTTTTAATCCATTTTTTTGTATATAACTGATAATATCACCATAAGTTAAATTGTCATAATCAATATAACCTAAATTTTTACTTAATTCTTCACGAACTTTATGTGCAAATAAGCTAGGCAAACCATTAACGAATTTTTCTTTCCAGAATGGTTTATTGCTATCATTTCGCATCATAACTCGGGAAGTAAACATATCTTTGTACCATCTAAAATCAATTAGAGTGGGACAAGTGAGATTACTTAACTGATCGTGTATTCTTTCTATGATATTACTAGGAGTTCCAACAAAATGTTTGATTATGGTAAATATAAGTGTGTTAACTCCATCTAGCGGACCAACACCAACATCTTCATTAAAGATGGGCTGCCGTCATCATCCATTTGTATAACATGGATTATTGATAACCTAGTATCTTCAATGAGATATTTTTGCCACCAAGATCTAAGAATACTAGTGAATCCACTAGCTGTTAATTCAACAATATCCACTAGCTATATATATATATATATATATATATATATTACTAGGAGTTCTAACAAAATGTTTGATTATGGTAAATATAAGTGTCTTAGCTCCATCCAGCGGACCAACACCAACATCTTCATTAAAGATGGGTTGTCGTCATCATCCATTTGTACAGCATGGAATATTGATAACCTAGTATCTTCAGTGAGATATTTTTCCCACCAAGATCTGAGAATTCCAGTGAATCCACTAGCTATTAATTCAACAATATCCACTAGCTTTATATATATATATATATATATATATATATATATATATATATATATATACAGAGAGGATCAAGTGCATACGTCTTTATTTAACATACCTTGCTCTCCATCTTTAGCGACAGACCGAAGACGGTTTGGTCCGTCGCATATATCAAGGAACCGTCGTCTTAACTTTTAGTGATGCATCGAACCGTCGCCATAACATATAAATCGTTTATCCGTTCTACTGTGACGGACCAAACCGTCGCTCGGTCCGTCGCTAAAGGTGGTGAGCAGGGTATGCACCAAAAATGAACTATATATATATATATATATATATATATATATATATATATATATATATATATATATATATACTCAATAAAACTGATTGATAATCAGTTTTATACGTAAATTTATATTGCCTAGGAATTATTAAGGGTGAATGCTGTTGTTGGGCTCTATAAATTAAGTACCGCATGTATTCACTGTGTTCTTGCTTGGTTTTGTGATTAAATTCAGTAAATTTAAACACTGTTAAACAAATTGGGTACCAAAAATTGATTTTAGGGTCGATATTGTACTAAATTTGAAACTTCATACATCGCTTTGTTAGCCCAATTACTTAGGGGGTCAAATTATGAATTTGGTGACAGTTCTTACAACAAAAGTATATTTAGCCCTTAAAATAATGACTAAGTTTAAAAAAAATGTGATCACAATAATTACTAAAGTGTTGGGATATTGCTTGAATCCTATTTTAGGAATTATGAGACTTATTTTTAATACAAATGTTATTCTATAGTATTTGGTGATTCAAATCGTGGGAAGAATTGATATAATTCTCCTCGAATACTATTTTAGAAAGCACTTATTTTTAGTAGGAATGTTATATTAAAAGGAGTCCAATTTATGTAGGATTACTAAGTGAGCACAAAGGTGTGCCGAAAGGGTAAAAACCCTTTGTTGTAGTAATCAATACTTTTAATAGTTGTTGAAGTGTTGCACAACTAAATGTCATGTAGCATTTTAAGAGTTCAGAGATGGTGTGTGTGTTTTGGGTCTGTGTGAAATTGAGGAATTTTTTTGTTAAAATTATAATATTGAAAGAAACATTTTGCAATTTTTTTGTGCAATAAGTTATACTGTAGAGATTATAATATTTAGAGTAGGTTGTGCGATATGTCAATAAAGACTGAACCACATTCAATATTGTGTTGATTTATCTCTATATATTTTGTTGTTTAAGATATGTCGACTTAATGTAAAGTACACATTAAAACAAAGATTATGGCCCCATATAAAATTATTCTATCTTACTAATAGTAACTAGATATGCATATTTTGGGATCTTAATTTTTTATTTATCAAATTAAACAATTTACCTTTTTGTTTTTGAGTTCATGATTAAATGAGAAAATGTTTATTTTCTTAATAAGCAAATAAACATAATATTAATACTTTATTTTTAATAATGGGTCCAAATATAATTATATTAAATTATTTTAATGAGAAAAGTATTTTTAGTTGTTAAAACTTTACCTTATTTACTCCCTCCATTTCTTTTTAATTGACGTTTTAGTATATATATATATATATATATATATATATATATATATATATATATATATATATATATATATATATATGAAAAATATAATTAATGTTTTGTATAATTGATTAAATTGGTTATATATCTCAAGATTATTCTTCTAAAATTCATTGAAAAAGATGAAAAAATAAATTAGTATTTAATGTAAGGATAATATTAATATGGAAAACTAAGTAATTAATGATTATTAGAAATCTACAAACGACAAATAAAAATAAACAAATTTCACTGCCTAAAAATACAAATACGCACAAAGAAACAGAGAGATTATTTCAACTTCTATTTCATGGACTATAGAAACATAAAATTAATTAACAGAGATAATGAGAGATAACATGGAAATCCATGAGAGGTGAAATATTTTCTATAGATTTTCTCAAGATATTACAGGAATGCCTAATTATTTATAGACTAATAGATACATAAGATATTGATAAGTTTTGCTTGATCCTTATTTTATTAAGTCACTTAATATTATTTAATTCTAATCTATCTTTATCAATCAATATAAGATATATATAGTCTAATAAGGACAAATAATATTTTCTCTACAACTTTATATCCATATATAGCATATGTTGGTATTATTGCATGATATTTAATGATTTCAATTAATAATTCGAAAATTGATATTGCTTGAATCCTAATTTAGTGTTGGGATATTGCTTGAATCCTATTTTAGGAATTAGGAGTCTTATTTTTATTACAAATGTTGTTCTAAAGTATTTGGTGATTCAAATCGTGGGAAGAATTGATATAATTCTCCTCGAATACTATTTTAGAAAGCACTTATTTTTAGTAGGAATGTTATATTAAAAGGAGTCCTTTTTATGTAGGATTACTAAGTGAGCACAAAGGTGTGCCGAAAGGGTAAAAACCCTTTATTGTAGTAATCAATATTTCCTCCGTTCCTAAAAGATTGTCGTTTAAGGTTTTTACACATTGATTAAGAAAGTCATTTAATACTACCATTTAGCAATTAAAATTTGTTTGAAATTCCATCACTATCTTTTTATGGGAAGTTGAAAACTATTAATACAAGGAAGAGAATTTCTTGGGACAATGAGAGAAGGTAGGGGTAATATAAGAAAGTAAATAATTTGTTCTCCTAGAAAGTTATAAACGACAAACATTTTAGAATACATTTTTTCTTATAAAAAGATAATCTTTTAGGAATGGAGGGAGTACTTTTAATAGTTGTTGATGTGTAGAACAACCAAATGTCATGTAGCATTTTAAGAGTTCAGAGATGGTGTGCGTGTGTTTTGGGTCTGTGTGAAATTAAGGAATTTTTTGTTAAAATTATAATATTGAAAGGAACATTTTGCAATTTTTATTTTGTGCAATAAGTTATATTGTAGAGATTATAATATTTGGAGTAGGTTGTGCGATATGTCAATAAGGACTGAACCACATTCAATATTGTGTTGATTTATCTCTATATATTTTGTTGTTTAAGTTATGTTGACTTAATTCTTAATATAACGTACACATTAAAGCAAAGATTATGGTGTAACACCCCCATTCCGAAATAGAAAGAGAAGTTACTCAAAACATAATAAAACTGATGAATTTAATAGCAAGGCTCAAAGCCACAAAAGAATAGTCTTAATATCTTATAAATACTACAAGTCAACCATAATAAATATCAAACTGCCTCAAACCACAATCTAAAATAATTATTACAATTCCGAACAAACTAATGTATCACAACCTAAACATAATATTTCTAAACCATTGGAATGAAGTGAGCTCTCATCACACTTGCTGTGATGCCCCCAAAATAGGTATACATCACCCATTCTGAGTCGTCAAATACATGGTACAGAAACAAATACAACTTCATTAATACAATTGTCGTGCAAAATACGACAACACATATACTGTGAGGTTAAATACAAATATTGTCTAATAGACAGTATTAAAACTCAAAAGGAGTCATCATTACAATTATTGATACACTATTTTACAAAAATAGTGAGGACTGCTAAAATAACTTTCTAGAACCATCACTCCATATCTCGGGTAGTTCCTGCTATATTCTCACTTCTTGAGAAAAAAAATGGAACAAAAAGGAAAAGGGTGAGCTTAACTAGCCCAGTAAAGAATATTATGACTAAGATAATATATAACAAATTATCTTTAGTCTTCAACAGGAAAATATCTGATAGAATATAATAGACAACAAGTTCTAGATTAACAACTGCAGCGGAAACAACAATTCATTAAAAGAGTTAAGTAGAGAATGAAATCTACTATCATCTATGAATTTAAAAGTTCATCATCAATATTTTATCCCTGTAACATCAATCAATATACATCTTGAATCAAATATTCATCTTTGCACTACGGCCAAAGATATTTATTTGTATCACCAGTTGGTCATGTTCATCTCAACACCTGTTCATCTTTGCACTACGGGCCAAAGATATTCATCAGGTAATCATTCATCTTTGCACTACAGGCCAAAGATATTCATCAAGTATCATCATTATGCTATGGTCATAATATTTCAACAGCTTGAGCCAACGTCGTTGCTGCATGTTGAGTTCCTTTTGGGTGAAGAAATATTTGAGGCTTTTATGATCCGTATAAATCTCCACTTTCTCCCCATACAGGTAGTGTCTCCAGATTTTCAATGCAAAAATGACTGCTGCCAACTTCAGATCATCAGTAGGATAATTGTTGGTTTGTTAATATTCTAACCTTTTTGTTTTGATGATGACTTGATTATATGGACTAATTTGTTTATTGTGAAATTTCAGGAAGTTGATGAAAAGTTCATTGTTAAAAGACTTTGAAGATTTGAGTCCTAGGAATTATATGTAAGGTCATTGCAAATATTCAATTTTTTGATACAAGGCTGTAGGACATTTTATATGTGTGCATTAAAATGATTCAATATTTTGTGCATGACTAAAATATATTATTTATTGCTAACTATTATTAAGTGAACTGATTTTATTTTGTTAGCATGCATGCGTAAAGAGTATTGACCGAATTAATTAAGTTTTACATGTGTGAAAGAATTTATGTGTTGGAAAATTAAAAGTTGTTGGAGTATGTTGGTAAAGAAATGATTTATCTCAAAAGTTGAGTTACATGTATATCTTGGAAAAGAAAGATAATCATTATCTTAAATAGCTAATTCATATCTCTTTCTTATCTTTTAATTCATTGCTTTAGTTGCTATATTAGTGGCGGCAGACTTTATGGAATCATAATTGCTATAGCGTTTGAAAAGTTTAATCCTATTTGACTTGGTTTCTTTCTAGATTATTTTGATAGAGTCCAACACCTATTTCACTTCCTAAAGATTATTGGATTTGTTATGTTAGTTTTCAAACGGAATATCTTTGGAATGTTGCAATTGTTACTTTCTAACGTATATATATTTTTATGAAGCAACGGTAATATAATTTGGGCTATAAAAGAAATCTGATATCAGTGAAATATATACAACACTTGAATCAATTATTGCATTTATATACTGAAAAAGTTATTCGATATTTTGGTGCAATTGAAATTTGCTGCTGTGCAACTATAATTCTGCTTATATTCAGCATATTTTCGCGGGCTATAAATCGGTAATATCCTTTTGTTATTAATTGATCATTGCATACATTAGTTGAGCCTTGCATTGTTAAATTGCTTATTTGCTTTGATCATTAGACCTCTATTATTGTAATCTTAATTTGTTTTTAGACTAAGTGTTATCTAAAGAATTTTAATCCAGGTGGATTAAGGTTTGTTTATAAACAGGTTCAAGGAAGCATGAGTGCTTAAGGGGTGCATTGGTGCACAAGGAGCAAGTGTGCTCAAGTGAATTATTGTAATTCAATTTGACAGAATCTGTTTTGTAACTAGGGTCATTTGTAAAGAAATAAAAGTGAGTCTCCAATACTAGTTGGTATTGGACGTAGACTAGGCTATTATTATAGAGGGTAATACCTGAACTACGTAAAAAATCTTGGTGTTATTTTATTGCTTGATTTTCTTTAATATTTCTTAAGATAATTAATTTTCTTAATGATTAAAATATAAACATTTGTTTCATCTTGAGATATTGTATTAACAATCACGTATTTTATCTGACTTATAAATTCACCAAGATATTTTCTTAAACAAAAATTCAATTCGGTAGACTGCATTCATTCAGCAAGTTGCATTCTTTGATACAGTAGGCTATATTCAATAGTTTGAATTCAAAGTTTAAAAATTGGTCATAGTTTGCTCCCACACTTATTCAACCCCCCCTTCTAAGTGTGTCATATCTGAATTTCATTTGGTATCAAAGCAAGGCTCTACTTACTTGGTCTTAAAGGTGACTTGTAGGAAAAGATTCTGACATGGCACAGTTCGGGAACAACAATCAAGAAGGTCAATCAACAAATAGACCTCCTTTGCTGTATGGAACAGAAAATTACAACTTCTGGAAATTTCAAATGAGGATCTATCTTCAAAGAGATCCTTGGGAATGGTGGGTTGTGGAGAACGGACCAATTATTCCCCGAAGAGATGATGGGACACCAAAGATTCTACTAGAAATGGATCCAAACGAAATCTATATGGTCTCATATAATTCAAAAGCAATGAACACACCTCTAAGCGGCATGGTACAATCTGAGATAGATAAAGTCTCTTCATGCAACACAGCCAAAGAGATGTGGGATACCTTAGTGGTAAGTCATGAAGGCACTTCAAAAGTATGAGAAGTCAAGCTAAGCATGCTCATGCACGATTATGAAATGTTCAAGCTCGAAAAAGATGAAACCATCAAACTAGCTCAAGAAAGATTTCTAGTTCTTATAAACTCCTTGAAATTGCTAGACAAGACTATTCCTCAAAGTGAGATCAACCGTAAGTTGCTTCGGGCTATGCCCAAAAGGTTTGCCTCTAAAATCACTACTCTTCAAGATTCCTCTACTATATCTACTATGGACACACTAACTCTTTTTGGTGAACTTGAGGAATATGAACATCAGTTAAAAAGGTATGATTATGAGGACGAAACTCCTCGAAGAAAGGTCTTAGCTCTTAATGCAGGAAATGAAGACGAGCTTGATGATGATTCTGATGAAGAGATAGCCATGATGTCAAGGAGACTCAAAGGACTTCTTCAAAGAAAGAATAAACGAAAGAATATCTTCAACTCAAATAAAGACAAAGGAAAGCAAACTGAGGAGACGTGTTTTGAATGTGGACGTCCAGGGCACTTCAAGAAGGACTGTTTTCAACTAAAGAATAAAGGAAAAACATGCTTCAAGGATAATAAGAGAAACAAGGCACTGGTCACTTGGAGTGATGAAGAAGAATCTGAAATTGAGGTCGACGCCAAGGATGAGATAGCTCAAGTATGCTTCATGGGAATAGAAGGTGAATCAAATGAGGAATTTAATTTGGAGTTTAATTCTTTGAAACAAGAAAATGATAAATTGAAAGAAAAGAATGTATATTTGAAAGACTTGGTAAATACATTAATGGGCAAAGTAGACTCTTTAATAGATGAAAAGAAAGATATTGAAAAGGAATCAACATGTAAAGAAGAAAAGGTTTTGATTGCTAAGATAGATTATTTAGATAATTATAACAAAATACTTTTCAATAAGGTAAAAAAAATTTATAATGAAGTCCAAAAATTGACAAATGAACTAAAAATGAGAGATGTCTGTATTGATGCATTTAGTGATAAATCACCTGTTAAAACCCTTCCTAATAATGAACTTCAAAAAGAAATAGATTCACTAAGATCACCTCTTGCTAAATTCGTACAAGGTGAAGAAAATTTAAATGTCATATTAGGTAAACAAAGACCGAGTTTTGAAAGACAAGGAATTGGTTATAATTCTATTCATAAAAAGGGTAATATAAAAATGCTAAAATTAAAATCACATTTTAGATTAAATTATTGCTCACCCTTTACAACGTGTAGAAATTGTGGTATTAAAGGTCATTTGGACATAAATTGCTCTAAGAAAAATAAGATTAAAAAGGTTTGGGTTAAAAAGGATGATTTATATGCAACTAACATTAAAGGACCCAAAAAGATGTGGGTACCAAAAGGATGAATTATTTTTTCTTGACAGGTATGTCTCAAGGCAAGGGTTCCATATCAAAAATGGATTCTTGATAGTGGATGCTCACGTCACATGACTGGTGACAAAACAAAGTTCGTGGAGCTAAAAATCAAGAAGAAAAATGGTACAGTTACCTTTGGAGATAATCGAACTTGCGAGATAATCGAAAAAGGTAAAATAGGAAATGGGAAGGTAAATATTGCTAATATACACCTTGTTAATGGACTTGAGTTTAATCTTATTAGTATTAGTCAATTAATGGATAATGGCCACCAAGTTAGTTTTGATAAAGAAAAATGCACTATTTCTCATGGTACTAACAATGTTACTCTAGTTGCACAAAGAGAAGGAAATATATATACTATTGACTTTGAGCAACAGGATAAAGAATTATGTCTAGCATCTGTACAAGATGAGGCTAATTTGTGGCGCAAGAGGACGGGACATGTTCACATGGATTTAATCAAGAAATTTTCCTCAAAGAATCTCATCAAAGGGTTGCCGAAAATAAAATATGAAAAGAAGGAAATTTGTGTTCCTTGTCAACTTGGGAAACAAGTAAGAACATCATTTACGGCAAAGAACATGGTATCAATCTCTTCTCCTTTACAACTACTTCATCTTGATCTATTTGGGCCAGAAAGACATCCTAGTATAAATGGTAAGTTCTATGCATTTGTAATAGTAGATGATTTCTCTAGATATACATGGGTATTGTTTTTGAGAACTAAAGATGAAGCATTTAAGGAATTTGAGAAATTAATAAGAAATTTGGAAACAAAATATAGTCTCAAACTTGTAAGGATAAGAAGTGATCATGGTACTGAATTTCAAAAAGATTTTATAATATTTTGTGATAAAAAAGGAATCAGTCATGAATTTTTAGCCCCAAGAACCCCTCAACAGAATGGAGTTGTAGAAAGAAAGAATAGGACATTACAAGAAACAACTAGAACTTTATTACAATAAAGTAAACTTCCTAAAAAGTTTTGGGCCGAAGCTGTAAACACATCTTGTTATGTTTTAAATAGAGTACTTATTCGTCCAATTATTTTGAAGACTCCTTATGAACTGTTAAATAATAAGATTCCTAATATAAGTTATTTCAAAGTTTTTGGATCTAAATGTTTTATTCTAAATACTAGTGATAACCTAGGAAAATTTGATGCTAAATCTTATGAAGGAATTTTCATTGGGTATTCACAGAATAGCAAAGCATATCGTGTATTTAACATTAACAAGTTGTGTGTTGAAGAATCAGTTCATATTACTTTTAATGAAACTCAAAATGATCTTCCAAAAGAAAGAGATGAGGATGCAGGAAATTTGGAGATTTTGGTGAATCCAGCAAACCGGGAGATTGTATTCAGCAAGCCGAATATACAAATCCAGCAAACTGAATTGGAAAACTCGCCTGGAGTAGAACAAGAAACAACACAAGAGCTTGAGGCAGATTTTCCTCAACAAGAAGAAGTGATACATGATGTACAAATACCAAAAACTGCAAGATATCTCAAGAACTATCCACCAGAAAACATCATTGAGATATAAACAAAGGAATCACTACAAGAAGAGAATTGCAAAATTAATGTGCTTTTTCAGCATTTCTATCCTAAGTTGAGCCAAAAAATGCTAAGGAAGCTATCCTAGATGAAAGCTGGCTAATGGCAATGCAAGAAGAACTTCAACAATTTGAACGATGCCAGGTCTGGGAACTTATGCCTCCTCCTAACGATGTTTCTATCATTGGAACAAAGTGGATATTCAAGAACAAGCTTGATGAGCATGGAACTATCACTCGTAATAAAGCACGACTAGTAGCTCAAGGATACAATCAACAAGAAGGGATAGACTATGAAGAAACTTACGCTCCAGTTGCCAGACTAGAGTCCATCCGCATTTTGTTAGCATTTGCATGTTACAAGAAGTTCACACTTTATCAAATGGTTGTAAAAAGTGCCTTTCTCAACGGATACATCAATGAAGAGGTGTATGTAAAATAGCCTCCTGGATTTGAACATGAGAAGTATCCAAATCATGTCCACAAGCTAAAAAAAGCTCTTTATGGGCTAAAACAAGCTCCAAGGGCTTGGTACGACAGGTTGAGTAAATACTTACTTTCAAATGGTTTTATTAGAGGAAAAATTGATTCTACATTATTTATTAAGCATGAAAATAAAAATATTATTATTGTACAAATATATGTAGATGACATAATTTTTGGTGCTACTAATAATATTCTTTGTGAGTGGTTTTCTAAGTGCATGCACAGGGAGTTCGATATGAGTCTAATGGGAGAACTTAATTACTTTTTGGGACTCCAAATCAAACAAACAAAGAACTGTATGTACATCCATCAAACCAAATATACAAAAGAACTTCTCAAAAGGTTTGGTTTTGAAGGGTCTAATTCAAAGGCTACACCAATGAGCACTTCAATAAAGCTTACGTCTGACGAAAAAAGTATAGATGTGGAGGTAACTAAATATCGAGGTATGATTGGATATTTATTATATTTAACTGCATCTAGACCGGATATTATGTATAGTGTTTGTTTATGTGCTCGTTTTCAAGCAAAACCAAAAGAATCTCATTTACAAGCTGTTAAAAGAATTTTTAAATATTTAAGTGGTACAATCAATTTGGGATTATTTTATCCAATCTGCGATCATTTTGTACTAATGGGTTATTCAGATGCTGACTATGCAGGGTGTCAAATTGATAGAAAGAGTACCTGTGGTGCTTGTACATTTTTAGGTCACAGTCTTGTCACGTGGCATAGTAAAAAGCAAACTTTAGTTTCTTTATCAACCACTGAGGGTGAATATCTAGCTGCAGGGAGTTGTTGCTCTCAAATTTTATGGTTAAAATAAACTCTATGTGACTTTGATATTTTATGTGATAATGTGCCTATATACTATGATAATTCTAGTGCTATAGATATTTCTAAAAATCCTGTGTTACATTCACGTACAAAGCATATAGAAGTCAGACATCATTTTCTACGGGATAATGTTTCAAAAGGATTAATTAAATTAATTTTTATTCCAACAGAAAAATAGTTGGCTGACATTTTTACTAAACCCTTAAGTGAAGAAAGGTTCTGCATGTTAAGAAGAGAACTTGGAATGTGCATGGTATAATATGATTACGTACTAAAATAGTTCATGCATAAAATATCTCATATTGAATATATTTGCATGTTATTTTAGATATATTCTGTTGCTACATATTCTCTTTCATAACCGGCGACTAAGGGAGACGTATCTACTTGGCACGATTTACGGGAAATATCATTATGGGTTTTGAAATTTGAAAAGACAGACGCTGAGAGTTTAGAGATTCAAGGAGTCTGTTCGGCATCCAACACTCTCCATTAAATACAGAGCGCATTTTTTTTATTTCACAGACTCAGAAATTTCTCTATCTTTATTCAACACTAAACTCTCATTTCTGTAACAAAGATGAAGACTCGATCAAATAAGCGTTCATCCGGTGTAACAATCAAAGATAGAACTCATCCATTATCTCCATATACTACACGTTCACTGAAGAAATCCAAAAGCCAGACATTAGTTCATGTCTCTTCCGATGACTCTGATGGATCTGATTCAAGTTTCTTCTTCTTATAGAAATCTCTTCACTCTCCTGGTTCGGAGCCTCCTCCTTCTCAACTAGATTCACCGACAAATCTGGTAAACCCTTTCTCTATTTCTTCTGAGTTTCTAGATAATTTTTTTGGGGTCATAGTTTTGAAGCACGTTTTAAAACTTCCATTGCTACTAAACAATTTGTTTACGAAAAGATTTTAGATTTGGTTTATTTCAAAAACTCATCGTTGGAAAAGCTTTTCATGACTTGTGGAATTTCTGATATGCTTTTTCCCCCAACTAGGGCATATCCTCGATTGATACAACAATTTTACACTAACTTAGAGTGTAATGGGGATTGTTATACGTCCTTTGTGAAGGGAAAATCTATGTTTTTCACAGTGATAGACTTTGGGAATATTTTTGATATTCCTTCATCCGGACCTTGTCCATTTACTCTTAAGGGTGCTGCCAATATACCTTTTCCTCCTCTTGAACAACTTCATACAGTGATGGATGATTCTTCTTTGACAATTATGTTTACTCCTAAAACTGTCGATGTTTGTCCACTTGCATGTATTTTGCACAAAATCCTTCAGTATAATCTGTTTCCACGATTAGGTGGTGGAGTAGATTTCACTTATCAAGATTTGGTTATTATTGCAATGATTTTAAAAGGAGTCAGTTTTAATTTTTCTCTTATGATGTTATCCCAGATGATGAGTTGTATTCATCAAACTAAAAAGTGTTTGCCCTATGGTTTGTTTTTGACAAAGATATTTCAGCATTTTAAAATCTGTCTTGATGATGAAATTGTGGTTTCCCATAATGAATTTATTGATTTTGCTAATCTCAAACAATCACATATTTCTTTTGTTGATGGGTCATTTGTACGTATCATTCCTAATCCTATTTCTACTCCACCAAGTGTTGTTTCATCTGCTTTACCGACTGATAATTCTGCATCTTCTTCACATCCTCCTTCCTTGGTCTCATCTTCCGTAGTGGTTGATATGTTGTCTCAAATTCTCAAGAATCAAGAATTCATTCGTTCTGACATTGTTGATATTAAGCAAAGAATTTCAGTTTTGGAAAAAGGGAATTTACTTATACGGGCAAATGATTTGACCTATTGCTTTTCTAAAATTGAGGATGAGTTTATCGATTTACACGCTGGATTCGAGTTGCATACCATGGCTATGGTTGAATCTCTTCATCGCAAGATCAATAGAAACTCATGACAACTCAGCCAAGAACTGAAGTTTATAAGTCATCAGATTGGAGAGTTTGCTGATTTCACGGCTCATCGTATGAATGACGTTGGTAGAAGGTTACACTTTGACAGAATGATCTCTCCTGTTCCTGAGTGGCCTTGATGTAATTGAATGACCGAATACATTGGAGATTTCCTTGACTTTCCTCTACCAAATGAAACCTTTATTCCTCGCCCTCCTAAGTTTGCTCATGAGTTTTCTATAGAAGAAAGGATTCATCGTCTTTTCCACCATCCTTATTTCACTAATCGTCCTCTACCTGTGATTCACATTGATGATATTGATATCTGATAGTGGCTTTTTGGTGATGACAAAGGGGGAGAAAATGTTGTTGCTGTGAAGGTTGCTGTCATGAAGGTTGCTGTGAAGACATAATATTATTATTTTTGTTAAAAACAATTTGGTTTAAGTTTTTATTTTGATGGGTTATTTAAAACAATATGGCTGGAGCCCGTATAAACTGCTGATGGCTGCTTATGAACTGCACAGCTATATTTTGTGATTTTCAGTTAATAAATTTGCAGGATAAATTATGCCTAAACAAAAGGCATGGTGGAAATTAGTTTGAATCTTCTGAAATTTTTTAATATGTATGAATTCAGGGGGAGTTATAATTTTTGGTGTTGTCATTATCAAAAAGGGGGAGAATGTTGGTTTGTTAATATTTCAACCTTTTTGTTTTGATGATGACTTGATTATATGGACTAATTTGTTTATTGTGAAATTTCAGGAAGTTGATGAAAAGTTCATTGTTGAAAAACTTTGAAGATTTGAATCCCAAGAATTATATGTAAGGTCATTGCAAATATTCAATTTTTTTGATACAAGGCTCTAGGACATTTTATATGTGTGTATTAAAATGATTCAATATTTTGTGCATGACTAAAATATATTATTTATTGCTAACTATTATTAAGTGAACTGATTTTATTTTGTTAGCATGCATGCGTAAAGAGTATTGACCGAATTAATTAAGTTTTACATGTGTGAAAGAATTTATGTGTTGGAAAATTAAAAGTTGTTGGAGTATGTTGGTAAAGAAATGATTTATCTCAAAAGTTGAGTTACATGTATATCTTGGAAAAGAAAGATAATCATTATCTTAAATAGCTAATTCATATCTCTTTCTTATCTTTTAATTCATTGCTTTAGTTGCTATATTAGTGGCGGCAGACTTTATGGAATCATAATTGCTATAGCGTTTGAAAAGTTTAATCCTATTTGACTTGGTTTCTTTCTAGATTATTTTGATAGAGTCCAACACCTATTTCACTTCCTAAAGATTATTGGATTTGTTACGTTAGTTTTCAACGGAATATCTTTGGAACGTTGCAATTGTTACTTTCTAACGCATATATATTTTTATGAAGCAACGGTAATATAATTTGGGCTATAAAAGAAATCTGATATCAGTGAAATATATACAACACTTGAATCAATTATTGCATTTATATACTGAAAAAGTTATTCGATATTTTGGTGCAATTGAAATTTGCTGCTATGCTACTATAATTATGCTTATATTCAGCATATTTTCGTGGGCTATAAATCGGTAATATCCTTCTGTTATTAATTGATCATTGCATACATTAGTTGAGCCTTGCATTGTTAAATTGTTTATTTGCTTTGATCATTAGACCTCTATTATTGTAATCTTAATTTGTTTTTAGACTAAGTGTTGTCTAAAGGATTTTAATCCAGGTGGATTAAGGTTTGTTTATAAACAGGTTCAAGGAAGCATATGTACTTAAGGGGTGCATTGATGCACAAGGAGCAAGTGTGCTCAAGTGAATTATTGTAATTCAATTTGATAGAATCTGTTTTGTAACAAGGGTCATTTTTAAAGAAATAAAAGTGAGTCTCCAATACTAGTTGGTATTGGACGTGGACTATGCTATTATTATAGAGGGTAATAGCTGAACCACGTAAAAAATCTTGGTGTTATTTTATTGCTTAATTTTCTTTAATATTTCTTAAGATAATTAATTTTCTTAATAATTAAAATATAAACATTTGTTTCATCTTGAGATATTATATTAACAATCAAGTATTTTATCTGACTTATAAATTCACCAAGATATTTTCTTAAACAAAAATTCAATTCGGTAGACTGCATTCATTCAGCAAGTTGCATTCTTTGATACAGTAGGCTATATTCAATAGTTTGAATTCAAAGTTTAAAAATTGGTCATAGTTTGCTCCCACACTTATTCAACCCCCCCTTCTAAGTGTGTCATATCTGAATTTCAATAATTCCTCTCATATTCTTTGAGTTGTCGTGAGGCTTAGGCTATGACTTTCCTATGTTGTATGAGAACATATCTTAACCCTTTTCCTAAATCATCGTTGTAGATAACAAATCCATCCGAACCAGATGGTATTGTTAGAACAGGTGCCGAAATGAGTCTCCTCTTGAGCTCTTGGAAACTCTTCTCGCATTCCTCGCTCCATACAAATTTTGTATCTTTCAGAGTCAGTTGAGTTAACGAAGTAGCGATTCGAGAAAATCCTTCCACGAATCTCCGATAATAACCAGCTAAGCCCATAAAGCTATGTACTTCGGTCACCGACTTCGGTTGCTCCCAAGTTTGTATTACTTCAATCTTCGCTGGGTCAACAAATACTCCATGTTTTGACACCACGTGCCCAAGGAATGCTACTTCCTTAAGCCAGAACTCACATTTCTTTAGATTGGTATATAGCTTATTGTCACAAAGTCTTTGAAGTACCAGCTTCAAATGGTGCTCATGATCTTCACGGCTTTTGGAATAGATGAGGATGTCATCAAAAAAGACAACAACGAACTGATCCAAATATTCCTTGAATACACGGTTCATCATATCCATGAAAGCAGCAAGAGTATTAGTTAATCCAAAAGACATGACTAAGAATTCATAATGTCTGTACCGAGTTCTGAAGGCTATCTTTGGAATATTCTCAGTTCTAATATTGAGCTGATGATATCCAGAACGAAGATCGATCTTTGAAAAGAATTGTGCTCTATGTAACTAGTCGAATAGGTCATCAATGCGAGGTAGCGGATACCTATTCTTGATGGTGACATGGTTTAATTCCCGATAGTCAATACAAAGTCGCATACTCCCATCTTTCTTCTTTACGAATAAAACAGGAGCACCTCAAGGAGATGTACTAGGACGAATGAAACCGATGTCCAACAACTCCTGTAGTTGGACCTTTAACTCCTGAAGTTCAATAGGAGGCATTCGATATAGGGTTTTAGAAATGGGCTTTGTACTAGGTTCAAGGTCAATAAAGAATTCAACTTCACGTTCTGGGGGTAGACCAGGAAGTTCTTCAAGAAATACGTCAGGAAATTCACTAACAACAGAAATATTATTCAAATCTAACGTGTTTTTGTTCAAATCTATAACATGGGCTAAGAAAGCTTGGCATCCGTTTTTAAATAAATGAATGACTTTATGGCTTGATATGACACTGATTGATTTTAATGGTTTAGTTGCTTGAATTCGTATAACAGGTTGGTTAGGAATATGAAAACTAATAACCTTACGAAAACAATCAATTTTGGCATGATGAGTGGTTAACCAATCAATCCCTAAAATTACATTAAATGCAAGTATCTTTAAAGAGATAAGATCAACAGGTAATGTGATTATGCCAACTTAGATCAAACAAGATTTATAAACACTGGATGTGATAAAGGTTTCTCCTAACGAAGTCTCCACGGATAAGTCAAAGTCTAATTTCTCCGGTGTCAAGTTTAAACGTTGAGCACAAGCAGGAGAGATAAAAGAATGGGTAGAACCGGTATCTAGTAAGGTATAAACTTCGCAAGAGTTCAAAATTAGCTTACCCATGATCACCTCGTTCGGGTTTCTCACGTTTTGGCCAGTTACGACAAACGCCCTCCCTTGAACCACCGACTTTGTTTTGTCCGTACTTGCCTTTGGTGCCGCCGTCCCAATTGGACTTGACTTCGCTATCGGACAAAATCGGGCTATATGACCGTCCTTTCCACAACTGAAACACACCTTGGAAGGCTGTGAATAGTTTGGACTTATGTGTCCCTCCTCTCCGCATCTGTAGAATCTAACTGGCGGTCGTTGTCCTCCCCTAGGATTTGTTGTTGGTGTTGGTGCTGCTGTTGATGCCTTCCCGTCATTGTTGAATCTCCTCTTTTAAAATTTCCACTTGACTCACCTCTCCTATTATCATGGCCACGATTACCACCCGAGTGGTTACCGCTTTTGTCCGTATTCTTTCCTCCTCGCTGGTTATCATCGCTCCGATGACTGCTGTCACCGGTATGACCCTGGTTGTGGTCCCTCGGTTAAACATACTCATTATCTCGCTCTAATAATTGAGCCCTGTTGACAACATCTGAATATAGAGAAAATTTATGAGAGATAAGGTATTGACGAATCTCAGGTTTTAGACCTCTCAGAAACATCCGCGTCATACGTTCCTCATTCTCCACCAAATGAGGTGCAAACCTAGATAATTCTGCAAACTTCGCCTCATACTGGGACACCGTCATGTTATTTTATTCCAGTCTAATAAACTCTACCTCCTTTATATGACGAATACTTTCAGGAAAGTACTTGTCATTAAACAGTTTCTGAAATATTTCCCAAGACATGTTGAGTACGGCTGGCTGGGTACGCTTCATAGATTCCCACCAGTAATCTGCCTCACCACGGAACATAAAGATGGCGAATGGAACCTTCTGTTCTTCCGTGCATCCCAAGACATCGAATATCGTGGTAGTTTGCTTGACCTACGTTTCTGCCTTAATCGGATCCGGCTTTCCCCAAAATTCTGGTGGTCCCAACTCCTTGAACTACTTGGCTGTGACAAACCGCGCGTTGCATGAACTGCAAAAAACTTCATAAGATTTGGTTTATAAAGAAGGAGAGAAAACAAATTTCACTGAAAAATTTGTGTTCCTTGTCAACTTGGGAAACAAGTAAGAACATCATTTACGGCAAAGAACATGGTATCAATCTCTTCTCCTTTACAACTACTTCATCTTGATCTATTTGGGCCAGAAAGACATCCTAGTATAAATGGTAAGTTCTATGCATTTGTAATAGTAGATGATTTCTCTAGATATACATGGGTATTGTTTTTGAGAACTAAAGATGAAGCATTTAAGGAATTTGAGAAATTAATAAGAAATTTGGAAACAAAATATAGTCTCAAACTTGTAAGGATAAGAAGTGATCATGGTACTGAATTTCAAAAAGATTTTATAATATTTTGTGATAAAAAAGGAATCAGTCATGAATTTTTAGCCCCTAGAACCCCTCAACAGAATGGAGTTGTAGAAAGAAAGAATAGGACATTACAAGAAACAACTAGAACTTTATTACAATAAAGTAAACTTCCTAAAAAGTTTTGGGCCGAAGCTGTAAACACATCTTGTTATGTTTTAAATAGAGTACTTATTCGTCCAATTATTTTGAAGACTCCTTATGAACTGTTAAATAATAAGATTCCTAATATAAGTTATTTCAAAGTTTTTGGATCTAAATGTTTTATTCTAAATACTAGTGATAACCTAGGAAAATTTGATGCTAAATCTTATGAAGGAATTTTCATTGGGTATTCACAGAATAGCAAAGCATATCGTGTATTTAACATTAACAAGTTGTGTGTTGAAGAATCAGTTCATATTACTTTTAATGAAACTCAAAATGATCTTCCAAAAGAAAGAGATGAGGATGCAGGAAATTTGGAGATTTTGGTGAATCCAGCAAACCGGGAGATTGTATTCAGCAAGCCGAATATACAAATCCAGCAAACTGAATTGGAAAACTCGCCTGGAGTAGAACAAGAAACAACACAAGAGCTTGAGGCAGATTTTCCTCAACAAGAAGAAGTGATACATGATGTACAAATACCAAAAACTGCAAGATATCTCAAGAACTATCCACCAGAAAACATCATTGGAGATATAAACAAAGGAATCACTACAAGAAGAGAATTGCAAAATTAATGTGCTTTTTCAGCATTTCTATCCTAAGTTGAGCCAAAAAATGCTAAGGAAGCTATCCTAGATGAAAGCTGGCTAATGGCAATGCAAGAAGAACTTCAACAATTTGAACGATGCCAGGTCTGGGAACTTATGCCTCCTCCTAACGATGTTTCTATCATTGGAACAAAGTGGGTATTCAAGAACAAGCTTGATGAGCATGGAACTATCACTCGTAATAAAGCACGACTAGTAGCTCAAGGATACAATCAACAAGAAGGGATAGACTATGAAGAAACTTACGCTCCAGTTGCCAGACTAGAGTCCATCCGCATCTTGTTAGCATTTGCATGTTACAAGAAGTTCACACTTTATCAAATGGTTGTAAAAAGTGCCTTTCTCAACGGATACATCAATGAAGAGGTGTATGTAAAATAGCCTCCTGGATTTGAACATGAGAAGTATCCAAATCATGTCCACAAGCTAAAAAAAGCTCTTTATGGGCTAAAACAAGCTCCAAGGGCTTGGTACGACAGGTTGAGTAAATACTTACTTTCAAATGGTTTTATTAGAGGAAAAATTGATTCTACATTATTTATTAAGCATGAAAATAAAAATATTATTATTGTACAAATATATGTAGATGACATAATTTTTGGTGCTACTAATAATATTCTTTGTGAGTGGTTTTCTAAGTGCATGCACAGGGAGTTCGATATGAGTCTAATGGGAGAACTTAATTACTTTTTGGGACTCCAAATCAAACAAACAAAGAACTGTATGTACATCCATCAAACCAAATATACAAAAGAACTTCTCAAAAGGTTTGGTTTTGAAGGGTCTAATTCAAAGGCTACACCAATGAGCACTTCAATAAAGCTTACGTCTGACGAAAAAAGTATAGATGTGGAGGTAACTAAATATCGAGGTATGATTGGATATTTATTATATTTAACTGCATCTAGACCGGATATTATGTATAGTGTTTGTTTATGTGCTCGTTTTCAAGCAAAACCAAAAGAATCTCATTTACAAGTTGTTAAAAGAATTTTTAAATATTTAAGTGGTACAATCAATTTGGGATTATTTTATCCAATCTGCGATCATTTTGTACTAATGGGTTATTCAGATGCTGACTATGCAGGGTGTCAAATTGATAGAAAGAGTACCTGTGGTGCTTGTACATTTTTAGGTCACAGTCTTGTCACGTGGCATAGTAAAAAGCAAACTTTAGTTTCTTTATCAACCACTGAGGGTGAATATCTAGCTGCAGGGAGTTGTTGCTCTCAAATTTTATGGTTAAAACAAACTCTATGTGACTTTGATATTTTATGTGATAATGTGCCTATATACTATGATAATTCTAGTGCTATAGATATTTCTAAAAATCTTGTGTTACATTCACGTACAAAGCATATAGAAGTCAGACATCATTTTCTACGGGATAATGTTTCAAAAGGATTAATTAAATTAATTTTTATTCCAACAGAAAAATAGTTGGCTGACATTTTTACTAAACCCTTAAGTGAAGAAAGGTTCTGCATGTTAAGAAGAGAACTTGGAATGTGCATGGTATAATATGATTACGTACTAAAATAGTTCATGCATAAAATATCTCATATTGAATATATTTGCATGTTATTTTAGATATATTCTGTTACTACATATTCTCTTTCATAACCGGCGACTAAGGGAGACGTATCTACTTGGCACGATTTACGGGAAATATCATTATGGGTTTTGAAATTTGAAAAGACAGACGCTGAGAGTTTAGAGATTCAAGGAGTCTGTTCGGCATCCAACACTCTCCATTAAATACAGAGCGCATTTTTTTTATTTCACAGACTCAGAAATTTCTCTATCTTTATTCAACACTAAACTCTCATTTCTGTAACAAAGATGAAGACTCGATCAAATAAGCGTTCATCCGGTGTAACAATCAAAGATAGAACTCATCCATTATCTCCATATACTACACGTTCACTGAAGAAATCCAAAAGCCAGACATTAGTTCATGTCTCTTCCGATGACTCTGATGGATCTGATTCAAGTTTCTTCTTCTTATAGAAATCTCTTCACTCTCCTGGTTCGGAGCCTCCTCCTTCTCAACTAGATTCACCGACAAATCTGGTAAACCCTTTCTCTATTTCTTCTGAGTTTCTAGATAATTTTTTTGGGGTCATAGTTTTGAAGCACGTTTTAAAACTTCCATTGCTACTAAACAATTTGTTTACGAAAAGATTTTAGATTTGGTTTATTTCAAAAACTCATCGTTGGAAAAGCTTTTCATGACTTGTGGAATTTCTGATATGCTTTTTCCCCCAACTAGGGCATATCCTCGATTGATACAACAATTTTACACTAACTTAGAGTGTAATGGGGATTGTTATACGTCCTTTGTGAAGGGAAAATCTATGTTTTTCACAGTGATAGACTTTGGGAATATTTTTGATATTCCTTCATCCGGACCTTGTCCATTTACTCTTAAGGGTGCTGCCAATATACCTTTTCCTCCTCTTGAACAACTTCATACAGTGATGGATGATTCTTCTTTGACAATTATGTTTACTCCTAAAACTGTCGATGTTTGTCCACTTGCATGTATTTTGCACAAAATCCTTCAGTATAATCTGTTTCCACGATTAGGTGGTGGAGTAGATTTCACTTATCAAGATTTGGTTATTATTGCAATGATTTTAAAAGGAGTCAGTTTTAATTTTTCTCTTATGATGTTATCCCAGATGATGAGTTGTATTCATCAAACTAAAAAGTGTTTGCCCTATGGTTTGTTTTTGACAAAGATATTTCAGCATTTTAAAATCTGTCTTGATGATGAAATTGTGGTTTCCCATAATGAATTTATTGATTTTGCTAATCTCAAACAATCACATATTTCTTTTGTTGATGGGTCATTTGTACGTATCATTCCTAATCCTATTCCTACTCCACCAAGTGTTGTTTCATCTGCTTTACCGACTGATAATTCTGCATCTTCTTCACATCCTCCTTCCTTGGTCTCATCTTCCGTAGTGGTTGATATGTTGTCTCAAATTCTCAAGAATCAAGAATTCATTCGTTCTGACATTGTTGATATTAAGCAAAGAATTTCAGTTTTGGAAAAAGGGAATTTACTTATACGGGCAAATGATTTGACCTATTGCTTTTCTAAAATTGAGGATGAGTTTATCGATTTACACGCTGGATTCGAGTTGCATACCATGGCTATGGTTGAATCTCTTCATCGCAAGATCAATAGAAACTCATGACAACTCAGCCAAGAACTGAAGTTTATAAGTCATCAGATTGGAGAGTTTGCTGATTTCACGGCTCATCGTATGAATGACGTTGGTAGAAGGTTACACTTTGACAGAATGATCTCTCCTGTTCCTGAGTGGCCTTGATGTAATTGAATGACCGAATACATTGGAGATTTCCTTGACTTTCCTCTACCAAATGAAACCTTTATTCCTCGCCCTCCTAAGTTTGCTCATGAGTTTTCTATAGAAGAAAGGATTCATCGTCTTTTCCACCATCCTTATTTCACTAATCGTCCTCTACCTGTGATTCACATTGATGATATTGATATCTGATAGTGGCTTTTTGGTGATGACAAAGGGGGAGAAAATGTTGTTGCTGTGAAGGTTGCTGTCATGAAGGTTGCTGTGAAGACATAATATTATTATTTTTGTTAAAAACAATTTGGTTTAAGTTTTTATTTTGATGGGTTATTTAAAACAATATGGCTGGAGCCAGTATAAACTGCTGATGGCTGCTTATGAACTGCACAGCTATATTTTGTGATTTTCAGTTAATAAATTTGCAGGATAAATTATGCCTAAACAAAAGGCATGGTGGAAATTAGTTTGAATCTTCTGAAATTTTTTAATATGTATGAATTCAGGGGGAGTTATAATTTTTGGTGTTGTCATTATCAAAAAGGGGGAGAATGTTGGTTTGTTAATATTTCAACCTTTTTGTTTTGATGATGACTTGATTATATGGACTAATTTGTTTATTGTGAAATTTCAGGAAGTTGATGAAAAGTTCATTGTTGAAAAACTTTGAAGATTTGAATCCCAAGAATTATATGTAAGGTCATTGCAAATATTCAATTTTTTTGATACAAGGCTCTAGGACATTTTATATGTGTGTATTAAAATGATTCAATATTTTGTGCATGACTAAAATATATTATTTATTGCTAACTATTATTAAGTGAACTGATTTTATTTTGTTAGCATGCATGCGTAAAGAGTATTGACCGAATTAATTAAGTTTTACATGTGTGAAAGAATTTATGTGTTGGAAAATTAAAAGTTGTTGGAGTATGTTGGTAAAGAAATGATTTATCTCAAAAGTTGAGTTACATGTATATCTTGGAAAAGAAAGATAATCATTATCTTAAATAGCTAATTCATATCTCTTTCTTATCTTTTAATTCATTGCTTTAGTTGCTATATTAGTGGCGGCAGACTTTATGGAATCATAATTGCTATAGCGTTTGAAAAGTTTAATCCTATTTGACTTGGTTTCTTTCTAGATTATTTTGATAGAGTCCAACACCTATTTCACTTCCTAAAGATTATTGGATTTGTTACGTTAGTTTTCAACGGAATATCTTTGGAACGTTGCAATTGTTACTTTCTAACGCATATATATTTTTATGAAGCAACGGTAATATAATTTGGGCTATAAAAGAAATCTGATATCAGTGAAATATATACAACACTTGAATCAATTATTGCATTTATATACTGAAAAAGTTATTCGATATTTTGGTGCAATTGAAATTTGCTGCTATGCTACTATAATTATGCTTATATTCAGCATATTTTCGTGGGCTATAAATCGGTAATATCCTTCTGTTATTAATTGATCATTGCATACATTAGTTGAGCCTTACATTGTTAAATTGTTTATTTGCTTTGATCATTAGACCTCTATTATTGTAATCTTAATTTGTTTTTAGACTAAGTGTTGTCTAAAGGATTTTAATCCAGGTGGATTAAGGTTTGTTTATAAACAGGTTCAAGGAAGCATATGTACTTAAGGGGTGCATTGATGCACAAGGAGCAAGTGTGCTCAAGTGAATTATTGTAATTCAATTTGATAGAATCTGTTTTGTAACAAGGGTCATTTTTAAAGAAATAAAAGTGAGTCTCCAATACTAGTTGGTATTGGACGTGGACTATGCTATTATTATAGAGGGTAATAGCTGAACCACGTAAAAAATCTTGGTGTTATTTTATTGCTTAATTTTCTTTAATATTTCTTAAGATAATTAATTTTCTTAATAATTAAAATATAAACATTTGTTTCATCTTGAGATATTATATTAACAATCAAGTATTTTATCTGACTTATAAATTCACCAAGATATTTTCTTAAACAAAAATTCAATTCGGTAGACTGCATTCATTCAGCAAGTTGCATTCTTTGATACAGTAGGCTATATTCAATAGTTTGAATTCAAAGTTTAAAAATTGGTCATAGTTTGCTCCCACACTTATTCAACCCCCCCTTCTAAGTGTGTCATATCTGAATTTCAATAATTCCTCTCATATTCTTTGAGTTGTCGTGAGGCTTAGGCTATGACTTTCCTATGTTGTATGAGAACATATCTTAACCCTTTTCCTAAATCATCGTTGTAGATAACAAATCCATCCGAACCAGATGGTATTGTTAGAACAGGTGCCGAAATGAGTCTCCTCTTGAGCTCTTGGAAACTCTTCTCGCATTCCTCGCTCCATACAAATTTTGTATCTTTCAGAGTCAGTTGAGTTAACGGAGTAGCGATTCGAGAAAATCCTTCCACGAATCTCCGATAATAACCAACTAAGCCCATAAAGCTATGTACTTCGGTCACCGACTTCGGTTGCTCCCAAGTTTGTATTACTTCAATCTTCGCTGGGTCAACAAATACTCCATGTTTTGACACCACGTGCCCAAGGAATGCTACTTCCTTAAGCCAGAACTCACATTTCTTTAGATTGGTATATAGCTTATTGTCACAAAGTCTTTGAAGTACCAGCTTCAAATGGTGCTCATGATCTTCACGGCTTTTGGAATAGATGAGGATGTCATCAAAAAAGACAACAACGAACTGATCCAAATATTCCTTGAATACACGGTTCATCATATCCATGAAAGCAGCAAGAGTATTAGTTAATCCAAAAGACATGACTAAGAATTCATAATGTCTGTACCGAGTTCTGAAGGCTATCTTTGGAATATTCTCAGTTCTAATATTGAGCTGATGATATCCAGAACGAAGAACGATCTTTGAAAAGAATTGTGCTCTATGTAACTAGTCGAATAGGTCATCAATGCGAGGTAGCGGATACCTATTCTTGATGGTGACATGGTTTAATTCCCGATAGTCAATACAAAGTCGCATACTCCCATCTTTCTTCTTTACGAATAAAACAGGAGCACCTCAAGGAGATGTACTAGGACGAATGAAACCGATGTCCAACAACTCCTGTAGTTGGACCTTTAACTCCTGAAGTTCAATAGGAGGCATTCGATATAGGGTTTTAGAAATGGGCTTTGTACTAGGTTCAAGGTCAATAAAGAATTCAACTTCACGTTCTGGGGGTAGACCAGGAAGTTCTTCAGGAAATACGTCAGGAAATTCACTAACAACAGAAATATTATTCAAATCTAACGTGTTTTTGTTCAAATCTATAACATGGGCTAAGAAAGCTTGGCATCCGTTTTTAAATAAATGAATGACTTTATGGCTTGATATGACACTGATTGATTTTAATGGTTTAGTTGCTTGAATTCGTATAACAGGTTGGTTAGGAATATGAAAACTAATAACCTTACGAAAACAATCAATTTTGGCATGATGAGTGGTTAACCAATCAATCCCTAAAATCACATTAAATGCAAGTATCTTTAAAGAGATAAGATCAACAGGTAATGTGATTATGCCAACTTAGATCAAACAAGATTTATAAACACTGGATGTGATAAAGGTTTCTCCTAACGAAGTCTCCACAGATAAGTCAAAGTCTAATTTCTCCGGTGTCAAGTTTAAACGTTGAGCACAAGCAGGAGAGATAAAAGAATGGGTAGAACCGGTATCTAGTAAGGTATAAACTTCGCAAGAGTTCAAAATTAGCTTACCCATGATCACCTCGTTCGGGTTTCTCACGTTTTGGCCAGTTACGACAAACGCCCTCCCTTGAACCACCGACTTTGTTTTGTCCGTACTTGCCTTTGGTGCCGCCGTCCCAATTGGACTTGACTTCGCTATCGGACAAAATCGGGCTATATGACCGTCCTTTCCACAACTGAAACACACCTTGGAAGGCTGTGAATAGTTTGGACTTATGTGTCCCTCCTCTCCGCATCTGTAGAATCTAACTGGCGGTCGTTGTCCTCCCCTAGGATTTGTTGTTGGTGTTGGTGCTGCTGTTGATGCCTTCCCGTCATTGTTGAATCTCCTCTTTTAAAATTTCCACTTGACTCACCTCTCCTATTATCATGGCCACGATTACCACCCGAGTGGTTACCGCTTTTGTCCGTATTCTTTCCTCCTCGCTGGTTATCATCGCTCCGATGACTGCTGTCACCGGTATGACCCTGGTTGTGGTCCCTCGGTTAAACATACTCATTATCTCGCTCTAATAATTGAGCCCTGTTGACAACATCTGAATATAGAGAAAATTTATGAGAGATAAGGTATTGACGAATCTCAGGTTTTAGACCTCTCAGAAACATCCGCGTCATACGTTCCTCATTCTCCACCAAATGAGGTGCAAACCTAGATAATTCTGCAAACTTCGCCTCATACTGGGACACCGTCATGTTATTTTATTCCAGTCTAATAAACTCTACCTCCTTTATATGACGAATACTTTCAGGAAAGTACTTGTCATTAAACAGTTTCTGAAATATTTCCCAAGACATGTTGAGTACGGCTGGCTGGGTACGCTTCATAGATTCCCACCAGTAATCTGCCTCACCACGGAACATAAAGATGGCGAATGGAACCTTCTGTTCTTCCGTGCATCCCAAGACATCGAATATCGTGGTAGTTTGCTTGACCTACGTTTCTACCTTAATCGGATCCGGCTTTCCCCAAAATTCTGGTGGTCCCAACTCCTTGAACTACTTGGCTGTGACAAACCGCGCGTTGCATGAACTGCAAAAAACTTCTAAACATTCCATTATTCATCGTTTGCTCGGTAGTTTTATTTATAGGAGGAATATTATCTTCCTGTTGCACGTTCTCTTGGTTTGTAATTAAAGGTGTTTTCACGGTCTAATACACTCCATTGTTAACATTCTCAACTGTCATTCTTAAAAACAGTCATAAAACAAGGGTTAATTAAACAAATTAACATATAGCATAATATCCCTATATTATGACCGTCAACAAATAAGCTTAGGTAGGACACACTAGCGAAGGATTTACTCGTCTCTCCCCTCCTAGTTCTATTCCCCGATCTCCGCCAGAGACCATATCCCTAAGCTCTGATACCAACTGTGACGCCCCTAAAATAGGTATACATCACCCATTCTGAGTCGTCAAATACATGGTACAGAAACAAATACAACTTCAGTAATACAATTGTCGTGCAAAATACGACAACACATATACTGTGAGGTTAAATACAAATATTGTCTAATAGACAATATTAAAACTCAAAAAGAGTCCTCATTACAATTATTGATACACTATTTTACAAAAATAGTGAGGACTGCTAAAATAACTTTCTAGAACTATCACTCCATATCCCGGCTAGTTCCTGCTATATTCTCATTTCTTGAGAAGAAAAATGGAACAAAAAGGAAAAGGGTGAGCTCAACTAGCCCAGTAAAGAATATTATGACTAAGATAATATACAACAAATTATCTTTAGTCTTCAACAAGGAAATATCTGATTGAATATAATAGACAACAAGTTCTAAATTAACAACTGAAGCGGAAACAACAATTCATTATAAGAGTTAAGTAGAGAATAAAATCTACTATCATCTATGAATTTAAAAGTCCATCATCAATATTTTATCCCTATAACATCAATCAATATACATCTTGAATCAAATATTCATCTTTGAACTACGGCCAAAGATATTTATTTGTATCACCAGTTGGTTATGTTCATTTCAACACCTGTTCATCTTTGCACTACGGGCCAAAGATATTCATCAGGTAATCATTCATCTTTGCACTACAGGCCAAAGATATTCATCAAGTATCATCATTAAGGACTGAGGATGATGAAAAATATTTTAGAGAACGAATCCAGTAAGATAAAAGGACAAAGATTAGAGATTCGTACTTTAGATAATTCAAGTTTAAAAATACTCCATAATAAACCATAATGGAGTAAAATTAAAGAATGAAGATCAAAACATGGATTAAATTTCAAGAATAAGGGTCACAACAGATAACCGGGAAGGAAAGAAAAAGAATATTTTTTTTTCTTTTGTGAACAGTACCCGTGAACAGTACCCCGTGAATAGTACCCATGAACAGAAAATACTAACAATACAATAAAATAAGGACTTCTGATTATGAGATGGTGTGTTAAGGAAGGAGGGGTTACCCCCTATTTATAGTGCAGCGCACGGAGGAAAAATCAAAGTATTCTGCCTAACATTTGCATTTTTCTTCCTTGCCTAACTATGTTTGCCTAACTTTTCATATTTTCATAAAGGTGGGAGCCACCCTTGAAAATAAACTTGGCAGGAAAAACCCACCAACCATTTCCACCAATCAATGGCCATTAGTCTACATAATTGAGGGCCCACAATTTTGAAAATCAAGCTTTGCAGAAGAAGAAATGCAGGAGATATGAAATATTAGCCATCCACCAAAAGACAAAGCTTATGCAGGAAAATTCCTTCCGCCCACAAACTTAGAAAAGCATGCAAATAAAAATTAATTCATATCCGTCCCTTTTTATCACATGCATATATATATATATATATATATATATATATATATATATATATATATATATATATATATATATTATAATAATATATGTAAATAAATATTTTATCGAAGAAAATAATTGCCAAACTTTCAACAATTATTTCATGCTAAAATTCCTTCATTTATATCCACATAATATAAATATTTCTTTATCATATAAATCAATAATTAATTATTCACAAATAATATTACAGAATCAAAATAATGACAACCAGGCCGTTCCCAGGAAAGAGGGGGCTTTCCGATAAAGATTTCTCCTTACTGGCGTGCAATTTGGTGACCAAACCTCTCCTTGACAGAACTTTCTAGACATTGTCAATAATGTTATCTAATAATATTATTCAAATAATATGAATTATTGATCTGATAATGGGAAATACTGTACCGTGACAATTATTGAAACAACAATAATATAAAATATCTATGCAGCAATTATTGAATCAATAAAATAAAATATTGAACAGTAATTACTGTAACAATTATTGAGTAGTGCCTTCTTACGTAAGGATCAATAATTCAACAATACTGTGCAATACCGTGTGCTACTGTGCAACCACGCGTATTACTGTATTTTAACCACCGGGTATTCTAACAGTGTTAACGGTAACGATTACGCCGTTATTTATAAAAACTCAAACTTGTCATTTTTTTCATCCGACAGTTATTCTGTTATAGGGTCCACAAATGGCTGTGCCGTCGTACGAATATTTTCGACAAAAAGAATATTCCACGACCAAACGAATATTCCCCGACAACAATGACTATTTCATAACCACTTGCTTATTTTGCAAAATTTGCACATTTCACCCATTACCAAAGTATTATATCAAATTAACACCTTATTATTTAAAAAAAATAATTTGAGGAAATTCGATTTTATTTATAATAAGTTGGGGTCTTACACTTGCCCTTGATCCCCCTGATTATCTGGCAGAAGAAAAATACAGCATGATCCAAATGGCCAGTACGGATATAGAATACAAATAATGAATCAAAAAAACTAACTCAATTAAATGAAACAAACTGAAACGAAACGAACGAAACGGACAAAACTAACACAAAGAAATAATAGGCTGAATCAAATGGCTGGGTGTTATTTTATACCGAGCTCAAAATAAAACAGAAATATACCTTGCCACACAGGCAAGTCAAATAATGCCACACAGGCAAATCAAATAATGCCACATAGGCAATTCACACACATTGGACAGCGAATCCAAATGTATGTAAAATCGAAAGGTGTGTTTGGCACATACATCACCAATCCGCATAACAGAACAGAACAGAAAACTAGGATTGACCCATACGCCTCCCACAACAAAATACTAAATAACCAACTCCCACCGGAGCACAAAATGGAGACGCCGTGGACTGATCACACCGCCACGGAAGGTGTCATGCCTCGGTGCCAAGAGGACATGCCTGTGGTACCCCCACAAGTGATTATAGCTCAGGTATACCCAACGATATTCTAACAAAGGTATAATGTCACAACACATGCGACACAACAAAGGGGTTCTAACGTGTACATGTTAAATCGAACAAATCATTAACACAAATCTCCAAAAATATACTAGCATGTACATCACTACAAAAATTGAAATAAATATTAAACATAATAAACGAGTTCAAAGACAAGTTATGATATTCTAAAGATCAAAATAAACTATCATATGAACTTCACTAAGATCAAGGTATCGAGACAATATTCGAAATCAAAACGAGAAGCAAAATGAACAAACTAAAATTAAAAAGTATCGCTGAATGAGTACGGAATCCGTACATGGATTAAGCAATGTAATACCCAAACTTTACACTCCAAATTTTACTCGTTTAAACTCTCTCCGTTTGAACTAATCACCAAAATAATACTTTTATAAGTGATATTATAAAATATTATTTTTCTTTAATTATTATGCTTTTACATTAAGCTATAACTAAATAATTTATTAAATATTATGCAAATACCTAATTTTATAACATTTGGTTAAAACTAATTCTTCGAAAATAATTTATTAATCAATTACCAAACATACTTGACCAAGTTGCTTAAAATAAATTTTTTCCAGAAATCATAAAAAAGTTATGAAATTTCCACATATCAGTATTCTGCCTAATCATTAATATATATATATATATATATATAAAACTGAAAATGAAAGAGATAAGATAGTTAATAGATGGAAGAGATTCATTAAAAATGAAGAATTAAACATTACTTTTTATGATTGGTATGAACAATATCAAAGTAAATGTAATGTTATTACCAAAACTCATTGGATTAAAGAAGATAAAACTAAAACTACTTCTAGTCATCCTCTTTTAGAATCTATAGTTATTCCGGTAAAAAATACTTCAGTCATTGCTAGTCCTTTTAAAATTGCAGATAATATTAAAGATGATAGAAAAATAATTGAGCAATTAAATTTTAGTAATCAATACCTAGCAACTGTTGGTAAACAACTAGATAGGATTGAAGAAAAGTTTAAAGAAAATATTATTAAAAAACCCGATTCAAAGATTGAACAACCTTTAATAAAATTACCAGAAAATAGATACAAATTAGGTTTACCTAATAAAGATACTGAAATTACCAAAACTATTGATGAATTATTTAAAAAACTTAAAACCGAAGCCAGTTCAAGCGGCACTATAGCTATTATTGATCAGATAGATTCTGATAATGAGAGCAATAGTTCCTCTAATTCCTCTGAAACTATTCCAGATATTAATGAACAACTTAACAAATTAACTGTTAATAACACAAGTATAACCAGAAATTGGTACTCTAGACCAACTCCTCCGGATCTACAATTCGAAGAGAGAAATCTAGATAAACAATTTTCTGTTTCATCTAATAAAATATATGAATGGAATATAGATGGATTTAGTGAACAAGAAATTCTTAATAAATTAAATCATATGTCTATGGTAGCTAATAGCTATATTAATAAATTTAATCATCTATCTCAACCGGACATAGTTGAATTAATAGCTAGTGGATTTACTGGTATTCTTAGATCTTGGTGGGAAAAATATCTCACAGAAGACTCTAGAATATCAATTATTCATGCTATCCAACGTGATGATGACGGCAATCCCATCTTTGATGAAGATGCTGGGATTGGTCCGCATGATGGACTTAATACTTTAATATTCACTATTATTAAACATTTAATTAGCACTCCCAGTAATATCACTAAAATAATTCATGATCAACTTAGTAACCTCACTTGTCCCATTCTAAGTGATTTTAGGTGGTACAAAGATGTATTTACTTCACGAGTTATGATGCGCACGGATAGTAATAAACCATTTTGGAAAGAGAAATTCGTTAATGGTTTACCTTCTCTATTTGCACATAAAGTCAGAGAAGAATTAAGTAAAGATTTAGGATATATAGATTATGATAATTTAACTTATGGAGATTTTATAAGTTATATTCAAAAAATTGGATTGAAAATGTGTATTGACTTTAAATTAGCTAAGCAAGTTAGTAAAGATAAAAATAAAGCTAAATACGAGTTAGGCACTTTCTGTGAACAATATGGTTTACCCCCTGTTGCTCCCTCTAGAAGAAAGCACAGACACAAACATATTGAGTCTCAGAATAAGAGCCATAAACATCGTAAGAAAAGATATAATCAAAATAAGAATAATAAAAATAGTAATCAAGATACTTATTATAAGAAACCCAAGTCAACCCACAAGAAATCAACCAATAAATCAAAGAAGTTTGATAAAAGTAAAATTGTCTGTCACAATTGTGGGCAGAAAGGACACTTTAAAAGTGAGTGTAGAGTTAAACAAAAATTAGCTCAGTTGAACATCTCAGCTGAAAATACTGAACAATTGTTAGAGTTAATAAGAATAGAAAATAATGTCAGTAATGAAGAAGCTTCTGATATTCCAGAATCTTCTAGCAAAAGCACTTGTAACGATGAATCGAATAGTGATAACGAAATCACAGTTTGTGCTGAAGACTGCAGTAACAACTGTTGCAAAAGATTAAATGTAATTACCAAAGAAGATGAAGAAAGTTCTTTGTTAATTGACTTGATTAGCAAAATTACTGATCCAGATTTAAAAATTCAGTACACAAAACAGTTAAAAGATTTATTAACAAAAGATAAGAAAGTTACTGATATGGTTCTTAAAGCCAAAGAGAAACCTATTTTCAGCCTTAATAAAACACTTGAAAGATTTAAATCTCCGGTTAGGGAAGTCACTCTCCCAGAATTAAATCAAGAAGTTAATAAACTTAAAAAGGAGATTTCTAGTCTAAGATTAGATGTTGCTAATTTAAGAAAAGAATTGGAAGATAAAAAATCTGATCTTCAGATTCATGATTCATCCTCTAGTGAAGAAGATCATGACATACCTGAATCCTCGGGTACAAAGAATGATGAAGATCTTTTTATTCAAGGTCTTTCTCTTAAAAGAATTAAAGACATTACCATTCAAAACTTACAGCCCAGTATTTTTCTACTGGCTGGCATTTCCTTCCATGGGCTCCTTATAAATCTCTTTCGTATTATAAGGACATTCTTATTGAAACCGAGTCAGTTTTTATTAAATTCATTTATGCTAATGATAATAAGTCTAAACTTCTTAATCATTCGCTTTATATTAAAAACATCCTCAGTTTTTCCAATTGGAGAAATCATCCCTCAGGTCTCAGGTCTCTATCTAATCAAACTAGTTCTAATTGCTATTTTGATTATATTGAAGCCTGGAATAAAATCATTCTTCACCAAAACGAAGATCATAGTCATTCGTGGTTTTTATAGTTCGACCACAAATTCAAAAGTAAAATTTCCATGTGGTTCAGCCTTTGGTGGTCCAGACTTGGTCTGTGTTATGAGATCCTTCCCGATCTTCTCAAAACACAAGTTAATCATTTTATCAATCATGCAAAGTATAATCCAGTTTATGAAGGAGTTCCAGTTTTCCTTCTTTTCTGTAGTAAATATAAAATCTCGTGGATCCTTAAATGGCAATACGAGATTTTGTCTCCTCAAGAAGTCACTATATTCGAACCACCTTCATCCATTGGTATAAGGACGGTTCAAACCTCTTTATCACCCATTGCTCATGTGTCTCGCCGTTTTTACATCAAATGGTGGGATAAATTCGGAGTCGATAGGATAGTTGGCCAAGTTCAAAAAGAATTTCCTCCTACTCCTACCCCTGCAGTTATTGCAGTCATCCCTACTCCCGCATGCGATTGTTCCAGTAAATCACCCAAAAAGTTCTCAAGTAAATCAAAGGGTAAATCAAGTGCCCCTTCTGAGTCAAACGTTATTTCTGATATTAACAGTTATTCTACAGCTCAGCTCAGACTCATTGTTGATGCTATTCATATGAGATTTGAACAGTTAAGTGAAGAAGTTGAAGCTTCAGACGATTCTACTTCACAATCCAGAGTTGATGCTTCCAGTCAAAATGAAGACGATGAAGAAAACGATTATGACCCCTATGGCACCATTAGTCTTCAGGATGCTCAAGATCCCTTCGCCTAAATTAAATTAGCAAACGGTGATTGCCCCATTCATCAATCAATCAAAGTGGATGTGGTAATAACCGCCAGTTCCAGCACCTGCTCCAGCAGCCGGCAACCTGCTCCGATAGCCATTTCTTGCCCGTGCAGCCTCAATCATTCCAGTCACATAAGTCAGGGCCCCATGGCCATCAAAGTCAAAAGAATTCTCCAGCTTTTCCACCTAAAGCAGATTCCAGTCACATAAGTCAGGGCCTCATGCCCATCAAAGTCAAAAGAATACTCCAGCTTTTCCATCGAAAGCAGATTCCTGTGCATTTTTTGGTCTAAAGTCAGCTTTTACTTTTACTTTTACTTTACTTTAGTAAATTTAACATGTTTCTTACTTTGTACTTTTACCTTAGTCATTGTAATAGTAATCATGTAACAGTTCGGTTCCTTGATCTATAAAAGGAAACTGAATTCATTTGGTAAGGCAGACTTCAGAAGACACTGAGTTCCTTCTCAGTTGAATCTTTAGCATCTACCGCTGTTTAGCCTTTCTTTACCCCTCTTCTTCTTATGTTCTTAATCTAGTAAGTTTGTAAGTCATTTTATTTTCTGCACTTGTACATAGTTCAAGTTATCAATAAATAAAACTTTTTTATTTAGTAATTCAATTGTGTTTGAATGCACTTCTGAACTCTGATCTTATTAAATCATTTATAATCTTAATAAATCCCTTTCCGCCCCAAATGGAGTTACTTAAATAGAAAACTGAAAAGTAAATTACTATTTGAATCACGCAGGATTCACTATTACATTAACTGAAGTAAAAGTAATTTACTTAAGTAAAAGTAATATGTAATAAATATTTTACATTTACTTTTACATTGGTAAATGTTAAAAACATTTAACTTAAGTAAAAGCAAAAGTTATGTGACGCCCCCAAAACAGGTATACATCACATATTCTGAGTCGCCAAATACATAGTACAGAATACAAATACAATCGTTAATATACGACAAGATAGCTGTGAGTTTTAATACAAATACAGTCTTCTAGACAATATCCACTCTCAGAATAAGTCATCGTTACATTTATTGTCACACTATTTAACAGAATAGTGAGGACTACTAATACTATCATCTGGTCCATCACTCCGTTTCCCGACTCGTCCCGGCTATATTCTCATTTCCTGAAGAAAACAATGAAAAAAAGGGTGAGCTCAACTAGTCCAGTAAGAAATATTATGACTAAGATAATGCAGAATAAATTATCATTAGCCTTAAACAGTGTTAAACTGATACAATATAACAAACATCAAGTTTAACTGCAGCGGAACAAGTAACCCATTAGAAGAGTCAAGTAGAGAATAAAATCTATTATCTTCTATGATTTAAAAGGTTTTTCATGACTTTTATCGCTGGGACTCAGCTTAAAAATAATCCACATCATCGAATCACCCCTGCACTACGGCCAAGGATATTCTTTAGTATCACGACCACAATTATCCATACACTACGGGTCAAGAATATTTATGTATTCATTAATGGTCATGATCATGCCAACCACTGTCCATCAATGCACTACGGGCCAATGAGGACTTTTACCACATCATTTATAACATTTCGGTCATGATTATACCGAATAATCTCTGGTCATAATCATACCAAGTCCATCTATGCACTACAGGCCACAGATAACTTTCAACAGAATATAAACATGAGAATGATGACAATGATATAAGAATTCAATAAAAAAAGTTCAAGAATTAATTTATCCAGGAACCAATAACGTCCAAATTGTCAACATGATACTGCTTTGTGGAGTAAAATTCAAGAATGCTCGGAAGAATATTTTCATGAAAAGATACTAGATGAAGCGCAAATATCAAGGATATTCTACTAATTTCATGGAGTATAAAAGTCAAAACTTTAACCAACTGAATATAATAAAGAATGGAATAACAAAAGAAATCACCATGCATGTGATAGATCGCACAGATAGGTTATTCTAACAGGAGAATAAATAATGGAACCAGGTCATGCGTAAACGCACCGACAGGATATTCCGACAGAATAATAAATAATGGAACCAGGTCCGGCGTAAACGCACAGATAGGATATTCCGACAGAATAATAAATAATGGAACCAGGTCCGACGTAAACGCACAGACAGGATATTCTGACAGAATAATAAATAATAGAACCAGGTCGGCGTAAAGCACAGACAGGATGTTCCAATAGAATAATAAAAATGTAATAACAGAAGAATTTCACCAAGTATAGGGTAGCCGGCGTATACAGGTTATTCCAACAGAATAATAAAGAATGGAATAACAGAAGTTCTCTTCATGAATAAGAAAGAAAGAATACCCTTTACGAGTACAATAAATAATATCCCTTACCGTAAAAGAAACTTGATATCGGAGTAGTGAAGTAGCAGAATACTTTTTTTCTTTCTCTCTATAGTTTCTCTCTCTAGAGTTTCAGTGAATTCGTAAGAAAATAATGAAGGAATGAGCTTCAATTTATAGAAAAATGGACTGCATAGTAACTAACTCATGAATAGTCTAGATTGATTTACTTTAATCTGACGGTCCATATTTAAAGCAAAATCTTTTAAATAAAATATAATATATTCTATTTATAATCTAATAAAACGAATAACTTTATAAAAGATTTTACTATGCAAACACTATGCAGGCACTATGCAACCACTATGCATAATAAAATATAATATATTTTAATTATTGTCTAATAAAACAGATAACTTTATAAAAGTATTCTGTTTTATATAAAAAGATTTTACTATTAGCCTAATAAAACGAATAACTTTATAAAAGTATTTTGTTTTATATAAAAAGCTTTTCTGTTTTATTACATTAATGATACCAATAAAACAAAACTGAGTGACTTATCACGTAAGTATCAATAATCAATACCGTGTGCTACTATACAACCATGCGTATTACTGTACTTTTACTACAGAGTAATTCAACAGTATTAATGGTAGAAAATTTATCGTTATTTTCATAAAGTATTTTTGTCGTTTTCTCAATTCGACAATAATTTCACTGTAGGGTCCACCAATGATTGTGTCGTCGTACGAATATTCCCTATTAAAATGAATATTTCCCGACCAATCGAATATTATATAGCAACTTGCGTACTTTGTAAAATTTATAAATATTACCCACAACTATAACATTATATCAATTTCATTCCATAATATTTAAAAATGATATTTATAGAAAATTCATCTTTATTTATAAAAGTTGGGGTCTTACAACATCCACTCCTTATGAAATTTCGCCCTCAAAATTAGGGTACGTACCTGGTATATCGAAGAGGTAAGGATACCTTGACTTCATTTCAGATTCTAACTCCCAGATTATTTCCTCAACATCGTGGTTTCTCCACAAAACTTTGACTTGAGGTATAACCTTGGAGCGTAGAATATGTTCCTTCTTATCCAAGATTTGAACAGGAACATCTGCATACGTTAAATCTTCCGCTATTTCGTCCGGTTCTAACTCAATAATGTGGTTCGGGTCTTCCACATATTTACATAACATGGATATGTAAAAAATATTATGAACACGAGACATACTTGGCGGTAAAGCGAGTCTATAGGCCACAGTTCCTACTCGATCGAGGATTAAAAATGGACCAATGAATCGAGGATTGAGCTTTCCTCTCTTTCCAAATCTCGTAACTCCTTTCCACGGAGCAACTCGTAACAATACATGATCTCCTATATCAAATTTCACGTCCTTTCGATGAAGATCAACATAACTCTTTTGTCGATCTTGTGAGGTTTTTATACGTTGCCGGATCGTTTGAATCTTTTTCGTAGTCATACGTACCAACTCCGATCCCAATAACGTTGCTTCACCCACCTTATCCCAGCATACTGGAGAACGACACTTTCTTCCATACAACGCCTCGAATGGGGCCATGCCAATACTTGCTTGATAACTATTGTTGTAGAAAAACTCCACCAATGGTAAGAACTTATCCCAACTTCCCTTGAAGTCAAGAACACAGAGTCTTAATAAATCTTCAAGAGTTTGAATAGTCCTCTTTGATTGTCCGGCCGTCTGGGGATGATATACCAAACTAAATCGTAAATCCATGCCCATAGCTTTTTGCAAACTAACCCAAAATTGTGAAGTGAATCTTGTGTCTCGATCAGAAACTATGGATACTGGCATACCATGCAGTTTTACAATCTCGTTTATGTACATACGAGCAAGACGTTCAAGTGTATAAGTTTCTCGTAGTGGTAAGAAATGAGCAGACTTGGTCAATCTATCAATAATGACCCAAATTGCATCAATGCCTTGAGAAACCTTGGGAAGACCAGTAACGAAATCCATGGTAATATGCTCCCACTTCCATTCTAGAATTTCAAGTGGTTGCAATGGACCTTTTGGTACTTGATGCTCCGCTTTGACTCGTTGACAAGTTAGGCACCTTGAGATAAACAGTGCTATCTCTCTCTTCATATTGCTCCACCAAAATGTATGACGAAGATCACGATACATTTTAGTACTCCCAGGATGGATTGCAAACGGTGTGTTATGCGTCTCCATCATGATTTTATACTTTAAATCAGGGTTGTTAGGAACACAAAGTCTGGAGTTGACTCGAAGTATTCCATCTTCATCAATTCTTGCTTCTGGCATAGCACCTTCTTGCACTTTCTTCCTCATACGTATCAGCTCCAGGTCTGTAGCTTGAGCAGCTTTAACTTTATCAATTAAAGTCAGTTCTACTCGTATGTTTGCCATCATCACATGGGTCCCTAGAGTCTTTAATTCTATCTCCATCATTTGTAAGTCACAAAAAATGGGCCTTTGCGTTGACAATATCGCACTCGTACTTGCATATGATCTTCTACTCAATACATCAGCTACCACGTTCGCTTTTCCAGAATGGTATTGGATGGTATGATCATAATCTTTCAACAGTTCTAGCCAACGTCGTTGTCGCATGTTAAGTTCCTTTTGAGTGAAGAAATATTTGAGGCTTTTATGATCCGTAAAGATCTCCACTTTCTCCCCATACAAGTAATGCCTCCAAATTTTAAGTGCGAAGACAACAGCTGCCAACTCTAGATCATGAGTAGGATAATTTCTCTAATATTCTTTGAGTTGTCTTGAGGCATAGGCTATGACTTTTCTATGTTGCATGAGAACATATCCCAACCCTTTGCCTGAAGCATCACTGTAGATGACAAATTCCTCCGAGCCATATGGTATTGTCAGAACAGGTGCTGAAATGAGTCTCCTCTTGTGTTCTTAAAAACTCTTCTCACATTCTTCGCTCCAACCGAACTTTGTATTTTTCTGAGTCAGCTGAGTTAATGGAGTAACGATTCGAGAAAATCCTTCCACGAATCTCCGATAATAACCAGTTAAACCGAGAAAGCTACGTACTTCGGTCATTGATTTAGGTTGCTCCCTGCTTTGAATTACTTCAATCTTTACAAGGTCAACAGATATTCTATGACTTGATACTACGTGCCCAAGGAATGCTACTTCCTCAAGCCAGAACTCGTATTTCTTCAACTTGGCATAAAGCTTGTATTCACGAAGCTTTTGGAGTGTCAGCCTCAAGTGTTGCTCATGATCTTCACGGCTTTTGGAATAAATAAGGATGTCATCAATAAAGAAGACCACAAAGTGATCCAAATATTCCTTGAATATTCGGTTCATCATATCCATGAAGGCAGCAGGAGTATTAGTCAATCCAAAAGACATGACTAAAAATTCATAATGCCCGTACCGAGTTCTGAAGGCAGTCTTTGGAATATCCTCAGTTCTAACCTTCAGCTGATGATATCCAGAACGAAGATCGATTTTTGAAAAGAATTATGCTCCTTGCAACTGGTCAAACAGGTCATCAATACGTGGCAATGGGTACCTATTTTTAAGGGTGACATGATTCAACTCCCGATAATCAATACAAAGTCGCATACTCCCATCTTTCTTCTTCACGAATAGAACAGGAGCACCCCAAGGAGAAGTACTAGGATGAATAAAGTCAATGTCTAACAATTCTTGCAGTTGGGTCTTTAACTCCTAAAGTTCAATAGGAGTCATTCGATATAGGGCTTTGGAAATGGGTTTTGTACCGGGTTCAAGGTCGATACAAAATTCAATTTCATGCTCTGGGGGTAGGCCAGGAAGTTCTTCAGGGAATACGTCAGGAAATTCATTAACAATAGAAATATCATTCAAAACTGAAGTATTTTTGTTTAGATCCGTGACATGAGCTAAGAAAGCTTGACATCTATTTTTCAATAAACAAATAGCTTTATGGCTTGAGATGTCAGTGATTGATTTTAATGGTTTGGTTGTTTGAATTCGCATAATAGGTTGATTAGGAATATGAAAGCTAACAACCTTACGAAAATAATCAATTTTTGCATGATTAGTAGTTAACCAATCAATCCCTAGAATTACATCAAATGTAAGTATTTTCAATGAAATAAGATCGACAGGTAATGTGAGGGTACCGATTTGAACCAAACAAGACTTATAAACAGGGGATGTAATGAAGGTTTCTCCCAACGGAGTTTCCACAGATAAGTCAAAGTCTAATTTTTCCGGAGTCAAATTTAATCGTTGAGTGCAAATAGGAGAAATAAAAGAATGGGTAGAACCGGTATCAAATAAGGTATAGACTTCGCTAGAATTTATGATAAGCTTACCCGTGATGACCTCGTTCGGGTTCCTTGCTTTCTGGGAGGTCACAACAAACACTCTCCCTTGCACTGCCTATTTTGACTTTTCTGGGACGTCCTTTGGTGCCTCCATCCTAGCTGAACTTGTCTTCGGTGAACGACAAAATCGGGCTAGGTGACCTTCTCTTCCACAATTATAACATGCTTTGGACAACATCGCGCAGTTTGGACTGATGTGTCCCTCCCCTCTGCATTTGAAGCATATGATCGGTGGTGGTTCTCCTTCCTTAACCACGGGTGCTGGTGCTGACGTCTTTCTATTATTGTTGAATTTCCTCTTCTTGAAATGTCCATTCTAATTGTTTTGACCATGATTACCACCGAAGTGGTTACCATTTCTGGCCTGCTAATTCCCTCCACGCTTGTTGTCACCGCTTCGATGACTGCTTTCACTGGTATTATCATTTTGCATGTTGCTCTCTTTTGGTTGCGTTGACTCGGTATCGCGCTCCACTAACTGAGCCCTATTTACAACATCTGAATACAAATACAGTTTATGAGAAATAAGATGTTGACGTATCTCCGGCTTCAAACCTCTTAAAAACATCCGCGTCATTCTCTCTTCATTATCTACCAAGTGGGATGCAAACCGGGATAGCTCGGCAAACTTAGCTTCGTACTGCGACACGGTCATATTATTCTGCTCCAACTTGATGAACTCTACCTCCTTCATGTGAAGAATACTTTCGGGAAAGTACTTGTCATTGAACAATTCTTGAAACTTCTCCCAAGACATCTTCAGTGTAGCAGGTTGAGTACGCTTTACCAATTCCCACAAGTAATCTGTCTCTCCTCGCAACATAAAGGTGGCAAAGGGAACCTTTTGCTCCTCGGCGCATCCCAAAACATCAAATATCTTGGTGATCTGGTTTATCCACGTTTCCACCTTAAGTAGTTTTGGTTCTCCAATAAACTCTAGTGGTCCCAGCTCCTTGAACTGTTTAGCAGTGACCGTCCGAGAGTTTTCAGTGTTTCCACCTATATTTTGGACAGGAGCCGCTCTCACCTGCTGTTGCATGAATTGTATAAAGCCTCTGAACATTCCATCATTTATCATTTGGTCAGTGTTGTTGTTTGCATGAAGATTATCGCCTTCCTGATACACATTATCCTGATTATTGATATGTGGTGAATCAACGGTCGCCTGTGCTCCATTGCTATTCTCAACATTCTCGGATGTCATTTTCAAATACTGCCACAAAATAAGGGTTAAATAACATATCACATATTATCTCTATACTCTGACCGACCAATTAAATGCCAAATAAACTTAGGTAGGTCATACTGGCGAAGGAATTTCCCTTCTCTCCCCTCCTAGTTCTACTCTCACATCTTAGCCAGGGATCATATCCCTAAGCTTTGATATCAACTGTGACGCCCCCAAAATAGGTATACATCACCTATTCTGAGTCGCCAAATACATGGTACAGAATACAAATATAATCGTTAATATACGACAAGATAGCTGTGAGTTTTAATACAAATACAGTCTTCTAGAAAATATTCACTCTCAGAATAAGTCCTCGTTACATTTATTCTCACACTATTTAACAAAATAGTGAGGACTACTAATACTATCATCTGGTCCATCACTCCATTTTTCGACTCGTCCCAGCTATATTCTCATTTTCTGAAGAGAACAATGAAAGAAAGGGTGAGCTCAACTTGCCCAGTAAAAAATATTATGACTAAGATAATGCAGAATAAATTATCATTAGCCTTAAACAATGTTAAACTGATACAATATAACAAACATCAAGTTTAACTGCAGCGGAATAAGCAACCCATTAGAAGAGTCAAGTAGAGAATAAAATCTACTATCTTCTATGATTTAAAAGGTTTTTCATGACTTTTATCGCTGGGACTCAGCTTAAAAATAATCCACATCATCGAATCACCCCTGCACTACGACCAAGGATATTCTTTAGTATCACGACAACAATTATCCATGCACTACGGGTCAAGAATATTTGTGTATTCATTAATGGTCATGATCATGCCAACCACTGTCCATCAATGCACTACGGGCCAATGAGGACTTTTACCACATCATTTATAACATTACGGTCATGATTATACCGAATAATCTCTGGTCATAATCATACCAAGTCCATCTATGCACTACAGGCCACAGATGACTTTCAACAGAATATAAACATGAGAATGATGACAATGATATAAGAATTCAATAAAATAAGTTCAAGAATTAATTTATCTAGGAACCAATAACGTCCAAATTGTCAACATGATACTGCTTTGTGGAGTAAAATTCAAGAATGCTCGGAAGAATATTTTCATGAAAAGATACTAGATGAAGCGCAAATAGCAAGGATATTCCACTAATTTCATGGAGTATAAAAGTCAAAATTTTAACCAACTGAATATAATAAAGAATGGAATAACAAAAGAAATCACCATGCATGCGATAGACCGCACAGATAGGTTATTCCAACAGGAGAATAAATAATGGAACCAGGTCATGCGTAAACGCACCGACAGGATATTCCGACAGAATAATAAATAATGGAACCAGGTCCGACGTAAACGCACAGACATGATATTCCGACAGAATAATAAATAATAGAACCAGGTCCGGCGTAAACGCACAGACAGGATATTTTGACAGAATAATAAATAATGGAACCAGGTCCGGCGTAAAGCACAGACAAGATGTTCCAACAGAATAATAAAAATGTAATAACAGAAGAATTTTACCAAGCATAGGGTAGCCCGCGTATACAGGTTATTCCAACAGAATAATAAAGAATGGAATAACAGAAGTTCTCTTCATGAATAAGAAAGAAAGAATACCCTTTACGAGTACAACAAATAATATCCCTTACCGTAAAAAAACTTGATATCGAAGTAGTGAAGTAGCAGAATACTTTTCTTCTTTCTCTCTATAGTTTCTCTCTCTAGAATTTCAGTGAATTCGTAAGAAAATAATGAAGGAATGAGCTTCTATTTATAGAAAAATGGACTGTATAGTAACTAACTCATGAACGGTCTAGATTGATTTACTTTAATCTGACGGTCCATATTTAAAGCAAAATATTTTAAATAAAATATAATATATTCTATTTATAATCTAATAAAACGAATAACTTTATAAAAGATTTTACTATGCAAACACTATGCAGGCACTATGCAAATACTATACATAATAAAATATAATATATTCTAATTATTGTCTAATAAAACAGATAACTTTATAAAAGTATTCTGTTTTATATAAAAAGATTTTACTATTAGCCTAATAAAACGAATAACTTTATAAAAGTATTCTGTTTTATATAAAAAGTTTTTCTGTTTTATTACATTAATAATACCAATAAAACAAAACAAAGTGACTTATCACGTAAGCATCAATAATCAATACCGTGTGCTACTATGCAACCATGCGTATTACTGTACTTTTACTACCGAGTAGTTCAAAAGTATTAATGGTAAAACTTCCGCAGTTATTTTTATAAAGTATTTTTGTCGTTTTCTCAATTCGACAATAATTCTGTTGTAGGGTCCACCAATGATTGTGTCGTCGTACGAATATTCTCTGTTAAAACGAATATTCCCCGACCAATCGAATATTATATAGCAACTTGCGTACTTTGCAAAATTTATAAATATTATCCACAACTATAACTTTATATCAATTTCACTCCATAATATTGAAAAATGATATTTATAGAAAATTCATCTTTATTTATAAAAGTTGGGGTCTTACAAGCTATTATTTTACTTTTACTTTTATAATTTACTAAAAGTAAAAGACTTTTGCTTTACGGAAAGCAAAAGCTGAGATGATGGCTGGGGCCATCACCTGTCGGTGACTGAAGATGCCTCTGGCGTCTTCTTCGTTGACTGGTCCGTCTTCTGTGGATGCCGGAAGGTGCTATTGATCATCTTCTCAGATGAGTCACCATCCCCATACATTTCTACCCCAAAATTTTTATCCAGGAAATAACCCTTTCAACCCCCAAAAATTTGGTTTATAAAGAAGGAGAGAAAACAAATTTCACTGAAAAATTGGTCAAAATCTTCAAAATTTCTTAGATTTTGTAAAAAAAATTTGTTTAAAAACAAATCAGATAAAATCTGAAACAAAGGATCACTCGATTGGTCCTGATCTATCGGCCAAATCGATCTAAACAGAAGACTTCTTTGTTAACTGTTTAAACAAAAATTCTTTCTTTTGTCATTCCGCTTAAGCGCATACCAAATCACTTAAGTTCATACCGTTCTTACCTTAAGTAAACACATACCGTAAGATCTAGTGATTCCCTTAGCCAACACTACTCTCTTACTAGAGACTTACAACGGCATATCGGGACCTATGATTATCTTAGGTGTTTTACGGCAAGTTAGGTATCTCAAGTTAGGAGGCTAAGTCAGGAGCAAAAGAAATAAAAAGGTTGAATAAACATTTAAAAACAAACCAAACTATTTTTAATCGAAACCACCGAACAGAATCAAGAACCAACCGTGCGGCTCTGATACCATTTAACAGCAGAAAAGTTTTTAAAAAAGAAAAACTTAAACTTAAAAAAGAAAAGATTAAGAAGATGACCGGTGAATCGGTAAAGTAATTTCTTTCTTTTATTTATAAACAGTTGAGGAAGGGATTACATAATTCCTAGACTAACTGTTTGAGGGAAGAAGGAAGTAGGAAGAACTTCTTCTTCATCTTCTAACTAAGAAGATCGAAGCTAAAAGCTTCGTCTTCGGCTAACTCTAGAGAGAAGGGAGAGAGGACCTCGGAAGAGCATTCTAGTGAGAGAAGCTCTGAGGCTTCACTGAATTAAGCCTAAGTAACTCTAAACACTTTGAGTTACTTAAATAGAAAACTTAAAAGTAAATTACCATTTGAATCACGCAGGATTCACTATTACATTAACTGAAGTAAAAGTAATTTACTTAAGTAAAAGTGAAACGTAATAAACATTTTACATTTACTTTTATATTGGTAAATGTTAAAAACATTTAACTTAAGTAAAAGCAAAAGTTATTCTTTTACTTTTACTTTTATAATTTACTAAAAGTAAAAGACTTTTGCTTTACGAAAAGCAAAAGCTGAGATGATGGCTGGGGCCATCACCTGTCGGTGACTGAAGATGCCTCTGGCGTCTTCTTCGTTGACTGGTTCGTCTCCTTTGGATGCCGGAAGGTGCTGTTGATCATCTTCTCAGATGAGTCACCATCCCCATACATTTCCACCCCAAAATTTTTATCCAAGAAATAACCCTTTCAACCCCAAAAATTTGGTTTATAAAGAAGGAGAGAAAAAAAATTTCACTGAAAAATTGGTCAAAATCTTCAAAATTTCTTAGATTTTGTAAAAAAAATTTGTTTAAAAACAAATCAGATAAAATCTGAAACAAAGGATCACTCGATTGGTCCTGATCTATCGGCCAAATCGATCTAAACAGAAGACTTCTTTGTTAACTGTTTAAACAAAAATTCTTTCTTTTGTCATTCCGCTTAAGCGCATACCAAATCACTTAAGTTCATACCGTTCTTACCTTAAGTAAACACATACCGTAAGATCTAGTGATTCCCTTAGCCAACACTACTCTCTTACTAGAGACTTACAACGGCATATCGGGACCTATGATTATCTTAGGTGTTTTACGGCAAGTTAGGTATCTCAAGTTAGGAGGCTAAGTCAGGAGCAAAAGAAATAAAAAGGTTGAATAAACATTTAAAAACAAACCAAACTATTTTTAATCGAAACCACCGAACAGAATCAAGAGCCAACCGTGTGGCTCTGATACCATTTAACAGCGGATAAGTTTTTAAAAAAGAAAAACTTAAACATAAAAAAGAAAAGATTAAGAAGATGACCGGTAAATCGGTAAAGAAATATCTTTCTTTTATTTATAAACAGTTGAGGAAGGGATTACATAATTCCTAGACTAACTGTTTGAGGGAAGTAGAAAGGAGGAAGAACTTCTTCTTCATCTTCTAACTAAGAAGATTGAAGCTGAAAGCTTCGTCTCCGGCTAACTCTAGAGAGAAGGGAGAGAGGACCTCGGAAGAGCTTTCTAGAGAGAGAAGCTCTGAGGCTTCATTGAATTAAGCCTAAGTAACTCTAAACACTTTGAGTTACTTAAATAGAAAACTGAAAAGTAAATTACTATTTGAATCATGTAGGATTCACTATTACATTAACTGAAGTAAAAGAATAACTTTTGCTTTTACTTAAGTTAAATGTTTTTAACATTTACCAATGTAAAAGTAAATGTAAAATGTTTCTTACGTTTTACCTTTACTTAAGTAAATTACTTTTACTCCAGTTATTGTAATAGTGAATCCTACGTGATTCAAATAGTAATTTATATTTCAGTTTTCTATTTAAAGAACTCGAGGTGTTCAGAGTTCTTTAGGCTTATTTCAGCCTCAAAGGCTTAATTCAGTGAAGCCTCAGAGCTTCTCTCTCTAGAAAGCTCTTCCGAGGTCCTCTCTCCCTTCTCTCTAGAGTTAGCCGGAGACGAAGCTTTCAGCTTCGATCTTCTTAGTTAAAAGATGTAGAAGAAATTTTACCTACTTCCTTCTTCCTCAAACAGTTAGATCTAGGAATACATGTAATCCCTTCCTCAACTATTTATAAATAAAAGAAAGAGATTACTTTACCGATTCACCGGCCATCTTCTTAATCTTTTCTTTTTCTGTTTAAGTTTTTCTTTTTTAAAAACTTATCCGCTGTTAAATGGTATCAGAGCCACACGGTTGGTTCTTGATTCTGTTCGGTGGTTTCGATTAAAAAAAGTTTGGTTTGTTTTTAAATGTTTATTCAAACTTTTAATTTCTTTTGCTCCTAGTTAAACTCGCTTCACTTGTTGTAAACCACTTAAGATCGCCATAAGACCTGTTATGCCGTTATAAGTCTCTAGCAAGAGAGCAGTTTAGGCTAAGGGTATCATTAGATCTACAGGTATGAGTTTACTCGTGCAAGTACGGTTCGAGTTAAATAGGAATGACAAAAGAAAGAATTTTTGTTTAAACAGTTAACAAAGAAGTCTTCTGTTTAGATCGATTTGGCCGATAGATCAGGACCAATCGAGTGATCCTTTGTTTCAGATTTCATCTGATTTGTTTTTAAACAAAATTTTTTTACAAAATCTAAGAAATTTTGAAGATTTTGACCAATTTTTCAGTGGCAAAAATTTTCTCTCCTTCTTTATAAACCAAATTTTTGGGGTTGAAAGGGTTATTTTCTGGATAAAAATTTTGGGGTGGAAATATATGGGGATGGTGACTCATTGGAGAAGATGATAAACAACACCTTCCGGCATCCACAGGAGACGAACCAGTCAATGAAGAAGACGCCAGAGGCATCTTCAGTCACCGACAGGTGATGGCCCCAGCCATCATCTCAGCTTTTGCTTTTACTTAAAGCAAAAGTCTTTTACTTTAGTAAAATGTAAAAGCAAAAGTTATTTGCTTTTACTTAAGTTAAATGTTTTTAACATTTACCAATGTAAAAGTAAATGTAAAATGTTTCTTACGTTTTACCTTTACTTAAGTAAATTACTTTTACTCTAGTTATTGTAATAGTGAATCCTGCGTGATTCAATAGTAATTTACTTTTCAGTTTTCTATTTAAGTAACTCGAAGTATTTAGAGTTACTTAGGCTTAATTCAGTGAAGCCTCAGAGCTTCTCTCTCTAGAAAGCTCTTCAGAGGTCCTCTCTCCCTTCTCTCTAGAGTTAGCCGGAGATGAAGCTTTCAGCTTCGATCTTCTTAGTTAGAAGATGAAGAAGAAGTTCTTCCTACTTCCTTCTTTCCTCAAACAGTTAGATCTAGGAATTATGTAATCCCTTCCTCAACTGTTTATAAATAAAAGAAAGAGATTACTTTACTGATTCACTGGCCATCTCCTTAATCTTTTCTTTTTTATGTTTAAGTTTTTCTTTTTAAAAACTTATCCGCTGTTAAATGAAAGAAAAGATTAAGAAGATTACCGGTGAATCGGTAAAGTAATCTCTTTCTTTTATTTATAAACAGTTGAGAAAGGGATTACATAATTCCTAGACTAACTGTTTGAGGGAAGAAGGAAGTAGGAAGAACTTCTTCTTCATCTTCTAACTAGAAGATCGAAGCTGAAAGCTTCGTCTCCGACTAACTCTAGAGAGAAAGGAGAGAGAACCTCGGAAGAGCATTCTAGAGATAGAAGCTCTGAGGCTTCACTGAATTAAGCCTCTGAGGCTGAAATAAGCCTAAAGAACTCTGAACACTTTGAGTTCTTTAAATAGAAAACTGAAAAGTAAATTACTATTGAATCACGCAGGATTCACTATTACATTAACTGGAGTAAAAGTAATTTACTTAAGTAAAAGTAAAACGTAATAAACATTTTACATTTACTTTTACATTGGTAAATGTTAAAACATTTAACTTACGTAAAAGCAAAAGTTATTCTTTTACTTTTACTTTTACATTTACTAAAGTAAAAGACTTTCGCTTTACGGAAAGCAAAAGCTGAGATGATGGCTGGGGCCATCACCTGTCGGTGACTGAAGATGCCTCTGGCGTATTCTTCATTGACTGGTCCGTCTCCTGTGGATGCTGGAAGGTGCTGTTGATCATATTCTCAGATGAGTCACCATCCCCATACATTTTCACCTCAAATTTTTTATCCAGGAAATAACCCTTTCAACCCCAAAAATTTGGTTTATAAAGAAGGAGAGAAAAAAAATTTCACTGAAAAATTTGTCAAAATCTTCAAAATTTCTTAGATTTTGTAAAAAAAAAAATTTGTTTAAAAACAAATCAGTTGAAATCTGAAACAAAGGATCACTCGATTGGTCCTAATCTATCGGCCAAGTCAATCTAAACAAAAGACTTCTTTGTTAACTGTTTAAACAAAAATTCTTTCTTTTGTCATTCCGCTTAAGCGCATGCCAAATCACTTAAGTTCATATTGTTCTTGCCTTAAGTAAACACATACCGTAAGATCTAGTGATTCCCTTAGCCAACACTGCTCTCTTACTAGAGACTTACAACAGCATATCGGGACCTATGACGATCTTAGGTGTTTACGGCAACTTAGGTGTCTCAAGTTAGGCGGCTAAGTCAGGAGCAAAAGAAATAAAAGTTTGAAGAAACATTTAAAAACAAATCAAACTGTTTTTAATCGAAACCACCGAACAGAATCAAGAACCAACCGTGTGGCTTTGATACCATTTAACAGCGGATAAGTTTTTTTAAAAAAAGAAAAACTTAAACAGAAAAAGAAAAGATTAAGAAGATGACCGGTGAATCGGTAAAGTAATCTCTTTCTTTTATTTATAAACAGTTGAGGAAGGGATTACATATATTCCTAGATCTAACTGTTTGAGGAAGAAGGAAGTAGGAAGAACTTCTTCTTCATCTTCTAACTAAGAAGATCGAAGCTGAAAGTTTTGTCTCCGGCTAACTCTAGAGAGAAGGACCAGTCAACAAAGAAGACGCCAGAGACATCTTCAGTCACCGACAGGTGATGGCCCCAGCTATCATCTCAGCTTTTGCTTTTACTTAAAGTGAAAGTCTTTTACTTTAGTAATATGTAAAAGCAAAAGTTATTTGCTTTTACTTAAGTTAAATGTTTTTAACATTTACCGATGCAAAATTGAATGTAAAATGTTTCTTACCTTTTACCTTTACTTAAGTAAATTACTTTTACTCCAGTTATTATAATAGTGAATCCTGCGTGATTCAATAGTAATTTACTTTTCAATTTTCTATTTAAGTAACTCGAAGTGTTTAAAGCTACTTAGGCTTAATTCAGTGAAGCCTCAGAGTTTCTCTCTCTAGAAAGCTCTTCAGAGGTCATCTCTCCCTTCTCTCTAGAGTTAGCCGGAGACGAAGCTTTCAGCTTCGATCTTCTTAGTTAGAAGATGAAGAAGAAGTTCTTTCTACTTCCCTCTTCCTCAAACAGTTAGTCTAGGAATTGTGTAATCCCTTCCTCAACTGTTTATAAATAAAAGAAAGAGATTACTTTACCGATTCACCGGTCATCTTCTTAATCTTTTCTTTTTCTGTTTAAGTTTTTCTTTTTTAAAAACTTATCCGCTGTTAAATGGTATCAGAGCCACACGATTTGTTCTTGATTCTGTTTGGTGGTTTCGATTAAAAATAGTTTGGTTTGTTTTTAAATGTTTATTCAAACTTTTAATTTCTTTTGCTCCTGGTTAAACTCGCTTCACTTGTTGTAAACCACCTAAGATCACCATAAGACCCATTATGTCGTTGTAAGTCTCTAGTAAGAGAGTAGTTTAGGCTAAGGGTATCATTAGATCTATAGGTATGAGTTTTCTAGTGCAAGTACGGTTCGAGTTAAATAGGAATGACAAAAGAAAGAATTTTTGTTTAAACAGTTAACAAAGAAGTCTTCTGTTTTGATCGATTTGGCCGATAGATCGGGACCAATCGAGTGATCCTTTGTTTCAGATTTCATCTGATTTGTTTTTAAACAAAAAATTTTTACAAAATCCAAGAAATTTTGAAGATTTTGACCAATTTTTCGGTGAAAATTTTTTCTCTCCTTCTTTATAAACCAAATTTTTGGGGTTGAAAGGGTTATTTCCTGGACAAAAAATTTGAGGTGGAAATGTATGGGAATGGTGACTCATCTGAGAAGATGATGAACAGCACCTTCCGGCATTTACAGGAGACGGACCAGTCAACGAAGAAGACGCCATAGGCATCTTCAATCACCGACAGGTGATGGCCCCAGCTATCATCTCAGCTTTTGCTTTTACTTAAAGCAAAAGTCTTTTACTTTAGTAATATGTAAAAGCAAAAGTTATTTGCTTTTACTTAAGTTAAATGTTTTTATCATTTACCAATGTAAAAGTAAATGTAAAATATTTCTTACGTTTTACCTTTACTTAAGTAAATTAATTTTACTCCAGTTATAATTTTTTATCAGAAAAACTTAAACAGAAAAAGAAAAAATTAAGAAGATGACCGGTGAATCGGTAAAGTAATCTCTTTCTTTTATTTATAAACAATTGAGGAAGGGATTACACAATTCCTAGACTAACTGTTTGAGGGAAGAAGGAGGTATGAAGAACTTCTTCTTCATCATCTAACTAAGAAGATCGAAGCTGAAAGCTTCGTCTCAAGCTAACTCTAGAGAGAAGGGAGAGAGGACCTCGGAAGAGCTTTCTAGAGAGAGAAGCTCTGAGGCTTCACTGAATTAAGCCTAAGTAACTCTAAACACTTCGAGTTACATAAATAGAAAACTGAAAAGTAAATTACTATTGAATCACACAGGATTCACTATTACAATAACTGGAGTAAAAGTAATTTACTTAAGTAAAGGTAAAACGTAAGAAACATTTTACATTTACTTTTACATTGATAAATATTAAAAACATTTAACTTACGTAAAAGCAAAAGTTATTCTTTTACTTTTACTTTTACAATTTACTAAAAGTACAAGACTTTTGCTTTATGGAAAGCAAAAGCTGAGATGATGGCTGGGGCCATCACCTGTCGGTGACTGAAGATGCCTCTGGCGTCTTCTTCGTTGACTGGTCCGTCTCCTGTGGATGTCGGAAGGTGCTGTTGATCATCTTCTCTGATGAGTCACCGTCCCCATACATTTCCTACCCCAAAAATTTTGTCCAGGAAATAACCCTTTCAACCCCAAAAATTTGGTTTATAAAGAAGGAGAGAAAAAAAAATTCAGCGAAAAATTGGTCAAAATCTTCAAAATTTCTTAGATTTTGTAAACAAATTTTGTTTAAAAACAAATCAGATGAAATCTGAAACAAAGGATCACTCGATTGGTCCTGATCTATCGGCCAAATCGATCTAAATAGAAGACTTCTTTGTTAACTGTTTAAAGAAATATTCTTTCTTTTGGCATTCCGCTTAAGCACATGCCAAATCACTTAAGTTTATACCGTTCTTGCCTTAAGTAAACACATACCGTAAGATCTAGTGATTCCCTTAGCCAACACTGCTCTCTTACTAGAGACTTACAACGGCATATCGGGACCTATGACGATCTTAGGTGTTTTACGGCAAGTTAGGTGTCTCAAGTTAGGCGGCTAAGTCAAGAGCAAAAGAAATAAAAGTTTGAAGAAACATTTAAAAACAAATCAAACTGTTTTTAATCGAAACCACCGAACAGAATCAAGAACCAACCGTTTGGCTCTGATACCATTTAACAGCGGATAAATTTTTATTAGAAAAACTTAAACAGAAAAAGAAAAGATTAAGAAGATGACCGGTGAATCAGTAAAGTAATCTCTTTCTTTTATTTATAAACAGTTGAGGAAGGGATTACACAATTCCTAGACTAACTGTTTGAGGGAAGAAGGAGGTATGAAGAACTTCTTCTTCATCTTCTAACTAAGAAGATCGAAAATGAAAGCTTCGTCTCCGGCTTACTCTAGAGAGAAGGTAGAGAGGACCTCGGAAGAGGTTTCTAGAGAGAAAAGCTCTGAGGCTTCACTGAATTAAGCCTAAGTAACTCTAAACACTTCGAGTTACTTAAATAGAAAACTGAAAAGTAAATTACTATTGAATCACGCAGAATTCACTATTACAATAACTGGAGTAAAAGTAATTTACTTAAGTAAAGGTAAAATGTAAGAAACATTTTACATTTACTTTTACATTGGCAAATGTTAAAAACATTTAACTTAAGTAAAAGCAAAAGTTATTCTTTTACTTTTACTTTTACAATTTACTAAAAGTAAAAGACTTTTGCTTTACGGAAAGCAAAAGCTGAGATGATGGCTGGGGCCATCACCTGTCGGTGACTGAAAATGCCTCTGGCGTCTTCTTCGTTGACTGGTCCGTCTCCTGTGGATGCCGGAAGGTGCTGTTGATCATCTTCTCCGATGAGTCACCATCCCCATATGAAAAAGAAAAGATTAAGAAGATGACCGGTGAATCGGTAAAGTAATCTCTTTCTTTATTTATAAACAGTTGAGGAAGGGATTACATAATTCCTAGACTAACTGTTTGAGGGAAGAAAGAAGTAGGAAGAACTTCTTCATCTTCTAACTAAGAAGATCGAATCTGAAAGCTTCGTCTCTGGCTAATTCTAGAGAGAAGGGAGAGAGGACCTCGGAAGAGCTTTCTAGAGAGAGAAGCTCTGAGGCTTCACTAAATTAAGCCTTTGAGGCTAAAATTAGCCTTTGAGGCTGAAATAAGCCTAAAGAACTCTGACCACTTTGAGTTCTTTAAATAGAAAACAGAAAAGTAAATTACTATTGAATCACGCAGGATTCACTATTACATTAACTGGAGTAAAAGTAATTTACTTAAGTAAAAATAAAACGTAATAAACATTTTACATTTACTTTTACATTGGTAAATGTTAAAAACATTTAACTTAAGTAAAAGTAAAAGTTATTCTTTTACTTTTACATTTACTAAAGTAAAAGACTTTTGCTTTACAGAAAGCAAAAGCTGAGATGATGGCTGGGGCCATCACCTGTCGGTGACTGAAGATGCCTCTGGCATCTTCTTCGTTGACTGGTCCGTCTCTTGTGGATGTCGGAAGGTGCTGTTGATCATCTTCTCCGATGAGTCACCATCCCCATACATTTCCACCCCAAATATTTTATCTAGAAAATAACCCTTTCAGCCCCAAAAATTTTGTTTATAAAGAAGGAGAGAAAAAAAATTCCACCGAAAAATTGATCAAAACCTTCAAAATTTCTTTGATTTTGTAAAAAATTTTTGTTTAAAAAACAAATCAGATGAAATCTGAAACAAAAGATCACTCGATTAGTCCTGATCTATCGGCCAAATCGATCTAAACAGAAGACTTCTTTTGTTAACTGTTTAAACAAAAATTCTTTCTTTTGTCATTCCGGTTAAGCGCATTTCAAATCACTTAAGTTCATACCGTTCTTGCCTTAAGTAAACACATACCGAAAGATCTAGTGTTTCCCCTAGCCAACACTGCTTTCTTACTAGAGACTTACAACGGCATATCGGGGCCTATGGCGATCTTAGGTGTTTTACGGCAAGTTAGGTGTCTCAAGTTAGGCGGCTAAGTCAGGAGCAAAAGAAATAAAAGTTTGAAGAAATATTTAAAAACAAATCAAACTGTTTTTAATCGAAACCACCAAACAGAATCAAGAACCAACCGTGTGGCTTTGATACCATTTAACAGCGGATAAGTTTTTTTTTAAAAGAAAAACTTAAACAGAAAAAGAAAAGATTAAGAAGATGACTAGTGAATCGGTAAAGTAATCTCTTTTTTTATTTATAAACAGTTGAGGAAGGGATTTCATAATTCCTAGACTAACTGTTTGAGGGAAGAAGGAAGTAGGAAGAACTTCTTCTTCATCTTCTATATAAGAAGATCGAAGCTGAAAGCTTCGTCTCCGGCTAACTCTAGAGAGAAGGGAGAGAGGACCTCGGAAGAGCTTTCTAGAGAGAGAAGCTCTGAGGCTTCATTGAATTAAGCATTTGAGGCTGAAATAAGCCTTTTTGAGGCTGAAATAAGCCTAAAGAACTCTAAACATTTTGAATTCTTTAAATAGAAAACAGAAAAGTAAATTACTATTGAATCACGCAGGATTCACTATTACATTAATTGGAGTAAAAGTAATTTTCTTAAGTAAAAGTAAAACGTAATAAATATTTTACATTTACTTTTACATTGGTAAATGTTAAAAACATTTAACTTAAGTAAAAGCAAAAGTTATTCTTTTACTTTTACTTTTACATTTACTAAAGTAAAAGACTTTTGCTTTACGGAAAGCAAAAGCTGAGATGATGGCTGGGGCCATCACCTATCGGTGACTGAAGATGCCTCTAGCGTCTTCTTCGTTGACTGGTCCGTCTCCTGTGGATGCCAGAAGGTGCTGTTGATCATCTTCTCCGATGAGTCACCATCCCCATACATTTCCACCCCAAAATTTTTATTCAGGAACTAACCCTTTCAACCCCAAAAATTTTGTTTATAAAGAAGGAGAGAAAAAAAAATTCACCGAAAAATTGGTCAAAACCTTCAAAATTTCTTTGATTTTATAAATTTTTTGTTTAAAAACAAATCAGATGAAATCTGAAACAAAGGATCACTCGATTGGTCCTGATCTATCAGCCAAATCTCCCAGCAATCATATAAAAATATAATACTTCTGAAGCAAAAGAATTAACGTGTTTTTTAATTTATTTATTTACAAAACACATAATCTTTACAACTAATTTGAGTTCTTACTTTTGTTAAATGAATCCTTCTCTTCTACAAAGTATAATATGATTTTTCCTTCCTCAACATTTGCATGCTGACCATTATTTCTCGAATTCTCTTGCTCAGGAATTTTTGGTGGCGGCTGCTGCATTGCCTGTACAACTTGTGCCACCAACTGAGGTAAAGTCTGATTCACCGCCTGATTCACCAAGGTAGCTAATTGAGCATTAATCTGATCATTAGGTTGCTCATTGGGCTGACCCTCACCCCTTCCCCTATTTTTTCCTCGCCTCCCAACAACTCTAGCAGATCTACAAGTCATCTAAGAAAGAGATCATGAATATAAACAAAACAGATTTGAAACAAATTCGAATATAGCGGATATGATAGCTGAACAGAAAGTCAAACAGAACAAAAACCTAACCCAGAAGTCCACCCATAACTCACAGGTCAAACCTAAATAGGTTTTCTACAATAAAGAACCTGGCTTTGATACCAACTCTGTAACCTCTCTTTCTATTTCGAAAAGGAGGTGTTACATATGGCCCCATATAAAATTATTCTATCTTACTAATAGTAACTAGATATGCATATTTTGGGATCTTAATTTTTTTTTATCAAATTAAACAATTTACCTTTTTGTTTTTGAGTTCACGATTAAAAGAATATTAATACACTATTTTTAATAATGGGTCCAAAAATATTTATATTAAATTATTTTAATGAGAAAAGTATTTTTAGTTGTTATAACTTTACCTTATTTACTCCCTCCATTTCTTTTTAATTGACATTTTTGTAATATATATATATATATATATATATATATATATATATATATATATATATATATATATATGAAAAATATAATTAATGTTTTGTATAACTGATTAAATTGGTTATATATCTCAAGATTATCCTTCTAAAATTCATTAAAAAAGAAGAAAAAATAAATTAGTATTTAATGTAAGGATAATATTAATATGAAAAACTAAGTAATTAATGATTATTAGAAATCTACAAACGACAGATAAAAATAAACAAATTTCACTGCCTAAAAATAGAAATGAGACACATGTGTTGTTTGAAAAGAAGAAAGATGGCTCGATGAGACTATGTATGGACTACAGAGAGTTGAATAAGGTGACAATCAAGAACAAGTATCCGTTACCAAGAATAGACGATCTGTTTGACCAACTTAAAGGAACGAGGTGTTTTTCTAAGATTGACTTAAGGACTGGTCATCATCAATTGAAAGTAAGGACGGAGGATGTACCAAAGGCAGCATTTTGGACTCGTTACGATCATTATGAGTTCCTAGTAATGTCGTTTGGACTGACGAACGCACCAGCTGCTTTCATGGATTTGATGAACAGAGTATTTAAATCGTACTTGGATAAATTTGTGGTTGTGTTCATTGACGATATCCTGGTATATTATTCGAAGACTGAGGAGGAGCATGCAAAACATTTAAGGATAGTACTGGAGACGTTAAGAAAGAAGAAGCTTTATGCGAATTTTTCAAAATGGGAGTTCGAGAAGATACAAATCCAACGCCTCCGACGGAACCAAAATCCGAGTTGTAGACTTCGCTCTACAAACATTTCCGTAAAGGACCCAAAATCTGAAAATGTTGAGCGAAAATTTGAGTGTCAATTTGAAGTGCAATGAAAATGGATTATTGTAATAAATAACTTTAAAGCCACTAATGGGCTAGTAAGTTAATTACATATAAAATGAAATGTAATTAATTACTTAATTATTATTTAAATGATGTTAAGTAATAATTAAAATGAGTTAGTGTTATTGGGATAACTAGTTAATTAAGAATAAATAATAAATTGAGTTAATCAATCAATTAATTATTATTTAATTAATATTATATAATTATTAAAGTGTAATTAAGTAAGATTAAGTGATAATTACTTACTTACTTTGTCATGAAAGTTTATAGAATTAATTGTTTATTATTCAGATAATAAATAAAGATGAATATCAATTAATTATCCTTTTAATAATAATAAGGAATAATTAAAGAAGAATGAAGTGAATAAATCAAATATTATTTATTCAAAGATGAGGGAGTTATTAATTATTATTTAAAGACAAATAATAATTTAATCGTCCATTATGTAATTAACATTAAATAATGAGGAGTAATAATTGGTTATTAGTAAGTAATAACTAAAGGTAAATGATTAATTACTATTTAACTTATAGTAATCGAAGGAAGAGGGGGTTAACAATTTAATGAAATTAAAATAACTCCTTAATTAAACGATTATGATAAATTGTTTAAAGATCTAATAAGTGTTTATCACTTAAAGAAAATCTTATTAAATTATTAAATCATTAACCTAAGATCAATTAAATATCTTATAGGATTAATGATAGTACATTAGATGCATGTACCTTGTGAATGCATTATTGGTTAGATAATAGTACGAGTAGGCGTATTGATGAACAAATATACACAGTACTAATTGACAGATCTACCTTATCAATGATAGGTCATTCAAAAATTGTTAATTAAAGTTAGAAAGTTGTAGCTCGTTGAACATGTAAGTTTCCTAACTCAAACTCAAGTTATTATTGTTCAAGTATGCTGGTGGATAAATATTGTTGATTTTTCCACATCCTGATGAATTATTATGAATCGCACTTGGTGCAAATTAAATTCATGTACGTTCTACTGTATGTTGAACTGCTTATGAGATGGATCTATGCTAGTTGTGTCAGTTAGATCAAGCATGTTTAAGATTTGTTAATTCAAATTCGTTATGAGATGGATCTATGTTAGTTGTGTCAACTAGATCAAGTATGTTTAACATTTCTTATGAGATGGATCTATGCTAGTTGTGTCAGCTAGATCAAGCATACTTAAAATTTGTTAAATCAAATTTGTTTTAAAGAGTTGTGCCTATTCAATTGATTTGATAAGGACTCCTAACTGAGAAAGGAATGTTATTGAGGCATCATATTCGAAACAATTGTTGATGTCTAGTAAGTGTTTATACATATTACACCGGGTACGAAAGGTTGATTCCCTTGACTATCAAACCGCAAAGGACCAGTTTGAATACTGACACCCTTTGCAGATGTTCATGGTCATGTTGGACCACTCAGTATCTATGGTTCATGGTCATGGTGGACCACTCCGAACCTATTTGTATCTATAGTTCATGGTCATGGTGGACCACTCCGAACCTATTATTCAAATGTTCGAATAATAAGAAAGTAATTCATGTTCTTCTACAATCATGTTCTATTGTTGAACTTTGAGTGATAAATTCATTTCCATCATGATATATCTTCTTTTGTTTATACTTGCTAAGCAAACTTGTTGGTTACTCTTGCTATATCATGACATTTATTTCAGCTAAGCCATGATCGTCTAAGAGAGACAAAGGAAATGGCAAGGCTCAGGAGTAGTTTGATTATGAACTAAAAAAGTATTTAGTTTAAATAATTGATGTAAACCTTTTGTAATATTAAGGGTATGTCTACAAGAAATCACACAAAAAATGACGCTAAAATTTGTCACATAAAATTCATTTTTCGTCACTAAAACATTTGGTGACGATTGTTAATCGTCACAGAGATCGTCACCGTATGAGCGTGGTATTAGGTTTATTTGACAATATTTGATGTCGTCACTAAATGTTTTAACTTATGGTGACGATCTACATCATTGTCACTATAATTAATTACTTTTAGTGACGTTAATAGCGTCACTATTTGAATGAAACTTTTGTCACTCTACATTATGTTTCGTCATCAAAACTTGGTGCATTAAATGACAAAAATTGTTTTTCGTCATTAAATGATATTGTTTTGGTGACGAAAATATGTTGCTCTATTTAAATCATCTAATTTTAATGACGACAATATTGTCATATTTATTATTATTCTTTTGTCATGTTATTGTGTTTATCGTCACCAAAAATAAGAAAATAAATGACGACAGAACAATTCGTCACCTAATAATATATTTAACATGACAATTATGTCATTGTCATTTCATATTTTAAATAATATTACAAAATAATTTGTCACCAAAAAGTTACTTTTTAAGACGCATTTTACAATGTCACTAATTGAATACTTATGGTGACGATACATCTCGTCACAAAAAGAGTTATTAATAGTGACAAAATTAATTGTTGCGACTAAATGAATATATATTATTGGCCATATAGTTTGTCACCAAAGATTTATTTTCTATGACAACTTTATTAGAATTCTAACCCAAACTGTGATATTATTGGTTACACTGCAGAAGGATAATGTATGAAATATACGAATTCTATCTAGTATCCTTGGAGAGGAAGTTGTTGGACTCAATTTTACGAGCATTGCAAGTTTCATCACATACGTCCCCTCTTTCAAAAACAGCAGCAGCCCCCATCCCCGTGCCTGCAAGTAATTAGAGTTAATTTCTTAATACACACAGACACAGGGACAGAGAGAGAGAGACACACACCTATGCACAGTGACACAACACCGAAGCGATAGTCTCTGCCGCGACGCTTCTTCTCATGCAACAACGTGGCAACACACCGGGCTCCTGTTTACATATGTACAAAATCATGAAAATCAAAAGGGAAAGAAACGTAGTAAAAGAAAGCAAAACTCCCTGCAGCTTTACTATTATAACTTTTTAAGTTTTCACGTAACTAGGGGCTGAATTGGTGGCCAAAAGCCCTTCAAATTCTATATTCAGATTCCAGAAAGGGTGAAAGAGAAGTCAGACTGTTCACAAGTTGCGCATCAGCCAATAAGAAATGGATCATTCTCCACTCTTTTATAATTTATTACATATTCTAGTAATGTAGAGATTTTATATCCTAGGGTCTTGTGTAAATGGGTTGCACTTGGAAAATAACAATTTCTACAAGAACCAATATAATTTAGACTGAAATTAACCTCAGCAACATACACACCTCAGTTTAGAGAAAATAGAGAATGTAAGAACAATTATACACAACAAGGCTTATTTTTTAACCTTTTACTGGATAAGTTACAGAGCAAGGAGCATTAACATATCCACTAGATCATGTTGAGTGGTTTAGTTAATCATTTTAAATACAATCTATAACCTCATTCCATAACCGAACCATGTAATGCATGGAAGTTTTAGGTTAAAAGCCACACTCACAACTTAATATTCTAATTGGTGGAAGCGGAGAAAGAAGAGGGAAAAATGCAGTCTTTCAAAAAATCAAGATGATTAGTCGAAAAATAGAAAAAAAATAATATACAAAACTAATAATAAGACGGGAATATTATCTGCAGCATGCTTACATCCTATTACAAAAGATAAAAACAGACATTTTTTATTACCAAGGGTCAAGGGTACCCAACACATTTGTGACATATATAAAGAAGAGATTCACGAAGTAAATCTTCAATATCATATAGGTTACAGTCCGACTACAAAAAGAAAGGTAAACACACTATAACCTACAAAACTAATCCACTTACTGAAGGAAACAAGGAAAAGACCAACATTTAAAATGCAAGTGAAAAATATATTTGAGAAGAAAATTGTCCAAGAATTATCTGAATAATTGGAAGAGTTCCCTAATAACATATGTGCTAAATAAAAATAATCCTGATAAATTTAGTAACACATAAATTTCCAATCAAAGACAGAGGAGGGTAAAAGGATGCAAGTTTATGTAGCAAATACCTGTTGCACCCAAAGGATGCCCCATAGCCATTGCACCTCCATTGACATTGATCTTTGCTGAATCGAGTTCCAGCTTCTTTTGGCAATACACAAATTAAGATCCAAAAGCCTGCTGTAGGGGAAATAATATTGGAATTGTTGCACAATATAGAAGCCATTCTAACATCAATATCACTATAAAAAAAATAATATGTATATATACTATATCATCATTACCTCATTGATCTCAAAAATCAATATTATCAAGTTCAAAACCAGCAGATTTAACTGTAGCTGGAATTGCAACAGCTGGGCCGACACCCATGACAGCAAGATCTACACCAACAGCAGCAAAAGTTCTACAAGAGTATTACCGCATAATTTTATTATTAGTTGATCTGGACACACTTTGGGTGGCATTGAATATTGCTTGACCAAAATTATAAAGCACTTGAAATTGCAAAAATCTAAAACAAGCAAAGAGAAAGATCTAGCTACAGCCCATTAAGTCAATCTACAATGTCTCAATAGGAGACAGTTTCTTTCATCCTTCCATCTTTTCTCTTATCTAGCAAGGATGAAACTTTATTAGGATAATAATAATAATAATTTAGATTAAATGAAGCAGACATTAAAAGCCATGAGAAAGAGAAACTAAACTCTAGTTACTAGTAGACCACTAGCAAGAGCGCCCTCAAGGTCACCATGTTCCACTAGTGGGTAGTAGATGAGATGGTACAAGGAATTGTGGTATAATGAGCCTAGCAAACGTGCCCTTTTAAAAGAATAATACTCCACAAAGTCACCGATGATGCAAGACAAGGATGCCATGTGACCACAATGGCACAATGCCTTAGTCTCAAAATATATTAAGCTATGAATCCTAATGATAAATATTACGTCCTTTACATAAAACATAAAACCCTAATTTAAATGCAACTTAGAAGTCTTAGATAACTAATTTAACAAGTAAACAAACTCCTAATTACTATCTACCATAGATAGTACTGCAAAGGTGTAGAAATTACAGAATGAAAAGGGTCACCTTAGTGTGCACGGGTACTATCTCCTCCTTAAATTTTCCAGAAGCAGTAGCAGCAGCAGCCTTTCTATGTGAATCAACCTAATAAAGTACATTCAAGAAAAATTAATGATGTAACAACACTGAAAAAACATCAAACTGACAGATCCAAATAGCTCACCGCAGCCTGGTCCTGCTCCTGCCTTGTTACGCCGTAACGATTTGCAACATTTTCTGAAGTTATACCCATGGGGAGAAGACAATTTTGGGCGTGTTCCATACTCTGTACCTGGTACAATTGATGGAAGAGCATGTCAGCGTGATCGTGCTTTGAAAGAAAAGTTGGTACTTACTATATAGGAATAGAGATAAAGATATTATACTCTTGGATTGACTGATCCCTCCCAAGCGATAGGGTTGGCAGTCATGGATTACAGCACCAATCCCTATTTATAAAATGAATGAATAAATAATTTTAGAATTTTAGAAGTATAGGGAGCACATAATACACAGCTGCAGAGATATATCTAATCAAGGCATAAAATAGATCTCACACATACCAATATCATAAAATCCCGCTTTGATAGCTGCAGCTACATCAGCTACTACTTGGAGACCTGATGAACATTGCATGTTCAGAATTCTAATTGGCACCGTTTCTTTGCAATACAGTTATTATATTCATGAGTATTTATTGCTAACTACTTATAAATTATAAAGTATGCATGCCAATAAGTATACCAGGAAAACCAGCTTCGAATGCAGCCATCCTACATTCACTAGCTCTTTGGGAGCCAGGCGCCAACACTGTGCCCACAACAATGTCCCTAACTTCACTTGGGTTCACATTTGTTTTCTCTATTACTGCCTGTACAAAATTGTCATTACGCATAGTTCTCAATAATAATCAATATATTTGTTGTTATGCACAGTTCTCTGATTCATTTCCATTTTTTTCTTTTTGAGAGAGATAATAGAGAATTACAAGGCTTGAAAGCTTGAATAATCACAACAAACACAGTAACAAACATAATATTCACTTTAACAAAAAGGGTAACTGTCAATTGCACTTCCGATTTTATTTTTCATAGTAGTAGGAATTTGTTACATGAACAACAATAAATGGGACAAAAGTGTAGTTATCAGGAAGGAAAATCAGTAGTCCAGCCAACATGATAATTGTCCGTACCGCTACTGTAGTGTGACAGATATTGTAAAATTATTATCAACAATTAGTTGCTATTTATCTTTCCTCTAAAACCATAATTTTAGTTTTAGATAGCAGAATATATCATCAATAAACTTTACTCAGTAATTTCAAGAAAAAAATCAGTTGCAAATTTACAATACCTATGACTCATATCGTAGACACCCATTGAAATGCCAATAGCTTGCCAGGCGAACATGACACATGAAACAGCAAGCACTTATGACCAGGTAATGGTAACTAAATGATTTCAGAGGATTGAAAATATTATCAAGCAGCATGCATGGCTTGAAATAGAAAACAACTTCATGCTGACTGAAGGAGAAGAAGAAAAATAAAACATGAGAAATAAACTAAGGATATATGATGCTCACCATAGCACATATTTCTTGCAGAAGTAAAAACTATCAAACAAGAGTAGCATATATGGGGGTTCCAGTTTTCGGGTGAACCAGAGCAAACCAAGGAGGAATCATATGTGATCTAGCAATCTGAGTAGTGTATCGAACTTGTCCCATTGACCCAACAAGTAAACTCGTAGTCATTCCCTTGAGGACAACAATGCTCACTAAATATTTGGCCCATTTCATCCCAATTCTCTCAAATGCAACCGAGTAGGCAGCATTTATATCTATTTCAGTATAATTCACCATCATGGTAAGTGCCAGTGCCATCAAACAGTACACCACACCACAATACTCCCTCCGCCCCAAATGGGAAAAAAGGTTTCAAATTCGAACTACTGGCATGAAAAACCCCAACAATAATTATAAAAAGAATCACCCCAGCACTGAATATTGAGCTGGCCCAATTTAAAAAAGATGTTCTCTTTGTGCCACTCATTGCTATAGTGCTGGCAACAACTACAACTAAAACCTGGGGCGGTTCTACCCTAGGGGCAGGGGGGGCACCTGCCCCCACTGAATTTTCAGTCCATGTGTTTGTGCCCTCCTTAGCTTTCCCTATAGTACACACCCCCATCACCACCACCTTCTTTTTGTATAAGTGACTTTTTAAAGTAAAGATAATTTTGTACTACTTCTCTTATTTCTTTCTCCATGTGTAATATTTGGTTCAAAAAGTAAGTACTCTCTTCTACTTTCTTTTCTTTTTTAACTAATATCCTATAAAGTTTTTTAGTTGTAGAAAAAAAGGAGAATAAATTTTTTGACTCGAAATACATTCATTTTTTTAATATTTTTTTTTAATTAAAACTCAAAAACATCACTTTTCTTAAATTTTTTTCTCTTCTATTACAAAACAAACATTATCTCTTTTTGTTTTTATTCGCTTCCTTTTCTTTTATCACCAAATTAAAACTCAAAGACAAAGACAAGGTGTTAAAACTCCAAAGGCTATTTACTTAGTTTTCTTTATCCCGTACGGCCTTATCTAACTCTTTTAAATTTGTCACATTTGTACTATATTGGATTTTTAATAAAAAAATTTGTTGATTAAACAAATCATTCTAATATTTTCCTTATAAGAAAATTATGAATATATATATATATATATATATATATATATATATATATATATGTGTGTGTGTGTGTGTGTGTGTGTGTGTGTGTAGGAGAATAGAGGTACACAGTCGTGTAACTTTTAAAGTTACACGGTCTACGATCGTAGAGTTATTTCACTCGACCATGGTAGAGTAGTCCCCCGTCCCCAAATAGTAGAGTGAATTCACTATACGACTGTAGAGTAGTCCACGATCGTAGAGTGAATTCACAAATCGTGGAGTGACTACTCTACGATTGTAGAGTGAAATCACTCTACGATTGTAGACCGTGTAACTTTAAAAGTTACACGGCTGTGTACCTCTATTTTTACCATATATATATATATATATATATATATATATATATATATATATATATATATATTAAATTTAACGATTTAAATGCTAAAAAATTATATTGGATTTAGAAAAGTATATATATTGTTATAATATTTATTCTTAACAAAAAAAAAAAATTTAATTTGACCCACTGAACTTTGTGGCTGGATTCGCCCCCGACTAAAACAGCAATTGGGTCTAAAAGATTAAATCCGCCTGGTAAAGAATTTACTCTTATACGAAAAAAGTCAGTTTTGTTTAATCATGGTGGCAAAGTAGGAAGGCCAAGAACGACCGAGACGGCGGCGCCAACGATAGCTTCAAAAAGAATGTTAGCGGCGGCACTGAAAGCAATAAAGTCGCCTAATTCAATCCGGAGGAAAGAGAAAGACCCACCGGCGATAGGAATTTCGACGGAGAATTCAGTGCAGCAGAAAACGGAGAGGAGCGCCGAGAGGCCGGAGGCAGCGTATGAGAGGACAATGGACGGACCGGCATGGAGACGAGCTTCTTGGCCAATAATTGAAAAAATTCTGGAACCAACAACGGAGCCAAAACCGAGCCAGATGAGGTCCCAACAGGTGAGGCAGAGGTTCACGGGGTTTTCGCTCTGTTTTTGGAGGGTGACGAGCTCGGTAGCGTCGGAGGAGCGGCCAAATAGATGATCCTTGAGGCGGTAGTGGGTTTGAGAGAGTGCTTGTTTGTAGGTGGAGAGGGATTGAAATGAGGGTTCTCAGAAAAAGTCATTTTTGGTAAATCTCCAGTAGGGTTTTGTTAGTTGGACTCTGGTTCTCGTCTAAGACCTTTTCTTTTTCCTGACTAAGTACACAACTCCTAAATTACTACTTCCTCCGTCCCTGATAAAAGTTTTGATCGACTTTTTGTTACTAAATTAGGGACTCTGTTTTAAACAACGAGAGTTTAATTTTAATTGTACTCTTTAAAAAATAATATTATAAATAAAATTATTATTTTAAAAACTTAATTAAATTTAAATTTAAATTAAAATCTTAGAATACCATAAATTAGTTATATTTTCCACAATTAATTCTTAAAAAATTATTTAGAATAATACAGTGACAAATTTTATCTCTCGCAAAAAACGTGTGAACAATAATATATAGTGAGTAATAATTCATTCATTACAAGATTTTTTCCTCGTAAATTTGCATTATAAATTAGAGCCAAATATATTTCTACCACCTCAATTTTGTGAAAGAAAAAATATAAATTGTGAAGGATAATTCTTTCGCTAATAACTATATTGTCACTACATTTTTTTTCCTTCACTGTTCCTTCGTTAGAAAACTCCTCATGTGAAGGAATGAATTCCTTCACAAAATTTTCTTTACTACATCCCTAATTTCTTAGTATATATTAAAATAAAAAACAATATTTTAGTAAATTCTTATTTTAATATATATTGAAAATTTGGACTATTACATTATCTTTTTGTCAACACTATAAATGCATACATAACTAACAGAGCAACCTTATGAATTTAAGTCTCTTGATACACGAAATCACTACTCTAATTTTTTTTCAGGAAAGCATAACCATTCTATGATGTTGATTCACTACACTTATTAATCAAATCTATAAAGTTGCTTCGTCAAAAAATTAAACCAAATAGTGATTCAGATTATCAAAATTATACAAGCTCATCAACAACAATTGCAACCATCAACAACAATGACATGAAATCATTTCAAAATCATAGTTGTTCAATTAGAACAACTACTTATCAATTCAAATCAAAATCTAAAAACATACCTAAAATGTCAAATAATTTATGCTTTCAAATTGGGATTATTGAAAATTGATAATGAAGGTTCTTAATTAAATCGAGGATGCCAATTGACGTTGCTTGGATACAAGTTTGTTTGGAAAAATTTTTGTCTCCATATAAAAATGTGACGCCATTGCATACTTTGTCACTAAATATAAGAATTTATGACGAATCAATGTTGTCACTTATTCACTCATCTAATTAGTGACGCACTATTATCTCGTCATATAAAATTGGTATTTGTGACAATAAAAATTGTCATAATTTATTAATTTTTTATCTTTACAAAATTTGCCTCCAAGATTTCTTATGCCTCCAAATAAAATTGTGACGATATTAAGTACTTTGTCACTAAATATAAGAATATATGACAAACCATTTTTGTCACTTATCCACTCATCTAATTAGTGATGCACTATTATCTAGTCATATAAAATTGGTATTTGTGACAATAAAAATTGTCATAAGTTATTAATTTTTCGTCTTTTCAAAATTTCTTAAAAATTTTTGCCTCCAAATAAAATTGTGACGACATTAAGTACTTTGTCACTAAATAGAAGAATATATGACGAACCATTTTTGTCACTTATCCACTCATCTAATTAGTGACGAACTATTATCTTGTCATATAAAATTGGTATTTATGACAATACAAATTGTCATAAATTATTATTTTTCTGTCTTTAAACAATTTCTCTCCAAAAAATTTCAGAAATTTTTTGCCATCAAATAAAATTGTGACGATATTACGTACTTTGTCACTAAATGTAAGAATTTATGACAAACTATTTTTGTCACTTATCCGATTATCTAATTAGTGACGAACTATTATCTCGTCATATAAAATTGGTATTTATGACAATACAATTTGTCATAAATTATTATATTTCTGTCTTTAAAAAATTTTCCTCCAAAAATATTTTGCCTCCAAATAAAATTGTGATGAATTTGTATTTAGCGTCACTAAATGTGAACATTAGTGACGAAAGCACATTGTCACTAAATTTTGCAAATAATTAATGACAAACTATTATGTTGTCATCGAAAGAAATATTTGGTGACAATAAATATTGTCATCAATAATTACAAAATGTCACTAAAATGTTTCCCTCCAACATTTTGGTGCGAAATTCTACCTCCAAAATAGCTTGTGACGAAATTTTCTTAATCGTCATCAAATGTGTAAATTAGTGACTATATAAATGATTAATAGTAACAAAATTAAAGGTCGTCACAAAAATAAAAGTTTTAGTGATGATTATGAATTCCGTAATTATTAATTAATAAATTGTGTGACAAAATTTTGTGCGTGGCAAAAAATTCGTCATAAAATGTGTGATTTCTTGTAGTATATGATGAAGACTTTATATTAATAAATAATGTATGTTTATTTTTCCGCAATAGTCTTAGAATGTTTATGTTAATGATGGATCATGAGCACCGAATCCGAGGTAAGAGGACCTGGGTTTAGGGGGCATCACATGTTGCTCTAAACATAAAATTAATTAACAGAGATAATGAGAGATAACCTGGAAATCCATGAGAGGTGAAATATTTTCTATAGATTTTCTCAAGATATTACAATGTAGGGAATGCCTAATTATAGACTAATAGATACATAAGATATTGATAAGTTTTGCTTGATCCTTATCTTATTAAGTCACTTAATATTATTTAATTCTAATCTATCCTTATCACTCAATATAAGATATAGATAGTCAAATAAGGACAATTAATATTTTCTCTACAACTTTATATCCATATATAGCATATGTTTGTATTATTGCATGATATTTAATGATTTCAATTAATAATTCGAAAAATGATATTTTCACACGATTTTTTGATATTTTCATATGAAAACCGTCACTATAGATCCTATGAGAATAATTTTTACCGTCGCTATACATCTATAGCGAATGTTTTTCAGTGGAAATATCAATTAATAATTCCCTTACATTCTCTCCAAACATTTATATATACATATGCAAGAAACATATGGGATTCATCTTAAAGTGAAGATTTTATTATTATATATTCTTGTGTTCGTCCAGATGGAAGGCAAAATGAATTTTGCAGTGAAGTTGATGATGGTGCTAATAATAATGGCTTTTATGGTTTCCATTGGAAGTGCTCGATTTCCTCCAGATTGCTGCCCTATGATCCCTGCATGCTGCGTCCGCAAATTTGTCCCCAAAATCACAAAACCCTAAACTCTCTTATTCCAAAATAATTGCAGGGCACTAATCTCATTAGTTCTCCTGTAAGCGAAGGGGACTAATCTTGTTAGTTCTTCTGCTTTATGATAATGGATTATCTATGTTATTAATTGTTTTCTTTATAAACTTCTATTTATTTATTTTGTTTGAGTTTTATGCTAGATATGTTTCCTCCCTTAGAGGAGGTTTGTTTTCTCACCTATAAAATGTCAGATTTAATGAATTGAATCTTGATGATAATTATGTAATTCTTACGTACTTGTTAAGATATCCCTCCGAAGTAGGGGCATCCGAAAAAAAGAAGAGTAAGAATTAAGTTACAAAAAAATTTATCTAAACAAGATATATTAATTTTCATGATATTTCATCACGAGTGATCTTCTCACAGAAATAGAAAGTAAAAGGGAGTAATCTCATTAGTTCTCCGGCAATAATGTTTGTAATGGTTAAATAAGTAAAAGTGAATTGTTTTTTAGTTCTTTTGCACTATGTAATGTAATATCTAAGTTATGGTTATTGTTTTTTTTTATTTCTTTGTGCATTTCTTACCAGATCCTATGCGATGTATAAGGTTTGATATGTATGTTTGAGCTTTAAGACTTTTTTTGAAACCGTGCTTTAATACTTCGAGTATATGTATGTATGGGTGGACCTAATCTTAGACTATTCAAATTAAGTTTAGAATCCTAATAATGTTGCATATAGGAAATTAATATGTTTCTCCGAATTATATAACTATATATATATATATATATATATATATATATAGAGAGAGAGAGAGAGAGAGAGAGAGAGAGAGTGGCCGGATCAGGTCCGGACTCCCGGACCGGACCAAACACCGGACCTTTTTTTTTAAAACAACTAATTTTTTTTTAATATTTTATGAAACTGAAATTTTTATATAATACAGTGTTTTTGATGTGATTTGAATACGCATAACAAAACAGGTATGTACAGTTTGTGCAGACAGTACCACCATTTTTTGGTATAGGTATCCAAATCACGCTCAAAACATTATATTATGAAAAAATTTCAGTTCCATAAAATATTAAAAAAAAAATTAGTTGTTTTAAAAAAAAGCAAAAAAAAAAAAGTCCGGATTTGATCAGGTCCGGGAATCCGGACCTGATCCGTGTTGTATATATATATATATATATATATATATATATATATATATATATATAGAGAGAGAGAGAGAGAGAGAGAGAATCAAGTGCATACCTCTTTATTTAACATACACTGCTAACCATCTTTAGCGACAGATCAAAGACGATTTGGTCAATCGTCGCGTATATGAAAGAACCGTCGTCTTAACTTTTAGTGACACATCGAACCGTCGCCATAACATATAAATTGTTTATCTGTTCTATAGCAACGGACCAAACCGTCGTCCGATCCGTCGCTAAAAGTGGGGAGCAGGGTATGCACCAGAAACGAACTATATATATATTCAATAAAACTGATTGATAATCAGTTTTAAACGTAAATTTATATTGCCTAGGAATTATTAAGGGTGATTGCTGCTGTTGGGCTCTATAAATTAAGTACAACATGTATTCATTGTGTTCTTGCTTAGTTTTGTGATTAAATTCAGTATATTTAAACACGGTTAAACAAATTGGGTACCGAAAATTGATTTTAGGGTCGATATTGTACTAAATTTGAAACTTCATACATTGATTTGTTAGCTCAATTACTTAGGGGGTCAAATTATGAATTTGGTGATAGTTCTTACAACAAAAGTATATTTAGCCCTTAAAATAATGACCAAGTTTTTTTAAAAAATGTGATCACAATAATTACTAAAGTGTTGGGATATTGCTTGAATCTTATTCTAGGAATTAGGAGTCTTGTTTTTAATACAAATGTTATTCTAAAGTATTTGGTGATTCAAATCGTGGGAAGAATTGATATAATTCTCCTTGAATACTATTTTATAAAGCACTTATTTTTTGTAGGAATGTTATATTAAAAGGAGTCCTATTTATGTAGGATTACTAAGTGAGCACAAAGGTGTGCCGAAAGGGTAAAAACCCTTTGTTGTAGTAATCAATACTTTTAATAGTTGTTGAAGTGTAGCACAATCAAATATCATGTAACATTTTAAGAATTCAGAGATGGTGTGCGTGTGTTTTTGGGTCTGTGTGAAATTGAGGAATTTTTTTGTTAAAATTATAATATTGAAAGGGACATTTTGCAATTTTTATTTTGTGCAATAAGTTATACTGTAGAGATTATAATATTTGAAATAGGTTGTGCGATATGTCAATAAGGACTGAACCACATTCAATATTGTGTTGATTTATCTCTATATATTTTGTTGTTTAAGTTATGTCGACTTAATTCTTAATGTAAAGTACACATTAAAGCAAAGATTATGGCCCCATATAAAATTATTCTATCTTACTAATAGTAACAAGATAGGCATATTTTGGGATCTTAATTTTTTTTATATCAAATTAAACAATTTACCTTTTTGTTTTTGAGTTCACGATTAAAAGAGAAAATGTTTATTTTCTTAATAAGCAAATAAACATAATATTAATACTCTATTTTTAATAATGGGTCCAAAAATATTTATATTAAATTATTTTAATGAGAAAAGTATTTTTAGTTGTTATAACTTTACCTTATTTACTCCCTCCATTTCTTTTTCATTGACGTTTTAGTAATATATATATATATATATATATATATATATATATATATATATGAAAAATATAATTAATGCTTTGTATAACTGCTTAAATTGGTTATATATCTCGAGATTATCCTTCTAAAATTCATTGAATAAGATGAAAAAATAAATTAGTATTTAATGTAAGGATAATATTAATATGAAAAACTAAGTAATTAATGATTATTAGAAATCTACAAACGACAGATAAAAATAAATAAATTTCACTGCCTAAAAATACAAATACGCACAAAGAAACAGGGAGAGGGAGAGTATTTCAGCTTCTATTTCATGGACTATAGAAACATAAAATTAATTAACCTAGAGATAATGAGAGATAACATGGAAATCCATGAGAGGTGAAATATTTTCTATAGATTTTCTCAAGATATTACAATGTAGGGAATGCCTAATTATAGACTAATAGATACATAAGATATTGATAAGTTTTGCTTGATCCTTATCTTATTAAGTCATTTAATATTATTTAATTCTAATCTATCCTTATCATTCAGTATAAGATATATATAGGAGTCTTATTTTTAATACAAATGTTATTCTAAAGTATTTGGTGATTCAAATCGTGTGGTTTGATATAATTCTCCTCAAATACTATTTTAGAAAGCACTTATTTTTAGTAGGAATGTTATATTAAAAGGAGTCCTATTTATGTAGGATTACTAAGTGAGCACAAAGGTGTGCCGAAAGGATAAAAACCCTTTGTTGTAGTAATCAATACTTTTAATAGTTGTTGAAGTGTAGCACAATCAAATATAATGTAGCATTTTAAGAGTTCAGAGAGGGTGTGCGTGTGTTTTGGGTCTGTGTGAAATTGAGGATTTTTTTGTTAAAATTATAATATTGAAAGGGACATTTTGCAATTTTTATTGTGCAATAAGTTATATCGTAGAGATTATAATATTTAGAATAGGTTGTGCGATATGTCAATAAGGACTGAATCACATTCAATATTGTGTTGATTTATCTCTATATATTTTGTTGTTTAAGTTATGTCGACTTAATTTTTAATGTAAAGTACACATTAAAGCAAAGATTATGGCCCCATACAAAATTATTCTATCTTACTAATAGTAACTAGATATGCATATTTTGGGATCTTAATTTTTTTTTTATCAAATTAAACAATTTACCTTTTTGTTTTTAAGTTCACGATTAAAAGAGAAAATGTTTATTTTCTTAATAAGCAAATAAACATGATATTAATACTCTATTTTTAATAATGGATCCAAAAATAGTTATATTAAATTATTTTAATGAGAAAAGTATTTTTTTTGTTATAACTTTACCTTATTTACTCTCTCCATTTCTTTTTAATTGACGTTTTAGTAATATATATATATATATATATATATATATATATATATATATATATATATATATGAAAAATATAATTAATGTTTTGTATAACTGATTAAATTTGTTATATATCTCGAGATTATCCTTCTAAAATTCATTGAAAAAGATGAAAAAATAAATTAGTATTTAATGTAAGGATAATATTAATATGGAAAACTAAGTAATTAATGATTATTAGAAATCTACAAACGACAGATAAAAATAAACAAATTTCACTGCCTAAAAATACAAATACGCACAAAGAAACAGGGAGAGTATTTCAGCTTCTATTTCATGGACTATAGAAACATAAAATTAATTAACCTAGAGATAATGAGAGATAACATGGAAATCCATGAGAGGTGAAATATTTTCTATAGATTTTCTCAAGATATTACAATGTAGGGAATGCCTAATTATAGACTAATAGATACATAAGATATTGATAAGTTTTGCTTGATCCTTATCTTATTAAGTCATTTAATATTATTTAATTCTAATCTATCCTTATCATTCAGTATAAGATATATATAGGAGTCTTATTTTTAATACAAATGTTATTCTAAAGTATTTGGTGATTCAAATCGTGTGGTTTGATATAATTCTCCTCAAATACTATTTTAGAAAGCACTTATTTTTAGTAGGAATGTTATATTAAAAGGAGTCCTATTTATGTAGGATTACTAAGTGAGCACAAAGGTGTGCCGAAAGGATAAAAACCCTTTGTTGTAGTAATCAATACTTTTAATAGTTGTTGAAGTGTAGCACAATCAAATATAATGTAGCATTTTAAGAGTTCAGAGAGGGTGTGCGTGTGTTTTGGGTCTGTGTGAAATTGAGGATTTTTTTGTTAAAATTATAATATTGAAAGGGACATTTTGCAATTTTTATTGTGCAATAAGTTATATCGTAGAGATTATAATATTTAGAATAGGTTGTGCGATATGTCAATAAGGACTGAATCACATTCAATATTGTGTTGATTTATCTCTATATATTTTGTTGTTTAAGTTATGTCGACTTAATTTTTAATGTAAAGTACACATTAAAGCAAAGATTATGGCCCCATACAAAATTATTCTATCTTACTAATAGTAACTAGATATGCATATTTTGGGATCTTAATTTTTTTTTTATCAAATTAAACAATTTACCTTTTTGTTTTTAAGTTCACGATTAAAAGAGAAAATGTTTATTTTCTTAATAAGCAAATAAACATGATATTAATACTCTATTTTTAATAATGGATCCAAAAATAGTTATATTAAATTATTTTAATGAGAAAAGTATTTTTTTTGTTATAACTTTACCTTATTTACTCTCTCCATTTCTTTTTAATTGACGTTTTAGTAATATATATATATATATATATATATATATATATATATATATATATGAAAAATATAATTAATGTTTTGTATAACTGATTAAATTTGTTATATATCTCGAGATTATCCTTCTAAAATTCATTGAAAAAGATGAAAAAATAAATTAGTATTTAATGTAAGGATAATATTAATATGGAAAACTAAGTAATTAATGATTATTAGAAATCTACAAACGACAGATAAAAATAAACAAATTTCACTGCCTAAAAATACAAATACGCACAAAGAAACAGGGAGAGTATTTCAGCTTCTATTTCATGGACTATAGAAACATAAAATTAATTAACCTAGAGATAATGAGAGATAACATGGAAATCCATGAGAGGTGAAATATTTTCTATAGATTTTCTCAAGATATTACAATGTAGGGAATGCCTAATTATAGACTAATAGATACATAAGATATTGATAAGTTTTGCTTGATCCTTATCTTATTAAGTCATTTAATATTATTTAAATCTAATCTATCCTTATCATTCAGTATAAGATATATATAGTCTAATAAGGACAATTAATATTTTCTCTACAAGTTTATGTCTATATAGCATATGTTGGTATTATTGCATGATACTTAATTATTTCAATTAATAATTTGAAAATTGATATTTTCACATGATTTTTTGATATTTTCACATGCAAACCGTCGCTATAGATCCTATGGCGACTGTTTTTACCGTCGTTATACATCTATATGAATGTTTTTATGTGGAAATATCAATTAATAACTCCCTTACATTCTCTCAAAACATCTATATATGCATATGCAAGAAACATATGGGATTCATCTTAAAGTGAAAATTTAATCATTATATATTCTTGTGTTTGTCCAGATGGAAGGTAGAATGAATTTTGCAGTGAAGTTGATGATGGTGCTAATAATAATGGCTTGCATGGTTTCCATTGGAAGTGCTCGATTTCCTCCAGATTGTTGCCCTATGATCCCTGCATGCTGCGTCCGCAAATTTGTCCCCAAAATCACAAAACCCTAAACTCTCTTATTCCAAAATAATTGCAGGGCACTAATCTCATTAGTTCTCCTGTAGTAATCTTTGTAATGGCTAAATAAGCGAAGGGGACTAATCTTGTTAGTTCTTCTGCTTTATGGTAATGGATATCTATGTTATTAATTGTTTTCTTTATAAACTTTTATTTATATATTTTGTTTGAGTTTTATGCTAGATATGTTTCCTCCCTTAGTGGAGGTTTGTTTTCTCACCTATAAAATGTCAGATTTAATGAATTGAATCTTGATGATAATTATGTAATTCTTAAGTACTTGTTAAGATATCCATCCGAAGTAGGGGCATCCGAGAAAAAGAAGAGTAAGAATTAAGTTACAAAAAAATCTATCTAAACAAGATATATTAATTTTCATGATATTTCATCACGAGTGATCTTCTCACAAAAATAATAAGTAAAAGGGAATAATCTCATTAGTTCTCCGGCAGTAATGTTAGTAATGGTCAAATAAGTAAAAGTGACTTGTTTTTTAGTTCTTTTGCATTATGTAATGTAATATCTAAGTTATGATTATTGTTTTTTTTTAATTTCTTTGTGTATTTCTTGCCAGTGCGATGTATAAGGTTTGATATGTATGTTTGTGCTTTAAGACTTTTTTTTTGAAACCGTATTTAAATACTTCGAGTATATGTACATATGGGTGGACCTAATCTTAGACTATTCAAATTAGGTTTAGAATCTTAATAACACTACAAGAAATCACACATTTTATGACGAATTTTTTGCCACGCACAAAATTTTGTTACAATTTGTTAATTAATAATTACAAAATTCATAATCGTCACTAAAACTTTTGTTCTTGTGACGACCTTTAATTTTGTTACTATTAATCATTTATATCGTCACTAATTTACACATTTGATGACGATTACGAAAAATTCGTCACAAGTTATTTTGGAGGTAGAATTTCGCACCAAAATTTTGGAAGAAAACCTTTTAGTGACATTTTGTAATAATTGATGACAGTATTTACTGTCACCAAATATTTCTTTCGATGACAACATAATAGTTTGTCATTAATTATTTGTAAAATTTAGTGACAATGTGTTTTCGTCACTAATATTCACATTTAGTGACGCCAAATACAAATTCATCACAATTTTATTTGGAGGTAAAATTATTTTTGGAGGAAAATTTTTTAAAGACGAAAAAATAATAATTTACGACAATTTGTATTGTCATAAATACCAATTTTATATGACGAGATAATAGTTCGTCACTAATTAGATCAGTGGATAAGTGACAAAAATGGTTTGTCATAAATTCTTATATTTAGTGACAAAGTACGTAATATCGTCACAATCTTATTTGGAGGCAAAAATTTTCTGAAAAAATTGGAGGGAAATTTTTTAAAAACGGAAAAATTATAATTTATGACAATTTGTATTGTCATAAATACCAATTTTATGTGACGAGATAATAGTTCGTTACTAATTAGATGAGTGGATAAGTGACAAAAATGGGTTGTCATAAATTCTTATATTTAGTGACAAAGTACGTAATATCGTCACAATTTTATTTGGAGGCAAAAAAATTTAAGAAATTTTGGAGGCAAATTTTGTAAAGACGAAAAAGTAATAAATTATGACAATTTTTATTGTCATAAACACCAATTTTATATGACGAGATAATAGTGCGTCACTAATTAGATGAGTGGATAAGTGACAATACTAGTTTGTCATAAATTCTTTTATTTAGTGACAAAGTATGCAATGACGTCACATTTTTATATGAAGGCAAAAAATTTTCCAAACAAATTTGTATCCAAATGACGTCACCGGTCTTTCTTTTATCATTGGCAGCCTCCATTTAGTCAAAAATCAACCAAGCGCACCGATTAAGTTCCGACGTAGATGCTTCCTCTTCTATTAATCCCACTACAAAAAAATGGACATTTGGCAACGATTTATTGGGCCAAAAATGCATATTTAGCAACAAAATTTTTCATTCGTTTCAGTTTTTGAAAGACTTTCATTTTTCGTAACGAAATTCATAGGTTGTTGCAAAATTTCGTTGTCAATTTGTTAGTGGGAAAAAAATAATTTCCTGCCTATTTAATTTTTTTTGTTGCTGACGTTATTTCTCTTCATCTTGGGCAAAAAATTGTTTTTTTGCTATATTTCGTATCCTAATATGGGCTACATTCATTGTCAACAATTTTTTTTCGTGGCGTATTTTGTATAATTTTTTTGCAACGACTAGTAAATTTTTGCCCAAAATTAAGATAAACCCAATAAGCATGTTTCGACCTTTTTTTTTCAAAACGCATCATTTTTTATTTCAAAATTATTTTTTATTTGGACGCAAATTCATACAGTGAAATGTTAAATTCAAATATTATTTCATTCAAAATTGGCCCAAAAAGGTTAGATTCAAATATTATTACATTCAGAATCTAATTTATTAAGATGTATTACTCAATTTTATCAAACACGACCTACTTTGAAAACACTTGGGTAATGACTGATTTGAAACAAACCTTTTTTTTTAACCAAGTTTGAAACAATTTTTTCTTTTGAAAGATTTCATAACACTATCTATGTTTTTAACAAAAAATAAAAAAAATAAAAAACTTAAATCTCATAAAAAAAAGATTAGTTTATAAATGAAAAAAAAAATTAAGCCTTGTATTCAAAATAATATTTTATCTTTTATATTGGTTTTGTAATATTAATAATGTAAATGATACAATAGACATTATAAAAGATTTATTTATTGATATAGTTTTAGTTAAAATCCGTCCATTTTGAATAAAAAAGTTTGATAAAAGTGCCCAAAATTTCGGTCAATTTCTTATCTTTTTCTTGTTTATTAAGAAGCTCAATAACAAAAAAAATCGAATAAAAACTAAAATTCTCGTATTTTTTCATTTATTTTAGAGTCTCGCTATTTATTATGATAAATTTACGTTAAATTATATTTATTGTTAAAAATTATAGAAGGATCCTATTTATTAATGTTTATCCACTGACAATCAAAAATTCGAAATAACATTCGTAATATATATTATTTTATATTTTAAAACTTAGTAAGACAACGTAGGTGAAAATATAAAATTATGGGAAGCATATAGTTATATCGGTCCGGATCTTAAGCTCACCCCTTATTCAACTCACCCGAGCTCACCCTTCCTTTAGCGACGGACCTGGTCATACAACTGTCGTCTATACTTTTAGCGACGCTATATGTTGTCCGTCGCTAAAAGTATAGACGACGGTTGTATGATCGAACTATCGCCAGGTCCGTCGCTAAAGGAAGGGTGAGCTCGGGTGAGTTGAATAAGGGGTGAGCTTAAGATCCGGACTCATAGTTATATATATAACTTAAAAAAAGAGCGAAAGTCGAGCTCTATATTTACCTCTCATAAGTGGAAACAAATTTGAATTGAGAAGGACAGGCGGCGGGATGCCGCCGCGGTGGTGTCGGACTTCGTTGACGTCATTGTGAAGGAGCAGAAGCAACGGAAAGCGGATGGAGTGAATGATGACGTGGAGATGGATTCGGATGAGGTGGAGATGATGAAGATGATGGGGATTCCGGTAGGGTTTGATTCGACCAAGGGGAAGCCTGTGGCTGGTAATGATGTTAGTGGAGTGAGAGTGGTGACGAAGAGGATACTTAGACAGTATATGAATCGTCGCGGTGGGTTTAATCGATCTTTACCTGCTGAACGTAATCGTTGATTTTGATTTCTCAGAGGTTAGGGTTTCTTCATTCTTATATTTTCATGTTTTTTCCCCTTATTAGTAAATTAATTATATTATACTATTTTTCCCCCTTAATAGAAAATTAATTGTTAGTAATGGATATATTGAGGAGGCAACATTAGGAATTTCATTTGTTTACTCTACTATTGGAATTGCACATTTGAACGATTATATTTTAGTAACTACTTTAAAATTTAGACTTTTCTCAGTACCAGATTTCATTAGTAGCACATTGGAGATCTTAAAGTATCTCAGTAGAATGCAATAGTTTATTTGACTTTTATCTTAAAGTATCTCATACTCATTTTATTTATATTTTTGAACAAGCACTTACGGCAATGCCAGCCCCACCCTAGCTCATTTTGTTATTGATTGGTTTGTGTAAAAATTTGATACATAGCATTTGAATTGGTGTATTTGATGATTTTAGGAGGGTCACAAGGTTAGCTTGAATGTCTATGACTTGAGCCAAGGAATGGCTCGACAGTTTTCCATGGCACTTTTGGGAAAAGTTATTGAAGGCATTTGGTAAGTGCCTGAATTTTTTATTATATTTAATTAATAAATAGATGTGCATGCTTGGGAGTTAACTAACAGAAACATGGAACATGACTTCCTTATATTTTTGCACCTCAAAAATGTACTAAATAAAGTTCCTCAAAAATTTTGTAAGTGGAATCCTCTGTTTTCTTTTTGGATTTTAATGCCAACTAAAACGACTAAATAGCACAAATTGTGTTCTATGTAACTTTTCTTATGGGTTAGGCTTCATATATGAAGATTATATATATCATTGCAGATTGCTAGATAAGTTAAATCACTAGTAGAGGCAATTGAGCTTAAGGTGTTTGGCAACATGGAGAACTCAAAGTTGCAAAAAAAAAATACATGAAGAAATTTATTTTTTGATACTGTTGGTAAATAAAAGAATAGTAGAATTTTATTCAATGACCTTTGGTGTTTACATATTTGTTTTTATACTTTCAGGATTTGTAGACTATGAATTTTACATATATTTTGTAGACTATATTGGGTTTTTGTTTTGTGTCACACTGAGCATCCTGAGTGTGGGTTACTACACCTCCTGACTTGGTGCAATATAGGAAAACTAATAGGAACAAACCAATATAAATTGAACGAATCATTAATTGGAAAGAAAGTGATATTGTTGGTACTTCAAAGTTGCACGAATCATTAATTGGATTTGGCCTTAGCAAAAAAAATAGATTTTCTATTTCACAATGTTTCTTTCTACTGCTGGTACCTCAAAGTTGCATGAATCAAGGGAATTGTGGCAATCTCTCTGTGTTTAAGTCCCCAAGGCAGGCCCATGAAAATTGTTTAGTGTTTATGGTGGGCATTGTTGAGGTAAGATTAATCTTTTGGTTTTTTCAAGATGGTTCCTGCATTGGAATTAATTTCAACAGAAATAAAAGATCTTGTTAACTAAAATTGTGCTCACTTAAACAACTAGTTAAGTTACCATTATTTTTTGTCAAAACTATTTTGCTATGTCTCACCATTGTTGTCTACAATTCCATCCTGAATGAGCTTTGAAATGCTAAATAGCAAGGCCAATAGTGCAACTGATGCAGGCCAGAAGGCAGCTCGCTTGATTCCCATATTCTCTGCAACTTGTAGTGCCCATCCCATATTCTCATCAACAATAATGCAGGTAATCTCGTCGTTGTCTGTTCCTTTTTAATGTCTTTTATAAGTTCCTCAAGCTTTCCGGGCATGACTTGGAAGATTGCTTCTGATAACTTGCCCAGGTTACTCTTGTCCTCCCAGGGTTCCATCTTATCTAACAATGAGTCTCTTGGAAGTAGGCAATAAAGTACAATATACTCCTTCAATTTCCAGCTGTACATACTGCTCCATGGAAACCATCTCAGAGGGGTAAGTACCTCATATCTTCTCTGTTATCTCTACATTATATATCTAATCCCACGAGGATACTAATCTAAATAGATGTGATGTTACAAATATGGAGCTCTAAAAGGATAGAGTCTTGTAGTTGCTGAATCGTAGGACTTTCAGACCATCTTTTCACCAGATGGTAAGACATTTTTCTCTGCTTATGAAAATGTATATTGTACAGGAGCATAAAGAGCTTGCAATGGAAGCTGTAAGAAAATCTCTTATGCTGCTGAAGAATGGCAAATCTGCAAACGAGCCTTTATTTCCCCTTCCTAAAAAGGTACTAAAAATACTTTTAGCTGGAAGTCATGCCAACAATATTGGATATCAGTGTGGCTGGTTTACAATAGAATGGCAGGGACTTGGTGGCAATATCACAATCGGTAAATTTACTACGATCACCTCTTGACTATATGCTTTTGGTTCTTCTACATTAATTTCAGACGCACACCTTGATAACTCTTAAACATGACAATGATATTATGAAGTAGAACATGTACTATTTTATTTTCTCCTTCTGTTTTTGTGGGACTCTGCTAGAACAAAAATCCTATTTGTTTCTAGTTTTTTAAATAAATTTTTTTCACTTTTTTATTGATGTAAATCTTTCTTTTGTTGCATGATGTAATGCTATAATACACATATATTATTAATCATTACATTCTTGGGTGCTGTTTGTGATTATTATAGTACGTTTGATTAATTAAAGCATTCACATTTGTCCTCATTTCTATTTAATTATGTGTTTCTCTCATTACTCATCACTAGTTTTCAATAATTCAATACTACTAGAGCTTCATGACTTTGGATATTTTTTTTATCTTCAATTTTTTCCCTTGAATAAATTACAAAATTCCTATAAAATGGTCTAATTGCCTTGTTTTCGGTATTAGGAAATTTTTTCTAATATAAGTAATGTGTGTTCACATTTACAGTATGTTTAGATGGAACATTGCCTAGTTATCATTCAACTGGAGGTTTGTGACTTTTATATTGTTATTTTTTTCGAAATCCAGAGCAGGACTAAATTTTTTCTTCATTCTTTATGGTTGATGTATTATTATTGCTTAATTCAAGTTGTACACATTTTCTATGCCTTATTTTCCATTTTGTGATTTTCTAAAATGTTTGCTATTTTTGCAAAGCCAGTGCAATTTTAATCAGGGTAGAACATGCCACCTTTTTATAACCTTTAAACTTATAGTAAAGGGTATTTATGGTATAATTTGATCATTCTATGTATTACTAGTATTAGGACATAAAGTGGGGGTGAGGAGTCCTGTCAAAAGTGTTGCTTAAAGTGCAGGAACCTTGCTAGAGTACGGTAACAAAAGTTATTAATGGACTTGCACATTCTTTCCCCGTACCTTTAATTGTTGGGACAATAAGATCAGTTTAGAAGATAACAATCACAAACTTGCATTGATAATGACCAAGAAGGTAAAGTAGCATATATTGATCATATTCTAGGAGTTGCTGCCTAATGCATGTGTATTATAATTAATTTTGGATAAGATGCTAAGGTGGTTCAGGATTAAAGTTATATTGTTACTGTAATGCTAAGTCCTAATAATTGTTAGGTTAATGTAATACTGAAAAAGTGTTGTAATTCTAATTTTGATTTATGATGTGAGAGTTTGATAGAAAGTAACCCACTAGGCATACAACAAACATACATATACTTCATTAAACAATTTATACCAACTTAATCTTCTTATTATCTGAGTGAGTAGAAAACTTGGAACAATCCATAGTAGCAAAATAAGAAAAGCACAAATTCTTCGAAACATTCAAGATGTTTTAGGTAGCAAGAATTGGATTTGGTTTGAACTTCCATAATTTTTGCAAAATACTAAATCTTGCTTTATAAGCTAATTTGGTTTTTTTGATTTGCGTATAGTGTTTTTTCTGGAAGGTCAATAACCACAAGGTTGAAGGTTTTAATTAAGCATTTTCTTAGAATATAGATTTCAAAATTTCAGCTTTTTGGATTATATAATTTGGTTTAGTGGTACTTAGATTATTTAAGCAACTGTTTATTGCCTAGCTAGTTGTGTATTTTGTTGAATCAGTGAATCTACTATTTTTTTTATAAGATAATTACTTTTTTATTTAAATGTTTATTGTCTTTTGTCTCTTATATTATATATACAGGTGTAAAGTTGATTTAAAAAGCTCAATAAATATATTATATTTTTTTATTGAAAATTGTTAATGTAACAATACATTTTGAATGTCAAACAACTTAATATGACCAGCATATCATCACGATTTATAATCATTTATTGACAAATAATATTTGGTCAATGAAAATTAAAATTTAATGACGAATAATATTAACTATTTTGAATTAATAGTATTGTCATTATATATATTTATTTAGTTATGACAATTGATCTTGTCACTAATATTAACTATTTGGTAACAAGTTATGCCGTCACTATTATATATTCATTTAGTGATGACCTTTAATTTTGTAACTATTAATAGCTCTTTATGTGACGAGTTCTATCGTCACCATAAGTATTCAATTAGTGACAGAGAAAAATGTGTCATAAAAAGTAACTCTTTGGTGACAAACTATATCGTCACTATTATATATTCATTTAGTCACAACTACTAATTTTGTCATTATTAATAACTCTTTCTGTGACGAGATGTATCGTCACCATAAGTATTCAATTAGTGACATTGAAAAATGTGTCCCAAAAAGTAACTCTTTAGTGACAAATTATTTTGTAATATTATTTAAAATATGAAATGACAACGACATAATTGTAATGTTTAAATATATTATTAGGTGACGAATTCTTCTGTCGTCATTTATATTCTTATTTTTGGTGACGATAAACACAATAACATGACGAAAGAATAATCATAAATATGACAATATTGTCGTCATTAAAATTAAATGATTTAAATAGAATAACATATTTTCGTCACTAAAATAATATCATTTAATGACGGAAAACGATGTTCGTCATTTAATGCACCAAGTTTTGATGACAAAACATAATATAGAGTGACGAAAGTTTCCTTTAAATAGTGACACTATTAACGTCACTAAAAATAATTAATTAATAGTGACAATGATGTAGATCGTCACCATAAGTTAAAATATTTAGTGACGACATCAAATATTGTCAAATAAACATAAAACTACGCTCATACGGTGACGGTCTCTGTGACGATTAACCCTCGTCACTAAATGTTTTAGTGACGAAAAATAAATTTTATGTGACAAATTTTAGCGTTATTTTTTGTGTGATTTCTTGTAGTGTAAAGTTGCATATAGGAAATTAATATGTTTCTCCGAATTAATATAACTATATATATATATATATATATATATATATATATATATATACACACACACACACACACATATACGGAGAGGATCAAGTGCATACCTTTTTATTTAACATACCTTGTTCACCATCTTTGGCGATAGACCGAAGACGGTTTGGTCCGTCGCGTATATCAAAGAACCGTCGTCTTAACTTTCATTGACGCATCGAACTGTCGCCATAACATATAAATCGTTTATCTGTTCTATAGCGACGGACCAAATCGTCGCCCTGTCCGTTGCTAAAGGTGATGAGTAAGGTACGCACCGGAAACAAACTATATATATATATATATATATATATATATATATATATATATATATATATATATATATAATAAAACTGATTGATAATCAACTTTATACGTAAATTTACATTGCCTAGGAATTATTAAGGGTGATTGATGTTGTTGGGCTCCATAAATTAAGTACCGCATGTATTCACTGTGTTCTTGCTTGGTTTTGTGATTAAATTCAGTATATTTAAACACAGTTAAACAAATTGGGTACTAGAAATTGATTTTAGGGTCGATATTGTACTAAATTTGAAACTTCATACATCAATTTGTTAGCTCAATTACTTAGGGGGTCAAATTATGAATTTGGTGATAGTTCTTACAACAAAAGTATATTTAGCCCTTAAAATAATGACTAAGTTTTTTAAAAAAATGTGATCACAATAATTACTAAAGTGTTCGGATATTGCTTGAATCCTATTCTAGGAATTAGGAGTCTTATTTTTAATACAAATGTTATTCTAAAGTATTTGGTGATTCAAATCGTGAGAAGAATTGATATAATTCTCCTCGAATACTATTTTAGAAAGCACTTATTTTTAGTAGGAATGTTATATTAAAAGGAGTCCTATTTATGTAGGATTACTAAGTGAGCACAAAGGTGTGCCAAAAGGGTAAAAACCCTTTGTTGTAGTAATCAATACTTTTAATAGTTGTTGAAGTGTAGCACAATCAAATATCATGTAGCATTTTAAGAGTTAAGAGATGGTGTGCGTGTGTTTAGGGTTTGTGTGAAATTAAGGATTTTTTTTTGTTAAAATTATAATATTGAAAGGGACATTTTGCAACTTTTATTTTGTGCAATAAGTTATACTGTAGAGATTATAATATTTGGAATAGGTTGTGCGATATGTCAATAAGGACTGAATCACATTCAATATTGTGTTGATTTATCTCTATATATTTTGTTGTTTAAGTTATGTCGACTTAATTCTTAATGTAAAGTACACATTAAAGCAAAGATTATGGCCCCATATAAAATTATTCTATCTTACTAATAGTAACTAGATATGCATATTTTGGGATCTTAATTTTTTTTTTATCAAATTAAACAATTTACCTTTTTGTTTTTGAGTTCACGATTAAAAGAGAAAATGTTTATTTTCATAATAAGCAAATAAACATAATATTAATACTCTATTTTTAATAATGGGTACAAAAATATATATATGAAATTATTTTAATGAGAAAAGTATTTTTAGTTGTTATAACTTTACCTTATTTACACCCTCCATTTCTTTTTAATTGACGTTTTCATATATATATATATATATATATATATATATATATATATATATATATATATATATATGGAAAATATAATTAATGTTTTGTATAACTGATTAAATTGGTTATATATCTCGAGATTATCCTTCTAAAATTCATTGAAAAAGATGAAAAAATAAATTAGTATTTAATTTAAGGATAATATTAATATGGAAAACTAAGTAATTAATGATTATTAGAAATCTACAAACGACAGATAAAAATAAACAAATTTCATTGCCTAAAAATACAAATATGCACAGAGAAACAGGGAGAGTATTTCAGCTTCTATTTCATGGACTATAGAAACATAAAATTACTTAACCTAGAGATAATGAGAATTGAGAGATAACATGCATGGAAATCCATGAGAGGTGAAATATTTTCTATAGATTTTCTCAAGATATTGCAATGTAGGGAATGCGTAATTATAGATTAATAGACTAATAGATACATAAGATATTGATAAGTTTTGCTTGATCCTTATCTTATTAAGTCATTTAATATTATTTAATTCTAATCTATCCTTATCATTCAGTATAAGATATATATAGTCTAATAAGGACAATAAATATTTTCTCTACAACTTTATGTCTATATAGCATATGTTGGTATTATTGCATGATATTTAATGATTTCAATTAATAATTTGAAAACTGATATTTTCACATGATTTTTTGATATTTTTACATGCAAACCGTCACTATAGATCCTATGGCGATTGTTTTTACCGTCGCTATACATCTATATGAATGTTTTTCTGTGGAAATATCAATTAATAACTCCCTTACATTCTCTCAAAACATCTATATATGCATATGCTAGAAACATATGGGATTCATCTTAAAGTGAAAATTTTATCATTATATATTCTTGTGTTTGTCCAGATGGAAGGTAAAATGAATTTTGCAGTGAAGTTGATGATGGTGCTAATAATAATGGCTTGCATGGTTTCCATTGGAAGTGCTCGATTTCCTCCAGATTGTTGCCCTATGATCCCTGCATGCTGCGTCCGCAAATTTGTCCCCAAAATCACAAAACCTTAAACTCTGTTATTCCAAAATAATTGCAGGGCACTAATCTCATTAGTTCTCCTGTAGTAATCTTTGTAATGGCTAAATAAGCGAAGGGGACTAATCTTGTTAGTTCTTCTGCTTTATGATAATGGATTATCTATGTTATTAATTGTTTTCTTTATAAACTTTTATTTATTTATTTTGTTTGAGTTTTATGCTAGATATGTTTCCTCCCTTAGTGGAGGTTTGTTTTCTCACCTATAAAATGTCAGATTTAATGAATTGAATCTTGATGATAATTATGTAATTCTTACGTACTTGTTAAGATATCCCTCCAAAGTAGGGGCATCCGAGAAAAAGAAGAGTAAGAATTAAGTTACAAAAAAATCTATCTAAACTAGATATATTAATTTTCATGATATTTCATCACGAGTGATCTTCACACAGAAATAATAAGTAAAAGGGAGTAATCTCATTAGTTCTCCGGCAGTAATGTTTGTAATGGTTAAAAAAGTAAAAGTGAATTGTTTTTTTAGTTCTTTTGCATTATGTAATGTAATATCTAAGTTATGGTTATTGTTTTTTTTATTTCTTTGTGTATTTCTTGCCAGATCCTATGCGATGTATAAGGTTTGATATGTATGTTTGTGCTTTAAGACTTTTTATTTGAAACCGTGTTTTAATACTTCGAGTATATGTACGTATGGGTGGACATAATCTTAGACTATTCAAATTAGGTTTAGAATCCTAATAAAATTGCATATAGGAAATTAATATATTTCTCCGAATTATATATATATATATATATATATATATATATATATATATATATATATATATATATATATATATATATATACGGTCCGGATCAAGAGCATAACCTTTATCCAACTCATCCGACCTCAACCCCCTTTAGCGACGGACCCGACGACGGTTCGGTCATACAACCGTCGTCTATACTTTTAGCTACGGACAACATATAGCGTCGTTGAAAGTATAGACGACGGTTGTATGACCGAACTGTCGCTGGGTCCGTCGCTAAAAGAGGGTGAGCTCGGGTGAGTTAGATAAGGAGTATGTTCTTGATCCTTGCTCTATATATATATATATATATATATATATATATATATATATATATATATATATATATATATATATATACGAAGAGGATCAAGTGCATACCTCTTTATTTAACATACCTTGTTCACCATCTTTAGCGATAGACCGAAGACGGTTTGGTCCGTCGCGTATATTAAAGAACCGTCGTCTTACATTTTAGTGACGCATCGAACCGTCGCCATAACATATAAACCGTTCATCTGTTCAATAGCGACGGACCAAACTGTCGCCTTGTCCGTTGCTAAAGGTGGTGAGTAGGGTATGTACTAGAAACGAACTATATATATATATATATATATATATATATATATATATATATATATTTAATAAAACTGATTGATAATTAGTTTTATACGTAAATTTATATTGCCTAGGAATTATTAAGGGTGATTTCTGCTGTTGGGCTCTATAAATTAAGTACCGCATGTATTCACAGTGTTCTTGCTTGGTTTTGTGATTAAATTCAGTATATTTAAACACGGTTAAACAAATTGGGTACCAAAAATTGATTTTAGGGTCGATATTGTACTAAATTTGAAACTTCATACATCGATTTGTTAGCTCAATTTCTTAGGGGGTCAAATTATGAATTTGGTGATAGTTCTTACAACAAAAGTATATCGCCCTTAAAATAATGACCAAGTTTTTTTAAAAAATGTGATCACAAAAATTACTAAAGTGTTGGGATATTGCTTGAATCCTATTCTAGGAATTAGGAGTCTTATTTTTAATACAAATGTTATTCTAAAGTATTTGGTGATTCAAATCGTGGGAAAAATTGATATAATTCTCCTCGAATACTATTTTAGAAAGCACTTATTTTTAGCAGGAATGTTATATTAAAAGGAGTCCTATTTATGTAGGATTACTAAGTGAGCACAAAGGATTGCCGAAAGGGTAAAAACCCTTTGTTGTAGTAATCAATACTTTTAATAGTTGTTGAAGTGTAGCACAATCAAATGTCATGTAGAATTTTAAGAGTTCAGAGATGGTATGCGTGTGTTTTGGGTCTGTGTGAAATTGAGGAATTTTTTTGTTAAAATTATAATATTGAAAGGGACATTTTGCAATTTTTATTTTGTGCAATAAGTTATACTGTAGAGATTATAATATTTGGAATAGGTTGTGCGATATGTCAATAAGGACTGAATCACATTCAATATTGTGTTGATTTATCTCTATATATTTTGTTGTTTAAGTTATGTTGACTTAATTCTTAACGTAAAGTAAACATTAAAGCAAAGATTATGGCCCCATATAAAATTATTCTATCTTACTAATAGTAACTAGATATGCATATTTTGGGATCTTAATTTTTTTTTTATTTATCAAATTAAACAATTTATCTTTTTGTTTTTGAGTTCACGATTAAAAGAGAAATGTTTATTTTTCTTAATAAGTAAATAAACATAATATTAATACTCACTGTCTAACAACACCAGTCACACAAGTTGGCCATAACAATCCTTTGTAGGCACAATTTTGGCTACCAAATCTCCAACAGTCCACAATAGAACATATATGGTCTTTAAGCATTTCTATAAATCTTAAATCATCGTGAAAACTCATAAGCACATACTCTAGCATGCTTGAAAACTGGGTTCAATCTTTCCATACCCAAAACAGCCTTTATCTAAGCATTATAAGCATGAATTAGCATCATTTCACCAAAACAGTTCCAAACATTCAAGTATATGCATTATTATAACATGAACATACTATATACCATATGTTAAGGTTTAAAATATCTAAATGTAAGATCTTTAGCTTTAGTTCAAAACAGAACTTAAAAATGCCCAATCATAACAGTTTTTAACTTTTTCCCAACTTTACCCTCTCTCGCTAAAATAGTCATAATTTTTTCGTTTCTCAACATTTTTAATTGATTCTTGAGCCCACGCGAAGCTGACTTCTATGGCTACAACTTTCATTCTTTGACCATTTCCAAATTCAAAACACAGAATTCCAGAATTTCGTGCAAAGGGGACTGGTCGGAATTGGTTGGACAGTTTTAACGCGACTACTTTGAATGGTCGTAACTCTTTACTCCGAAGTCAGAATTAGTCCGTTTTGGAGTCTATGGAAAGCTTATTCAGTGTACTATAATGCCCCAAAAGCCCAAAATTTTCTGGATACATATACTATCCCCGAATTTATGTTTTAGGGTTAGTAGTCACATAATCTTTCGGACTTTTTGTTTTGTCTCAAAATTGTTTTTCGTTCTAATTTGAGTTGTCCAAACCTTTTAATTATGTACATATAGTGTATATATATGTAGCCTTAGCCTCGGCTTCGCCTAATTCTTTATTTTTAACAAAAATAGTCCTTAGAGAACTTTTAGCGAACACATAGTGTGCGTCGCTTTAAAATTTTGTTTTCATAGAGCTTGATTTGTGTTCTAGCCCAATTTTTTTTTCCACCTTATTACTCCGCACAACCACGCTAATATCCATGGCTCTAATTCAGTCCACAAGCGTACAATTTACAATAAAAAAAACATACATGAACTTGCTAACATATAAGTTAGTTTACTAACTTATAATCTTTGTATACTCAGTTATACAATATCAATTCTCATGGCTTGCCATTATCTGGAATCCAATATATTATCAACTACTAATGTAACCAAAGAATCTCAATTAGCTAACTTGTAGACAAATTAACAGTTTATACACTACATATATTATTAGCTTAGTGATCCCAGCCTTATGACTTAAACAACAACAAGAATAAAACAATACATAACACCTCCAATCACAACCAATTCAGTCATCAAAGCTCCCAAAATTGATAGAGTAGTCCATGATTTACTGTACCAGCCATATAACAGCTACTCGACCATCAACAGTCCACTAACACTATCAAAATGGAATAGAAGAAGAATGAGATAGGTTTGAATTAGTGTACCTTTAATGGCTGTTGGAGTAGTATAGTTGGTTGCTTCCTATTCTTTCCTTTCTTCCAGCCGAGCCTTTTTCTCCCTCCCTCTATATCTTCTAAAGCTTTGGGTGCTTAATAAGGGGGTGTAGCAACTGAGCTTAAGGTGAAATGTATGGCTATATGTAGCTAAGAAATGAGGCTAGCCATAATGCATTACATAGCTGCTACCACATTACTCTGACAGCCTAAGTCAGTTGCCCCTAGTTTGCTTAGTTGATGCATCCCCCTTGGCTCCTATGTAGCTTCTTATGTGGCCCTTATACAGCAACCTATATTGGCATCTTGCAGCTACTTGACCCCTAACAGCCTCCTATAGCTTAGCCTCTAATTAAGTATAAACCAACTAACTGATTTCTATCTTGGAACCAACTATGCTAACTGTTCACTAATAATACTCAGCTCATTTAACCCAACGTGGGCTGCTGGGATGGCCAATAAAATGGGTTATGTATGGGTTTTTAAATTGCGCTTCATGTAGAATTTTAATACTAGTAAAATCTATAACTCTAACAATTATGAAGGAGGCTTGCAAGCATATATATACTACAATTGGGTTAGCCCAATTTATATATATTGGACTTTTAAATAAAGTATGGGTCCAAAATCTTAAAAGGCAATGCAACACATTTGCAAGCATACTAAGCAAAATTTAATATGGCCCAATATTTCATTATGAACTTCTATTAAATTTAAAATACATGAATTTTTATCTATCAATTTCCTTTTAGGCTAGCAACAATTGTTTACGCATATATCATTAAAATGACAACTCTATTTCTTAGATTTTGTAAAAAAAAAAAATTTGTTTAAAAACAAATCAGTTGAAATCTGAAACAAAGGATCACTCGATTGGTCCTAATCTATCGGCCAAGTCAATCTAAACAGAAGACTTCTTTGTTAACTGTTTAAACAAAAATTCTTTCTTTTGTCATTCCGCTTAAGCGCATGCCAAATCACTTAAGTTCATATTGTTCTTGCCTTAAGTAAACACATACCGTAAGATCTAGTGATTCCCTTAGCCAACACTGCTCTCTTACTAGAGACTTACAACAGCATATCGGGACCTATGACGATCTTAGGTGTTTACGGCAACTTAGGTGTCTCAAGTTAGGCGGCTAAGTCAGGAGCAAAAGAAATAAAAGTTTGAAGAAACATTTAAAAACAAATCAAACTGTTTTTAATCGAAACCACCGAACAGAATCAAGAACCAACCGTGTGGCTTTGATACCATTTAACAGCGGATAAGTTTTTTTAAAAAAAGAAAAACTTAAACAGAAAAAGAAAAGATTAAGAAGATGACCGGTGAATCGGTAAAGTAATCTCTTTCTTTTATTTATAAACAGTTGAGGAAGGGATTACATATATTCCTAGATCTAACTGTTTGAGGAAGAAGGAAGTAGGAAGAACTTCTTCTTCATCTTCTAACTAAGAAGATCGAAGCTGAAAGTTTTGTCTCCGGCTAACTCGAGAGAGAAGGACCAGTCAACAAAGAAGACGCCAGAGACATCTTCAGTCACCGACAGGTGATGGCCCCAGCTATCATCTCAGCTTTTGCTTTTACTTAAAGTGAAAGTCTTTTACTTTAGTAATATGTAAAAGCAAAAGTTATTTGCTTTTACTTAAGTTAAATGTTTTTAACATTTACCGATGCAAAATTGAATGTAAAATGTTTCTTACCTTTTACCTTTACTTAAGTAAATTACTTTTACTCCAGTTATTATAATAGTGAATCCTGCGTGATTCAATAGTAATTTACTTTTCAATTTTCTATTTAAGTAACTCGAAGTGTTTAAAGCTACTTAGGCTTAATTCAGTGAAGCCTCAGAGTTTCTCTCTCTAGAAAGCTCTTCAGAGGTCATCTCTCCCTTCTCTCTAGAGTTAGCCGGAGACGAAGCTTTCAGCTTCGATCTTCTTAGTTAGAAGATGAAGAAGAAGTTCTTTCTACTTCCCTCTTCCTCAAACAGTTAGTCTAGGAATTGTGTAATCCCTTCCTCAACTGTTTATAAATAAAAGAAAGAGATTACTTTACCGATTCACCGGTCATCTTCTTAATCTTTTCTTTTTCTGTTTAAGTTTTTCTTTTTTAAAAACTTATCCGCTGTTAAATGGTATCAGAGCCACACGATTTGTTCTTGATTCTGTTTGGTGGTTTCGATTAAAAATAGTTTGGTTTGTTTTTAAATGTTTATTCAAACTTTTAATTTCTTTTGCTCCTGGTTAAACTCGCTTCACTTGTTGTAAACCACCTAAGATCACCATAAGACCCATTATGTCGTTGTAAGTCTCTAGTAAGAGAGTAGTTTAGGCTAAGGGTATCATTAGATCTATAGGTATGAGTTTTCTAGTGCAAGTACGGTTCGAGTTAAATAGGAATGACAAAAGAAAGAATTTTTGTTTAAACAGTTAACAAAGAAGTCTTCTGTTTTGATCGATTTGGCCGATAGATCGGGACCAATCGAGTGATCCTTTGTTTCAGATTTCATCTGATTTGTTTTTAAACAAAAAATTTTTACAAAATCCAAGAAATTTTGAAGATTTTGACCAATTTTTCGGTGAAAATTTTTTCTCTCCTTCTTTATAAACCAAATTTTTGGGGTTGAAAGGGTTATTTCCTGGACAAAAAATTTGAGGTGGAAATGTATGGGAATGGTGACTCATCTGAGAAGATGATGAACAGCACCTTCCGGCATTTACAGGAGACGGACCAGTCAACGAAGAAGACGCCATAGGCATCTTCAATCACCGACAGGTGATGGCCCCAGCTATCATCTCAGCTTTTGCTTTTACTTAAAGCAAAAGTCTTTTACTTTAGTAATATGTAAAAGCAAAAGTTATTTGCTTTTACTTAAGTTAAATGTTTTTATCATTTACCAATGTAAAAGTAAATGTAAAATATTTCTTACGTTTTACCTTTACTTAAGTAAATTAATTTTACTCCAGTTATAATTTTTTATCAGAAAAACTTAAACAGAAAAAGAAAAAATTAAGAAGATGACCGGTGAATCGGTAAAGTAATCTCTTTCTTTTATTTATAAACAATTGAGGAAGGGATTACACAATTCCTAGACTAACTGTTTGAGGGAAGAAGGAGGTATGAAGAACTTCTTCTTCATCATCTAACTAAGAAGATCGAAGCTGAAAGCTTCGTCTCAAGCTAACTCTAGAGAGAAGGGAGAGAGGACCTCGGAAGAGCTTTCTAGAGAGAGAAGCTCTGAGGCTTCACTGAATTAAGCCTAAGTAACTCTAAACACTTCGAGTTACATAAATAGAAAACTGAAAAGTAAATTACTATTGAATCACACAGGATTCACTATTACAATAACTGGAGTAAAAGTAATTTACTTAAGTAAAGGTAAAACGTAAGAAACATTTTACATTTACTTTTACATTGATAAATATTAAAAACATTTAACTTACGTAAAAGCAAAAGTTATTCTTTTACTTTTACTTTTACAATTTACTAAAAGTAAAAGACTTTTGCTTTATGGAAAGCAAAAGCTGAGATGATGGCTGGGGCCATCACCTGTCGGTGACTGAAGATGCCTCTGGCGTCTTCTTCGTTGACTGGTCCGTCTCCTGTGGATGTCGGAAGGTGCTGTTGATCATCTTCTCTGATGAGTCACCGTCCCCATACATTTCCTACCCCAAAAATTTTGTCCAGGAAATAACCCTTTCAACCCCAAAAATTTGGTTTATAAAGAAGGAGAGAAAAAAAAAATTCAGCGAAAAATTGGTCAAAATCTTCAAAATTTCTTAGATTTTGTAAACAAATTTTGTTTAAAAACAAATTAGATGAAATCTGAAACAAAGGATCACTCGATTGGTCCTGATCTATCGGCCAAATCGATCTAAATAGAAGACTTCTTTGTTAACTGTTTAAAGAAATATTCTTTCTTTTGGCATTCCGCTTAAGCACATGCCAAATCACTTAAGTTTATACCGTTCTTGCCTTAAGTAAACACATACCGTAAGATCTAGTGATTCCCTTAGCCAACACTGCTCTCTTACTAGAGACTTACAACGGCATATCGGAACCTATGACGATCTTAGGTGTTTTACGGCAAGTTAGGTGTCTCAAGTTAGGCGGCTAAGTCAAGAGCAAAAGAAATAAAAGTTTGAAGAAACATTTAAAAACAAATCAAACTGTTTTTAATCGAAACCACCGAACAGAATCAAGAACCAACCGTTTGGCTCTGATACCATTTAACAGCGGATAAATTTTTATTAGAAAAACTTAAACAGAAAAAGAAAAGATCAAGAAGATGACCGGTGAATCAGTAAAGTAATCTCTTTCTTTTATTTATAAACAGTTGAGGAAGGGATTACACAATTCCTAGACTAACTGTTTGAGGGAAGAAGGAGGTATGAAGAACTTCTTCTTCATCTTCTAACTAAGAAGATCGAAGATGAAAGCTTCGTCTCCGGCTTACTCTAGAGAGAAGGTAGAGAGGACCTCGGAAGAGGTTTCTAGAGAGAGAAGCTCTGAGGCTTCACTGAATTAAGCCTAAGTAACTCTAAACACTTCGAGTTACTTAAATAGAAAACTGAAAAGTAAATTACTATTGAATCACGCAGAATTCACTATTACAATAACTGGAGTAAAAGTAATTTACTTAAGTAAAGGTAAAATGTAAGAAACATTTTACATTTACTTTTACATTGGCAAATGTTAAAAACATTTAACTTAAGTAAAAGCAAAAGTTATTCTTTTACTTTTACTTTTACAATTTACTAAAAGTAAAAGACTTTTGCTTTACGGAAAGCAAAAGCTGAGATGATGGCTGGGGCCATCACCTGTCGGTGACTGAAGATGCCTCTGGCGTCTTCTTCGTTGACTGGTCCGTCTCCTGTGGATGCCGGAAGGTGCTGTTGATCATCTTCTCCGATGAGTCACCATCCCCATATGAAAAAGAAAAGATTAAGAAGATGACCGGTGAATCGGTAAAGTAATCTCTTTCTTTATTTATAAACAGTTGAGGAAGGGATTACATAATTCCTAGACTAACTGTTTAAGGGAAGAAAGAAGTAGGAAGAACTTCTTCATCTTCTAACTAAGAAGATCGAATCTGAAAGCTTCGTCTCTGGCTAATTCTAGAGAGAAGGGAGAGAGGACCTCGGAAGAGCTTTCTAGAGAGAGAAGCTCTGAGGCTTCACTAAATTAAGCCTTTGAGGCTAAAATTAGCCTTTGAGGCTGAAATAAGCCTAAAGAACTCTGACCACTTTGAGTTCTTTAAATAGAAAACAGAAAAGTAAATTACTATTGAATCACGCAGGATTCACTATTACATTAACTGGAGTAAAAGTAATTTACTTAAGTAAAAATAAAACGTAATAAACATTTTACATTTACTTTTACATTGGTAAATGTTAAAAACATTTAACTTAAGTAAAAGTAAAAGTTATTCTTTTACTTTTACATTTACTAAAGTAAAAGACTTTTGCTTTACAGAAAGCAAAAGCTGAGATGATGGCTGGGGCCATCACCTGTCGGTGACTGAAGATGCCTCTGGCATCTTCTTCGTTGACTGGTCCGTCTCTTGTGGATGTCGGAAGGTGCTGTTGATCATCTTCTCCGATGAGTCACCATCCCCATACATTTCCACCCCAAATATTTTATCTAGAAAATAACCCTTTCAGCCCCAAAAATTTTGTTTATAAAGAAGGAGAGAAAAAAAATTCCACCGAAAAATTGATCAAAACCTTCAAAATTTCTTTGATTTTGTAAAAAATTTTTGTTTAAAAAACAAATCAGATGAAATCTGAAACAAAAGATCACTCGATTAGTCCTGATCTATCGGCCAAATCGATCTAAACAGAAGACTTCTTTTGTTAACTGTTTAAACAAAAATTCTTTCTTTTGTCATTCCGGTTAAGCGCATTTCAAATCACTTAAGTTCATACCGTTCTTGCCTTAAGTAAACACATACCGAAAGATCTAGTGTTTCCCCTAGCCAACACTGCTTTCTTACTAGAGACTTACAACGGCATATCGGGGCCTATGGCGATCTTAGGTGTTTTACGGCAAGTTAGGTGTCTCAAGTTAGGCGGCTAAGTCAGGAGCAAAAGAAATAAAAGTTTGAAGAAATATTTAAAAACAAATCAAACTGTTTTTAATCGAAACCACCAAACAGAATCAAGAACCAACCGTGTGGCTTTGATACCATTTAACAGCGGATAAGTTTTTTTTTAAAAGAAAAACTTAAACAGAAAAAGAAAAGATTAAGAAGATGACTAGTGAATCGGTAAAGTAATCTCTTTTTTTATTTATAAACAGTTGAGGAAGGGATTTCATAATTCCTAGACTAACTGTTTGAGGGAAGAAGGAAGTAGGAAGAACTTCTTCTTCATCTTCTATATAAGAAGATCGAAGCTGAAAGCTTCGTCTCCGGCTAACTCTAGAGAGAAGGGAGAGAGGACCTCGGAAGAGCTTTCTAGAGAGAGAAGCTCTGAGGCTTCATTGAATTAAGCATTTGAGGCTGAAATAAGACTTTTTGAGGCTGAAATAAGCCTAAAGAACTCTAAACATTTTGAATTCTTTAAATAGAAAACAGAAAAGTAAATTACTATTGAATCACGCAGGATTCACTATTACATTAATTGGAGTAAAAGTAATTTTCTTAAGTAAAAGTAAAACGTAATAAATATTTTACATTTACTTTTACATTGGTAAATGTTAAAAACATTTAACTTAAGTAAAAGCAAAAGTTATTCTTTTACTTTTACTTTTACATTTACTAAAGTAAAAGACTTTTGCTTTACGGAAAGCAAAAGCTGAGATGATGGCTGGGGCCATCACCTATCGGTGACTGAAGATGCCTCTAGCGTCTTCTTCGTTGACTGGTCCGTCTCCTGTGGATGCCAGAAGGTGCTGTTGATCATCTTCTCCGATGAGTCACCATCCCCATACATTTCCACCCCAAAATTTTTATTCAGGAACTAACCCTTTCAACCCCAAAAATTTTGTTTATAAAGAAGGAGAGAAAAAAAAATTCACCGAAAAATTGGTCAAAACCTTCAAAATTTCTTTGATTTTATAAATTTTTTGTTTAAAAACAAATCAGATGAAATCTGAAACAAAGGATCACTCGATTGGTCCTGATCTATCAGCCAAATCTCCCAGCAATCATATAAAAATATAATACTTCTGAAGCAAAAGAATTAACGTGTTTTTTAATTTATTTATTTACAAAACACATAATCTTTACAACTAATTTGAGTTCTTACTTTTGTTAAATGAATCCTTCTCTTCTACAAAGTATAATATGATTTTTCCTTCCTCAACATTTGCATGCTGACCATTATTTCTCGAATTCTCTTGCTCAGGAATTTTTGGTGGCGGCTGCTGCATTGCCTGTACAACTTGTGCCACCAACTGAGGTAAAGTCTGATTCACCGCCTGATTCACCAAGGTAGCTAATTGAGCATTAATCTGATCATTAGGTTGCTCATTGGGCTGACCCTCACCCCTTCCCCTATTTTTTCCTCGCCTCCCAACAACTCTAGCAGATCTACAAGTCATCTAAGAAAGAGATCATGAATATAAACAAAACAGATTTGAGACAAATTCGAATATAGCGGATATGATAGCTGAACAGAAAGTCAAACAGAACAAAAACCTAACCCATAAGTCCACCCATAACTCACAGGTCAAACCTAAATAGGTTTTCTACAATAAAGAACCTGGCTTTGATACCAACTCTGTAACCTCTCTTTCTATTTCGAAAAGGAGGTGTTACATATGGCCCCATATAAAATTATTCTATCTTACTAATAGTAACTAGATATGCATATTTTGGGATCTTAATTTTTTTTTTATCAAATTAAACAATTTACCTTTTTGTTTTTGAGTTCACGATTAAAAGAATATTAATACACTATTTTTAATAATGGGTCCAAAAATATTTATATTAAATTATTTTAATGAGAAAAGTATTTTTAGTTGTTATAACTTTACCTTATTTACTCCCTTCATTTCTTTTTAATTGACATTTTTGTAATATATATATATATATATATATATATATATATATATATATATATATATATATATATATGAAAAATATAATTAATGTTTTGTATAACTGATTAAATTGGTTATATATCTCAAGATTATCCTTCTAAAATTCATTAAAAAAGAAGAAAAAATAAATTAGTATTTAATGTAAGGATAATATTAATATGAAAAACTAAGTAATTAATGATTATTAGAAATCTACAAACGACAGATAAAAATAAACAAATTTCACTGCCTAAAAATAGAAATGAGACACATGTGTTGTTTGAAAAGAAGAAAGATGGCTCGATGAGACTATGTATGGACTACAGAGAGTTGAATAAGGTGACAATCAAGAACAAGTATCCGTTACCAAGAATAGACGATCTGTTTGACCAACTTAAAGGAGCGAGGTGTTTTTCTAAGATTGACTTAAGGACTGGTCATCATCAATTGAAAGTAAGGACGGAGGATGTACCAAAGGCAGCATTTTGGACTCGTTACGATCATTATGAGTTCCTAGTAATGTCGTTTGGACTGACGAACGCACCAGCTGCTTTCATGGATTTGATGAACAGAGTATTTAAATCGTACTTGGATAAATTTGTGGTTGTGTTCATTGACGATATCCTGGTATATTATTCGAAGACTGAGGAGGAACATGCAAAACATTTAAGGATAGTACTGGAGACATTAAGAAAGAAGAAGCTTTATGCGAATTTTTCAAAATGGGAGTTCGAGAAGATACAAATCCAACGCCTCCGACGGAACCAAAATCCGAGTTGTAGACTTCGCTCTACAAACATTTCCGTAAAGGACCCAAAATCTGAAAATGTTGAGCGAAAATTTGAGTGTCAATTTGAAGTGTAATGAAAATGGATTATTGTAATAAATAACTTTAAAGCCACTAATGGGCTAGTAAGTTAATTACATATAAAATGAAATGTAATTAATTACTTAATTATTATTTAAATGATGTTAAGTAATAATTAAAATGAGTTAGTGTTATTGGGATAACTAGTTAATTAAGAATAAATAATAAATTGAGTTAATCAATCAATTAATTATTATTTAATTAATATTATATAATTATTAAAGTGTAATTAAGTAAGATTAAGTGATAATTACTTACTTACTTTGTCATGAAAGTTTATAGAATTAATTGTTCATTATTCAGATAATAAATAAAGATGAATATCAATTAATTATCCTTTTAATAATAATAAGGAATAATTAAAGAAGAATGAAGTGAATAAATCAAATATTATTTATTCAAAGATGAGGGAGTTATTAATTATTATTTAAAGACAAATAATAATTTAATCGTCCATTATGTAATTAACATTAAATAATGAGGAGTAATAATTGGTTATTAGTAAGTAATAACTAAAGGTAAATGATTAATTACTATTTAACTTATAGTAATCGAAGGAAGAGGGGGTTAACAATTTAATGAAATTAAAATAACTCCTTAATTAAACGATTATGATAAATTGTTTAAAGATCTAATAAGTGTTTATCACTTAAAGAAAATCTTATTAAATTATTAAATCATTAACCTAAGATCAATTAAATATCTTATAGGATTAATAATAGTACATTAGATGCATGTACCTTGTGAATGCATTATTGGTTAGATAATAGTACGAGTAGGCGTATTGATGAACAAATATACACAGTACTAATTGACAGATCTACCTTATCAATGATAGGTCATTCAAAAATTGTTAATTAAAGTTAGAAAGTTGTAGCTCGTTGAACATGTAAGTTTCCTAACTCAAACTCAAGTTATTATTGTTCAAGTATGCTGGTGGATAAATATTGTTGATTTTTCCACATCCTGATGAATTATTATGAATCGCACTTGGTGCAAATTAAATTCATGTACGTTCTACTGTATGTTGAACTGCTTATGAGATGGATCTATGCTAGTTGTGTCAGTTAGATCAAGCATGTTTAAGATTTGTTAATTCAAATTCGTTATGAGATGGATCTATGTTAGTTGTGTCAACTAGATCAAGTATGTTTAACATTTCTTATGAGATGGATCTATGCTAGTTGTGTCAGCTAGATCAAGCATGCTTAAAATTTGTTAAATCAAATTTGTTTTAAAGAGTTGTGCCTATTCAATTGATTTGATAATGACTCCTAACTGAGAAAGGAATGTTATTGAGGCATCATATTCGAAACAATTGTTGATGTCTAGTAAGTGTTTATACATATTACACCGGGTACGAAAGGTTGATTCCCTTGACTATCAAACCGCAAAGGACCAGTTTGAATACTGACACCCTTTGCAGATGTTCATGGTCATGTTGGACCACTCAGTATCTATGGTTCATGGTCATGGTGGACCACTCCGAACCTATTTGTATCTATAGTTCATGGTCATGGTGGACCACTCCGAACCTATTATTCAAATGTTCGAATAATAAGAAAGTAATTCACGTTCTTCTACAATCATGTTCTATTGTTGAACTTTGAGTGATAAATTCATTTCCATCATGATATATCTTCTTTTGTTTATACTTGCTAAGCAAACTTGTTGGTTACTCTTGCTATATCATGACATTTATTTCAGCTAAGCCATGATCGTCTAAGAGAGACAAAGGAAATGGCAAAGCTCAGGAGTAGTTTGATTATGAACTAAGAAAGTATTTAGTTTAAATAATTGATGTAAACCTTTTGTAATATTAAGGGTATGTCTACAAGAAATCACACAAAAAATGACGCTAAAATTTGTCACATAAAATTCATTTTTCGTCACTAAAACATTTGGTGACGATTGTTAATCGTCACAGAGATCGTCACCGTATGAGCGTGGTATTAGGTTTATTTGACAATATTTGATGTCGTCACTAAATGTTTTAACTTATGGTGACGATCTACATCATTGTCACTATAATTAATTACTTTTAGTGACGTTAATAGCGTCACTATTTGAATGAAACTTTTGTCACTCTACATTATGTTTCGTCATCAAAACTTGGTGCATTAAATGACAAAAATTGTTTTTCGTCATTAAATGATATTGTTTTGGTGACGAAAATATGTTGCTCTATTTAAATCATCTAATTTTAATGACGACAATATTGTCATATTTATTATTATTCTTTTGTCATGTTATTGTGTTTATCGTCACCAAAAATAAGAAAATAAATGACGACAGAACAATTCGTCACCTAATAATATATTTAACATGACAATTATGTCATTGTCATTTCATATTTTAAATAATATTACAAAATAATTTGTCACCAAAAAGTTACTTTTTAAGACGCATTTTACAATGTCACTAATTGAATACTTATGGTGACGATACATCTCGTCACAAAAAGAGTTATTAATAGTGACAAAATTAATTGTTGCGACTAAATGAATATATATTATTGGCCATATAGTTTGTCACCAAAGATTTATTTTCTATGACAACTTTATTAGAATTCTAACCCAAACTGTGATATTATTGGTTACACTGCAGAAGGATAATGTATGAAATATACGAATTCTATCTAGTATCCTTGGAGAGGAAGTTGTTGGACTCAATTTTACGAGCATTGCAAGTTTCATCACATACGTCCCCTCTTTCAAAAACAGCAGCAGCCCCCATCCCCGTGCCTGCAAGTAATTAGAGTTAATTTCTTAATACACACAGACACAGGGACAGAGAGAGAGAGACACACACCTATGCACAGTGACACAACACCGAAGCGATAGTCTCTGCCGCGACGCTTCTTCTCATGCAACAACGTGGCAACACACCGGGCTCCTGTTTACATATGTACAAAATCATGAAAATCAAAAGGAAAGAAACGTAGTAAAAGAAAGCAAAACTCCCTGCAGCTTTACTATTATAACTTTTTAAGTTTTCACGTAACTAGGGGCTGAATTGGTGGCCAAAAGCCCTTCAAATTCTATATTCAGATTCCAGAAAGGGTGAAAGAGAAGTCAGACTGTTCACAAGTTGCGCATCAGCCAATAAGAAATGGATCATTCTCCACTCTTTTATAATTTATTACATATTCTAGTAATGTAGAGATTTTATATCCTAGGGTCTTGTGTAAATGGGTTGCACTTGGAAAATAACAATTTCTACAAGAACCAATATAATTTAGACTGAAATTAACCTCAGCAACATACACACCTCAGTTTAGAGAAAATAGAGAATGTAAGAACAATTATACACAACAAGGCTTATTTTTTAACCTTTTACTGGATAAGTTACAGAGCAAGGAGCATTAACATATCCACTAGATCATGTTGAGTGGTTTAGTTAATCATTTTAAATACAATCTATAACCTCATTCCATAACCGAACCATGTAATGCATGGAAGTTTTAGGTTAAAAGCCACACTCACAACTTAATATTCTAATTGGTGGAAGCGGAGAAAGAAGAGGGAAAAATGCAGTCTTTCAAAAAATCAAGATGATTAGTCGAAAAATAGAAAAAAAATAATATACAAAACTAATAATAAGACGGGAATATTATCTGCAGCATGCTTACATCCTATTACAAAAGATAAAAACAGACATTTTTTATTACCAAGGGTCAAGGGTACCCAACACATTTGTGACATATATAAAGAAGAGATTCACGAAGTAAATCTTCAATATCATATAGGTTACAGTCCGACTACAAAAAGAAAGGTAAACACACTATAACCTACAAAACTAATCCACTTACTGAAGGAAACAAGGAAAAGACCAACATTTAAAATGCAAGTGAAAAATATATTTGAGAAGAAAATTGTCCAAGAATTATCTGAATAATTGGAAGAGTTCCCTAATAACATATGTGCTAAATAAAAATAATCCTGATAAATTTAGTAACACATAAATTTCCAATCAAAGACAGAGGAGGGTAAAAGGATGCAAGTTTATGTAGCAAATACCTGTTGCACCCAAAGGATGCCCCATAGCCATTGCACCTCCATTGACATTGATCTTTGCTGAATCGAGTTCCAGCTTCTTTTGGCAATACACAAATTAAGATCCAAAAGCCTGCTGTAGGGGAAATAATATTGGAATTGTTGCACAATATAGAAGCCATTCTAACATCAATATCACTATAAAAAAAATAATATGTATATATACTATATCATCATTACCTCATTGATCTCAAAAATCAATATTATCAAGTTCAAAACCAGCAGATTTAACTGTAGCTGGAATTGCAACAGCTGGGCCGACACCCATGACAGCAAGATCTACACCAACAGCAGCAAAAGTTCTACAAGAGTATTACCGCATAATTTTATTATTAGTTGATCTGGACACACTTTGGGTGGCATTGAATATTGCTTGACCAAAATTATAAAGCACTTGAAATTGCAAAAATCTAAAACAAGCAAAGAGAAAGATCTAGCTACAGCCCATTAAGTCAATCTACAATGTCTCAATAGGAGACAGTTTCTTTCATCCTTCCATCTTTTCTCTTATCTAGCAAGGATGAAACTTTATTAGGATAATAATAATAATAATTTAGATTAAATGAAGCAGACATTAAAAGCCATGAGAAAGAGAAACTAAACTCTAGTTACTAGTAGACCACTAGCAAGAGCGCCCTCAAGGTCACCATGTTCCACTAGTGGGTAGTAGATGAGATGGTACAAGGAATTGTGGTATAATGAGCCTAGTAAACGTGCCCTTTTAAAAGAATAATACTCCACAAAGTCACCGATGATGCAAGACAAGGATGCCATGTGACCACAATGGCACAATGCCTTAGTCTCAAAATATATTAAGCTATGAATCCTAATGATAAATATTACGTCCTTTACATAAAACATAAAACCCTAATTTAAATGCAACTTAGAAGTCTTAGATAACTAATTTAACAAGTAAACAAACTCCTAATTACTATCTACCATAGATAGTACTGCAAAGGTGTAGAAATTACAGAATGAAAAGGGTCACCTTAGTGTGCACGGGTACTATCTCCTCCTTAAATTTTCCAGAAGCAGTAGCAGCAGCAGCCTTTCTATGTGAATCAACCTAATAAAGTACATTCAAGAAAAATTAATGATGTAACAACACTGAAAAAACATCAAACTGACAGATCCAAATAGCTCACCGCAGCCTGGTCCTGCTCCTGCCTTGTTACGCCGTAACGATTTGCAACATTTTCTGAAGTTATACCCATGGGGAGAAGACAATTTTGGGCGTGTTCCATACTCTGTACCTGGTACAATTGATGGAAGAGCATGTCAGCGTGATCGTGCTTTGAAAGAAAAGTTGGTACTTACTATATAGGAATAGAGATAAAGATATTATACTCTTGGATTGACTGATCCCTCCCAAGCGATAGGGTTGGCAGTCATGGATTACAGCACCAATCCCTATTTATAAAATGAATGAATAAATAATTTTAGAATTTTAGAAGTATAGGGAGCACATAATACACAGCTGCAGAGATATATCTAATCAAGGCATAAAATAGATCTCACACATACCAATATCATAAAATCCCGCTTTGATAGCTGCAGCTACATCAGCTACTACTTGGAGACCTGATGAACATTGCATGTTCAGAATTCTAATTGGCACCGTTTCTGGCAATACAGTTATTATATTCATGAGTATTTATTGCTAACTACTTATAAATTATAAAGTATGCATGCCAATAAGTATACCAGGAAAACCAGCTTCGAATGCAGCCATCCTACATTCACTAGCTCTTTGGGAGCCAGGCGCCAACACTGTGCCCACAACAATGTCCCTAACTTCACTTGGGTTCACATTTGTTTTCTCTATTACTGCCTGTACAAAATTGTCATTACGCATAGTTCTCAATAATAATCAATATATTTGTTGTTATGCACAGTTCTCTGATTCATTTCCATTTTTTTCTTTTTGAGAGAGATAATAGAGAATTACAAGGCTTGAAAGCTTGAATAATCACAACAAACACAGTAACAAACATAATATTCACTTTAACAAAAAGGGTAACTGTCAATTGCACTTCCGATTTTATTTTTCATAGTAGTAGGAATTTGTTACATGAACAACAATAAATGGGACAAAAGTGTAGTTATCAGGAAGGAAAATCAGTAGTCCAGCCAACATGATAATTGTCCGTACCGCTACTGTAGTGTGACAGATATTGTAAAATTATTATCAACAATTAGTTGCTATTTATCTTTCCTCTAAAACCATAATTTTAGTTTTAGATAGCAGAATATATCATCAATAAACTTTACTCAGTAATTTCAAGAAAAAAATCAGTTGCAAATTTACAATACCTTTGACTCATATCGTAGACACCCATTGAAATGCCAATAGCTTGCCAGGCGAACATGACACATGAAACAGCAAGCACTTATGACCAGGTAATGGTAACTAAATGATTTCAGAGGATTGAAAATATTATCAAGCAGCATGCATGGCTTGAAATAGAAAACAACTTCATGCTGACTGAAGGAGAAGAAGAAAAATAAAACATGAGAAATAAACTAAGGATATATGATGCTCACCATAGCACATATTTCTTGCAGAAGTAAAAACTATCAAACAAGAGTAGCATATATGGGGGTTCCAGTTTTCGGGTGAACCAGAGCAAACCAAGGAGGAATCATATGTGATCTAGCAATCTGAGTAGTGTATCGAACTTGTCCCATTGACCCAACAAGTAAACTCGTAGTCATTCCCTTGAGGACAACAATGCTCACTAAATATTTGGCCCATTTCATCCCAATTCTCTCAAATGCAACCGAGTAGGCAGCATTTATATCTATTTCAGTATAATTCACCATCATGGTAAGTGCCAGTGCCATCAAACAGTACACCACACCACAATACTCCCTCCGCCCCAAATGGGAAAAAAGGTTTCAAATTCGAACTACTGGCATGAAAAACCCCAACAATAATTATAAAAAGAATCACCCCAGCACTGAATATTGAGCTGGCCCAATTTAAAAAAGATGTTCTCTTTGTGCCACTCATTGCTATAGTGCTGGCAACAACTACAACTAAAACCTGGGGCGGTTCTACCCTAGGGGCAGGGGGGGCACCTGCCCCCACTGAATTTTCAGTCCATGTGTTTGTGCCCTCCTTAGCTTTCCCTATAGTACACACCCCCATCACCACCACCTTCTTTTTGTATAAGTGACTTTTTAAAGTAAAGATAATTTTGTACTACTTCTCTTATTTCTTTCTCCATGTGTAATATTTGGTTCAAAAAGTAAGTACTCTCTTCTACTTTCTTTTCTTTTTTAACTAATATCCTATAAAGTTTTTTAGTTGTAGAAAAAAAGGAGAATACATTTTTTGACTCGAAATACATTCATTTTTTTAATATTTTTTTCTAATTAAAACTCAAAAACATCACTTTTCTTAAATTTTTTTCTCTTCTATTACAAAACAAACATTATCTCTTTTTGTTTTTATTCGCTTCCTTTTCTTTTATCACCAAATTAAAACTCAAAGACAAAGACAAGGTGTTAAAACTCCAAAGGCTATTTACTTAGTTTTCTTTATCCCGTACGGCCTTATCTAACTCTTTTAAATTTGTCACATTTGTACTATATTGGATTTTTAATAAAAAAATTTGTTGATTAAACAAATCATTCTAATATTTTCCTTATAAGAAAATTATGATATATATATATATATATATATATATATATATATATATATATATATGTGTGTGTGTGTGTGTGTGTGTGTGTGTGTGTGTAGGAGAATAGAGGTACACAGTCGTGTAACTTTTAAAGTTACACGGTCTACGATCGTAGAGTTATTTCACTCGACCATGGTAGAGTAGTCCCCCGTCCCCAAATAGTAGAGTGAATTCACTATACGACTGTAGAGTAGTCCACGATCGTAGAGTGAATTCACAAATCGTGGAGTGACTACTCTACGATTGTAGAGTGAAATCACTCTACGATTGTAGACCGTGTAACTTTAAAAGTTACACGGCTGTGTACCTCTATTTTTACCATATATATATATATATATATATATATATATATATATATATATATATATATATTAAATTTAACGATTTAAATGCTAAAAAATTATATTGGATTTAGAAAAGTATATATATTGTTATAATATTTATTCTTAACAAAAAAAAAAATTTAATTTGACCCACTGAACTTTGTGGCTGGATTCGCCCCCGACTAAAACAGCAATTGGGTCTAAAAGATTAAATCCGCCTGGTAAAGAATTTACTCTTATACGAAAAAAGTCAGTTTTGTTTAATCATGGTGGCAAAGTAGGAAGGCCAAGAACGACCGAGACGGCGGCGCCAACGATAGCTTCAAAAAGAATGTTAGCGGCGGCACTGAAAGCAATAAAGTCGCCTAATTCAATCCGGAGGAAAGAGAAAGACCCACCGGCGATAGGAATTTCGACGGAGAATTCAGTGCAGCAGAAAACGGAGAGGAGCGCCGAGAGGCCGGAGGCAGCGTATGAGAGGACAATGGACGGACCGGCATGGAGACGAGCTTCTTGGCCAATAATTGAAAAAATTCTGGAACCAACAACGGAGCCAAAACCGAGCCAGATGAGGTCCCAACAGGTGAGGCAGAGGTTCACGGGGTTTTCGCTCTGTTTTTGGAGGGTGACGAGCTCGGTAGCGTCGGAGGAGCGGCCAAATAGATGATCCTTGAGGCGGTAGTGGGTTTGAGAGAGTGCTTGTTTGTAGGTGGAGAGGGATTGAAATGAGGGTTCTCAGAAAAAGTCATTTTTGGTAAATCTCCAGTAGGGTTTTGTTAGTTGGACTCTGGTTCTCGTCTAAGACCTTTTCTTTTTCCTGACTAAGTACACAACTCCTAAATTACTACTTCCTCCGTCCCTGATAAAAGTTTTGATCGACTTTTTGTTACTAAATTAAGGACTCTGTTTTAAACAACGAGAGTTTAATTTTAATTGTACTCTTTAAAAAATAATATTATAAATAAAATTATTATTTTAAAAACTTAATTAAATTTAAATTTAAATTAAAATCTTAGAATACCATAAATTAGTTATATTTTCCACAATTAATTCTTAAAAAATTATTTAGAATAATACAGTGACAAATTTTATCTCTCGCAAAAAACGTGTGAACAATAATATATAGTGAGTAATAATTCATTCATTACAAGATTTTTTCCTCGTAAATTTGCATTATAAATTAGAGCCAAATATATTTCTACCACCCCAATTTTGTGAAAGAAAAAATATAAATTGTGAAGGATAATTCTTTCGCTAATAACTATATTGTCACTACATTTTTTTTCCTTCACTGTTCCTTCGTTAGAAAACTCCTCATGTGAAGGAATGAATTCCTTCACAAAATTTTCTTTACTACATCCCTAATTTCTTAGTATATATTAAAATAAAAAACAATATTTTAGTAAATTCTTATTTTAATATATATTGAAAATTTGGACTATTACATTATCTTTTTGTCAACACTATAAATGCATACATAACTAACAGAGCAACCTTATGAATTTAAGTCTCTTGATACACGAAATCACTACTCTAATTTTTTTTCAGGAAAGCATAACCATTCTATGATGTTGATTCACTACACTTATTAATCAAATCTATAAAGTTGCTTCGTCAAAAAATTAAACCAAATAGTGATTCAGATTATCAAAATTATACAAGCTCATCAACAACAATTGCAACCATCAACAACAATGACATGAAATCATTTCAAAATCATAGTTGTTCAATTAGAACAACTACTTATCAATTCAAATCAAAATCTAAAAACATACCTAAAATGTCAAATAATTTATGCTTTCAAATTGGGATTATTGAAAATTGATAATAAAGGTTCTTAATTAAATCGAGGATGCCAATTGACGTTGCTTGGATACAAGTTTGTTTGGAAAAAATTTTGTCTCCATATAAAAATGTGACGCCATTGCATACTTTGTCACTAAATATAAGAATTTATGACGAATCAATGTTGTCACTTATTCACTCATCTAATTAGTGACGCACTATTATCTCGTCATATAAAATTGGTATTTGTGACAATAAAAATTGTCATAATTTATTAATTTTTTATCTTTACAAAATTTGCCTCCAAGATTTCTTATGCCTCCAAATAAAATTGTGACGATATTAAGTACTTTGTCACTAAATATAAGAATATATGACAAACCATTTTTGTCACTTATCCACTCATCTAATTAGTGATGCACTATTATCTAGTCATATAAAATTGGTATTTGTGACAATAAAAATTGTCATAAGTTATTAATTTTTCGTCTTTTCAAAATTTCTTAAAATTTTTTGCCTCCAAATAAAATTGTGACGACATTAAGTACTTTGTCACTAAATAGAAGAATATATGACGAACCATTTTTGTCACTTATCCACTCATCTAATTAGTGACGAACTATTATCTTGTCATATAAAATTGGTATTTATGACAATACAAATTGTCATAAATTATTATTTTTCTGTCTTTAAACAATTTCCCTCCAAAAAATTTCAGAAATTTTTTGCCATCAAATAAAATTGTGACGATATTACGTACTTTGTCACTAAATGTAAGAATTTATGACAAACTATTTTTGTCACTTATCCGATTATCTAATTAGTGACGAACTATTATCTCGTCATATAAAATTGGTATTTATGACAATACAATTTGTCATAAATTATTATATTTCTGTCTTTAAAAAATTTTCCTCCAAAAATATTTTGCCTCCAAATAAAATTGTGATGAATTTGTATTTAGCGTCACTAAATGTGAACATTAGTGACGAAAGCACATTGTCACTAAATTTTGCAAATAATTAATGACAAACTATTATGTTGTCATCGAAAGAAATATTTGGTGACAATAAATATTGTCATCAATAATTACAAAATGTCACTAAAATGTTTCCCTCCAACATTTTGGTGCGAAATTCTACCTCCAAAATAGCTTGTGACGAAATTTTCTTAATCGTCATCAAATGTGTAAATTAGTGACTATATAAATGATTAATAGTAACAAAATTAAAGGTCGTCACAAAAATAAAAGTTTTAGTGATGATTATGAATTCCGTAATTATTAATTAATAAATTGTGTGACAAAATTTTGTGCGTGGCAAAAAATTCGTCATAAAATGTGTGATTTCTTGTAGTATATGATGAAGACTTTATATTAATAAATAATGTATGTTTATTATTCCGCAATAGTCTTAGAATGTTTATGTTAATGATGGATCATGAGCACCGAATCCGAGGTAAGAGGACCTGGGTTTAGGGGGCATCACATGTTGCTCTAAACATAAAATTAATTAACAGAGATAATGAGAGATAACCTGGAAATCCATGAGAGGTGAAATATTTTCTATAGATTTTCTCAAGATATTACAATGTAGGGAATGCCTAATTATAGACTAATAGATACATAAGATATTGATAAGTTTTGCTTGATCCTTATCTTATTAAGTCACTTAATATTATTTAATTCTAATCTATCCTTATCACTCAATATAAGATATAGATAGTCAAATAAGGACAATTAATATTTTCTCTACAACTTTATATCCATATATAGCATATGTTTGTATTATTGCATGATATTTAATGATTTCAATTAATAATTCGAAAAATGATATTTTCACACGATTTTTTGATATTTTCATATGAAAACCGTCACTATAGATCCTATGAGAATAATTTTTACCGTCGCTATACATCTATAGCGAATGTTTTTCAGTGGAAATATCAATTAATAATTCCCTTACATTCTCTCAAAACATTTATATATACATATGCAAGAAACATATGGGATTCATCTTAAAGTGAAGATTTTATTATTATATATTCTTGTGTTCGTCCAGATGGAAGGCAAAATGAATTTTGCAGTGAAGTTGATGATGGTGCTAATAATAATGGCTTTTATGGTTTCCATTGGAAGTGCTCGATTTCCTCCAGATTGCTGCCCTATGATCCCTGCATGCTGCGTCCGCAAATTTGTCCCCAAAATCACAAAACCCTAAACTCTCTTATTCCAAAATAATTGCAGGGCACTAATCTCATTAGTTCTCCTGTAAGCGAAGGGGACTAATCTTGTTAGTTCTTCTGCTTTATGATAATGGATTATCTATGTTATTAATTGTTTTCTTTATAAACTTCTATTTATTTATTTTGTTTGAGTTTTATGCTAGATATGTTTCCTCCCTTAGAGGAGGTTTGTTTTCTCACCTATAAAATGTCAGATTTAATGAATTGAATCTTGATGATAATTATGTAATTCTTACGTACTTGTTAAGATATCCCTCCGAAGTAGGGGCATCCGAAAAAAAGAAGAGTAAGAATTAAGTTACAAAAAAATTTATCTAAACAAGATATATTAATTTTCATGATATTTCATCACGAGTGATCTTCTCACAGAAATAGAAAGTAAAAGGGAGTAATCTCATTAGTTCTCCGGCAATAATGTTTGTAATGGTTAAATAAGTAAAAGTGAATTGTTTTTTAGTTCTTTTGCACTATGTAATGTAATATCTAAGTTATGGTTATTGTTTTTTTTTATTTCTTTGTGCATTTCTTACCAGATCCTATGCGATGTATAAGGTTTGATATGTATGTTTGAGCTTTAAGACTTTTTTTGAAACCGTGCTTTAATACTTCGAGTATATGTATGTATGGGTGGACCTAATCTTAGACTATTCAAATTAAGTTTAGAATCCTAATAATGTTGCATATAGGAAATTAATATGTTTCTCCGAATTATATAACTTATATATATATATATATATATATATATATATATATATATATATAAAGAGAGAGAGAGAGAGAGAGAGAGTGGCCGGATCAGGTCCGGACTCCCGGACCGGACCAAACACCGGACCTTTTTTTTTAAAACAACTAATTTTTTTTTTAATATTTTATGAAACTGAAATTTTTATATAATACAGTGTTTTTGATGTGATTTGAATACGCATAACAAAACAGGTATGTACAGTTTGTGCAGACAGTACCACCATTTTTTGGTATAGGTATCCAAATCACGCTCAAAACATTATATTATGAAAAAATTTCAGTTCCATAAAATATTAAAAAAAAAATTAGTTGTTTTAAAAAAAAGCAAAAAAAAAAAGTCCGGATTTGATCAGGTCCGGGAATCCGGACCTGATCCGTGTTGTATATTTTATATATATATATATATATATATATATATATATATATATATATATAGAGAGAGAGAGAGAGAGAGAGAGAATCAAGTGCATACCTCTTTATTTAACATACACTGCTAACCATCTTTAGCGACAGATCAAAGACGGTTTGGTCAATCGTCGCGTATATGAAAGAACCGTCGTCTTAACTTTTAGTGACACATCGAACCGTCGCCATAACATATAAATTGTTTATCTGTTCTATAGCAACGGACCAAACCGTCGTCCGATCCGTCGCTAAAAGTGGGGAGCAGGGTATGCACCAGAAACGAACTATATATATATTCAATAAAACTGATTGATAATCAGTTTTAAACGTAAATTTATATTGCCTAGGAATTATTAAGGGTGATTGCTGCTGTTGGGCTCTATAAATTAAGTACAACATGTATTCATTGTGTTCTTGCTTAGTTTTGTGATTAAATTCAGTATATTTAAACACGGTTAAACAAATTGGGTACCGAAAATTGATTTTAGGGTCGATATTGTACTAAATTTGAAACTTCATACATTGATTTGTTAGCTCAATTACTTAGGGGGTCAAATTATGAATTTGGTGATAGTTCTTACAACAAAAGTATATTTAGCCCTTAAAATAATGACCAAGTTTTTTTAAAAAATGTGATCACAATAATTACTAAAGTGTTGGGATATTGCTTGAATCTTATTCTAGGAATTAGGAGTCTTGTTTTTAATACAAATGTTATTCTAAAGTATTTGGTGATTCAAATCGTGGGAAGAATTGATATAATTCTCCTTGAATACTATTTTATAAAGCACTTATTTTTTGTAGGAATGTTATATTAAAAGGAGTCCTATTTATGTAGGATTACTAAGTGAGCACAAAGGTGTGCCGAAAGGGTAAAAACCCTTTGTTGTAGTAATCAATACTTTTAATAGTTGTTGAAGTGTAGCACAATCAAATATCATGTAACATTTTAAGAATTCAGAGATGGTGTGCGTGTGTTTTGGGTCTGTGTGAAATTGAGGAATTTTTTTGTTAAAATTATAATATTGAAAGGGACATTTTGCAATTTTTATTTTGTGCAATAAGTTATACTGTAGAGATTATAATATTTGAAATAGGTTGTGCGATATGTCAATAAGGACTGAACCACATTCAATATTGTGTTGATTTATCTCTATATATTTTGTTGTTTAAGTTATGTCGACTTAATTCTTAATGTAAAGTACACATTAAAGCAAAGATTATGGCCCCATATAAAATTATTCTATCTTACTAATAGTAACTAGATAGGCATATTTTGGGATCTTAATTTTTTTTATATCAAATTAAACAATTTACCTTTTTGTTTTTGAGTTCACGATTAAAAGAGAAAATGTTTATTTTCTTAATAAGCAAATAAACATAATATTAATACTCTATTTTTAATAATGGGTCCAAAAATATTTATATTAAATTATTTTAATGAGAAAAGTATTTTTAGTTGTTATAACTTTACCTTATTTACTCCCTCCATTTCTTTTTCATTGACGTTTATATATATATATATATATATATATATATATATATATATATATATATATATATGAAAAATATAATTAATGCTTTGTATAACTGCTTAAATTGGTTATATATCTCGAGATTATCCTTCTAAAATTCATTGAATAAGATGAAAAAATAAATTAGTATTTAATGTAAGGATAATATTAATATGAAAAACTAAGTAATTAATGATTATTAGAAATCTACAAACGACAGATAAAAATAAATAAATTTCACTGCCTAAAAATACAAATACGCACAAAGAAACAGGGAGAGGGAGAGTATTTCAGCTTCTATTTCATGGACTATAGAAACATAAAATTAATTAACCTAGAGATAATGAGAGATAACATGGAAATCCATGAGAGGTGAAATATTTTCTATAGATTTTCTCAAGATATTACAATGTAGGGAATGCCTAATTATAGACTAATAGATACATAAGATATTGATAAGTTTTGCTTGATCCTTATCTTATTAAGTCATTTAATATTATTTAATTCTAATCTATCCTTATCATTCAGTATAAGATATATATAGGAGTCTTATTTTTAATACAAATGTTATTCTAAAGTATTTGGTGATTCAAATCGTGTGGTTTGATATAATTCTCCTCAAATACTATTTTAGAAAGCACTTATTTTTAGTAGGAATGTTATATTAAAAGGAGTCCTATTTATGTAGGATTACTAAGTGAGCACAAAGGTGTGCCGAAAGGATAAAAACCCTTTGTTGTAGTAATCAATACTTTTAATAGTTGTTGAAGTGTAGCACAATCAAATATAATGTAGCATTTTAAGAGTTCAGAGAGGGTGTGCGTGTGTTTTGGGTCTGTGTGAAATTGAGGATTTTTTTGTTAAAATTATAATATTGAAAGGGACATTTTGCAATTTTTATTGTGCAATAAGTTATATCGTAGAGATTATAATATTTAGAATAGGTTGTGCGATATGTCAATAAGGACTGAATCACATTCAATATTGTGTTGATTTATCTCTATATATTTTGTTGTTTAAGTTATGTCGACTTAATTTTTAATGTAAAGTACACATTAAAGCAAAGATTATGGCCCCATACAAAATTATTCTATCTTACTAATAGTAACTAGATATGCATATTTTGGGATCTTAATTTTTTTTTTTATCAAATTAAACAATTTACCTTTTTGTTTTTAAGTTCACGATTAAAAGAGAAAATGTTTATTTTCTTAATAAGCAAATAAACATGATATTAATACTCTATTTTTAATAATGGATCCAAAAATAGTTATATTAAATTATTTTAATGAGAAAAGTATTTTTTTTGTTATAACTTTACCTTATTTACTCTCTCCATTTCTTTTTAATTGACGTTTTAGTAATATATATATATATATATATATATATATATATATATATATATATATATGAAAAATATAATTAATGTTTTGTATAACTGATTAAATTTGTTATATATCTCGAGATTATCCTTCTAAAATTCATTGAAAAAGATGAAAAAATAAATTAGTATTTAATGTAAGGATAATATTAATATGGAAAACTAAGTAATTAATGATTATTAGAAATCTACAAACGACAGATAAAAATAAACAAATTTCACTGCCTAAAAATACAAATACGCACAAAGAAACAGGGAGAGTATTTCAGCTTCTATTTCATGGACTATAGAAACATAAAATTAATTAACCTAGAGATAATGAGAGATAACATGGAAATCCATGAGAGGTGAAATATTTTCTATAGATTTTCTCAAGATATTACAATGTAGGGAATGCCTAATTATAGACTAATAGATACATAAGATATTGATAAGTTTTGCTTGATCCTTATCTTATTAAGTCATTTAATATTATTTAAATCTAATCTATCCTTATCATTCAGTATAAGATATATATAGTCTAATAAGGACAATTAATATTTTCTCTACAAGTTTATGTCTATATAGCATATGTTGGTATTATTGCATGATACTTAATGATTTCAATTAATAATTTGAAAATTGATATTTTCACATGATTTTTTGATATTTTCACATGCAAACCGTCGCTATAGATCCTATGGCGACTGTTTTTACCGTCGTTATACATCTATATGAATGTTTTTATGTGGAAATATCAATTAATAACTCCCTTACATTCTCTCAAAACATCTATATATGCATATGCAAGAAACATATGGGATTCATCTTAAAGTGAAAATTTAATCATTATATATCCTTGTGTTTGTCCAGATGGAAGGTAGAATGAATTTTGCAGTGAAGTTGATGATGGTGCTAATAATAATGGCTTGCATGGTTTCCATTGGAAGTGCTCGATTTCCTCCAGATTGTTGCCCTATGATCCCTGCATGCTGCGTCCGCAAATTTGTCCCCAAAATCACAAAACCCTAAACTCTCTTATTCCAAAATAATTGCAGGGCACTAATCTCATTAGTTCTCCTGTAGTAATCTTTGTAATGGCTAAATAAGCGAAGGGGACTAATCTTGTTAGTTCTTCTGCTTTATGGTAATGGATATCTATGTTATTAATTGTTTTCTTTATAAACTTTTATTTATATATTTTGTTTGAGTTTTATGCTAGATATGTTTCCTCCCTTAGTGGAGGTTTGTTTTCTCACCTATAAAATGTCAGATTTAATGAATTGAATCTTGATGATAATTATGTAATTCTTAAGTACTTGTTAAGATATCCATCCGAAGTAGGGGCATCCGAGAAAAAGAAGAGTAAGAATTAAGTTACAAAAAAATCTATCTAAACAAGATATATTAATTTTCATGATATTTCATCACGAGTGATCTTCTCACAAAAATAATAAGTAAAAGGGAATAATCTCATTAGTTCTCCGGCAGTAATGTTAGTAATGGTCAAATAAGTAAAAGTGACTTGTTTTTTAGTTCTTTTGCATTATGTAATGTAATATCTAAGTTATGATTATTGTTTTTTTTTAATTTCTTTGTGTATTTCTTGCCAGTGCGATGTATAAGGTTTGATATGTATGTTTGTGCTTTAAGACTTTTTTTTTGAAACCGTATTTAAATACTTCGAGTATATGTACATATGGGTGGACCTAATCTTAGACTATTCAAATTAGGTTTAGAATCTTAATAACACTACAAGAAATCACACATTTTATGACGAATTTTTTGCCACGCACAAAATTTTGTTACAATTTGTTAATTAATAATTACAAAATTCATAATCGTCACTAAAACTTTTGTTCTTGTGACGACCTTTAATTTTGTTACTATTAATCATTTATATCGTCACTAATTTACACATTTGATGACGATTACGAAAAATTCGTCACAAGTTATTTTGGAGGTAGAATTTCGCACCAAAATTTTGGAAGAAAACCTTTTAGTGACATTTTGTAATAATTGATGACAGTATTTACTGTCACCAAATATTTCTTTCGATGACAACATAATAGTTTGTCATTAATTATTTGTAAAATTTAGTGACAATGTGTTTTCGTCACTAATATTCACATTTAGTGACGCCAAATACAAATTCATCACAATTTTATTTGGAGGTAAAATTATTTTTGGAGGAAAATTTTTTAAAGACGAAAAAATAATAATTTACGACAATTTGTATTGTCATAAATACCAATTTTATATGACGAGATAATAGTTCGTCACTAATTAGATCAGTGGATAAGTGACAAAAATGGTTTGTCATAAATTCTTATATTTAGTGACAAAGTACGTAATATCGTCACAATCTTATTTGGAGGCAAAAATTTTCTGAAAAAATTGGAGGGAAATTTTTTAAAAACGGAAAAATTATAATTTATGACAATTTGTATTGTCATAAATACCAATTTTATGTGACGAGATAATAGTTCGTTACTAATTAGATGAGTGGATAAGTGACAAAAATGGGTTGTCATAAATTCTTATATTTAGTGACAAAGTACGTAATATCGTCACAATTTTATTTGGAGGCAAAAAAATTTAAGAAATTTTGGAGGCAAATTTTGTAAAGACGAAAAAGTAATAAATTATGACAATTTTTATTGTCATAAACACCAATTTTATATGACGAGATAATAGTGCGTCACTAATTAGATGAGTGGATAAGTGACAATACTAGTTTGTCATAAATTCTTTTATTTAGTGACAAAGTATGCAATGACGTCACATTTTTATATGAAGGCAAAAATTTTTCCAAACAAATTTGTATCCAAATGACGTCACCGGTCTTTCTTTTATCATTGGCAGCCTCCATTTAGTCAAAAATCAACCAAGCGCACCGATTAAGTTCCGACGTAGATGCTTCCTCTTCTATTAATCCCACTACAAAAAAATGGACATTTGGCAACGATTTATTGGGCCAAAAATGCATATTTAGCAACAAAATTTTTCATTCGTTTCAGTTTTTGAAAGACTTTCATTTTTCGTAACGAAATTCATAGGTTGTTGCAAAATTTCGTTGTCAATTTGTTAGTGGGAAAAAAATAATTTCCTGCCTATTTAATTTTTTTTGTTGCTGACGTTATTTCTCTTCATCTTGGGCAAAAAATTGTTTTTTTGCTATATTTCGTATCCTAATATGGGCTACATTCATTGTCAACAATTTTTTTTCGTGGCGTATTTTGTATAATTTTTTTGCAACGACTAGTAAATTTTTGCCCAAAATTAAGATAAACCCAATAAGCATGTTTCGACCTTTTTTTTTCAAAACGCATCATTTTTTATTTCAAAATTATTTTTTATTTGGACGCAAATTCATACAGTGAAATGTTAAATTCAAATATTATTTCATTCAAAATTGGCCCAAAAAGGTTAGATTCAAATATTATTACATTCAGAATCTAATTTATTAAGATGTATTACTCAATTTTATCAAACACGACCTACTTTGAAAACACTTGGGTAATGACTGATTTGAAACAAACCTTTTTTTTTAACCAAGTTTGAAACAATTTTTTCTTTTGAAAGATTTCATAACACTGTCTATGTTTTTAACAAAAAATAAAAAAAATAAAAAACTTAAATCTCATAAAAAAAAGATTAGTTTATAAATGAAAAAAAAAATTAAGCCTTGTATTCAAAATAATATTTTATCTTTTATATTGGTTTTGTAATATTAATAATGTAAATGATACAATAGACATTATAAAAGATTTATTTATTGATATAGTTTTAGTTAAAATCCGTCCATTTTGAATAAAAAAGTTTGATAAAAGTGCCCAAAATTTCGGTCAATTTCTTATCTTTTTCTTGTTTATTAAGAAGCTCAATAACAAAAAAAATCGAATAAAAACTAAAATTCTCGTATTTTTTTCATTTATTTTAGAGTCTCGCTATTTATTATGATAAATTTACGTTAAATTATATTTATTGTTAAAAATTATAGAAGGATCCTATTTATTAATGTTTATCCACTGACAATCAAAAATTCGAAATAACATTCGTAATATATATTATTTTATATTTTAAAACTTAGTAAGACAATGTAGGTGAAAATATAAAATTATGGGAAGCATATAGTTATATCGGTCCGGATCTTAAGCTCACCCCTTATTCAACTCACCCGAGCTCACCCTTCCTTTAGCGACGGACCTGGTCATACAACTGTCGTCTATACTTTTAGCGACGCTATATGTTGTCCGTCGCTAAAAGTATAGACGACGGTTGTATGATCGAACTATCGCCAGGTCCGTCGCTAAAGGAAGGGTGAGCTCGGGTGAGTTGAATAAGGGGTGAGCTTAAGATCCGGACTCATAGTTATATATATAACTTAAAAAAAGAGCGAAAGTCGAGCTCTATATTTACCTCTCATAAGTGGAAACAAATTTGAATTGAGAAGGACAGGCGGCGGGATGCCGCCGCGGTGGTGTCGGACTTCGTTGACGTCATTGTGAAGGAGCAGAAGCAACGGAAAGCGGATGGAGTGAATGATGACGTGGAGATGGATTCGGATGAGGTGGAGATGATGAAGATGATGGGGATTCCGGTAGGGTTTGATTCGACCAAGGGGAAGCCTGTGGCTGGTAATGATGTTAGTGGAGTGAGAGTGGTGACGAAGAGGATACTTAGACAGTATATGAATCGTCGCGGTGGGTTTAATCGATCTTTACCTGCTGAACGTAATCGTTGATTTTGATTTCTCAGAGGTTAGGGTTTCTTCATTCTTATATTTTCATGTTTTTTCCCCTTATTAGTAAATTAATTATATTATACTATTTTTCCCCCTTAATAGAAAATTAATTGTTAGTAATGGATATATTGAGGAGGCAACATTAGGAATTTCATTTGTTTACTCTACTATTGGAATTGCACATTTGAACGATTATATTTTAGTAACTACTTTAAAATTTAGACTTTTCTCAGTACCAGATTTCATTAGTAGCACATTGGAGATCTTAAAGTATCTCAGTAGAATGCAATAGTTTATTTGACTTTTATCTTAAAGTATCTCATACTCATTTTATTTATATTTTTGAACAAGCACTTACGGCAATGCCAGCCCCACCCTAGCTCATTTTGTTATTGATTGGTTTGTGTAAAAATTTGATACATAGCATTTGAATTGGTGTATTTGATGATTTTAGGAGGGTCACAAGGTTAGCTTGAATGTCTATGACTTGAGCCAAGGAATGGCTCGACAGTTTTCCATGGCACTTTTGGGAAAAGTTATTGAAGGCATTTGGTAAGTGCCTGAATTTTTTATTATATTTAATTAATAAATAGATGTGCATGCTTGGGAGTTAACTAACAGAAACATGGAACATGACTTCCTTATATTTTTGCACCTCAAAAATGTACTAAATAAAGTTCCTCAAAAATTTTGTAAGTGGAATCCTCTGTTTTCTTTTTGGATTTTAATGCCAACTAAAACGACTAAATAGCACAAATTGTGTTCTATGTAACTTTTCTTATGGGTTAGGCTTCATATATGAAGATTATATATATCATTGCAGATTGCTAGATAAGTTAAATCACTAGTAGAGGCAATTGAGCTTAAGGTGTTTGGCAACATGGAGAACTCAAAGTTGCAAAAAAAAAATACATGAAGAAATTTATTTTTTGATACTGTTGGTAAATAAAAGAATAGTAGAATTTTATTCAATGACCTTTGGTGTTTACATATTTGTTTTTATACTTTCAGGATTTGTAGACTATGAATTTTACATATATTTTGTAGACTATATTGGGTTTTTGTTTTGTGTCACACTGAGCATCCTGAGTGTGGGTTACTACACCTCCTGACTTGGTGCAATATAGGAAAACTAATAGGAACAAACCAATATAAATTGAACGAATCATTAATTGGAAAGAAAGTGATATTGTTGGTACTTCAAAGTTGCACGAATCATTAATTGGATTTGGCCTTAGCAAAAAAAATAGATTTTCTATTTCACAATGTTTCTTTCTACTGCTGGTACCTCAAAGTTGCATGAATCAAGGGAATTGTGGCAATCTCTCTGTGTTTAAGTCCCCAAGGCAGGCCCATGAAAATTGTTTAGTGTTTATGGTGGGCATTGTTGAGGTAAGATTAATCTTTTGGTTTTTTCAAGATGGTTCCTGCATTGGAATTAATTTCAACAGAAATAAAAGATCTTGTTAACTAAAATTGTGCTCACTTAAACAACTAGTTAAGTTACCATTATTTTTTGTCAAAACTATTTTGCTATGTCTCACCATTGTTGTCTACAATTCCATCCTGAATGAGCTTTGAAATGCTAAATAGCAAGGCCAATAGTGCAACTGATGCAGGCCAGAAGGCAGCTCGCTTGATTCCCATATTCTCTGCAACTTGTAGTGCCCATCCCATATTCTCATCAACAATAATGCAGGTAATCTCGTCGTTGTCTGTTCCTTTTTAATGTCTTTTATAAGTTCCTCAAGCTTTCCGGGCATGACTTGGAAGATTGCTTCTGATAACTTGCCCAGGTTACTCTTGTCCTCCCAGGGTTCCATCTTATCTAACAATGAGTCTCTTGGAAGTAGGCAATAAAGTACAATATACTCCTTCAATTTCCAGCTGTACATACTGCTCCATGGAAACCATCTCAGAGGGGTAAGTACCTCATATCTTCTCTGTTATCTCTACATTATATATCTAATCCCACGAGGATACTAATCTAAATAGATGTGATGTTACAAATATGGAGCTCTAAAAGGATAGAGTCTTGTAGTTGCTGAATCGTAGGACTTTCAGACCATCTTTTCACCAGATGGTAAGACATTTTTCTCTGCTTATGAAAATGTATATTGTACAGGAGCATAAAGAGCTTGCAATGGAAGCTGTAAGAAAATCTCTTATGCTGCTGAAGAATGGCAAATCTGCAAACGAGCCTTTATTTCCCCTTCCTAAAAAGGTACTAAAAATACTTTTAGCTGGAAGTCATGCCAACAATATTGGATATCAGTGTGGCTGGTTTACAATAGAATGGCAGGGACTTGGTGGCAATATCACAATCGGTAAATTTACTACGATCACCTCTTGACTATATGCTTTTGGTTCTTCTACATTAATTTCAGACGCACACCTTGATAACTCTTAAACATGACAATGATATTATGAAGTAGAACATGTACTATTTTATTTTCTCCTTCTGTTTTTGTGGGACTCTGCTAGAACAAAAATCCTATTTGTTTCTAGTTTTTTAAATAAATTTTTTTCACTTTTTTATTGATGTAAATCTTTCTTTTGTTGCATGATGTAATGCTATAATACACATATATTATTAATCATTACATTCTTGGGTGCTGTTTGTGATTATTATAGTACGTTTGATTAATTAAAGCATTCACATTTGTCCTCATTTCTATTTAATTATGTGTTTCTCTCATTACTCATCACTAGTTTTCAATAATTCAATACTACTAGAGCTTCATGACTTTGGATATTTTTTTTATCTTCAATTTTTTCCCTTGAATAAATTACAAAATTCCTATAAAATGGTCTAATTGCCTTGTTTTCGGTATTAGGAATTTTTTTCTAATATAAGTAATGTGTGTTCACATTTACAGTATGTTTAGATGGAACATTGCCTAGTTATCATTTGCATCGCGAGTATGGATCAAGAACAAATAGTTGGCTCATTCAACTGGAGGTTTGTGACTTTTATATTGTTATTTTTTTCGAAATCCAGAACAGGACTAAATTTTTTCTTCATTCTTTATGGTTGATGTATTATTATTGCTTAATTCAAGTTGTACACATTTTCTATGCCTTATTTTCCATTTTGTGATTTTCTAAAATGTTTGCTATTTTTGCAAAGCCAGTGCAATTTTAATCAGGGTAGAACATGCCACCTTTTTATAACCTTTAAACTTATAGTAAAGGGTATTTATGGTATAATTTGATCATTCTATGTATTACTAGTATTAGGACATAAAGTGGGGGTGAGGAGTCCTGTCAAAAGTGTTGCTTAAAGTGCAGGAACCTTGCTAGAGTACGGTAACAAAAGTTATTAATGGACTTGCACATTCTTTCCCCGTACCTTTAATTGTTGGGACAATAAGATCAGTTTAGAAGATAACAATCACAAACTTGCATTGATAATGACCAAGAAGGTAAAGTAGCATATATTGATCATATTCTAGGAGTTGCTGCCTAATGCATGTGTATTATAATTAATTTTGGATAAGATGCTAAGGTGGTTCAGGATTAAAGTTATATTGTTACTGTAATGCTAAGTCCTAATAATTGTTAGGTTAATGTAATACTGAAAAAGTGTTGTAATTCTAATTTTGATTTATGATGTGAGAGTTTGATAGAAAGTAACCCACTAGGCATACAACAAACATACATATACTTCATTAAACAATTTATACCAACTTAATCTTCTTATTATCTGAGTGAGTAGAAAACTTGGAACAATCCATAGTAGCAAAATAAGAAAAGCACAAATTCTTCGAAACATTCAAGATGTTTTAGGTAGCAAGAATTGGATTTGGTTTGAACTTCCATAATTTTTGCAAAATACTAAATCTTGCTTTATAAGCTAATTTGGTTTTTTTGATTTGCGTATAGTGTTTTTTCTGGAAGGTCAATAACCACAAGGTTGAAGGTTTTAATTAAGCATTTTCTTAGAATATAGATTTCAAAATTTCAGCTTTTTGGATTATATAATTTGGTTTAGTGGTACTTAGATTATTTAAGCAACTGTTTATTGCCTAGCTAGTTGTGTATTTTGTTGAATCAGTGAATCTACTATTTTTTTTATAAGATAATTACTTTTTTATTTAAATGTTTATTGTCTTTTGTCTCTTATATTATATATACAGGTGTAAAGTTGATTTAAAAAGCTCAATAAATATATTATATTTTTTTATTGAAAATTGTTAATGTAACAATACATTTTGAATGTCAAACAACTTAATATGACCAGCATATCATCACGATTTATAATCATTTATTGACAAATAATATTTGGTCAATGAAAATTAAAATTTAATGACGAATAATATTAACTATTTTGAATTAATAGTATTGTCATTATATATATTTATTTAGTTATGACAATTGATCTTGTCACTAATATTAACTATTTGGTAACAAGTTATGCCGTCACTATTATATATTCATTTAGTGATGACCTTTAATTTTGTAACTATTAATAGCTCTTTATGTGACGAGTTCTATCGTCACCATAAGTATTCAATTAGTGACAGAGAAAAATGTGTCATAAAAAGTAACTCTTTGGTGACAAACTATATCGTCACTATTATATATTCATTTAGTCACAACTACTAATTTTGTCATTATTAATAACTCTTTCTGTGACGAGATGTATCGTCACCATAAGTATTCAATTAGTGACATTGAAAAATGTGTCCCAAAAAGTAACTCTTTAGTGACAAATTATTTTGTAATATTATTTAAAATATGAAATGACAACGACATAATTGTAATGTTTAAATATATTATTAGGTGACGAATTCTTCTGTCGTCATTTATATTCTTATTTTTGGTGACGATAAACACAATAACATGACGAAAGAATAATCATAAATATGACAATATTGTCGTCATTAAAATTAAATGATTTAAATAGAATAACATATTTTCGTCACTAAAATAATATCATTTAATGACGGAAAACGATGTTCGTCATTTAATGCACCAAGTTTTGATGACAAAATATAATATAGAGTGACGAAAGTTTCCTTCAAATAGTGACACTATTAACGTCACTAAAAATAATTAATTAATAGTGACAATGATGTAGATCGTCACCATAAGTTAAAATATTTAGTGACGACATCAAATATTGTCAAATAAACATAAAACTACGCTCATACGGTGACGGTCTCTGTGACGATTAACCCTCGTCACTAAAACATTTAGTGACGAAAAATAAATTTTATGTGACAAATTTTAGCGTTATTTTTTGTGTGATTTCTTGTAGTGTAAAGTTGCATATAGGAAATTAATATGTTTCTCCGAATTAATATATATATATATATATATATATATATATATATATATATATATATATATATATATATATATATATACACACACACACACACACACATATACGGAGAGGATCAAGTGCATACCTTTTTATTTAACATACCTTGTTCACCATCTTTGGCGATAGACCGAAGACGGTTTGGTCCGTCGCGTATATCAAAGAACCGTCGTCTTAACTTTCATTGACGCATCGAACTGTCGCCATAACATATAAATCGTTTATCTGTTCTATAGCGACGGACCAAATCGTCGCCCTGTCCGTTGCTAAAGGTGATGAGTAGGGTACGCACCGGAAACAAACTATATATATATATATATATATATATATATATATATATATATATATATATATATATAATAAAACTGATTAATAATCAACTTTATACGTAAATTTACATTGCCTAGGAATTATTAAGGGTGATTGATGTTGTTGGGCTCCATAAATTAAGTACCGCATGTATTCACTGTGTTCTTGCTTGGTTTTGTGATTAAATTCAGTATATTTAAACACAGTTAAACAAATTGGGTACTAGAAATTGATTTTAGGGTCGATATTGTACTAAATTTGAAACTTCATACATCAATTTGTTAGCTCAATTACTTAGGGGGTCAAATTATGAATTTGGTGATAGTTCTTACAACAAAAGTATATTTAGCCCTTAAAATAATGACTAAGTTTTTTAAAAAAATGTGATCACAATAATTACTAAAGTGTTCGGATATTGCTTGAATCCTATTCTAGGAATTAGGAGTCTTATTTTTAATACAAATGTTATTCTAAAGTATTTGGTGATTCAAATCGTGAGAAGAATTGATATAATTCTCCTCGAATACTATTTTAGAAAGCACTTATTTTTAGTAGGAATGTTATATTAAAAGGAGTCCTATTTATGTAGGATTACTAAGTGAGCACAAAGGTGTGCCAAAAGGGTAAAAACCCTTTGTTGTAGTAATCAATACTTTTAATAGTTGTTGAAGTGTAGCACAATCAAATATCATGTAGCATTTTAAGAGTTAAGAGATGGTGTGCGTGTGTTTAGGGTTTGTGTGAAATTAAGGATTTTTTTTGTTAAAATTATAATATTGAAAGGGACATTTTGCAACTTTTATTTTGTGCAATAAGTTATACTGTAGAGATTATAATATTTGGAATAGGTTGTGCGATATGTCAATAAGGACTGAATCACATTCAATATTGTGTTGATTTATCTCTATATATTTTGTTGTTTAAGTTATGTCGACTTAATTCTTAATGTAAAGTACACATTAAAGCAAAGATTATGGCCCCATATAAAATTATTCTATCTTACTAATAGTAACTAGATATGCATATTTTGGGATCTTAATTTTTTTTTTATCAAATTAAACAATTTACCTTTTTGTTTTTGAGTTCACGATTAAAAGAGAAAATGTTTATTTTCATAATAAGCAAATAAACATAATATTAATACTCTATTTTTAATAATGGGTACAAAAATATATATATGAAATTATTTTAATGAGAAAAGTATTTTTAGTTGTTATAACTTTACCTTATTTACACCCTCCATTTCTTTTTAATTGACGTTTTCATATATATATATATATATATATATATATATATATATATATATATATATATGGAAAATATAATTAATGTTTTGTATAACTGATTAAATTGGTTATATATCTCGAGATTATCCTTCTAAAATTCATTGAAAAAGATGAAAAAATAAATTAGTATTTAATTTAAGGATAATATTAATATGGAAAACTAAGTAATTAATGATTATTAGAAATCTACAAACGACAGATAAAAATAAACAAATTTCATTGCCTAAAAATACAAATATGCACAGAGAAACAGGGAGAGTATTTCAGCTTCTATTTCATGGACTATAGAAACATAAAATTAATTAACCTAGAGATAATGAGAATTGAGAGATAACATGCATGGAAATCCATGAGAGGTGAAATATTTTCTATAGATTTTCTCAAGATATTGCAATGTAGGGAATGCGTAATTATAGATTAATAGACTAATAGATACATAAGATATTGATAAGTTTTGCTTGATCCTTATCTTATTAAGTCATTTAATATTATTTAATTCTAATCTATCCTTATCATTCAGTATAAGATATATATAGTCTAATAAGGACAATAAATATTTTCTCTACAACTTTATGTCTATATAGCATATGTTGGTATTATTGCATGATATTTAATGATTTCAATTAATAATTTGAAAACTGATATTTTCACATGATTTTTTGATATTTTTACATGCAAACCGTCACTATAGATCCTATGGCGATTGTTTTTACCGTCGCTATACATCTATATGAATGTTTTTCTGTGGAAATATCAATTAATAACTCCCTTACATTCTCTCAAAACATCTATATATGCATATGCTAGAAACATATGGGATTCATCTTAAAGTGAAAATTTTATCATTATATATTCTTGTGTTTGTCCAGATGGAAGGTAAAATGAATTTTGCAGTGAAGTTGATGATGGTGCTAATAATAATGGCTTGCATGGTTTCCATTGGAAGTGCTCGATTTCCTCCAGATTGTTGCCCTATGATCCCTGCATGCTGCGTCCGCAAATTTGTCCCCAAAATCACAAAACCCTAAACTCTCTTATTCCAAAATAATTGCAGGGCACTAATCTCATTAGTTCTCCTGTAGTAATCTTTGTAATGGCTAAATAAGCGAAGGGGACTAATCTTGTTAGTTCTTCTGCTTTATGATAATGGATTATCTATGTTATTAATTGTTTTCTTTATAAACTTTTATTTATTTATTTTGTTTGAGTTTTATGCTAGATATGTTTCCTCCCTTAGTGGAGGTTTGTTTTCTCACCTATAAAATGTCAGATTTAATGAATTGAATCTTGATGATAATTATGTAATTCTTACGTACTTGTTAAGATATCCCTCCAAAGTAGGGGCATCCGAGAAAAAGAAGAGTAAGAATTAAGTTACAAAAAAATCTATCTAAACTAGATATATTAATTTTCATGATATTTCATCACGAGTGATCTTCTCACAGAAATAATAAGTAAAAGGGAGTAATCTCATTAGTTCTCCGGCAGTAATGTTTGTAATGGTTAAAAAAGTAAAAGTGAATTGTTTTTTTAGTTCTTTTGCATTATGTAATGTAATATCTAAGTTATGGTTATTGTTTTTTTTTATTTCTTTGTGTATTTCTTGCCAGATCCTATGCGATGTATAAGGTTTGATATGTATGTTTGTGCTTTAAGACTTTTTATTTGAAACCGTGTTTTAATACTTCGAGTATATGTACGTATGGGTGGACATAATCTTAGACTATTCAAATTAGGTTTAGAATCCTAATAAAATTGCATATAGGAAATTAATATATTTCTCCGAAATATATATATATATATATATATATATATATATATATATATATATATATATATATATACACGGTCCGGATCAAGAGCATAACCTTTATCCAACTCATCCGACCTCAACCCCCTTTAGCGACGGACCCGACGACGGTTCGGTCATACAACCGTCGTCTATACTTTTAGCTACGGACAACATATAGCGTCGTTAAAAGTATAGACGACGGTTGTATGACCGAACTGTCGCTGGGTCCGTCGCTAAAAGAGGGTGAGCTCGGGTGAGTTAGATAAGGAGTATGTTCTTGATCCTTGCTCTATATATATATATATATATATATATATATATATATATATATATATATATATATATATATATATATATATATATACGAAGAGGATCAAGTGCATACCTCTTTATTTAACATACCTTGTTCACCATCTTTAGCGATAGACCGAAGACGGTTTGGTCCGTCGCGTATATCAAAGAACCGTCGTCTTACATTTTAGTGACGCATCGAACCGTCGCCATAACATATAAACCGTTCATCTGTTCAATAGCGACGGACCAAACCGTCGCCTTGTCCGTTGCTAAAGGTGGTGAGTAGGGTATGTACTAGAAACGAACTATATATATATATATATATATATATATATATATATATATATATATATATATATATATTTAATAAAACTGATTGATAATCAGTTTTATACGTAAATTTATATTGCCTAGGAATTATTAAGGGTGATTTCTGCTGTTGGGCTCTATAAATTAAGTACCGCATGTATTCACAGTGTTCTTGCTTGGTTTTGTGATTAAATTCAGTATATTTAAACACGGTTAAACAAATTGGGTACCGAAAATTGATTTTAGGGTCGATATTGTACTAAATTTGAAACTTCATGCATCGATTTGTTAGCTCAATTTCTTAGGGGGTCAAATTATGAATTTGGTGATAGTTCTTACAACAAAAGTATATCGCCCTTAAAATAATGACCAAGTTTTTTTAAAAAATGTGATCACAAAAATTACTAAAGTGTTGGGATATTGCTTGAATCCTATTCTAGGAATTAGGAGTCTTATTTTTAATACAAATGTTATTCTAAAGTATTTGGTGATTCAAATCGTGGGAAAAATTGATATAATTCTCCTCGAATACTATTTTAGAAAGCACTTATTTTTAGCAGGAATGTTATATTAAAAGGAGTCCTATTTATGTAGGATTACTAAGTGAGCACAAAGGATTGCCGAAAGGGTAAAAACCCTTTGTTGTAGTAATCAATACTTTTAATAGTTGTTGAAGTGTAGCACAATCAAATGTCATGTAGAATTTTAAGAGTTCAGAGATGGTATGCGTGTGTTTTGGGTCTGTGTGAAATTGAGGAATTTTTTTGTTAAAATTATAATATTGAAAGGGACATTTTGCAATTTTTATTTTGTGCAATAAGTTATACTGTAGAGATTATAATATTTGGAATAGGTTGTGCGATATGTCAATAAGGACTGAATCACATTCAATATTGTGTTGATTTATCTCTATATATTTTGTTGTTTAAGTTATGTTGACTTAATTCTTAACGTAAAGTAAACATTAAAGCAAAGATTATGGCCCCATATAAAATTATTCTATCTTACTAATAGTAACTAGATATGCATATTTTGGGATCTTAATTTTTTTTATTTATCAAATTAAACAATTTATCTTTTTGTTTTTGAGTTCACGATTAAAAGAGAAATGTTTATTTTTCTTAATAAGTAAATAAACATAATATTAATACTCACTGTCTAACAACACCAGTCACACAAGTTGGCCATAACAATCCTTTGTAGGCACAATTTTGGCTACCAAATCTCCAACAGTCCACAATAGAACATATATGGTCTTTAAGCATTTCTATAAATCTTAAATCATCGTGAAAACTCATAAGCACATACTCTAGCATGCTTGAAAACTGGGTTCAATCTTTCCATACCCAAAACAACCTTTATCTAAGCATTATAAGCATGAATTAGCATCATTTCACCAAAACAGTTCCAAACATTCAAGTATATGCATTATTATAACATGAACCTACTATATACCATATGTTAAGGTTTAAAATATCTAAATGTAAGATCTTTAGCTTTAGTTCAAAACAGAACTTAAAAATGCCCAATCATAACAGTTTTTAACTTTTTCCCAACTTTACCCTCTCTCGCTAAAATAGTCATAATTTTTTCGTTTCTCAACATTTTTAATTGATTCTTGAGCCCACGCGAAGCTGACTTCTATGGCTACAACTTTCATTCTTTGACCATTTCCAAATTCAAAACACAGAATTCCAGAATTTCGTGCAAAGGGGACTGGTCGGAATTGGTTGGACAGTTTTGACGCGACTACTTTGAATGGTCGTAACTCTTTACTCCGAAGTCAGAATTAGTCCGTTTTGGAGTCTATGGAAAGCTTATTCAGTGTACTATAATGCCCCAAAAGCCCAAAATTTTCTGGATACATATACTATCCCCGAATTTATGTTTTAGGGTTAGTAGTCACATAATCTTTCGGACTTTTTGTTTTGTCTCAAAATTGTTTTTCGTTCTAATTTGAGTTGTCCAAACCTTTTAATTATGTACATATAGTGTATATATATGTAGCCTTAGCCTCGGCTTCGCCTAATTCTTTATTTTTAACAAAAATAGTCCTTAGAGAACTTTTAGCGAACACATAGTGTGCGTCGCTTTAAAATTTTGTTTTCATAGAGCTTGGTTTGTGTTCTAGCCCAATTTTTTTTTCCACCTTATTACTCCGCACAACCACGCTAATATCCATGGCTCTAATTCAGTCCACAAGCGTACAATTTACAATAAAAAAAACATACATGAACTTGCTAACATATAAGTTAGTTTACTAACTTATAATCTTTGTATACTCAGTTATACAATATCAATTCTCATGGCTTGCCATTATCTGGAATCCAATATATTATCAACTACTAATGTAACCAAAGAATCTCAATTAGCTAACTTGTAGACAAATTAACAGTTTATACACTACATATATTATTAGCTTAGTGATCCCAGCCTTATGACTTAAACAACAACAAGAATAAAACAATACATAACACCTCCAATCACAACCAATTCAGTCATCAAAGCTCCCAAAATTGATAGAGTAGTCCATGATTTACTGTACCAGCCATATAACAGCTACTCGACCATCAACAGTCCACTAACACTATCAAAATGGAATAGAAGAAGAATGAGATAGGTTTGAATTAGTGTACCTTTAATGGCTGTTGGAGTAGTATAGTTGGTTGCTTCCTATTCTTTCCTTTCTTCCAGCCGAGCCTTTTTCTCCCTCCCTCTATATCTTCTAAAGCTTTGGGTGCTTAATAAGGTGGTGTAGCAACTGAGCTTAAGGTGAAATGTATGGCTATATGTAGCTAAGAAATGAGGCTAGCCATAATGCATTACATAGCTGCTACCACATTACTCTGACAGCCTAAGTCAGTTGCCCTTAGTTTGCTTAGTTGATGCATCCCCCTTGGCTCCTATGTAGCTTCTTATGTGGCCCTTATACAGCAACCTATATTGGCATCTTGCAGCTACTTGACCCCTAACAGCCTCCTATAGCTTAGCCTCTAATTAAGTATAAACCAACTAACTGATTTCTATCTTGGAACCAACTATGCTAACTGTTCACTAATAATACTCAGCTCATTTAACCCAACGTGGGCTGCTGGGATGGCCAATAAAATGGGTTATGTATGGGTTTTTAAATTGCGCTTCATGTAGAATTTTAATACTAGTAAAATCCATAACTCTAACAATTATGAAGGAGGCTTGCAAGCATATATATACTACAATTGGGTTAGCCCAATTTATATATATTGGACTTTTAAATAAAGTATGGGTCCAAAATCTTAAAAGGCAATGCAACACATTTGCAAGCATACTAAGCAAAATTTAATATGGCCCAATATTTCATTATGAACTTCTATTAAATTTAAAATACATGAATTTTTATCTATCAATTTCCTTTTAGGCTAGCAACAATTGTTTACACATATATCATTAAAATGACAACTCTATTTAATTTACACAACTCATGATAATACATACTTTTGACTTTATTTGACAATAATTGCCATTATTGAATGATTTTAATTATATTATAATATAATCATTTCTTTAAACATATAGATAACTTTATGCCAAGAATCTTTATCAAATAAGTCCTGTTGACTTTTCTTTTCATTCTTGATATTGAAATATCATTTTAATAATGTATGCTATTCTTCTCTTCCTTTAATAAATTGCCCCTACAATTTATAAATATATAATACCATTATATTTATTAAGCATAAGCATCACATATTGCATAGTTCATACCCACTTATGTAATATAATATCATACAACATATTATCTAATAAGAATTTTATTTATCTAATTCTTATTTTAATATTACCCAAAATCTGGGTTATCACATTCTTTTTCGTCCCCGTAATCAAAATACCGAATCATTCTTAATCGGTTTAGATCTTATTCTTTCTCGTAACCTTATCGTTGAATTATTTCAACATACCATTTCATTAGATTTTTCTTAAAATTTAAAATAAATCATCTATTTTCACTCTAGGTTTTAAACTTTAACCTTTAATTTAATCATTCAAGATTTTCTAAATATTCGGGTTATCACAGTTTTACTGTTTAGTAAGTTAAGTGATTTAGAAATAGATTCATCTTGAATAAATTTTAAATCTCTATCTTTGGGTTTAATAAGAAATTTGAAGCTTATCTTTTTACCTAGGTGTTTGCAGCTTAATCCTTCATTACTAGTAGTGAAAGGGTATAATAAATATATAAACGGCAATCCCAAGATGATCTTATCTGTAAGATTGCAAATTAAAACAAAAGATGTTTTAAAACACATATTATCTTTACAAATATGAACTTTAGGCAGTTTACATTTTATTTCCATTTGACTACCATTAGCAGAATTCAATCTTTCACTAGTTTTCTTATAGTACTTGGTGGGGATTAAACCTTCCTGAATACAATTCAGATCTGCACCAGTATCAACTAGGGCAGGAAGTTGTATTGTGAAAATTTTATCATTAATCACCAAAGTGATAGAAATGTACCATTTTTGAATGGTGATATCTTTTATTCATTTAAATGAAAGACCTTGAATAAAAAGTTCTGGCACTTCTATAGTATTCGATGATTCTGGTTCGTCATGATTTTCATCACTAGAAGAATCATTTACTTGAAGTTTCGTTTTCTTAACTTCAATTTCTTTCCTTAAATTGGAAATATCTAATTTAAGATTAGAAATCTCTCTTTTTAGTTTATTAACTTCTTGATTTAACTCTGGGAGGGTAACTTCCTTAACAGGTGTTTTAAATCTTTCTAAAGTTTTATTAAGACTAAATATGGGTTTATCTTTAGCCTTAACTATTTTGTCTTTAACTTTGTTATCCTTAGTTAATAAATCCTTTAATTGTTTTGTGTACTGAACTTTTAACTCTGGATCTATAATTTTAAGAATTAAATCAATTAACAAAGAACTTTCTTCTTCTTCTTTGGTAATTACATTTAATCTTTTATTGCAACAATTTTTATTGTAATTATCTGCACATATAGTAACTTCTTCTTCACTATCTGTTTCATTGTTACTGTCATTACTACTAGAAGAATAAGGAATATCAGAACCTTCATCATTACTGATGTTGTTCTCAATTCTCATTAATTCTAATAGTTGATCAGCATCTTTATTTGAAACATTTAACTGAGATAATTTTTTCTTTATTTTATACTCATTTTTATAGTGTCCTTTCTGCCCACAATTGTGGCAAACAATTTTACTTTTATCATATTTTTTAGATTTTTTATTGGATTTTTTACTGGATGATTTAGGTTTGTCATAATAACTATCTGAGTTTTTATTTTTACGATGACTATGTCTTTTCTTGGGGTGTTTATGACTTTTGTGACTCTCAATATGTTTATGCCTGTGCTTTCTTCTAGAGGGAGCGACAGGAGGTAAACCATATTGTTCACAAAACGTTCCTAATTCATATTTAGCTTTCTTTTTATCTTTACTAGCTTGTTTAGCTAGTTTGAAATCAATACACATTTTTAATATATTTTTTTATATATAACTGATAATATCACCATAAGTTAAATTGTCATAATCAATATAACCTAAATTTTTACTTAATTCTTCACGAACTTTATGAGAAAATAAGCTAGGTAAACCATTAACGAATTTTTCTTTACAGAATGGTTTATTGCTATCATTTTGCATCACAAGTCGGGAAGTAAACACATCTTTGTACCATCTAAAATCACTTAGAGTGGGACAAGTGAGATTACTTAACTGATCGTGTATTCTTTCTGTGATATTACTAGGAGTTCCAACAAAATGTTTGATTATGGTAAATATAAGTGTGTTAACTCCATCTAGCGGACCAACACCAACATCTTCATTAAAGATGGGTTGCCGTCATCGTCCATTTGTACAACATGGATTATTGATAACCTAGTATCTTCAATGAGATATTTTTTTCCACCAAGATCTAAGAAAAACAATAAATCCACTAGATATATATATATATATATATAATATATATATATATATATATATATATATATATATATATTACTAGGAGTTCTAACAAAATATTTGATTATGGTAAATATAAGTGTGTTAACTCCATCTAGCGGACCAACACCAACATCTTCATTAAAGATGGGTTGTCGTCATCATCCATTTGTACAGCATGGATTATTGATAACCTAGTATCTTAAGTGAGATATTTTTCCACCAAGATTGAGAATACCAGTAAATCCACTAGCTATTAATTTAACATTATCCACTAGCTATATACATATTTATTATATATATATATATATAGATATATATATATATTATATATATATACACAACACACACACACGGAGAGGATCAAGTGCATACGTCTTTATTTAACATACCTTGCTCACCATCTTTAGCGACAGACCGAAGACGGTTTGGTCCGTCACATATATCAAAGAACCGTCGTCTTAACTTTTCGTGACGTATCGAACTGTCGCCATAACATATAAACAGTTTATCTGTTCTATTGTGACGGACCAAATCGTCGTCCGGTCCGTCGCTAAAGTTGGTGAGCAGGGTATGCACCAGAAACGAACTATATATATACTCAATAAAACTGATTGATAATCAGTTTTATACTTAAATTTATATTGCCTAGGAATTATTAAGGGTGATTGCTGTTGTTGGGCTCTATAAATTAAGTACCGCATGTATTCATTGTGTTCTTGCTTGGTTTTGTGATTAAATTCAGTATATTTAAACAATGTTAAACAAATTGCGTACCGAAAATTGATTTTAGGGTCGATATTGTACTAAATTTGAAACTTCATACATCGATTTGTTAGCCCAATTACTTAGGGGGTCAAATTATGAATTTGGTGACAGTTCTTACAACAAAAGTATATTTAGCCCTTAAATAATGACTAAGTTTAAAAAAAATGTGATCACAATAATTACTAAAGTGTTGGAATATTGCTTGAATCCTATTCTAGGAATTAGGAGTCTTATTTTTAATACAAATGTTATTCTATAGTATTTGGTGATTCAAATCGTGGGAAGAATTGATATAATTCTCCTCGAATACTGTTTTAGAAAGCACTTATTTTTAGTAGGAATGTTTTATTAAAAGGAGTCCTATTTATGTAGGATTACTAAGTGAGCACAAAGGTGTGCCGAAAGGGTAAAAACCCTTTGTTATAGTAATCAATACTTTTAATAGTTGTTGAAGTGTAGCACAACTAAATGTCATGTAGCATTTTAAGAGTTCAGAGATGGTGTGTGTGTTTTGGGTCTGTGTGAAATTGAGGATTTTTTTTGTTAAAATTATAATATTGAAAGAAACATTTTGCAATATTTTTGTGCAATAAGTTATACTGTAGAGATTATAATATTTGGAGTAGGTTGTGCGATATGTGAATAAAGATTGAACCACATTCAATATTGTGTTGATTTATCTCTATATATTTTGTTGTTTAAGATATGTCGACTTAATGTAAAGTACACATTAAAGCAAAGATTATGGCCCCATATAAAATTATTCTATCTTACTAATAGTAACTAGATATGCATATTTTGGGATCTTAATTTTTTATTTATAAAATTAAACAATTTACCTTCTTGTTTTTTAGTTCATGATTAAAAGAGAAAATGTTTATTTTCTTAATAAGCAAATAAACATAATATTAATCCTTTATTTTTAATAATGGGTCCAAATATAATTATATTAAATTATTTTAATGAGAAAAGTATTTTTAGTTGTTAAAACTTTACCTTATTTACTCCCTCCATTTCTTTTTTTAATTAGACGTATATTATTATAGTATATAATATATATATATATATATATATATATATATGAAAATTATAATTAATGTTTTGTACAATTGATTAAATTGGTTATATATCTCAAGATTATCCTTCTAAAATTCATTGAAAAAGATGAAAAAATAAATTAGTATCTAATGTAAGGATAATTTTAATTTGGAAAACTAAGTAATTAATGATTATTAGAAATCTACAAACGACAAATAAAAATAAACAAATTTCACTGCCTAAAAATACAAATACGCACAAAGAAACAGAGAGAGTATTTCAGCTTCTTTTCATGGACTATAGAAACATAAAATTAATTAACAGAGATAATGAGAGATAACATGGAAATCCATGAGAGGTAAATAATATTTCTATAGATTTTCTCAAGATATTACAGGAATGCCTAATTAATTATAGGCTAATATATACATAAGATATTGATAAGTTTTGCTTGATCCTTATCTTATTAAGTCACTTAATATTATTTAATTCTAATCTATCTTTATCAATCAGTATAAGATATACATAGTCTAATAAGGACAGATAATATTTTCTCTACAACTTTATATCCATATATAGCATATGTTGGTATTATTGCATGATATTTAATGATTTCAATTAATAATTTGAAAATTGATATTTCTTGAATCCTAATTTAGTGTTGGGATATTGCTTGAATCCTATTTTAGGAATTAGGAGTCTTATTTTTAATACAAATGTTATTCTAAAGTATTTGGTGATTCAAATCGTGGGAAGAATTGATATAATTCTCCTCGAATAATATTTTAGAAAGCACTTATTTTTAGTAAGAATGTTATGTTAAAAGGAGTCCTGTTTATGTAGGATTACTAAGTGAGCACAAATGTGTGACGAAAGGGTAAAAACCCTTTGTTGTAGTAATCAATATTCCCTCCATTCCTAAAAGATTGTCGTTTAAGGTTTTTACACATTGATTAAGAAAGTCATTTAATACTACCATTTAGCAATTAAAATTTGTTTGAAACTCCATCACTATCCTTTTATGGGAAGTTGAAAACTATTAATACATGGGAGAAAATTTCTTGGGACAATGAGAGAAGGTAGCGGTAATATAGGAAAGTAAATAATTTATTCTCGTAGAAAGTTATAAACGACAAACATTTTGGAATAAATTTTTTCTTATCAAACGACAATCTTTTAGGAACGGAGGGAGTACTTTTAATAGTTGTTGATGTGTAGAACAACCAAATGTCATGTAGCATTTTAAGAGTTCAGAGATGGTGTGCGTGTGTTTTGGGTCTGTGTGAAATTGAGGAATTTTTTGCTAAAATTATAATATTGAAAGGAACATTTTGCAATTTTTATTTTGTGCAATAAGTTATATAGTAGAGATTATAATATTTGGAGTAGGTTGTGCGATATGTCAATAAGGACTGACCACATTCAATATTAATAAACAATGTATGTTTATAAATTCGTCATAAAATGTGTGATTTCTTGTAGTATATGATGAAGACTTTATATTAATAAACAATGTATGTTTATTATTCCGCAATAGTCTTAGAATGTTTATGTTAATGATGGATCATGAGCATCGAATCCGAGGTAAGAGGACCCGGGTTTGGGGGGATCACATGTTGCTTAACATAAAATTAATTAACATAGATAATGAGAGATAACCTGGAAATCCATGAGAGGTGAAATATTTTCTATAGATTTTCTCAAGATATTACAATGTAGGAATGCCTAATTATAGACTAATAGATACATAAGATAGTGATAAGTTTTGCTTGATCCTTATCTTATTAAGTCACTTAATATTATTTAATTCTAATGTATCCTTATCACTCAATATAAGATATAGATAGTCAAATAAGGACAATTAATATTTTCTCTACAACTTTATATCCATATATAGCATATGTTTGTATTATTGCATGATATTTAATGATTTCAATTAATAATTCGAAAAATGATATTTTTTTCACATGATTTTTGATATTTTCACATGAAAACCGTCACTATAGATCCTATGAGAATAATTTTTACCGTCGCTATACATCTATAGCGAATGTTTTTCAGTGGAAATATCAATTAATAATTCCCTTACATTCTCTCAAAACATTTATATATACATATGCAAGAAACATATGGGATTCATCTTAAAGTGAAGATTTTATTATTATATATTCTTGTGTTCGTCCAGATGGAAGGCAAAATGATTTTTGCAGTGAAGTTGATGATGGTGCTAATAATAATGGCTTTTTGGTTTCCATTGGAAGTGCTCGATTTCCTCCAGATTGCTGCCCTATGATCCCTGCATGCTGCGTCCGCAAATTTGTCCCCAAAATCACAAAACCCTAAACTCTCTTATTCCAAAATAATTGCAGGGCACTAATCTCATTAGTTTCCTGTAGTAATCTTTGTAATGGCTAAATAAGCGAAGGGGACTAATCTTGTTAGTTCTTCTGCTTTATGATAATGGATTATCTATGTTATTAATTGTTTCTTTTATAAACTTCTATTTATTTATTTTGTTTGAGTTTTATGCTAGATATGTTTCCTCCCTTAGAGGAGGTTTGTTTTCTCACCTATAAAATGTCAGATTTAATGAATTGAATCTTGATGATAATTATGTAATTCTTACGTACTTGTTAAGATATCCCTCCGAAGTAGTGGCATCCGAAAAAAGAAGAGTAAGAATAAATTACAAAAAAAATTTATCTAACAAGATATGTTAATTTTCATGATATTTCATCACGAGTGATCTTCTCACAGAAATAGAAAGTAAAGGGAGTAATCTCATTTGTTCTCCGGCAATAATGTTTGTAATGGTTTAAATAAGTAAAAGTTACTTGTTTTTTTAGTTTTTTTGCACTATGTAATGTAATATCTAAGTTATGGTTATTGTTTTTTTTTTCTTTGTGCATTCTTACCAGATCCTGTGCGATGTATAAGGTTTGATATGTATGTTTGAGCTTTAATACTTTTTTTGAAACCGTGCTTTAATAATTCGAGTATATGTATGTATGGGTGG